>CM052548.1:78768448-78942480 GCA_028533065.1 Trachops cirrhosus | reverse complement strand
TAGCACACACTGTCTGAGACTCGAAAGTATTCTGTACAGGCGAGCTGTTGAAGCTTTGTGTGTGGTTTTTAAGGACAACTACAATATACTCCTTTAACGATTGCTGCCCCGATAGTGAACCTGTTTTCCTCTATTTGTTGAATATTTACCGAGCTCCTGAGACTGTGACAGTGAACAAGAGACATGGTCCCTGCCCTCATAGGCTTTATAGTCCAGAGAGGAGAAGGGTCAGTAGGCAGGAACTTGCATTATTAAGGGATTTCCATCTACAGTAAGTGTGGGGCCGAGCCCCTTCCGAGCAGGGGGTCGAACGTGCTGGGAACCTGTGGGACCTGATCGGAAGGCGGCTGAGAAGGAGGCCGCCACGCTGAGAGCCAGGGCCAGCCCCCGCCTGACCCGGGGCACAGTGCGGGGAGGCTGGCGGAGACGAGGGGCCAGAAGCAGCCAGCAACCAGGGCCTGGGAGTGGAGTAAACAGGGGAGCAACCAGGTCTGATTTAAATGTGTGGAAGATGATTCACTGTAAGTTTGGAGGGTTGAGGAGGGCCAGGATCAGGTGAGGACTGCAGGTGGCCATAACCAAGGTGGAGAAGGAAAAGAAAGTGCGGTTCACTGACCTTTGATGAGAACGGGACAGTCATGCAGGAGGACGTGACAATGACAAAGTAACTCACGCTTGCTGAGCACAGACCCGGTGCTGGGCACTGCGCCCTCTCGCACCCTGCGGCAGCCCTGAGAGAGAGGAGTGCTCTCCAGCCGCTGTGCAGCCCAGGAAAGTGTGGCCGAGAGAGGCGCTGCCCCCTAAACACAGGGGGGCGTGGGTTTGCACCCAGGTGGTGTGGCTGCAGAGTTCACGTTTTTAAACTTGAGATCATTCCCAGTAGATAAGCGTTCCCCATTTCTGAACTCTACCTGGCCGATTTTTGAAAAATAGATAAGGCAGGCGGGAGGCGTACCCGAAGCAGCCCGAGCAGAGCGTGGTCTCTATTCTTCACCCTTGGGAGTGAATCAATAATGTGTTGTGGGTACAAGTTCCTGCTTTGGTTCTTTTACACTAAGTATCTTTGTTCTCTTCAACACCTTCCAGGAAGGTGTTATGGATTGTACCGCCTTTCAATAGTACGTGTCGATTGTAAGGAGGGGGAAATGTGTATGTTCTGTTAGAAGGCAGGTGCAAAACAATTAAAGAAAAAGCAGGACGAAAGCACTCCGGCAGCCTGGCTCAGCCACTCAGACTCGGGGAGGAGGTGACCCTCTACACAAGGCAGTCTGGTGCGCTGACTGCCCCGCCTTCCGCTCACAAAGGGACGGTGTAAACTGAGACATGTGAAGGAGTGCCAGTGCGGGAATTTGAGCTTCACAAAAACATTTTGGTTTAAATTTAATTAAGGAGCCCTCTCGTCTAAAGAGGAACACGTAAAAATAGTTACCTTTCAAGGAAGGTTGTTTTTCCTGTTAATGCTTCAAATAAGAATAGCACCTTCTCAGGTGTGCACCCAGGTGTTCTTTCCTCCAAAGGTGAGTCTGTTAGAGCAAGTGAAAGAGCCGGCCACAGCCTAAAAGATCCATGTAGGGACATCTTTGTCGAGGCCAGAATGAGTGAGAAGGACAAACTGAAGGTAGGGAAGAGTAAGGAAATAGGCTCTGAAGGAAGTAGAAAATGCTAATATAATAAGGTCAGTGGCATGAGAAGAAACTTCTGGGGAACCCCGGGCTGAGAAAATGGTTTGCACTGGTGGGTATGTCATTCACACAAGCTCCACTTGGTTTTGAAATTGGAGCCTTCGACATATTTTTATTGAATGGCATAAAGAACGCATCTATTAAGAGCAGGGACAAAGAGGCCCAGCTTGCACCTAAGACCTCAGAAAGGAGAGAAGAGCCAGTGCCGAGACTAGGAATCCCGGCTTCACACTCCTGGACCAGAGGGCGACCTCGGCAGACTGGCCGCCCGTGGTGAGAACTGCGGAGCAGCCAGGGGCTAGGGGACCAGTGTGGAGAAGAAAGAAGGTTGGAGAGCGAGGTGGGCTGGCTCCCTTCTGCTCTCTGTCCCACCCCCCGGCCCTAAAGCACGCCCGCTGAACCGCAGCATTCTGGGCAGGGGATCTCCTTGACGTCGAAATGTAAACCAGTTTTGACACAAAGAAATGCTATACAATTACAGGCAAAAAATTTTGGCCTTGTACTTGGGTTCTGAAACGTGAGAGATAATGATTACTTTGAGGGTACAAGTCATAGGCAGGATATCAGGATTTCAGGGCGACCGTCCACGTTTCAGGCAAGAAGTCCCTTATTTAATTGTGCGCTTACTTGATTGTTAATGAGTTGGTTGATGTTTATTGTCACCCTGTGTAATGGTGAAGAGTTTCCCTACTCTGTGCCACCTGCCCAGAACCTACACCCAGAACCTGGGAGGGGAGACAATTTTGGACATCCTTGAAGGTGAGCAGGGAACACTAACAGGTGCAGGGGCACGGGTGACCCAGGCATGTACCCGACACCCCTCGAGTAGCCTAGGAGCTCTGCGGGGGCAGGGACAGAGTCTTACCCATTTCGTTCCCAGGGCACCTGCTGTTCTGTAATTGCGTCGTCTTTCACCCCAAGGTTTGTGGAAATGATTGTAGACTTTTTGAACAAGACATGTGCATCCATTCACAGATTTTGACTGCACACCTATGGAGGATAAAGCGCCATTCCAGGCCCCGTGAATCAAGAGGTTGGAAGGTCCTTGTCCTCATGTACCTCATATTTTAGCGGGGCAATAAGGAAGTCAACAGAGAAGAGAACAAGATGGTTTTGGAGGTTAGAGCCACTCTAAAGAAGGCGTTTTAGGTTAGCGTAACATGGAAGCCACTGGAATTGGCCGATCAAGCCCGGGGACTCTGAGGAGGTGCGTGTGTCCCAAGGCCAGAATTACAAGGAGCCTCCAGCTGTGGTGGGATTTGAGGAGGGGGCTTCCTGGTGGAGGTGGGTCCCTGGAACAGAAAACTGGTGTCACTGCGTGGACTCCTCATTTCCCACTTAGGTACAGGGTGTGAGGGTGTTTTGCTCTTTACGGTCAAAGCCAGATGTACCTCAATGACCTTTTTATCAAGTGGAAAGAGTAGAATTCCCGTAAACTTAAATAGTTCTCAGGGAACCATACACGACGTCACGGTTTAACCTTTAAAAGGGTAGAACCCCCTTCAGGGCCTGGGCCCTGCCAGCTCGCTCAGAGATGAGCGTCTGTGGTAAGTGTGTTGAAAGGGGTGTAGGTGTCCCGGTCCTTTCACCGGAAGGCCACCCGTCCTGAAGGGGACTGGTCCAAGAATCAGTAAATACTGTTAAAAATGAATTTTCAAATAAAATTGTCAAAGGTATTTCCCCACTGAAAGTGGTTTAATCATTGCCATCTTTTTAATGCGGCTGTGCAATTAGTTAAAATAACGTATAAAATTTAGCTATGCTACTCGCTTAGAGAAAATAACGTTACAATGAAAATACTCAGCTATTTTTAGATTATCTGATTTCCCACTTTTTATCTTGTGCTTATTATCCTTCCAAGTGACATATTTGGTGTATTTAGTCTCTCTGTACATATAAACCGTTCCACATGGCGAATTTTGATCTCTCTGCTGTGCATCAAGTCTCCTGAACAAATGAACTAAATGGTGTGTTGTTCGCAGCTCCACCTGGTTAAATGTAAGATGTGTGTTGACTTCGTTTTCATTATGCTGAAGCATAGTATGAAAAGAGCAAGAAACATTTATAAAAGACCGACTTGGCAGCGGCCTTTTATGTCTGTTTTTGAGCAAAATGTCCTGACTCGAAAATAAAATGGAAAATATTAAAGCATAGCTTTTCGGTGAGGTCAGGTCTTATTACTTGGGAATGTTTAAAAAGAAAGCATAAACCAGGCCGTAATAATAGATTTAGAAATTCTTCAGTGTGGTCAGAATAAGATCCAGTTCGGTGGAATTAGTTTATGTTGAATATTCAGAGCTAGATTAGATAGTATTGTTAACCAAATTCACAGATTTTTCTGGGGTGAAAATATCTCATTTCAGAGAAACCTTATGTTACGCAAGTATGTTCTTAGAGGTAGAGGGTTTCGTTGCTGTTGTTGTTGTTTTCATTTTTTATTGTTTTCTTTTCCATCTGTTGCAGGAAAATTGGGTCTTTTCAAGCACTCTTTAATATGACAACTGTTAACAAGCAAAATTATACATTACATTTGGGTCTGTGGGCTTTCAGAAAAACAAGTGTTGCTATTACTGTTCATTTTCGTAGCTACTCTCCACTCATAATGGTACAGACCCTTTCGGCTGAGTTGTTGGGCCAGCCATCTGCTGGGGACAGATGAGCTGCTAGGCAGGACAACGTTGGTTTGTGAAGGGATGACAACATAGGATAGAGTCCCGGTTCTATGATAGGATCCAGCTACTGAAGGCAGACTGCTCCAGTGGTCAGGAAAATCACGATTTTTAACAAGTGTATTTCGCTGAGTGGTCCAGCTTTGTGGATAAATGCTACGCAGCAGGCAATTTTAAATTCTAGGCACCTGAGAAAGCTTTTTGAAGAAGCCATCTATTTTGACAGTAGTGCCGAATGACTTAGAATAATGTTTATGACTTAGGCAGAGAATATGCAGGTAGCTGGGAGACCCCCCACCCCATCCCCGCCTCCAACCCTGTCTGGCGGTTCTCCTTCTCCTGGCCTCATTCTCGTTCATCCTCTTCCTCTGCTTCCTACTATTTCCACACCGACCGGAACTGAGGAGTCATCACTGCCCATAAGAAACTCATCCACGCTCAGTGCCCTGTGCAACTTCCCCTCTTTGAGTTTCTGTTTCCTCTTTGATAAAATGGAGAGAACAGTAAGCACTACTGGTTGGGGTTGATGGTGCGGGGGCTTTGATGAGCCCCAGTACATGTTAGCTTGTCATGATGCCGATGAAGGCAGCCCTTGCAAAGGAAATGCGATGCACGTGGGAGCTCACCGTTCCGGACCTAACGCCACCCCAGGGTGGGTGATGGTTGGGCTCCTCCCAGTGCCAGCAGCCCCTCGTGTGCAATGAGAAGGAGCTGGAATACGCCCCATCCCTCTCTGGCATTTCAGGGTCTGATTAATTTAATGCAGCAAGCTCATACAGTGGAGCTGGCATGCCATCAATTGAGATGAAAATTGGTTGAGCACCAACCGTGTGCAGCATGGTGCTAGTGTAGGTTTGGGAGATGAAAAGAGATTTAAGACAAACCCTATGTCAAGCCCTGTGTGCTGTGTTTTGTGCCCAGACTAAGCAGTGCAGGCCACAGAGGGGAGGCTGTGAACAAGCCCAAGGGCTGCCAAGCTCAGAAGACCAGTTTTAGCAGGGGAGGGGAGAACCCCGAGAGGGGGCAGAGGGGCCCCAGTGGGGATCTGGTGTAGGACACGGGAACAAGGACCACTCACCGCATCCCAGAGACCGGCAACGCAAAGATGCTTCGCTGGGCCAAGCAACCCACATGGGTCACGGAGGTGACTGCCTTGTCCACAATGACGGGCACTTCTCTGGTTTGTGCCAGCTCTGTCATCAGAGCCACGTACTCACTTCTGCATTTCTGGGTGGGCTTTAAACATGTTTCTGTCGAATACAGATTACGTAGGCGTGCGTGTGTACGTGTACATACATAATTTAGAGAGAGATTACTTATAATGTGATTATTTGAAATTATTATTAATATTATCTTTGGGATAAAATATCGATCAGTATTCATTATACCCTGGAAGTGCAAAGAGACACATTGCGTTCATTACACGTGTATGATATTTTGATAGCATTGCTTGTTTTCCCACGTGCAATGCAGGGCTCTGTACCATGAGGCCAAATAAATGAGTACGTCATCCTACAGTCTGAAAGACACTCATCTTTATGTAAATATTAAATCTATGAGAAGATGAGAGCGGAAAATAAGGAGGTATGAAATGTATATGACCATTGATGTCGTCTCTGTTTTCTTGTTAATTCTTTTTGGATTCCTTATGTTTCTGTAGTTCTCAGCGAGATTTCTGCCCATCGAGGCTCCTTATCAGCAGTCATCCTGCCCACAGGCTCTGTCATCCCTCCCTGTGAGCTCACCCTCTGCGGGCCCGAGTGCTGGGCTCCCGGCAGTGGAAGGCCTTCGCGTCCTCCTCGGCTGGGCCCCAGGCCTCTCCTGCACAGTTTTCTTTACTGTCTCAGAAGAGGGTTCACAAGGCTGTTAACGTGGAGCCTGGACACCCACATCTGGCCTTGACTTCAGGTTCTGCTCTTTCTAGAAGACTCTCTTATGCCACCTGTGACCTGCGTGTCTCTGCCCAGACCACTGGCAGAAGTTTTCCTGGTCACCTTCTCAGAGATGGAGCCATTCCTTCCACCCCCTAGGTTCACGTCAAGAGCAAATCTAGCTTCTTCGGTCCCACCCCCACCCGGTGCAGGGATGAAAACCCATCCCCTAAGCAGTGACTTGGGAACAGCCAATGGGAGACATCCCGGACTGGGGCCACCTGACTGCTGCTCCTCACGGGGTCTCCAAGCTTCCTCTGTGTATTCACCCCCAGATTTCCTACTGAACTTAATGTAAAATTTGTATGCTACTCAGCATTTCTATTTGTTTAAATTTTGGCAGCAGGGTGAGTGGGGGATGCTTCATCTAACTGGTCCACCATACCCGTTAGAAATTGGAGTCTAGTCATTAAGGTCTTGAAGTGTTGGATAAAGGAGAAGAGAGGAACCTGATGACTTCTCTCTTTAGTAGAATGGATTTTTAAACCAGAATTTGAGAATAGATCATTTCTATTTTTAAGGGAAATCTATTCTTACCAAGTAAGAACGTGACTCATTGCATAAATATAAACAGGTTTTCTCACTTCCCTGATGAGCACCAGAAGCCTCAGCAGCCAGATCAGCCTGTGAGTCCTGCACGGTTTGCAAAAACGAGCCCCACCAGACACCTCGGGCCAGCCCCTGCTATGCCCCACCCGGTGGGTCAGGGGGAGTGGAAACTTGGCTTGTCTAGGCATCGTCTATAAAAGGGGATCTTCACATAGTTTTAGTCACAGAACCTTTAGAAACTTGATGTGAAACATACGAGTGGAGGGGCGCTCTTAAAGGGGAGTACAGGCCCTGCCCCTTTACCTGGTAGCCTCTGTGACTCCTCCAGGAAGCCCTCCAGGAAGCTCCAGGGTTTGTAAACCACTAGACCAGATGCCTCTTTTATGTCTAAACTTACTGGTTTGGGAGAAAGCACTGAGGAGAGTCAACTGCTCACCTGTCTCTGATAATTTCTCCCTCAGTCATCCTGTTCCTTTTTAATAAAGTAAAAAGCTCATTGAGTAAGAGATTGAGTTTTTCATATCTTTCATACCTTTAAGTTATAAAACTATCATTTAAAAAAAATGGGGACCATCCCAGGCAAGGAGATACATATGGTCATCCTGTCTTTAATAAGTAAGTGGGGCAGTTTTGGTACGGTTTTCTGCAATTTTGAAATATTTAATACTATGATAGCATGCATTTTGTTACCATATGTCTGCGTAATTGTCACTTTAATAACAGCTGTATTCAAAGATATTCCCACAGATTGGACATGAACAAAAATAATACCTCGTTGTTTCCCCCAGAGATCTTCTGGCTGTTATTAACTCTTCAGCGTTAGATTGGGTACCGCCTGACACTGAAAGAAAAACACCACCACCAGCTTCTTCTTTCACCTTAAATATTTTCTTCCATAGAACAGAATCCAACGTACTTAGTCCTAAACCTCACGTGCCAAATTCCCAAGATGTTATAATCAACCACTGTCATTTTAAAATTTCATCCTTCCAGGGAGTGTGTTAATTATTACCTAACAACTGAGTTTTTATTGTTGCCAGTTTTAAAAAAAATCAATAAGAAATATATGGCTTTGAAGTAACATTCATAAAGTGCCTTGTAATCGAAATGACAGAAGACGTGGGCGAGCCGTAAGGAGGTCCTGCCACGCAGGCCCTTTCTGCTCCCAAACTGTTCAGGGGGTACAGGTTCTTCAAGGTCACTGCCAAGGTATCGCAAGGAGAATAGTCGGGATGTCTATTTTTATATTGAATTCTTTAACTCCTCTATTATATTAGTGTGTTCTTTGTCTTCACGTGCCGTGTTAAAAAGCAAAGATAAAATTTTCATTATCCTTCTGTCCTGAGGTTGGCATTATTTTTTTCAAGAGTAGTTTCCGCGCGTTAATAACATATAAAGATGACAATCGAAAGTGCTTATCTGTCATCAGGAAGCGAAAGTAGGCGTGGGGTGCCAGTGCTCCTTCCTTTGTCTGGAACCTCAAATTTTGTCACAAAACCATAAAAGAACCTGGATAAAAATTCATAGTCACATGTCTCCTAGTATAGGCTTACCTCGGTAATATATTTCATAAACTATTATTTTAAACAAAGAATGAAGCAGAATTGCCTTCGCGCTGACAACCCACTGACAGTTTATCACAATGGAAATACTGCCTCGTGTTTGGATATACGAGAAAGCTTCGGGTTTTCTATTTTGATAGGTTTGGGTATTTATTGCATTTTAAAGAATTAAACAGCAACAGCAAATATTCTTTTCCCTTTTTTCTCTTAACAGTTTATTTTTAATTGCATTCTTGTACGAAATGTCAGTAATATAAATAAAGCACATCTATTTGATCTTCGCTTTGCCTCATAGTAAATTGAATAAATTTAGGACGGGAGCTTCCCCTCCCCAATCACAGACCTGACTTTGTGGCCGTTATTTACCATCGTTATGTGTTATGAGTGGGCCATTTTAGTCATTCTGCAGGGCCTCAGTCAGAGGGCGTGAAAACAGGGGAGGGTGTGCTATGTGACACCCTCTCTGGGTTAATTCGGATGTGGGAGGCCTTTATCAGCTCATCCTTCATCCTCAGCAGACTTTCCAGGATACATATTTGCTTTTAAGTACTTCAGAAAAAAAGAATTGGGAAGATAATTTTGAAAAGCAGGTGATAGGTATATGGGGTTTGTTGGGGTTTTTTTTTCACGTTTTGAGTATGTTGGAAAACCTTCATAAAAAAAGAGAAGGCTGATGAATTGTTTCTAAGAAGTGGAAGAACTATTAACCCAGAGAGTTCTCTGGATGCAGATCTCGTGACAGCGAGATGCATACCTTACTGCAGCCTTGCTCTGCAGGCAGGTAGCTTTGCTGCCTCGAGGGAGTGTTTATTATATGGCTTTCACCTTTAAAGAACTTGAAAATATTTCCTCTTAACAAAGTCTGAATTTGTAAGACGTGAGAGAGTTTCATTAAAGCAAAAAATAAATAAATAACTGAACACCCAAGGTGGGCGTTCTATTTCAGGGTGACCAGAACTCGCCCCTCCCCGCGAGGGCGGTCACTTGCAGGTGAGCGGCGGAGCGAGCGAGCCTGCCATTGCCTTTCCGCTCCAAGATCGCCGCTTGCCCAGCTCTGAGTTTGCAGGATTTCCCAGAAGGCTCCAGAGGGGCACGTTCCCAGGCGTTAATCTCTTATAAACAGCTTATTACAATTTTGAGTTTTACAAACTGTGTGTCGGGTGGAAAATGCCGTCGTTGTTCAGACAGCAGCCCGTTTCTCTATGTCCGCGGACTGGTATCAGCCCACGTGCCGATCACGGGCGCTGCCCCGGTATAGGTGCAGGGTTTGGAGGAAAAACGAAGAGGAAAGCGCTGAAGCGGTGTGTCTGGCTGCGGACGAGACGTGACACTCCGCCGCGCCCTTATTATTTGTCGTACCCTAAGCTAAGGAGACGGGCGGCTGTGAAGAAGCTGTCAGGGGAGCGTGTCAGACACGAGGTGGATCATGCGATCAGACTGCTGTCGGGGTGGAAAAGCCAGGAGCTGGCAAGGGGGGGAAAAAGTGAAGGAGTGACCTTGCGCTCTCAACATTGTCTTTACACGGAGTGGAGCAGATGAGATGGTGAATTATTCAGAGCACTGAAAGCTCATAATTGTTAGTCGGGGTGGCGGCAGCCGGAGAGGAAGACGGGGCGGTTTTAGTCCAAATGTCTGCTTCTATTAAACATCAAAGGAATCTTTCCTTAAAACTGTCTTTGGGAATTTGGGTGGTGTGGTCGCCAGGAAGAATCCTTTCCTCTGTTTGATACCTGTTTGGAAATCTGGGTCAAAGAGGCACAAGCTAATATTTAGCACAGATTTTGGGAAATGCAGAGTAAAGGAGCAAAGACACTCTAGGGAGAGGATTTGCATTTCCAGCAGGTAATTGTCAGGGGAGTCAGTTCCCGTGTGACTTTGCAGAACCTCTGAACTCCGGGGTGGGGGGTGGGGGTGCACATTTTATGTAAATGATCTTTTCTTATTAATAACAGGCTGAATAAGATTGTAAGCCTAAAAGAAAGTGTTCTTCACATAGTTACTTATTGCAATTTAAAAATGAAATCTGTAAAATAATAGTCATGTAACATTTTACATATTTAGCAATTTCTGATAACTAGTATACTTTGCATTTTTTTACTCAGCTGGAATTTAGGGAGATAACCTTTATTTAAAAGTACTTATGTTAAGTTTGGATTATTCTAAAGTTTACCATGGATTTTTAACTATACTGCTTTAAGTAGTATTATTTTAAAGTTCTTTTTCAGTTCATTTTGGAGCTTTCTTTCCAAACTAAAAAATATTTATATTGCTGTCCCAAAAAATCATAATAATGTTGACGGCATATAGAAATTTCCATGACAGATCTAAAGAACTGCATGGTGCCTGTTACAGAACTAAATTTAACATCGAAATTACTTTTAAATGTCAAGATTTGAGAAAAATACATTTTAATAATACTGCATATTATGCCATTATTTTCTATTTTAATGCATTTTATAAAGATTGATTTTTAATTTCACTAATAACTTCCTTACGGAATAAGTGGCTAGATATGTATGCATTGCCTCAGCTCCTGGAAAACTATCACTTGCTTTGGTCCTGAATCTTGTATTGCTGCCGAGAAAAATCAGAATAAGCATTTCAATAAAACATATGCCCCCGTGTTCCAGAAAGAGAAAATTCTCTTCTAAGTTTAGAATTAGCACCTTTTTTCGTGTGAACACTGTTTTAAACTATGAATCCTTTTCTCTATAGAGTCCTGGTATTAGGATGAATAGGAGAGGCTCATAATGAGTGTTTCACTGGAGAATGGACCAGATTTTCTTACAAAGTGCTGTGGATTACTGTTTTTATCCATTTCAGTAAGCTACTCCTCCTTCACTGAGTCCAGCATACAGTCTTTATGGCTGTATGCGTTAGCCTCCAATTACTAAATCCCGTTTCTAAAAAATGGTCCCCATGCCATTTGTTCGTGTAGAGATAACGCTATAACAGAAAAGAAATACTTCCTTGAATTCACTTAATGAAGTCTTTGGACCATTTACGTTGGGTAGAACATACGGGTGGGACGATCAATAGTTTTCTGTAGAAGGCGGTTAGTTCTGTGTCCCCGTGCTCTGTTTTGAGGCGCTGTTGGGGCTGGAGCGGACTACATACTTATCGGATCCGACTAAACGACTTTTGTAGATTTGAATATAATAACTGATTTTTAATGAGGAAGCAACTCGGGAAATAAGTGTTTTCCTCATTTGAAAGCTCAGGTCTTTTGTGTGTCGACTACTGGTGCCGCATATATAAATACAAATCGAGGTCTTGTAAAGAACTACAGCCACACGGTTATTGTCCACATTGGTGTTAAGGCTGAATCTTATCTTTCTATTGGGCAATCTTTCCATTGCCCATCTCTTTGATATTGTTGTATCTCTCCTTTGTGGTCTAAGTACAGGCTTCAGGTGAAGCATAGGTAATACTTGATTTCCCACTGGAGGACAGTTCACTGTGCCTAGACTAATACGTGTTTGTGCGTCTTGGGCAGGTTTGGCGAACATGTCTATTCGTGATAGAATTGGGTATGACAAATTAACCTCTGTATCAATTTTCCCCCAATGTTGTTTTCTGAGTATGATTCTTACTTAGGTTTTCTCGAAGACATCAATGCCCAACATTTAGATTCCGCACGTGTTCTCGGAGGCTCTGCCACGTGACTGGCACTCTGGGGTACGTAAGCGACTTACCAGACCAGGTTCTTGCCCCTAAGAAGCTATCGGCTGCACTTGAAAGCAACACAGATGACAGGCCAGAGTAACTTCCAGAACTCAAGTACGTGGAGAGGTTAACCAGAGCTGCCACAGAGCTGGTTTTGGGGACAGGAAGATTTGGGTAGGTAGAGGCAGGTGACGCGTGCAGCCCTGGCACAAGCAGGGAGTTCACTGGGGGAAGGGAACGTGTCCCTGGACCCCTGCAGAGGAGCTGCTGTTCTCTGAGAAACGATGTCTTCCCTGGCGGATTGAGTCTAGCCCAAAGCCACTCACCATTTTCAAAGGTTTTAACACCAATTGGCAGGGATTCGAATTTAGAAAATTCTTCTGGTCTCTCCTGACTTTTCTTGAAATAGCTGAAATTCTAGTCTTCTTGGGAGAGTTTTGTTTCTCTTGCTAACGGTAAGTGACAGTTGAGAACCTCGCCGTGGCTGGTGTCTCTTTGGGGAACACTTCCTGGGCTTTGCGGGGCTTCCCCCAGCCTGGCTTCCTGCTGTGGAGGTGTGTCCTGGCTTCTGCCGTTCCCCCAGAACCCAGCCTCGTTCTCCGACTGCCGGTCTGCCTCACGGGCTCTCGTCTCTGGGGCCCCTACAGGGAGGGCAGGTGTCTTTCCGTATTGTATCTATTCACTCTGTAAAGAGTGACTAGTTACGGGGCCTGGCATTTGGCAAGTGTGCGTGTGAAATGAATGAATGCGTGATTGAATGCTGGCGCATCACCTACTTCCTTCCATACTCCTGCTTTCCAGGAAAGCTCCGGAAACCCGGTTCCAGCAGCAGAACCCAATTTCTGAATCCTCGAACTTTGGGCAATTGCTTAAATATCCATCTTCAGGACAACTCTGCCACTAACGTGTCTCTAGAATTCCCAGAGCCACTACGAAAAGGCATATGGTCATCAAACCAAACTAAACTGGGGAATTGTTTTTTATAGTTTCAAGTCCAAAAAAAAGCCTTTTAATAAAGCGTTCCATCACAGGGCCCCAGACTGACCAGTAAGGAGCGTAAAGGTGAATTCTTGGTCACTGGCTATCGGAGGGATGTGCTTCTGTCGGCTCAGGCCCCGCCAGGCTGCCCACAGGTGACGGTGAGTGTGCGTGTCCCTGAACTCCATTCATCCCTGACCCCGGGTCATTTTACAGAGCTTCCCGAATGCAGCTCTGAGTCACCTTGGGACATCAAGTCATCGTGAGGCACCAAAGCAGGACCAGCACAGAGAGAGCTCACAGGCCGGCAGGTCACAGGGCACAAGCAGTGGCAGTGAACGTGGATCTGAGTGGTGAGCGTGTCTGCCGTGTGTCACACCCAGTGCTGGATGCTTGTACCTGGTACCTCTGTGGATCCCCACTGCCTGCTGTGGGACTTGGTGACAGTATCACGCCCCACCCCCTTTCATAGATGGGGGAGCAACCTCAGAGAGGTCTGTAACCTGCCCAGGTCCCACAGCCGGTTGACTGTGGGGACCATGACGGAAAGCCAAGCCAGGCTTTCCTTCCTTGCTGTGACTGCCAGGGGCTGGACGGGTGAACCCAGGCCCGGAGACAGGGAGCTGAGTGCGGGGCCCTAGGATGCCACCCACACGGAGGCTCACACAGAATGTTCTGGCCCCAACCCAGCTGTTTGCAGGGGCTCAGAAGAGGTGAGGAGACTCTAATTATATCCAGTGTGTCACGTTTGTATTATTCTTCCCTAGGATGGTTTTCTTAGGAACCTTATTAAAATTTGGACGTCTCAGATAAGGGCCCATAAAAACGATTTCCCCGAAACATTTTCTCTGCTTGGCTTTTCCTCTTTCAGCCCATGAAAAAGCTGTTTCTGCCATATGAGTGCCTTCTGTTGTTTATGGAGCACACGACAATGCTAAAGAACAACTTGGCACTGTTATGAGTCTTTTAATGAGAAAGATATAAGGCTATAAAGATGTTTCTTTTTGTAAGAACGGAGGCTGTTAGAGGTGGGCGCATTGATACCAGCCGTTGAGCCGATAGGACACCGAAAATGTGGAGCCATTTCCTGGAGACGCGGGGGTGCAGAGCGCTCGCGGGAGACTCGTGGGCAGCGAGCCGCCCTCACACACGTGCAGGAATGTTTTCCGTGTGAAATTCGCCTTCAACAACGAAACATGCACATCTCGGTCATAGCATCACATGTCCCGCAGAGTTAGACTGGGGTCCCGCAGGATCCAGCCAACGAGTGGAGATGTTTTCCTAAAACATGTTTTGTTACGTTTCTCCAGTGTCGCGCAGCGTTAGCACTCTGCGGCGATTATCCCTGTCGTTAGGGAAGGACTGCGTCTGCATCCGCCACCGCGTCAGTCACGTTTTTGTCACAATTCCTTTGAGATCACAGGGCTGCGGGACCCCGTGGGTAAATGCTTCTACTTTGATCTTTTCT
This sequence comes from Trachops cirrhosus, assembly GCA_028533065.1. Taxonomy (NCBI): domain Eukaryota; kingdom Metazoa; phylum Chordata; class Mammalia; order Chiroptera; family Phyllostomidae; genus Trachops; species Trachops cirrhosus. The sequence continues at coordinate 78,927,975 of CM052548.1, read as the reverse complement.
CTCTCTCTGGAAACAGACATGGATCACTCGTCATGTGCCGGGTTTGGGGGATATCGTGCACAGGTGATCCGTTGTCTGTCCTTAAAGACTTTACACTGGGCTCGGGGACACAGATGCGTGAACGACTCGTGTGCAGCTGGTGCAGCCCGTGCTCAGGGGGCGCCCTGGAGCCCAGCCGGGCGGCGCCGCAAGGCTTCCCGCGGAAGGGCCCCTGCAGCCCAGAGCCCAGGGACGAGGAGGAGCTAAGTGGAAAAGTGAGGCAAGGTGTTCCTAACGCAGGGGACACCGCAGACCCAGAGGAGGGACAGGGCACTGTGCAGTGTGGCGGCTGCGTTCATGACGCTGAGTGATTCTCTTCTGCTCTCACGGCTAGTCAAGTCCATGGTTGGGAGGGGGACCTGGTCTGCTGACTGTGACATGTGCTGCCTGTGACCATCATTGGGGGATCCGTTGCGAGGATTCGGCCGCAGCTGCAGCCCCATCAGACCTGGTGAACGGTGGCAGCGCCCAGGACTGCCGACTGTTATCAGAGCACACCTGCCATAGGACACCCTGGGGCGGGGGACGGGGGCAAATGTATCTCCCTCCCAAGGGTATCTGGAGACTCCCATTTAGGACCCCATCCTCAGAGTAAAGAGTGGAAGGACGTATCTCCTCTTCTTTCTCGTCCTCCCACTTTTTCCCCTTTCTTGAGATATAAACGTTGGCCAGACCCAGGGGTTCTAACTAGGGGAGGGTGAGGCCTGGAGCCTTTACCAAGAACGGTGCTGGCTGATCTGCCGTGGTTTTCTGGGACCCTGAGATCTGGACAAAGCAGAACCATCCAGCAGGTTTGCCTTGGCCCTGAAACCCACTGTCCTCCAGGTTCGTCAGAGGCCCCCCTCACTCTGAGTCCCCTCCAAATTTTTCCTCCCTTTGGCCCACCTCAATCAAAACTCTCTTTCCCTGAGCCCTCAATTAATTAGATCTGATTATCTAATTAAACGAATTCACACTGAGGTATGAATGAGGCTTAACCCTCCCTAGAGTATTTGCATTTTAAAAGAGGAGAGTGTTAACCCAAATGCCTCCACAATTAGTAGAATGGGTGGGGAGGTTGGGGGGGCTTGGGGCTTTCCTGTGCCCTCCCACACCCTGCCTAGGTCAATACAGCCCTGGGTAACCTATGGATCCCCTCCACCAGGAGTCAGAAATGTTGGAGTCATGGATATAATTATATTAAACAAAGATTGTTTTGACCAAAGTTTCTATAGATTCAGTTATAGTGAACAAAGATTATTTTAACCAGGAGAGTTATAAATCAGATGATTATAATTTTTCAGTAATTGTTCATAGGGCAAAAACTTTCGTACTTTTCCTGGTTACCTTTGTATTAAGTTTTCTGCTTAACTGGTCAGGCAATGCACCTGCAAATGTTAATCCTTGCCAAAAAGGAAAATATAAATTTCCACTTGTACTTGCAATAAACGAATCAGTGCTTCACCTGAAAAGAAAAAAGAAATGTTGGAGTCAGCATTGCAAGGGCCCACCTCTCTGCCCCACCCCTCTGCCTTGGGAGGTTAGCAGAGTTTTAAAAAAAAAGTCATCACTTCCAAAGAAGCTTTCTACTAATACCATGACACATCGGTGTTGGTTGAGAAGAGCTTTCTCCTCTCAGAATCAGCCCTGAAGTCCTGAAGCAGAGAAGGTGTAAGGATTCCCAGTGGCAAGATGACAAGGTTGCTAGACTCACCCACAGGACAGCCGCAGTGGCCGTCCTGAAACGGTCAACAAGCCCTCTGGTTTTTTGATGCTAATTTTTGACCCCTAAACAGATTGTGGCTCCCCCTCCCCGCCACGTCCACAAGAAAGACAGAAGCAGTTGTAGTTCCTCCCTGAGAGGACGTGAGGCAGAAGTTGACTGCAGAGAGAGGATTCCAGCAGCTTTGGAGTCCTCGCGGTCTTGCCTGCCGTGGCCTCTCTGTGAGGAGACAGGAAGGCCGTCCGTTCCCCACGGCCCACGAGCTAGAAGTGAGGTGCCCATTCCAGCAGGACCCGAGTGAGGAAAAGTGGGAATCCGACCCCAAAGCCGCCCCACCCCGGCCACTGCCCTGCATTCCCCAGGACGGCCACGAGTTTCCGTCACTTCCCATCAAGCGTTTCCATGGGGAGACACAACCGGAAAAGGCTGTTCTTTTTTGAAGATCGGACTCAGAAGTCCTGAAAATAAGACTATGGACAAGCATAATGTGTATGCCTATTATTGACTGTTTTCTTAAAGTCCTTTCTTGACGCAACAGTTATTTTTGTCATAATTTTGGTATACTTTTTCATACTTTTTTGTCAATAATAATGCATTTAATAGTCCCATATTCTTAACATATTCAGATGGGAAGGGGCAGGGGCTACAGTCTGATATTATTGACAAAGAATTGGCATTTTCCATTCTATTGCAAGTGATGGATTAAGAGAATTATTTTATGTGAATGCTAATTGATTTTACATGCACGCCTGCAACATTGAAATTAATTGAGTTTCCTGGAATAGAAAAAGCGATGGGTATTATTGATGCTATAATGCAGAGTGTTGCATTCATGCAGGAATACAAGGACACAGGTGGGGTGTGTGCTTTTCTGACCCTTATATTTTAAGATCGTAGCTCTTGAAGAAAAAAAACAGCAATATTAATACAGTAAGGCTTCACAAAGCAGAGCTTACGTGCAAAAGCTAAACAAATAATACAATGGGAAGCAATAAAAATTGCGATTAAACCTTCCATCCGATTGTTTTTCATTTCATGTGCTATTTGAGTTTTTATCTTTATGGTTTGCTCCACAGAAGAAATAAGGGCGACATCTGGACAAGGTATCCACAAGGGAGGACATACCGTTTGCCATGGATATTTTCGCTGCCAGGGCCTGAAAATGAAAGTAGGAAAACTGACCAGCTGGGGAAAGGCAAAATAGGATTATACTTCTTCAGTGATCTAGGTTCATGCTTACATACAATAATTTTTATATTATTATGAAATTATTGATATCATATAATATTTTATTTTTGCCTGAAAATATTTGTTACTGCTAATTATATGCAAGCTGTTTTAGAGTATCTGATCAAAGCTGATTTTTTTTTTATGAAGGTGCAAATTAAATCAAGGGATTTTTTTTTTCAATGCTACTTTGAAGCCCATGGATTATTTTGCTTTAACTCCAAGCTCTACATCACACAAGGAATTTCTGGACCAGAGATGTTTATAATCAGGGCAATCCTTGATCTAAAAAGGGGTACTGGTTGCTGTTTATGTGTAAGTAGTGGAGTTTGTCAGATGAAGAGAAACTAGGGTTCAGTTTGCATAGGCTTCAAGTTCAAGTCTGCCCCTTCTCGTTTAGACTGGCTAGTGTCTTTGGCATTGCTGTGTGTCCAAGAAGTCTACCTTATTGATGTCGCTACCTTTGGTTAGGCTGTCCTTCTTACTCTTTACCAGAAACGCTTTTGAGGACTATGATGGGATTAAAGCAAAATATCTATTTTTAAAAACAAATTGCTTGTGCTAATTTGCCCTTAATTATCTGTGCTGTGATTCTTTTCTTAGTTTTGATTTGGATAGAATAGCCCCCTGGGAAAAAAAAGCACTTCCATTTATTTGGAAGGCACAGAAGCTGAAGGAACCAGAAGGAATCAGGGACACACACACGCAAGGAAGGACGGGCCACTTCTCGTTCTCACTTTACACACTGTTGCGTTGAATCGCCACTCCCGTAGCTCTAAAACGCCAGTACACGGTGCACCTCCTCACGAGGCATCAGTGAGATCGGTGCGGAGAGCACCCAGCACCTTGTATGGTGCGTGGTGGCAGTCCACCCACACCCCATTCCTTTCTGTTCTTTCTCCTGGGAGAGCACTCAACCGCAGAGAATTTCATGGGAGTCAGAAGCGAAAACCAAGCCACATTTATCAGAGGATGGCTGTGGATCGTCTGCACCGCTGTCGAACCGTGTGACGATGCCATTTCTGTAGATCAGTAACGGTAGAGTATTGGCAACTTCGTCTGGTTTGACCCAACGCTGAAATAAAGAATTTACACAGTTATCCAGGTGATATAGAGGATAGAGATAAATTCTTTTTCTGAATTGTCTTGATCTTTGAAGTAAAGGTGCTGCTTCTAAATGAATGGATTACTTTATTCCCATATTTCCTTTCCACAGTACAAGACAAAGATCACCGTCCTATGGATTCTGATCTGTCACTTCCTGGATAAAAAGACTAAAAATATCCCACGACCCTCAATCTCGCAGCCCCACCAAGCACCTCTGTCTGTTTCAGGATGCACTTATATGAATTCCTAAGACCATATATTAACCATACGAGGGCCCCCCCAATGAAATTTATTCATTAAAAAGTTGTGTAAGTACCCATACATGTTTAAATTTCACTCACCTTCAAAGTATTCTCCATTGGATGCAATACACCTATCGAGGCATTTTTTCCACTGCTCAAAACAGTTTTTGAACTCATCGATTTAGATGCTGTTTTTTGTTTCACCTCTTCCACATCAGCAAAGCATTTCCCTTTGAGGCCTTTTTCATCTCTAGAAACTAAAAAGAAGCTGTTCAGGGTGAGATCAGGTGAATAGGGAGGGTGGGGCACAGGGGTCATGTCATTTTGGTTAAAAACTGCTGAACACTCAGGTCGGTGTGGGCAAGTGCGCTCGTAAATCACCCGTCATGAAATGGGCAAAGGCGTTGAAAGAGTCCTCAAGAAAATTCACTGAAGCCGAGCGTAGCCTCTCACAGAAACGCCAGCTGGTACGCCGATGCAGATGGGTTCCTAGAACACTCACGTAGCAGAGAAATCCTGCACTACAAGGGGCCCACCCTCCAAAAGATAATTCTGGGTTTTTTAGGTCCCCTCTCAAACTGGTATCAGCTCCTCACAGCCTTACAACGTTGAGGCTGCCGACGTGCCTCCTTTGTGCTCCATTAGGTGGCACACCCAGACAGGGTCAGGCCGCCCCATTAATTGTGGTTTCCTGCAGGATGCAGGGGACGACACAACACAGGTCCCAGGGCCTCGAGGCTTTGGAGAAATCTGCAAGGTTATTTGTGAATATCCAAGGTTCCAGCATAGCTTTAGTCATTCTGTCCCAGACCAGGGACCCCGTGGCAGTGGGATGACTCAGTTCTCCCTCTGCAACTACTGTCCTTCCCGCGCACTCGAAGGGACTTTCTCTGGCCTCCTCTGCGCTCTGGGGTCCATGCCACTCCTGCACGGCCGTAGCTTCTCCCCAGCCTTTTGGTTCCTCAGAGCACCTTCTCTCAGCCTCTGCACGGGGTGCCTGTCACCGAGTCCATCTCAGGTGAGACATCGCCTCCACCTGAGAATCTTCCCCCTCCGCTCCACATACTTGTTGGAAATGTGTGAGAGACAGAGGTGGAAGGAGCCCAATGATCCGATCCAGATGCCTTTACCTGGGGCTGCGCTGCAGGCGGGCTGAGTCCGAGCAGACTGCAGTGGCAGAGGGAGGCAAGAATGGGGTTTTTAAAAGAAAAAGCACGGGGTCTTGGGGGAATAAGGAAGGGGTTAGTTTCTGGCTCTTCTGCACTGTCGCCTCAGGGTTCAGGATGTGAGTCAGGACCATGGGTTAGGTAAAGGGCTGGACTGTTCCAGGTACAGGAAGGTCAGTGTGACCACTGGCTACTGTGGCTGGTGCCAGATGTGCGAGATGGGAGAAAGTTTCAGATAAGCCACCAGCTTTCAAGTGAGTCGGGAAAACTGAGTCAGGAGCAGTCAGGTGGGTCAGAAAGCTGGTCTGACCTGTTCAATACTCCCCCTACGATCCCCCGTGTTAGTAGCCTGGAGTTTTCAGAACCCCTATCACAGTTTGTAATTCTCAATTTTCTTGTCTATTTCCGCCACTGAACTAGAAGCTTCTGGAGGACTGCCCGTCTCTCTTCTCCACCTTTCCATCCTAGGACCCAGCACGGTGCCTGGTACAACACCAGTTGTACCAGCAAGAAGCTCCTCAGAAGGGCCTGTGATGTCAGGGGAGATGCCCAAGTCTTCTCGGGGAGAGGAAGTGTCCAGTAGATTCTGTCTTCAAATGCAAATATCTGAACTGTTGTTAGTTTGGAGACCTCCCTGAAAGGGAACACATTTTGCCAAGTCATGTGGTTTTCTGTTAGGCATTTCTTTCCATCAAGCAAGGATGTATATTTTTACGTTAGCTTTTACTGTGTTGTATGGAAGTTGATAGTACCCAGAAATGAAACGTTCAGTAGAACACTCAACATAAATGGACCTCAGATTGAGAGATGTAAAGATTGTTTGGGATTTAGAGTGCATCTTGGAATGAAGTAGCCAGGTGGAGAGGCATATATAGGAATCAAAGAATCAAAAGGAAGAAATATCATAGGGAAGATAGGAAAATGAAGCCGAGATGCGTTGATGGGTGGGCTGGGGGCAGGGTGGAGTGGACTTTTAGAGATTGAGACACAGGAGTGGCTGCAACCCACAGGCTGGGCTCACTCCAGACTGAAAGAATAACGGGGCTTTTTTTAACAAACCTGGATTAGGGACTAACCTGTGGCCAGTTTGTAAGTGAACCAGTTTCTCCTAGTTGTTAACACTCACGTGTTGAAAAGTGGAAAAGATTCAAGCAAGGGCCTTTGTACATCTCTTCGTAAAACGAGATCTGAAACTCGGAGTCTTCTTTAGTGGCCCCTTTCTGAAGTGCTCAAGCCAAGCTTTACCTCTTACAACTTTATTCAATCAATATGCAACAAGCCAGAGAGAGGGAAAGGAAGCCTGGCTTCCCTAATGAAAGATTATGGGTTCGTAATTAATTTATTTTTGAGTATGAGATAAGGAAACAATGAAATTTTTTTAAGGAAAACAGATGATGACACAAAATGCTGCTTATCTTCGCTCACGGGACCCGGGAAGGCTGACGTTTTACTGTGTATCAAGGTCACGGAAATTAGGAACGAACACTCTGTCTTTGAGAAATCTCTAAATTATAGATCTGAGAGGTAGCAGGAACCTCGGGATTATTTAAACCAACCCCTTTACTTCCAGAAAGGCAGGATGTCATTATCCCTCATTTCAGAGAAGAGACAAGTAAATTAAGTTACCTGCTGGGGTCACATGACTGAAAAATGACGGATGAGGGAGGATGCCCAGGATGGTGGGGTGGCGGGGAGGGTCGGAGGACCAGGCTCCGGTGTGTTACTAGGGTGTCTTTAATTGCACTACAAGCAGGGTGACTGCCAATTTGATACAGACCTAGCAGAAGGCACACTGTATTCAAGTTAGGCCATTGTTTACCAGAATCATTTGTTTCCTGGCTGAAAAAGGGGAAGAAGGGAGGGAGGGAGGGGAAGAGGAAACCTCTACTGGAAGTGACAAGGGACTTCTAGGTCCACAGGGTTGAAAAGAGGGGAGAAATGACCTTGACTTGATCTTTTCTGTAAGTTGCATTAGAGGATTTGATGACCCACATTTTACCAAATAACAGCGTGGAGATGTGGGGTCCTTATTACCAGATCACAGACCTGACAGCACAGTCCCACACCTTGAGGATTTTTAATGTGGACAGTGAAATGGATACAGCAGTGGTAGCTCATGCTTTTGGCCTTAGAAATGGGAGGTGAAGATGAACTCTAATGAAGTTGAGATGAATTTTCTCTTGTCTTACATTTGTCAGTATATTCACAGGTAAAACCTATTAACTTTACAGTTTTTCAGTGAGATGCCCTGTGTGTACATAACCAAAGGGAATCTTCGTGTTGGACTCCTCCCCTGTAGGATTGTCTAACTGGCTTGGCACCTCGGCCAAGCACGGTGTCCGGAACTTCCGTTCTGCAAGCGTGACCGCTGAAGACTGACGCCTCTCTCCATCCACACGCTCTTCCTAAACTTCTGCGAAGCAGCGAATTGTTTTTTAAAGATAGAAACATGATGACAGACTCTGCATTTCGCAAACAAGTCAACTTAATGATGGATTCCAAAATAATTGACTTCAGTTTGTGCTGAAATGACCTTTGATCTCTCTTAGCCTGGCATTTCCAGCCTCACTGTGGTTGTTTAGGGAAAAAGTATGCCTTTTATTTATCAGTCCTCTGTTGCTTTTGAATTATAAATCTATTCCTTATAAAGAAAAATATACATTTGAAAGGAAAAGGAAGAGGACCAAATCTCGTGCATATTAAGCCCCATAGTGAGGAAGATTAACAAGCCACATACTGCTTTTGTTTCGCTGTCTCCCTTCGTTCCCTTCACTTTCATGAAATCCCTTCACTTCGCAGGAACTTTTCAATTGGATAAAGTACGTTATGGACACCTAAGGCTTACACCACTCCTTCATCTCCCTACCGGTCCTCCCCAATTTCTCCCTTTACTTAATATTGCGACTAAACATCGAATTCAGCTCAGCTTTGTCTGTATCATATGGCCTGTATTTTTAAAATAAAATCCACAAAAATAGTACACTTCTCCCTGTATTGCTAGCTTTCATATCCCCCATTCCGTTTTTGACATATCCCCGCCCCACTTAGTTCTGACAGGTAGCATGATAAGATTTAGAAGAGAGGCTGAAGGTAATTGAGGTTAGCAAGGAAAATATTACTGTCAATTTCAGCTGTTTTTTTTTAAATTATTTTTAAGTCATGAATAATCAATGAAATGAAAAAGAAACGTACATCTTAAAAATTCCCCCTCCTGGACGCATCAGAGAAGAAGCGCTCGTGACACTCGCTGCGACAGAACACACCACTGGCTTTTTGCAGATGACATAGTGTTTTTTTTAAATGACGCTTCTTTTGAAGTGACAGAATGGATACACTGGGAAGAGGAAGTTGAGCATAGACAGTCCTAAAACGCCACTTGCCTTTGCAGTGACAACCCGGCTGCACTGTGTCCCGGGGAGTAAGTGGCAGCACGCAGCCATCGAGACAAGGTCTTGTTGGGTCTCCGCCGAGAAGGAACAGCAGCAGGTGGGGACAGTGCGTTGTCGGGGTGCGCTCCAGATCACTGTGCGTCCTCAGTGCACGTCAGCCTGCCTTTTGGCCTTTAATTTCAGAAAAAGAATGCTGGTCCACTTGAATGATACGTTGTCTTTGAACGGCTCCTACGTTGTTTTATCCACCCTCCTAGCCAAGTGTCTTAGACTGTCGAGATTATTTGATTTCTTTTATTGGAAAAATGATTATTTTGCCAAAATTGCTGCAAAGAAGAAGACAATCTGTCTAAAGAGAAAAAGAAGCGGGGCGGGGGGCCTTTGTAAGAACTCTTCCACAGACTGTTTCCCTTAGCCTTTTCCATGTTAATTCCTGGCCCCACCTTTCCTCCACGTGTGTGATTTGAATCCTCTTTCCTTGGTAAAAGGAGAGTTCGCATTTTAGTTACGTGTTGGTGCCTCTGCACGGTGAAGGTCATATAAAAATGCTTCAGTGACCTGGACGTGAAAGCCGCTGTTCCCTCTGGGTCATACTTTGCAGGGTCATTCTCTCGGTCATACATTTATTCAGCACACATTCACCTAGCATTCACCACTGTCCGCTAAACAGCTATGCTTTGCTCTAACCAATTTATAAGCCAGCTGCGTAGCATAGGATATTTGGTAATCTGTGGCAGCTAGTTTTTATTTTTTTAAATTTTTTTACAACAGTCTCCCATAAACAAAACTGAATGACTTTTCCTTCAAAAGTGAAGTAGAAACATCATTCCTTATGGTTGACCCAGAAGAATGGTGAAGGGAGATGTAAAACTTGAAGCCAAGAAACTGGTTCTGAAAACAATATTTAAAGAGCTTGTGATAAATTGGCTTTCTGAAGGTGGGTGCGGAGAGCTTGTCATCTGACAGTCATCTGTCCTGGAGAGCGCCGGCTTCGGAAGCATCCTTCCTCATTTCCATGTGAGAAGACAGACTTCTGTCATTAGGGACTGAGCGTCCAGGTATGAGGACCGGAAATACCCCTGTACGGAGGAGAGTCATCACTTTGACTAATGGAGGAGCCTGAACACATATCATCCTAAGCACCTCTTCACGGTGTCATTTTTCCAGCTCAGTTGATTTTTGATCTATCTCGCTTTGTCAGTCATTGAGGTGGAAATTTCATCTCTCTCATATGCTTTATGAGTTTTTCTTAGTGTTTGTTTGTAATAGGTTTTATGGGTGATTAGTTGTGTGAATTGTGGCATTCGCAGGGATGGGCACCTACCCTAAATTCACTCACAAAACCCGCTGTTCTCAAAACTCTGCCGTAAACCATGGGTAGATTTGCTTTTCATTCCAACGTACCTTGCTGGAATTAGTATATGCACTTTTATCACTGCTGAGTGGGCCAATGAATGGCTGGAGTTATTTGCGCTAGCGCTAACGTTTGAGCATTTTCAACTCTGTTTTCACACATTGGTGGCTGTGTTGGGGCGCACCGTGGACTGACGGCTCCACTGGGCACTGTCAGATGTCAGGATTCTCCCCAAACCCCGCTGAACAATACCGTGACACAGAGTAACGTTTCCATTACTTCGGCAGATGATCATCTTTGCCTTAAAAGCTTTCCCGGTAAAACAAGAGAGTTGATATTACCTACCATTTTCTTTTCTCTGACGTGACTGCACGTACCTGCCCTAACAGTTGACATGGTGTCATGGTCCAGTGCTCAGATTGTATGTCATGCGGGTCTGGGCTGGAGCTCTCGCTGTGCTGCTTAGCAGGTGTGTGACCTTGAGTGAGTTATTTAATTTCTCTGAGTGTAGGCTTCCTTACTGGTAAGAGAAGGTAGGTTTGTTGTAGAAGTTAAGTGAGATACTGTGTGAAAAGTGAGCATTTAGTCAGCGCTCAGTGAATTTAAGCTACGTACATTCAACTGCTCTAGTGTCTGTTTGACAATAGTGTCTATGTAGGCATCCCAGGGTTGTAGAGCCCCCAGGTTAACTGTGTGGTGTGATTTTTCACTTGAAGGTCTCTCCCCCTGTTTTCATATTGCATGACTATACTGCGAATATTCACCCTGGCTGACGTAGCTCAGCGGATTGAGTGCGGGCTAAAGCATCGCAGGTTCGATTCCCAGTCAGGGCATATACCTGAACTGCGGGCCAGGTTCCCAGTGGGGACCACATGAGAGGCAACCACACATTGATGTTTTTCTCTCTCTCCTTCTCCCTCCCTGCCCCTCTGTAAAAATAAATAAATAAATATTCTACACAACCATTTCATCCAGATATAAATTTTACCATAATAGTCATATAAATGTTAAAGCATGATTTTGTTTGATGGCTTCCTTGCTAGATCATCACATTCCTATTATCCAAGGGGACAATTTGGACTAGAGTGTGAAGACTCTATAGGGGATAGTAGAGAAAAAAACACACGAAAGCCTATGAACTAATCCAACAGTGGCAAGCGAGAGATGTCCTGAGGACAGTATTATCTCTTCTCTTTTCAGATAATTTATTTTTTCTATTAAAATCAGCCCTGTTGTCTCATGTTGGGGTTTTTTTTGAGGGGGGGACATCAACATTCACATAAATCAAGAAATATTATTGATTATTGAAAACCTACTATGTGCAAGATGGAAAGTTCCCATAATATCAGAGAGGAATCTTGGAGGATGACTGTGAATTTTGAAGAGACGCACGTGGAAGAATGGAACAGAAAAGGGTGGCACAGGAACCCTGCAGTTACAGTCGGCACTCCTCCAGCTTCTCAGCTGTGGTAACCGAAAGTGTTCCTCTCTCAGTCTGGAACAGGATGGCGTAGGTTAAGGCTCGTTTCCAGGGACGCAGCCAGAGGACGTGTGCGGTTGTATGGCTCTGTTATCACCCTGGAGTGGTAGTGTTCAGCCACTGTGCCTTGGCACTAACTAGTGCTGCCCGTGAGTAAGGGCTGCTGCCAAACTGAGTTCAGTTTGTCAAGGTTTTTTTTTTCTTTTCTGCACCAAGAAGACACAGGTTGATTGGGTTTCTAGCATCCAGAAAGCTGAGCAGCGCTGGTTGTGAACACGGTATGCTTGGCTAGCACGGAGCGTCCTGTTGCCAGGCCAGCCCCAGGAACTAAACATTTTTACTGAACCCTGTGAGCACGTGAAAAGCATAGGGGAGGAAATGGCCAGGGCCGTGAACGGCTCCGCTCAAAAAGCAACAGATTGCTCACAGATCCCGAGTACGAAGGGCCAGCCTGGAAGGAGTGTGATTAACCGAAGCCGCTTTTCTTCCTTTATTGGCACTGCGAGGCATTGCTTTACTGTAGACATCATCACATTAGACTGCGGGTGACCTTTCAGTGCTGTTTGCTGTTCTTTATTCCACCAAGATGTTTGGTATTCCACCATGTGCCATGAACAGGGTGGTGGAGAATTGGCTGAACTAGAAAATGAGGTGTCAGACCAGGAAAAACACTCTTTCCACGACCCATCCACAGGGAAGTGAGTTTTGTTATATTCAGAATCTGTATTTTGATGGCATTAGGTTTACAGACATTTCAGCTACAGTGTATCCTCCTTTACGGCCATCCTCCTTTACTGCCCTTACCGATCGGGGTCTTAGTTCTGTTCCCTGATTCCCCACCTTTGCTTCTGCAAAGCTGCTCTTTCCTGCCTTGACCTCGGAGGGAAGGATCACTCCCCTCACAGTGTTAAATGTCCAAACCAAGCCCCTTGTATGCGACTTTGATGAGGGGCTTACTTCTCAGGAGCCCATTTTGTGCCTTTTCTTGCGGGCCTTCCAAGCAAGGGGTCGGTTTCCTAGACGTTGCGCAGTCTAAGAACAGGAGGAGGGAAAGGCATTTTGCAGCGTGCTTGCTAACTGCCCGTGCACCGCAGATCTGGCCACCGCGGGTCTGACCCAAGCTACGGGGGGTTGCAGGGGGTGAAAGGAAATCACTCAGGCAAAACCCATGGCAACAACTCCGGGCTCCCCTCCTGCCCTCTCTTGTGAAGAAGCCTGCCCTGCCTGCACAGATGTATCATAAGGAGAGGGTCTGGCTGTGTCCGGCGGTAGGGACTGTGGCTCACCTCATTCCCTTCAGCACAGGAGTTCCACAGACCTGTGCTTCGTGTACCCAAGGAGAAGGAAGACGGTTCCCCCAGTCCGCACCCGGCAGCACAGTAAGCCATACTTATGTTGGAGATACCTTTTCCGTTTTGAGTGGCTTATACTTAAGCAACCAGGTTTTCACAGCCAACTTACTATCAGAATATACATAAGAATGTTTATATATTATAATACCCTTGATAAGGATCTTTTAAAAGAGATTTATTTATTTATTAATTTTAGACAGAGGGGAAAGGAAGGAGAAAGAGAGGGAGAGAAACATGGATGTGTGAGAAAAACATCGATCGCTTGCCTCTCACACCCCTGCAACCCTGGCCTGTGCCCTGACCCGGAATTGAACTAGCGACCTTTCCGTTTGTGGGACATCACCCATCCCACTGAGCCACACCAGTCGGGGTGACAAGTATCTTATTATCCTAAGTTAATCTCATAGATATTTACTACTTGAATCTTTCTTGGCTTGTCTGGATACATTTCTCATGGAGAGTTGATAACAAAATATTGCAATGAGAAATTAAATTATAATCATTGGGGCATTTTCTCTGCATTTCTAATTCTTATTATGGGACTCGTATTTGCTGCTCCTGGTTTTCTGAACCCCGCCAGAGTGAAATCGAGGGGCACCTGCGGACCTCTGCCAGCATCATCGAGGTGACGTGCCTCAACGATGTGGCTTCTCACCTGCCTAGTGTCCGTGGTTCTCAAACTGTGCGTGCTGGACCGGATCTGCTGGTGAAGTGTGAGCTCGAGTCGGCATTGTGTACATTAGTTGAAAACGGTATCATGTTGCCGAACGGTAATAAGCCTTAGGGGAGCTCCGCGTTGAAAGTACTCAATTGAATGCTGCAATTTCCCATCACAATTTAAAAGGCCTGCAGGCATGCTCAAGTCCTAGCTGGATCCTTCAGTTAACACTCGGTAACATGACCCCAAAGTCTCATTTACATCACAGCAATTAAAATATATTCCACATTACATGTTTACTGCTATACGCTGCAGAAATAGTCCAGTGAAATGCGGCTATTTTCCAAAAACAAGCATGGAAACGTTTACGTTCACGATTTCTTCTTTGTGTAGTGGTATCCGCCTTACATTGTATACACGGAGGATAATGGGGGTTGTGAAGGAGGAGAGGGCGGGGCGGGAGAAGGAATGCAGTGCAGACTAATTACAACTGGTAGCCATTAATATTTGGTAACTCTCGTGATATCAGGTTCCTAGGTGACGGGCGTCCATTAATCCATGATGCAAAATAATTATTGTCATCAGTGCTAATCGGCCACCTACTGGTAGTTCAGAGTAGAGGGACCAGAAATTAAGTGAGTATTAAAATACTCCACCTCCTGGCTGCAGAGGGGCTGCCCCCCGTCCAGAAGAGCAAGCTGGTCCCGCTCGGGAAGGTGATGGAAGAGGGGTGTAGCTGCCACCTGAGGAAAGTGTTTGTACGTTAGAGTCCTTTCTTTTGCGCACCATCCAAATTAATTTTCAAATCCTCCTAGAGGATGGGTTATAACTATAACTAAACTGATATCATTTAATGAGATGAATTGCAAGTGAAATTATTCTTTAAAGCAAAGCCACAGCAGGCAAAATTAGATCATATTTTCTCAATGGTGACGACTGACTGCATTTTAGTAAAACCTTTTTTTTTTGTTCCAAGAAACATGGACCAAATCGACTTACTGCAAATTGTTAGGCGGTTTAATATTTGTTGAGTAACCCCTGTTCACTAGCTTACCTAGAAAGTATGATTTTTAACAATGGTCTAGAATACATCATCAAGGTATGAAATACAGCGGCAAAAATCCAGCTTCCCGACTTGGCAAGCAGTCCACGGGAAACCAGGGACACTGAATTTCTCTTGGGGCCTGTCGGGACCCTCTGGCCGGCACAGTCCTTCTGTGGTCCGGAAGAAACTGGAAGATTCCAGCCTCAGCAGGACATCCCAGGAGGCAACACTTTTATCTGCTGGGGAGGACCATTTCAATCCTGGGCCCCGGTGTAGAACTACCACTCACCACAGCATGAAAGTCGTGTTGCTGATGGGGCCACCGACGCCAGGGTCCCCGTGCGAGTCCCTGCCAGGGTCCTCGTTAAGCAAACACAGCTCCCGCCTCGGGCACTGGGCTCAGCAACAGCTCTCACCGCTCCGCAGGTGCCCTGACAAGGCTCCCTGGGTCCGGCCAAGTGTACCTAACTCACATAATGTTTTATGAACATCATACATTATGCCCAGATTTGTCTTTGTGATATGAATCATCCAGGCAATCCAGAGCAGCCGATGAAGTGGATATACTTTTTCTATTTGAACTTGACTCTCTGGAAGCACCTAAAGCCACACTATTTGAGTGGCTCATGCATATGTCCTCTCAGGCGCGGGACTAACCTGGAGATGTCAAAACGCGGTATTCCTACGTGAGACAGACCAAGTCAAGCATGTTTATATCTCCTGATAGTGTCACATGAAAAGATGTTCAAAAGCAAATTAACACCGCAGAAGAAAACTATGCAAAAGAACCGAATCCTCCGGAGTAAGTGCACAGACCGCATGCCAGACTGAGTGTGAAAACGTCCGTCCTTTTTCCCACACCTTAGAGACTGAGTCCACACCTTCCCCGGGTCCCTGCGCTCCCGTTGGTGAGCCAAGAGGGTTTCCATAGTCCTCTGGGAAAATCCAACAGTGGGGCTGGAGACAAAGAAACTCAGAATTTACCTGTCCCCCTGGCGCATCCCACCTCCAGGAGGGAGTGGAGCCTGGGGCTCTGGGTCCCCATGTCCCTCCTACCCCACGGGGAGGTCAGCGCTGAACCAGAATTTCCTGCTCTCCAGGGCTCTGCGGAAAAGGTGCCACTTGGCTGGTTTGGTGCTTTTCAGACTGGGATGAAAACCAGTCTGCTGGGCAGGAGACGGAGGACATGTTTATTCTAGTAATTTTGCCTGCGAGTTACAGAGGCTTGAATAACCACAGTTATCTCTTCGTCTCCAAATACTTGTGGGTAGTTATCAGGCCTCTACCTCATTGTTACTAAAATAAACCGCACATAGTTCCTTCAATCTGGAGACTCTTAATCAGTTTCATTGCCCCTCTCGAAAGTCCTTCCTGGGTTTGTCTAGAGCCTTCTACTACCGAGACATAAATATTTGGATAACATTATAGATGAACTCGTTTTGATGTTATCGGCGTGGGAACAATTTTCCGTTCTCATTTAATGACAGAGCATTTCTGAGTAGGCTCATAAAAACTCAAAACCCAAATCCATTCAAACATTTTTAGCAAAATACCAATTTCACTCCAAATGTATAATCCTTTTGTTCATTTCCCCCATCCCAGCTCCCTCAGATAAGCCTAATGACAGTGACATTATTCTTGGACAGTGGACAATGTTTTCGAATTTAATTAGAATGAGGGGTTCTTATCAAGTACATAGTAGGTTATATGCCAGTGGCTGTGCTTTTAAAACTGTATTTCATTTAATCGTCAAAATATCTCCATAAAAAGGATATTGTCATACGCATTTTAGAGAGTGAAGTACAGGAAACCAAATCTCGGGGAATTTAATAACCTGTCCAAGGTCATAAGTCACATAAATTGTGAATTGTGGGGCTCGGCTTTAGGCACAGATCTGTCTGATCAAAAACCTGCCCTGTGTCTCCTCCCGAGTTGTTTAGGAATAGATTTTTTCTTTTTAGTTAAAAAATCAGAGCGAGAAATTCTTGGTTCAAAATCATATTTCTCTTTCCCTCCTCTCTCCCTTCTCCCCCTCTTCTCTCCCTCTCCATCTCTCTCTCTCTCCCTCTCTCTCTCTCTCTCTCTCTCTCTCTCTCTCTCAGGTCCGTTTTCTTCGATGTAGACTTTGCGGCAGCCAGGCTTTTTCCACACAGTGACAAAAACGCAAACAGGCTCCGCTCCTCATTTTCCCAGAGGAGCAACTCCGCACCCATGGGTTTTGAGTAGGCACGTTCCCAGTAGCTTTCTCACGTGCCCTGGACCTCACCCTTATTGCCCTGAATTAGGTCACAGGTCCATTCCTGAACCAATCACTGAGATTCTGCACAGGAAGCGTCTGGGCAGTTCCTCAACCCCAGGATAGGGGGTGCCCCCCCGGACCCCTGGAAACCAGTGTAAGAGAGGGGCATTTATTTGGAGAAACACCGGGCATACACAAAAACCAGCAGTACCAAGCTGGCGGTGCTGTAGGTGGGCCGCTCTCCTCTGGGGACCCAAGCAGGTGGGGTGGGAGACAGGCACGGGGACCTGGGACTGAGGCCTCCTCTGGAACACGTGTGACCGGCAGGTATCACGTGTTTCCTTGTCTTTTCCCTGAAGCTTGAAAATGTCTCCAGTACAATTTGTCTTTGTAACTTGATCTTGAATTCCCCACCTCTCTTACTGCTCAGTTGAATTTCACTCGCCTTTTCCTTGTGTCTCCCTGGTGCTGCGGTCTCTGTAAATTTAATCTCCATGGTGTTTCCAATAGGACGACCTTCGTTGCGTTTGTTAATCCTGGATCTGTGGACATCCTGACCCAGTTGGTCAGACTCTTTGCTGCCATGTCTCTCTCTTTCATCTTAAAAAAATGTTTTTTAATTGCTTAAATTCCCTTTTTGTTCCAAGGTTTGGAAGTAGAGTCGAGTGGTTAACAAAGTGCAGATTTGGAGTTAAACTAAACGTGCTCCAAATCCACTCGTCTACTTCCAGGCGGGCGTGGAAATCAGTGGACCTCTCTGGGCCTCAGTTCTCTCCCGTGAAGTGGGGTTTGTAATTCTTACCCAGCAGGGCTGTTGTGAGGATTAAGTGAGGTCATATAAGTAAAGCACCTGGCATATTTTAAGCACTCAATAAATAATCAAGATTGAAATTAATAATTCATCGAGGAGCTTTTATGGCCACTCTTAAAGAGAGGACTATGCCCAGCACTTAGGGAAGTGGTGTTAGCTCTCCATCTAGGAAGGTCCTCCCCTTGCACACGGTGTTCCCAGCTGTCACCAGGTCATCTCGGAGCCAGTCTATGGTAGGGTGAGCGGTAGCTGTCTTTAAGCCATCCGGGAGGTTTGCTTCTTTTTCTCTCATTATGACTAAAGTTTTGAATTTAGGGTTGATGCTACCCAGATCTTACAGTTTGGCACCTTTTCAGGGAAATGCGTGGACGGACCCCTCTGGTTGTCTGACTGGGAAATCCTTAGTAGTGTGTCGTGTTTCCTCATGGAGGTAGCGGGAAAGTCTGCAGTGCCCTCCAATCAGGACAGCACAGGAAACGAAATCCTGTTTTTACCTGGTGTATATTGAGGGCCATTTGGATGACGTAGTGTCATCTACGTGACACCCTACTGTTTCCTGGATTTTCCCTTTGACCCAAATAATATTTTTGGCAAAATGTTCAAAAGCCCGGCCCATGGCAAAGCACGGGTGAATAAAGTGTTGGCCTCTGTATTGGGGGTTCCGGTTTAAATTACCCTAAACGTGTTCGAGTAAATAGGGTGGCTATTGGTTGGTGCAGGCAGACAGGCGGGCTGAGGGAGATTATTTACGCTCTGTACTGCAGGTCTGCTCAGCTGCGTCGGGTTCTAGAGGACCTTTGCCATCTACTCTACACATGGAGAGCATGGCCTCCTCCCTCCGCAAAGTGTATGCCGTTGTAACCATACACCAGGTGATAACTGTACTAACAAGTGTTACTGTTATGCATGTATTATATTCCCATTGCCCAGAAATTTTATCAGCCAAAACAGAATCACTTCTAATTTCAAACTATGCAAATGAATTACTTTACTTTAAAAAATGGAATGCATTTCCACCTTCCATTGCTGGGCACATTAGCCCCATTATCCATATTTTTCCTCTGATCTCTTCCAGTTTCTTTTCCTTCCACACATAAATAATTTTGAAAAATTTTTAATGATTTGATCAGATTTAAGCCGCTTTTCTTATAGCCTGAGGCACTGTTCTATATCTTTTCCAATTAAAAATTTTCCAGCATTCATTTATTCGGCAGCTATTTTAGTGCATGATCCTATTTGTTTCAATATCTAATTTTGCCTATTTGTGATCCATGATGAAGGATGGAGAAGAATTTTGAGTTTTAAAACAATAGGCTTTCTATTTATTATTTATTCAAGACATCTTTACTCACATGAAAATGTTCGCAGTATGTTAAGTAAGAATGGGTTACAAGATCATTTACATTAAATCTGTATATAGATACGATACATATGTTTACACACATATTTGCATTGAAAAATTCTGAAACATGTTGAGTACAATAATTTTAATGATTTTGAGGGCGCTTATTTGTATTTTCTAGTTTTCACAAAGAACAAATATCACTGTGTAATGCATGTTTCAAATGAAGGAAAAGCAAGAGTCGGGGTGTGTGTTCCAACCGTGTTTAGGGGTAGTCACCTGTTCCCTCTGTCTCCATCTTAACCCATCCCACCGGTGGACTGCAGCCAGCCCCTGCTTAGTCATTCTGGACTCTCCTTTCCCTGGCTCTCACTTCCGCCTATCACGGGCTTCCTGTCTGCACTCCCCACCCCGCCCCAGTCCGTCCACTTCTCTAAACCTCTGCTGTATGGCAGGCTCCCTGGTCCAAGATATCCTTTTGTTGCCTGGACGGCTGCAAAAATCTGCCTCCAAGTTTTCCTGCTTCCGCTCCAGACTTTGGCCAGAGAGTGATTTCCCAATTGCAAATGCGGTCGATCATGTCAGTGCCCCATTTAAAACTACCTGATGGTGATTACTGAAAGAGTGTTATTGAGAGAACATGGGTGGGACTGCTAGCCCACCCCACGACGCTCCGCCTCTGGCCCACAGGTTCCCTCTGGCCTCAGCTCCCCTCACTCCCTGGACCTTAACCCTGCTGGCACTTGGCCATCGAGGTTAACTTTTCTTTTAACATGTGTGTGACTTTCTATTTAAGTATGTTTCCTGGAAGCAGCATATAATTTTTTTTATTCAATCGGAAAATCTCTGCATTAAGCGGGCGTTTAAACCATTTACCTTTGAGGTGATTATTGGCCTAGTTAGGTGTAAGTCTATTATCGTGCCTCTCCTATCCGATTCCCTCCATCTGTGCTTTGTTCTTTTCCTACCTCCCGTGGATTAGCTGAATATTTTTTATGCTTTCCTTTTTTTATGATCCCATTGTTTCTTTTGTTGTGGGCTTCCTAGCTCTAACTTTTTGCTTTATTTTAGTGGCTTTAAGGTTTAAAGTATACACCCTTAGTACAGCACCATCTACCTTGGGGAGGCATTATGCCACTGGGTGTACAGTACAAAAGCCTTCCAACCGCAGACTTGTGTTTCTCCCTCCTCTTCCTTTATGCTACTCTTGCAATACATTTCAGTCACACACACGTTACAAAATGCACCATCATTACGATTTTCTTTAACCAGTCGTCTATCTTTTAAAGAGATTTATAGAATAAGAAAAATGGCCTATGAATGTAATAATGTAGCCGCCTCTCCAGGACTGTTCACTCCTCTGTGAGGACCCGTATTTCTGTCTGGTGTCTTTCTCCTTCTGCGGAGAGAGCTTCCATTGTATCTCTTTCAGTGAGAGGACTGGTGGTCGACTGAGTCTGGGAAGATAGCTGCTTCGCCTTGATTTCTGGGAGAGTTTCACTGGGTGCAGCTATCCAGGGTGACCGTGTTTTTTCCCAGTACTTTAAAGACGTTTCTCTGCCATCTTGCTTACATTACTTCCAGCGAGGAACTCTGTATATAATGTGCCTTTTTCCCGTGTCTGCTTTTAAGGCTTTTTAATGGCTGGTTTTGGAAATTTTAGCGAGAATCAAATGGCTTGGTGTGATTTTCTTTACTTTTTTTGTGCTTGGGGTTTGTGGACCTTCTGAGATCTGTGGCTTTGTGTCGTGTTTATCCAACTTGACAGTTTTTCAGGTGTTATTTTTGAAAACTCCTTTATGCTCGGTCCTCCCCATTTGCTCCCCCGGGGACTCCAGGGACCTCCCCACTGGCCTTTTGAAGGAGCCCCACGTCCCCTTTATTTATGTATTCTCTTTGTCTGTGCTTCGTTTGTGTACTTTCTGTGACTATATCTTTAATCCATTAACCTTTTCTTCTGCAATTTCTAATCTGCCATTCACCCCCCTGAGTGCATTATTCACCTCGGACGTGGTAGTTTCATCTCTAGAAATTTGATTTGGGTCTTCCCTTTATATCTTCCATGTCCTCATTTAATTTTTGAACCTATTGAGAGCATTTATAACAGCTGTTTTTATGTCCCTGTCTGTTAATTCTAATACCCAAGTCAGTTCTGAGGCAAGTGACTTGTTCTCCTCTTTATTTTCCTGCTTCTTGGAGTGCTAGTTAACCTCCGATCGGATGACCCACATTAGGACTGACCGTGCTGAACACTGGGTATTTTTGTATTTC
This sequence comes from Trachops cirrhosus, assembly GCA_028533065.1. Taxonomy (NCBI): domain Eukaryota; kingdom Metazoa; phylum Chordata; class Mammalia; order Chiroptera; family Phyllostomidae; genus Trachops; species Trachops cirrhosus. Next base: position 78,906,551 of record CM052548.1, on the reverse strand, counting down.
TCTTATATTCTTGAGCATTTTGTGAGACAGTTAAGCTACTTTGAAATAGCCCCTTTTCTGGCCTTGCTTTTAAGATTTTTAGATGGGACCAGAACCCTTTGTAATCCAGTGCTAATTATTCCCCACAACCAAGGGAAGACCTCTCTGAGTCCATTGCCTAATAATACACTGTGAGCTTTCGCCAGCCTGGCTCATGGGAGTGTGCGGTGTTCTTGGCCTTGTGTGAGCTCTGGACACTGCTGCCTCTAACCTGTGGCCCTTCAGGGGCAGTTTTGCCTCCAGAGCACAGCTGGTAAGGGTTGAAAGTATTTTTTGTTGACACGCCTAAGGTGGAACTGGAATCTCGTGGGTAGAGGCCAGGAAGGCTGCCAGACAACCTACTGTACGACAGCCACCCCACCCGAGAAGGGATTTTTCCAACTAACACGTCCATCGTGCTGAGGTTGAGAAACTCCACGCTAATCCTTCCAAATTGTTCTTTCTCTGGCCTCTAGCAATCTCCTCACATACACGTGCTGATCGGCACTGTGCTGAGTTTCCAGAAAGGACCCTCTGCAGACCTCCAGAGTTCTGCCGCCACGGAGCTCCCTTTTCTCCGACACTCAGCCCCGAAAGTTCTTCTCACCTGATCTGCCAGGCTTCCGGCTCTGTCTTTGTAGCTTAGAAAGTCCCCTGGGCTCTCCCTGGCTTTCCGCTCTCCATGCTACAGCCTGGAAATTCTCTCCAGGCAGCAAGCAAGGGTAATAGAGGGCTCATCTTTTTTGTTTGTCCCCCATTTCTCAAGGTTCCCGATCCTTCAGTTCTTCAGGTAAATGTCTTGAAAACTTTGTCTAATGTGTCTTATAGCTATTGAGACAGCAAAGTCCATCCAGTATCTGTTCCGCCATCTTGTCTGGAAGCAGAAGCTGACTTCTTATTTATCGTTGCTATCAAATGATCTCTTTATTTCCTGTCCTGTTTCAAGAGAGCAGCCTGCTTTGTTTTAACCTTATCAACCACTAATTATTTACTATATTTGTTTTCTCTTTACCTGTGTCTTCTCAGCAAGATCACTTTTGTTCCTCACGTGTGACTCCTCGTTCCCTATATTTCTTTTCAGTTTTGTTTGTGTTTTAACTTTGTGCCTCAAACATGATAGCCAAATCCGCTTGCATTGTTCTGTTTGAAAATGTAAGCTCTAATTTTACTGATGCTTGACTTCAGCCCTACAAAACAAAATCACCACGATATGATTTTATTTTTGTGCTCAATTATTTCAATTCTTTGATTTGTAAATTTGCCTCAGGAAACAAAATTTCTTCTAAAATGAACAATAGCAATTGATTTCCTCTTGTGCTCAATCTAGCTATTCGGGAAAGAAAACACTTTGAGATTCTTATGGTCTACAAAAACTGTATTTACTGTTTGATTAACATAATTGGTAATAAATCATAAATACAAACTTATTGGGGGAAATATGAATTGTGAATAACAAAAGGCAACATTCTCTTGCTATTGTGTATAAAGCACTTAATTTAGATCCTTAATCTATTTAAAATACATTGGGGTAATTTAGTGTTTCTCTGAAGTCTGCTTATTTTTTGGGGTGAGCTTTTCCAAACCATATAAAGTTAGGAGGACAGTGTATGCAGGAGTCATTCAAGGTAACAGTCAGAAATGTGTCATTCTCACAGAAAATAAATAACAACAGAAGCATGAGTGATATCGACCAAAAGATTACTTAATCCTTTGGATGTTTGTTTTTATTTCCGTTGCTAGATAGATACATAGGCTCATGGAATTTTAGAAGTACAGATGATTTTAGGAATGTTTATTGTAGGCCTGATAAATTATAATCATTAGCATCAAGGGTTTCAAAGACATTGAAAGTCCAATTAAAATCAGATTACTTCTGAAAGTACGATTTAAAAAATGTTTCTTTGGAATTAGGAACATGTTATAAAACAATGTAATGATCTTGAGTCCCCTAGTCAAGCTTCAAAGCATGTTTAAGTAATATAAATATGCCTGAAATAGAGGACACCGTCACCGGAAGCCCGATGTCCCTAAGCAGGGCTGTCTGCCCACTCCTTCGGTCCATCAGGCACATCAGAGGAGACTGGGAAAAACCAAATAACCGTATCATAGAATTTCCTTTAAGACTAGTTGTGGTTTCTAAAGAAGTCTTACGGTTTTCAACTGAGTTGTTTTTTAAGGAGTTAGCAAAAATTAACCAAATCAATTTGATATTGTGATAGACTTGCTGTAGCCAGTTCAATCAAAAGTGTTTGGTTAACTTTCTTCCTAATAGTTTTGCTTATTTTTCAAAAGCCCTGCCCACAGGTGCAGCTAAGGTCCGGTTCGTTAAATGCTTTCTGCTGAGTAGCTGCACAGTGACCCCCTTCTCGGTGCAGGACTGTGCCGTCCCCATCAGAGTGCCCAACAATTCAGCGCTCTGTAAGCAGCTGCATTTTTTGACCTTCTCATCTTCAGCTTTCAGTGCGGGAGATGACTGCCTTTTGAAGTCCCATTGAACTCATTGACTTCCGTCAGAGGGAAATCAGTGGTTGCAAACGTTACAGTCTAGATTAAACCCTTGAAGAGTCTGGATGATGTACAAAAATGGAAAGAGACACGCAAAGGGCTTTTTAGGGTTTGAAATCTCCAAGATCAAAATGTCTTTGTCTGTGATGATGCTTCATTTGAATACTTTATCTTGATTTATCATGGCTCTTCAGAAATGCTTTGCAAGTAAAGAAAATGAAGATATTTGGTGCTAGGGATGTCCTGTAAAGCTCAGGAATCCCTAACATGATCTTTCCTTGCTAATCTGTAACATTTGCTTGGTATTGCTTTAGACACATTCATAACATTACCATGAGGACGCATCTTTACTAGTGCTGATATATGTCCATGTTACTGCACTGAAGAACTTCTTGTCTCACTTGCCAGATTGTAAAACTGTATCATGGACTATATAGAAAAGAGAACACTTTTAACATTCATAGATCTGAAGGGACAAATAAAGACAAAATGGAAATACCAATGACCTAACTTGAACATTGGCAAATCTTTTCTATAAAGAGCCAGAGAGTATATAGCTGGACCTCGCAGACCCTGAGGTCTCTGTTTTAGCTTCCTAAGGCAAGAAGTGTGAAGCCAGGGTGCTGGCAGGGCCACGCTCTCTCTGGGGCTCCAGGGAAGGATCTGTTCCCTAGCTTCCGATGCTTGCTCGCAGCCCTTGGCACCGCTTGGCTTGCGGCCACATCACTCCCATCTCTGCCTCTGCCTTCGTGTGGTACGCTTCCCTGTTTGTTTGTAGGTCTCTGTATACAAATCCCCCTCTTCTGTCTCTCATTGGATTTAGGACTCGCCCTCAGCCAGTATGACCTCAGCTTAATTTGATTATAACTTCAAAGACCATATTTCCAGGTAAAGTCACAGTCGCAGGTACTAGGGATTAAGACTTCAACTTACCTTTTTGGGAGTCACACTTCAGTTTTCTACGGTCTCTGTTACAACCACTCAAAGCTGTCTTTGTAGCATGAACATTGCCAAGGACAACACATAAGGAAATACACGTGCTGTGTTCCAGTAAAACTTTATTTACAGAAGCAGGAGACGGGTCGGGTTTGCTGGAAGACTAGAATTCAGCCGTCAGTGCCTGGTCTAACTAAGTGAAGCAAAATTGCAGCAGACATATTTTTAGAAAATATGGTTTTCCGTTGCTTCCTGTCCCTCCTGCAGCCTGCAGGCTGCATGCAGCCCAGGATGGGTATGGATGCAGCCCAACACAAAATCGTAAATTTACTTAAAACATGAGGGTTTTTTTTTGCTTTTCTTAGTGTTTGTGTACTTAACCTGTGGCCTAACACAACTCTTCTTCCATTGTGGCCCAGAGACACCAAGAGGTTGGACTCCCCAAAGTATAAAATTGCACACATAAGTGTATATATAGAAACACTTATTTTAAAATAGGTGTCAACTTGGGAAAAAATAAAAAATGGAACTTTTGTAGGGATCTAAGCCCTAAAGCTCTATTCCTAAAAATGCTTGAATTATAACATTTTATATAACATCTGGTTTAATACAGAGCTTTTGATTATCATTTAGTTATTATGGTCTACATGGACTTTCAGCCAGTACGATGAAGACTGCTTTGGAAATAAGATTTGCGTTGAACTCAGACGTATTTACTCTATCAGAAGAATGCATCTGTTGAACCCCATTAAATGCACACTGTGTGAGGACAGGGACATTGTTTTACTCAGTGGCGTGTCTTCCACACGTAGGAGAAACCCTGATACGTCAGAGTTATTCAATACACACTTGTCTAAAGTAAATCGTTTGCTGGAATAAAATGAGTAAATTGGTGTGTTATTGTTTTAATCCTATTATATAAAAATAGTCTCTGTTGCCATACCTTAAAATTATTTATAATCTTAAATTGAAAAGAAAGCTAGAATAAGAGAAATTCAAATCCTTTTGAGAGTATAGAAGAATTTGTAAAGAGAATAAAGAGGGTCAGGAATCAGAAGGGGTCCATGGATGATATTAGTGTTTTTTTTAATCAGATTTATGGAATAGAAGAAAAAGGTAGGGAAGTCGGGTGCATGTCAACAAGCAAGCGAAAACATTGGCAATTGCTGTGCCCAGCCCAGCCACTTCAATAGCAGAATGATGGGGACCCCATCCGGTGGAACCCGTTCCGGGCAACACGGGCAGGAAGGGGTGTGGTTTGGTTGAAGAGGAAGCGAGTGGAGCAGCCCACAACTTCCAGACAGAGGCTCTGGAATGCTGTGGTCATTCCTGCTCAGAGAGTGTGGCCGTTCTTCTTAGGGCGGGATGGGAGGCACAAGTTTGAACGTGAAAGGCATGGGACTCGGAACGTTGCTCAGAAAGAGCCAAGACTCCTTCAGCGCAGAGGGGAGCCGAGCCGAGCTGGGCGAAGCAGCCCAGACTCCATGCCGCATGCACATTGGGGAGCCATGTGGTGTGTATGACGACAGCCGAGGATGAAGAGGACCGGATGGAGAGGCAACTCGACGGGAGAGAAAATACCTCCACAGAAGTCACAGCCCTGAGGAGGCAGAAACAAAGAGAAGACACGGGGCCACGGGTAGTCATTTGTTCCAAGTTGCTGATGGAATCACTCCCACAAACTTGGAATTGAGGGGGAAAGGAGTAGGGTGGGGAAATACTGATGGCTGAAGCCGAGGCCTCCAAGAACCTTCGGATGAGAAGGAAAGACAAAATGAGAAAGTAGAGACAAAGCAGGGCTGTTTAAAGGTGCCACCAGCTCCGGGCAACTGTCCCTCCGCCGGCCCCACGGGTTAGGCAGCGGAGCCTGTCCTCCCACCCTCCCCGTCAGTTCAGCGCCTGGAGAGAAGGAGTCGCGAGGCTCAGAGACACAGTTCGCCTTTGGCTCCTTCCAACTTCCTCTTGCTACCAGCAGTTGCAAGAAGTTACCCCATCAAATTAGCCATCTGAACTGCCTTAAATATCGAGATAACTCTGATGAAACTCATTTCCTAGAGTGGGAAATGCATTTCAAGGAGAAGATTAGGAGAGAAGAATCAGCTTTTCCCACAATTCAGGACCTTTTGGTCCTTGAAACGTGAAAATCGTGCCCTTTGAAGGAAAAGTCTGGAAGAATAATACAATCTTCAGTGCATTTCACAAAGTTTCTGTTCTGAGAGGTTCCCGATTTGTTACTGCTCTTCTCTTAAAAAATTGAAAACAAAATGAAAATAGTACACATTTTTATAAGAAAAAGAAAGGACATGTATTTATCGATGAACAAAATGCTACAAGAGAAAACTTTTCCATTGTGGAAATTTTAACAAAGAATTTGAGGCCATTTTCTTTTTTGTTTGTTTGTTTTTTGTTTTGTTTTTGTATTAATGTGAAAAATTAGACACAATAGCTTGAACAAGCACCCAAAACTCTCATGAACAGGAAATGTGCCTCAGCTTATAGTAATGCAACATACTTTACACTCATTGCACGCATTTTCACTTCTTGTCCAAAGCGAGCTTCTTAGAGATGGGTGCTGTTCCCTGTCCACCCTTCTCCCCAGTCGCGACGGCGGCGCCCGTGTCAGACGCGCGCTGTGCTGACGCCCTGCCGCCCCGTTCTCTTTGCAGGGAGGCGGATGAGAGTCGCACCGTGAGCGGCGCCGGCGACGCGCGGGACTGATGAGGGCCCGGAGGGAATGAAGTATGGATGTGAAAGAGCGTAGGCCCTACTGCTCCCTCACCAAGAGCAGGCGGGAGAAGGAGCGGCGGCACACCAACTCCTCGGCGGACAACGAGGAGTGTAGGGTGCCCACGCAGAAGTCCTACAGCTCCAGCGAGACCCTGAAGGCGTTTGATCACGATTCCTCCAGGCTGCTCTACGGGAACAGAGTCAAGGACCTGGTTCACCGAGAAGCGGATGAGTACAGCAGACAAGGTAGGTCCCTGTCTGGGAAAACAAGGCTCGCTCAGAGGGTGCAGCTCTTACATGCTCCCCCTCCACACGGCATGACTGCTTTCCTGGGTTGATGTCCTGTCCTCTGACTCCGAACTGGAGACGAAGTGGTCATTTATTATTCCGCATTAGAGGCAGAGAATCACGGGCGGGCGCAATGAGCCCAGACTAGGTACCGCAGCGCCACATTCTAGATGTGAGGTCTGCGAGTCTGTGCATGGGCCAAGTGCGTGTGCGTGAACTTGAGACCAGGCCTCCAGGGCTTCTCACGGCCGTGCGAGGATGCTCACAAACGTGGTTTTTACAGTTAGGACTGGTGCCAGGAGAACAGGAGCTGTCAGTGCAGAAGCCGGTCTTTCCCGTAAGACTGGGGAATTCTTCCTCGGGATCACCTAGCGATCCGAGCAGCCGTGGGCACCTGAGTGTTCACACAAGAGCCTGCTTGGAGGGGTTCCACATGCTCCCTCACAGCTTACCTGGCACTGGAAGGTTGTGCCTTAACACACCCCAGTTTCCCACAGTATAGCCCACTGCGGGTTGGTGAGTTACATGTATTTGCTGAATGTTCTTACACTTCATTCTCTGCCTGCATATTCCACCAGTGACTTCTGTAACTTCACGATCCTAAAACGACTGCTTTCCATGCTTGCAGACTGGGGCTTATTTTAAATTAAACGTACATAGTTGTACTTGGTTTCTTCTAGTACAGTCTTGAGTTGTGGACAAGATTACTGCTAATAAAAACAAAATCCCCTTACACTTGCATTGCAGTCAATTTACAGAGAACTTAGCATCCCTTAGCTAATTCAATCAGGAAATGAAGGAAAATCAATTAAACTTCAAACATAAAGCATATATTCATCCTTTTCCGATCGTCTTATAGACAGTGTGACTAACGGTTTGATATTGGGCAGGAACAAATTTAGGAAAAAGGAATAATGCAATAACTCATTCAAAAGTTGGAAAATTTTCCATGGTTCTTGTCTTCTCTGCATTGCAGCAATAGTGTGTGCTCACCTAAACCAGTTCACATCAAAGCAAACTCATTTGATTTGCTAAAGAATGAATTTTCTCCTGCCCCAAAGCATGCCTCATTTCCAGGTATCACATTTTATGAAAGGAGGCAGCACAGCTTAAGATTTTTAATCCAGTTTTTTAAGGGAAGATACAGAACACATAGATATGTGATCTTGTCGAATGGACTTTATTTCATTGGGTATAATTCTAAACCCAGTTTTTTTTATTTCATGTCATCTACATATCGGAGTATACTTTTCACCAATTTAAAACACAGTGAGTCATCGTAGAAATGCATGCAATCTGAACCCAGTGTAAAATCTTGCTTTTTGTAACAAAAACAACTGCTTAGTGCCCTATTGGGAACAAACTACGTAGTGGAAGACTATTAGAAGAGAAAAAGCACATGAGGCGTGATGCATTGGGAGGCGCATCTCTGCCCCAAGCAAGCAGGCAAGCAAGCAAGCACGCATTCAGTTTGGCAGAGTAGAAGACACTTAGGTTAAGACTGAGCTGAAATTTGCACCAGTGCAGAGACGGCTGTGGATGACATGGCCATTCCGTCTATGGAAACCCCAAGACTTAGCTCTTAGGGGACCACACAGTACTATTGCTCAGCTCCTTGAGAATCAAAAGGGGCAGGAAAGACAGAAAGCGAGGCACCTAGTTGGGGTGGAGGCCTCTTGTCAGGAGCAGCTGAATGGAGTCCTGAGGAAAGGTCTAAGAGCAGAGGTCAAAGGCAAAACCACAGTTCACAGGACATGTTCATGAGTCAGAACATATTAAACATTCCATAATGTGCTGTGGTTGACAGCCAATGTGCACCAATTTCTCACTGCACCCCAGGCAGTGGGCTCATAAGCAGGTATGTGCGCTGTCATTTAACCCCCACGGCCACCTTCTGAAGAAGGTCCCAACAGCATCCTCCTGTCACAGACTGAGACAGCCCAGGCTCACGGAGGCCTGAGGCCCTGTGACAGAGCGGGGACTGGAACCCAGGCCCTCTGTCTCTAGCACTCAGGCTTCTACCCTTGGTGCCATTGCCAAAGCAGAACACAGGCAACTCAGTAAAATAGCTGCCCTGTGGTTGATCAGAGTCTGTTCCAGCTGATTTTGACGGTGCGGATAGAGAGGAGTAAGGGAACTGGAGGTGTATTTGGGAAATAAGGTTGATAGGATTTTGTGGTTGTGTCGATGAGGATAGGGGAGTGACCATACTTTCTCTCCCCTACGGTTTGATGCGGGCATGTCTGCAGCTGGAGCAGTAGAAGGAAAGTCTGCTATCAGAGCGTGCTTTTCTCGAGCAAGCGTGATGAAAAATCCTCCTAGGCTTTCATTTGCTTTGAACCTGACAAATGTCAATTTTTCCTGCCTGACTGTTATGCTGTGGGATTAATTATTTAATTGACAAAATGTGCTTCCTGCCACAGCTCCTGACATCATACACATAATAAAAATGAAAGATTAAAAATGTTAATAGTAGCCAAAGACCTTTGAAACAATTCCAAAGAATCATGCTAATTTAGCTCGTCCATGGAGTTTTAAAACAACCTGCCAGTCCTAAATCCACTTATTCTTTGAGTGACACAGGAAAATGCGGCTGCAGCTCCAGGAAGGGAGGGGTAGAGACCCCTGTTAAGCCAGGGACATGAATTCGAATCCAGAAATGTGCTGTTTGTATTTTTATTGACCAATTCTATGGCCTGCTATCCACTTGATGTTAATCATCCCTTTTTATGGCGTTCCTGACTGTTATTTTTGGGCTCCGTGAAGCTGGGCAGGATCCCATTTTCCCAGGAACGTGAAACTGGACTGGGTCTCACACGGATCTCTTTCTCTTTAAATCTCTTCATATGGTTTATTGGGCGATGGAAACAGTTTCTCTCTCAGCAGCTGTGACACTTGGTAGGTGTGACGGGGTTAGGGTGACAATGGCTTGTTTTGCATTCTTGGATACTGTTTTCTTTGAGTCATCCTTGAAGAGAATTTATCCTGTCAGCTCTGAGACGCATTTCTTATGAAACAGCTGCATGTGATCGCCCCATAGTTCTAGAGAAATGATAAAATAAAATTCCTCCTCCCCCCGCCCATGCACCATGGCATTGCCTGTAGTGTTTTCGACCAAATGAGAATGTTTGTCAACTCCAACAAGGAATGAGGGCTGTGAGGGTGAATTTTGGAGCAAGGTGACATCTGGGAATAAGAACTCTTTTGTCCCACAGACTATAAGCCTGAACAGAACATCTCAGAGCGGGTGTCAACCCAAAATGTGGTTACCAGTTAGTAATCGGGGCTGGGGCTATGAATTTCAGGGTTTTAAAATGAAAATACCATCATTTATTCTTCATTCAGAGAATGGCAGTGGGGAGGAAGGTTATCTGTTCTTAAATTTAGAAAACAAACAGCATTGTATTACAGTTATACATACCTGAAATAAAAATAGAAAATAAGTTAGCAAAGTAGGGCGGGAAGAAGGAAGGCAGACGGGCAGAGACAGGTGCCCCCGATTTCCGAGTGTGGCCAGACTCTGGTCTTCCCTGGTGGCCTGCCACCAGAAGCTCTCCTCCTGCCTCACGGCTGCCGTGGGATTTGCCTCCTCTTCCTCGGCACCCGGCCCCCCCAGCTACACACATGGCTTCTGCTTCTTACCTCATGCCGCGGCTGGTCCAAGGCCGGCTCCAATGCAGCACAATTGTGGGAAGGTAGATCCTCAAGCCCCGCGCTCTCACTGTCGCCGCTCCCCAGTGGGCTGCATCCTGGCTCTGGCCCATCTTCCATACAAGTATTTCAGGTGCTAGACCTTCCCCTTACCAAGGATAACCCCCCTCTGGGGACAAAAGGACATTAGAGGAGCAGTCTGCATTTTCCTGTACACGTGTCCAGGATTCCAGCACGATGGTGGCCCAAATGATACCCTGCACACCCATCCCCCTGCCAAAGGCTCACCTCCTCTGATCTGAGCAGCGATCGGGGTGCAGATGGGATCTAGGATCGAGGGTGGGAGGCGGGGATGGTTGGGGTAGGGAGGAGTAGGGGAGGATGGAGACAACTGTACTTGAGCAACAATTTTTAAAAGTTAATAAAGTTGAAGAAATAAGCACACACACAAAAGGAGTTCTGTTAGGGTCCTGAAGGACAAAGGCAATGTAGGACCTTTTTCCCAGACGGGAGCTCTGAAGGGGGAGGAATCACAGGGTGAAGATTGGAAAGAATGCTGTGGCTTGGCGGTGCCAGAGGGAAGCAGCCCTGCCTTCCCCGTGGGCCTTCCTGGAGCCGGTGCTGTCTTGCAAGAGCAGCTGGCCTCCTTGGCCCCTCGGGAGCTTGAGAAACCCACCGAGATGCATTTCCGACACTCTGATAATGTGGTGGTGCCAACTAAGGACACTAGGGAGTCGAAAGGCTTGCCCCTAGAGTCTCACAGGATTTCCTCCAGTTTCATAGGGCACCAGGAAAGCAACAACCTGCTCCATGGCACCCAGCGCCCAGGAAGGGGGTAGAATATGAAACAGACAGAGAAGTGCCGATTGGAAGTGAGCAACGGAGATGAGAGGTGAAAACTCGAGCCAAAATAAAAATTATATGAGAAAAGTACATGCCAAAAAGAAAGAAAAAAGCAGCAACAACAAAACCAACCGTAGTGGCTAAATGCTCTTTACAGGATTCCAGAAAGAAAAAAAAATAAATTACTTTTCTTGTTACTTACAGAAGAAACAAATAAGACTAATGACTTTCTCATCTGCAACAATGGAAGCTAGAAGACAATGGGATAACATGTACCACAAGACAAAAACTACAACTCAGGGACACTCTGTACACAGAAGGTATCATTCCTCTCTCAGAGTAAAGGCAGAGTACCTACGAACACGCGAAGACTCAGAGAATGTATCGCCAATGTATACCATATAAGGAAGCACTCAAGAAGTGGTGGGACCGGGGTCAGCATCCCTGCTGTGAAGAGGCGCAGAAACAGTGATGAGTGACCAACTTGCAGTGTATGCACGGCAAGGCCAGAGTAGGTTTACCGTTGTGAGCACCTGAAACACAGCGTCTATTCTTGTAATGGTATTTATTAGTTATTGTGTTATTTTCCATAGGAAAAGCTGTAACCCTACTTTGGCCCCACCCTGTATATGCTGCTGAATCCCAAACAACGATGACGGAGCAACTATGTAAGAAGCACTGCAAGGGAAGCCAGAAAAACAGGCTACAACTAGGCTTCTTACCCATCTCAGCAGGATCCAGCGGTTGGAGGCGGGTGGTAGGGGGGTGTTCCAGAATCAAACGTGGAAAGAGAGAGGGGGAGAGAGTTACGGAATAGAGCTGGAGTGGGGGGAAATCATCGCCGTCTTACACGCGTATAGTCATGAAAACATTGTATTTGAATATGAATGTCAGGGAAAGGAAGGTAATCATTAGTGGAACAAAAAGACCTACCTAATTAGCAGGGGGAAAGGGGAATGAATAGCAGTCTGATCAATTTAGCAAAAACAGCTCCAAGGGAAAGAAAGGAAACAAGGAGAATCATGAATAACCATAAAATAAGATGGAAGTCAAATCTACTAAATGACATATTATGTGGAAAGTAAATGCACTGAATTTTGACCCAAAAAAACCCCCGATTCAGTTGGTTTATAAAAGTTATTGGTTATTTATAAGAAACAGACTTAAAATGGTAAAAAAAAATGGTTGAGAAGAATGAGATGCTTTCAGGTGCACAGTTCTATAACACATCATCTGTATACTGTACCGTGTGTTCACCACCCCAAGGCTGGTCTCCTTCCCTGTCCACGTATGCCCCCTCCACCCTCTTCCACCCGTTTCCATCCCTCTGTTCCTCTGATAATCACATACCATTGTCTGTGTCTACAGGTTTTGGGGTCTTTTCTTAATCCCTTCATCTTTTCATCCACTCCCCAAACTCCCTCCCCTCTGACAGCTGTCAGTCTAGTCTCCGTATCTATGAGTCTGGTTCTTTTGTGTCTGTTCATTTATTTTGTTCACTAGACTCCATTTATAATTTAAATCACATGGTACTTGTCTTCCTCTGACTGGCTTATTTCACTTAGCATAATACTCTCCAGGTCCATCCATGCGTTGCAAAATGTTATTAACCCCAAATGTCATCCCAATAAATTCTATTAAAAATAAAAAATGAAAAAGAAAAAATATTTTAAAAATGTAAAACCAGAATAATGAGATAGTAAATCTATATAAAGTCAATATTAAAAATCGGGAATGGCAATTTTAATATTAGGAAAGGTGGAATTTCCAGTTAAACATGAAACAGGAAAAAGGGGACCATTGAGTAAATGATAAAAGACAGAGGATACATAGCCTTAAATTGTATACATTAAACAATAGAGTAGCTAAATTTATAAAGCAAAAACAATTTTTAAAAATGTTGTTAAAATATATTTATTGTGGGATGCTTTCGTCTGCCTCCTTCAAAATCAGACAGATGTAAGATACAAAAATAAGACAGCAGTTATACACTATCAATAAAAATTCAGCAGATAAAAATACAGAAATTATAACTGTCAAACATGATGCAATTTTTCATATTTTGATGAAATATTTGCAGAAATCAAATGTGCATTTAGCCACAAAAAAGGAACATTAAGAATTCAGAAAAGTGCTGTTGCCAGTGAGGCTCAGTGGACTGAGCCCTAACCTGCGAACTGAAAGGTCACTGGTTCAATTCCCAGTCAGGGCACATGCCTGGGTTGCAGGCTAGGCCCCCACTTGGGGGCATGTGAGAGACAACTGGATTGATGTGTCTCTCACACATCCATGTTTCTCTCCCTCTCTTTCTCCCTTAATCACCCTCTCTCTAAAAAAATAAAAATAAATCAGAAAAGTTGAAACTTTGTAAGTCAAAATATTTGTTCATATTAATTTAGTAAAATTAGAAATAAATAACACAAAGATAAACAAACAAAACCCCCATGGATTATGACACTCCTAGATCATGATAAGAAGTAGAGAAAGCAATGAAATACAAATACACTTCCAAAAACGAGGGGAGTCGGTGAAAGCCATGACCATAGAGAAAATGTATTGTTAAATGATATATTTAAAGTCTGAAGACCAACGGAAAGGGATTTGCTATACATCTGAAAAGTGAGTAAAAGGTCAGAAAAGTAAGTTAAAGGAAATGGGCAGACATAGATAATCAAGATAAAATCAAAATTAACAGCAAACATGAAAAGCTGATTCTTTAAAAAGACTAAGAAAGTGGAAAGTGGAAAGCCCCTCGTGATTCCCATTAAAGAATTTAGTGTTTATAAAAATGAAAAGAAAAATAAGGAGAGATCCTGCAGACACCAAAACAACACAGAGGGACTGTTCTAACAACAAATTTCAAAACTCTAGAGGAATTTATTTTTTTTCTTAGCAAAATGTAATTAATCTTAAATTATTTCAAGAAACGGAGAAAACATGTCAAAAACAGTTATCTCAGAAGAGATAGAAAGGTTACTGAAAGGGGACTGTTGAAAAGGAAAAGATAAGATTTCTAGGTTCCTAGGAGAATTTTATACAACCTTCAAAATACAACTAAGTCCAATGTTCAAACAGCTGTTCAGCACCACACACACACACACACACATACACACACACACAAAGATGAAAAGCAGTAAAATGCACATTATGAAGTGGCATACCTTTAAATATAAAACTTGATTGAAAATAGTACAAAAAAGAAATTATCTAGACCAAAATCACTGCTCAATATACGTGTAAAAACCCTCAATAACTATTTGCATATAAGAATCTAGCCATGTGTAAAAAGAACAATAGACTAGACCAAATTAATAACCCAATGGTCACTAATCCTTGGTGATAATGTTAGGATATGTGTTAAACTAATTAGATTAATAAATCAAAGTAGAAACACAGGATCTTATCAATAGATGATGAAAAGGCAGGAGATAAAACTTAGAAACCATTTCTTATTGAAGTAAAAGTCATTAAGTAAAACAAGAAGAAAAAACAAATATGTTAGTCATATGTAAGATAATCAACTGAAAACTTTAATGCTCATTCTCAATGGTGAGATTCTAGGACCATTTCAATTAAAATTAAGAACATAAGAAAGGTTCACTCTCCCAGTTACTATTTAAAACTGTGTTAGACATTTTGGCAATTTGAGTAAGAGAAGAAAATGAAATAATTTATATTATTTGGGAAAAGTTAACATAGCACTTTTGTTAGATGTATGATTCATTGTGTACATACAAAATCCATGTGTCTCTAGAATTAAAGGTTCAAGCAAATTGCTCCCTGAGTGAACACATGATAAATATACAGACATCACAGGTAGTGCAGCAGACCAGTTAAGAGATGATCTATGTTTGAGTCCTAGCTCTGCCATTCATCAGCTGAGTGGCAAGTGACATATTCTTGGCCAAGTAACATGCTTGGACAAATTACTTAATTTCTTTGTGCTTCAATTTTCTTTTATGTAGGTTGTGTTTTAGTGTTCAATCTGTAGTTTGTCAACAATGAAATGAGTCATTGTATGTCACCTGTTTAGAATAACATTAGATGCATGTTCCATACTATTTCAAAGTTATTATTAAACAATAATTGGCTAGGTTTGTAGGTGAATATATTGTACCATAATGGTAACAAATGCTATAAAATTCTCTGGAACAAATTTTCTGAGTGGTATGGGACCTAACATTATGGGAGCGATAAAATATGATTGAAAGATGTAAAACAAGATCTGAATCAATATAAAGATAGCATTTTTGGATAGAAAGAATGATATCATAAGAAATATCAACTTTCCAAAAATAAGTGCAGAGAAGTCAAGGCTAATTTTTAACTGAAGTGATCTTAAAATTCATGTGGAAGAATAAACACTTGAAAATAGACAAAATATATTTAAAAGATAGCTACTGAGGATAAAATGGCATATATGTGTAAAATACTATATATATTTTAAATACTATATATTTTTAAATGCTATGAACCTGCCATAATCACATCTAATGATATTGACATAATCACATCTAATGATATTTCTCAATAAAGAGAAATCGATCAACAGAACAGGCTAAGACTTCAGAAGTGGGTCCCGGTCCATAGGGAATTCAGCATAAAACAAAGTGATTTTGCTTTTCCGTGGGATTTGATAAATGGTGCTGGCACAACTGGGATCCATCTGGAGGAATATGAAATTGGACCCTTCTCTCTCAGTACCTTCAAAGATAAATTAAGATGGATTAAACACAAATGTAAAAAATAAAGCAATCGAAATTCTAGAAGTCTATGTGAGAGGCTGAATAAAGTAGGAAGGCCTTGATCCACAAGCCCAGAAGGCTCCAGAAACAATGGCTTCAGCCCCTAACAGAATTATTTTCTCATCAGACTGGAAGTCCAGAGGTGGATGCTGTCAGGCACCCAGGTTCCTTCCGTGTCTCTTTGCTCCACCACCCTCAGCGCGTGGCCTCATCCCGGGGACTCCCAATGTCGGCTGCAGCTTCATCCCCTGGTTGGCCAGGGCAGCAGCGAAGGCAAGAAGGCCTTTCCTGTAGCAGACGACGTCTTTTTGCTCCCCAGCGGCTTCTCCCTACATCTCTTTTCTCAGAACTGTTACACTTGGCTACGCTTAGCTGCATGAGCAGAGGGAACATTTACTATTTTTGCTTCCCTAACAGAGGCAGGCAGGGAGAGGTGCTGGCGAGCCTGCACAGCCCGTCCAGAGACCACGTGTTCACCCCGAGAGGAGGGGGCACCATTCAAGTAGAAGCAGACAGGCCGGAAGGAAAGGCTTCAAAGGTTTTTTTTTTAATTTAAAACCTTTTATATCTAAGTAAAAATGCCATAAACAAAATGATTATATTGAGAATATGTTTACAGTCCAAATGACAGATGTATGGTACACACACACAGAGATATAAAAAATACTAGAGTAACTTCTGCACATTGAGAACAGAAAGACCAACAGACCGAGGGGGAAATGGTACAAATAGTAGAGCATTCCCAGAGGAGTACACTCATGTGGTCAGTAAACAGAGGAAAAGGAAACCCGTGTTCCTACTCATCGGAGAAAGGTAGCAGCTAACCCAGCCCCGAGAGCCCCAGTGCGCAGCGCCAGCCAGCCTCGCTCCTCTCCCCAGGCAGTCACCCACCAGGTGGCCACCGGTGGTTTGCGCACGGAGTTCCCCCTGGCTTGGGAGGCAGCAAAGTGACGGAAGAGGCTGCTGTGCTGAGAGGTTTCCCTGGTTGGGGTTCTGAATGCAGTTTTTCACGGAGACACCCTCATAGGATGGCGTCCTGCCGGAGAGAACTGTTATCCTCTCCTCCGGTACAGGGGACTCCATAGCCTTACCCGTTCCATCCTGGCTTCCTACGTGATGTTTTCAGGGGGAAATGTTTACTGGCCCGTACCAACTTTTAAACACAATTCGTTCACAATTGCGAAGTTCTGGCTTAGGAAGGAGTCAGACAAAGAGCGACTTATGGATTGCTTTACTCAAAATTTTACCCCCAAAATGCTTATAAAACTATGTGAGCTAAACACAACAAGATCTATTCTTAGAAATACAGAAAGAAGAAGAAAAGGACAAAAAAGAAAGGAAGGAAGGAAGACAAAATATTGACAGAGGCTGTATTTGGAGAGTGGAGCCACGAGAGAAAACCTGCCAGTGTTAAATCACCGAAGGGCAAAGGCCAGAAACAATTCCTGCGTTGGCACGGGCGCGGGTGGGGTGTACACCTTGTGAGTGAGAGGGAAAGCACCTTTAATACAGGCAGACGCAGCTCGTTAGTGAGCTCGCTGCCTGGGACGTGGTTCCCAGTTCAGGATGAGCTCCAGCCGTGGTCATTAAGGCAGCAGATGGGAAAACGTTTGTGACTCAGTTTAAGGTGAAATACAAACCCGGAGTTCCTGGCGCTGAGGAAAATCTCACGCGTACTTCCACCCAACGCCTGTTCGCTTCCCTGTCCCCTGCCTGGACTCTGGCTGCTGGTCTAGCGTTCCCAGCCTCGTTCCGTGTTCCAAGTACAGCCTTCCTTCTGCCTCTGCAGAGACTTAGGTGGTTGGAAGTTCTCTGAGATCCTCTAAGTCCGTATTTGAAATGAATAAAACTGAGACCAAAATTTGTTTAAAATGCTCAGCCAGAAGTTCTGGTGAGTTCCAGAGCCAGAAATAACCAGAGTCAAATCCACTCATTTCCTACTCTTTCACCTTTCTAATTTCTACAAAAGAACCAAACCTTCTTGAAAACCACAGTCAAAAATTAAATGTGCTCTTGAATAAGCTTGCCACTGTGGAGTAGGCATGGATAGTTTAGAGAGGTCGTAAAAAGGACTAAACATAAAAGGAAAAATTGATAAATTAGACTTCATCAAAATGAAAACTTCTACTCATCAGAAGATATCCTTAAGAAAATAAATAGTCAAGACACAGTCTGAGAGAAAATTTTACACACACGTACATTAAAAGTACTTTTATCCAGAATATACAAAAATCTCCTATAAATCAATAACAAAAAGGTAAAAAGTGCAGTTTAAATGGCAAAAATCTTATGACAGAAACTTCACAGAAAAGACAAAAATGTTTAATAAGCACATGAAAAAGTCCTCAGTGTTATTAGCCATTAGGAAAGTGAAAATTAAAATCACAGTGAGATACTACCACTTACCCACTAGAATGACTAAAATTAGGAAGATCCAAAGCAACAGATATGGATGAGGATGTGGAGTAACTGAACTCTCATACATTGCCGATGGGAGTGTAAAATTTAAAAATGGCACAATTTCTTTAGAAACTGGCAATTTCTTAATATAAAGTCAAAAAATAACATCCCCTCCGCCTTGATCCAGCAGTTCATGTCCTTAATATCTGCGCCAAACAAATGGAAGTTTGTATTCGTTGCAGCTTTATTCATAACTGCCCAAACCGGAACCACCACCTGAGTGGATGTAACAAATCGTAGTATATTCACGCAACGCAGTAAAGCTCAGCCGGACCGAAGAATGAACGCCGATACCTGCCACAGCAGGGAAGAATCTCAGAAACATTCTGGGAAGTGAAAGGATCCAGGGTACATACGGTCTCGTTCCATTTATTCAAAGTTCAAGAACAGAACAAAATCGAACCTTTTGCAAAAGAAATCAGGGCCCCTGTTGCCCGTGGGGGTGGGGGTTGACTGCAGGGAAGATGGGATGGGGAAACTTGGGGGGGTATGATAGGTGTGCCAAGTTTTGTTTGGGTACCTAAGTGAAGTGTCCACTTAAGATTTGTGTATTTCGCTGCATGTAAAATTTACCTGAGCAGTAATACATTAACAAAACAAAAAAGTAAGCATGTCAAACAACCATAGTTGAATATGCAAAGTTGGGGATTTGTATTCTCCCTTTCATCCAACGTCAGTCCCGGCCACTTGGTGCTGGGGCAGTTACATTGTCCCCCCCTGAGCCACAACCACAGTCCTCTTAAAAACAACCGCCGTTGCCCTGGCTAGTGTGGCTCAGTGGACTGAGGGTCAGCCTGAAAACTGAAAGGTCATTGGTTCTATTCCTGATCAGGGCACATGCCTGCCTTGTGGGCCAGGTCCCCAGTTGGGGGTGTGTGAGAGGCAACCAGTTGATGTTTCTCTCCCTCCTTCTCCTCTCTCTAAAAATAAATAAATAAAACCTGAGCTTAAAAGTGAGCTACCACTTTGAAAAAAAAAAAAAACCTGAATGCTGCCATTACACTCTAACATTTTGCTGAATAAAGACATTTTGCCCATTAAGATAATAGCATCCCCACCTCTCCAGGACTGTACTGAGGGAGAGAGTGAAGGGCTGGGGCCATATACTTGGGACCTTTCTTACATTTTCATCAGTTCCCAAATAGAAAAAGGCCCATTTTTAGCTCTTAGATACAGATTACTCTTTATGGCAGCTTTATTGCTAGAAGATTACTAAAATGATAAATAATTTTAAAACCTTTCTACATGTTATATGTTCCAGATAGATCAAAAGAATTAAATTCTATTTGTTCCGTGTAAAGCATGAAAGCAGTCCATATTATTTTAAAATGTCACCGAAAGCATTGGACAGATGTAAAAATAGTATTAACAGCTGCTTTAAGACACTAATTATATGTGTCTTTCTGTACCGTTTTACTCTGCTTTGGAAGTAAAATGGAAAAACATTTTTTCCTACTCTTCTTATTTTTATTTTATTTACTTGTATATATATTTTTGAATTATGAAAATACATGAAACAGTCGGGCACATTGGAACTTGTGAAAGAGGAAGATTCAAGAGCCAAGAGCAAAATGCTTTTAATTTTGAGGACTGCGATTTCGTTTAGTCTTGGATGCCATTACAGTGAGTAATGGGAACTGATCCTAGACTTCAAAAGAAATATGACCATATGGTCTTACCATTCAGCTCTTAATGCCGCTATGAATTCCCAGCTATACCCCCAACTTTTCATTTCCCCAGTATCCCCCTCACCTCTGTCATCCTACAAAAACGAAAAGAATCTAAGCCCCTTTTCATGTTTTCTGAAATCTGTACTTACTGGGCCTGAGGAAAGGTTCTCTTTGTGAGAATAGGGCGATATAAAGCAAGACACAAGCCTGAAGCCTTAATCAGATCCACTGGGCTAATTACTGCTACTCCAAAGTTTATGACTTTTAAATATTAACTACTTAAAATGATTCATTTAGAGATCAGAATGATTAATCCTTCTCAGTCACTATAAATGTCAGCGGAGGGATTAAAGGATTTAGATGGTCATGTTTACCCAACCTTAAACTTCTGTACTCAAAGACACGAGTTAAATAGCGCCAGTTTATCATGGTTTCCTGTTAATGTTTTCCTCCTCGCTCCCTCTTTTAGCTCCCCTGCCTAACTGATCGTTAACTAATTTTGGCTGTTAAGCATGCAAGTGCTTCTTTCAGGCTTGGTGGCCAACCTGCTTTGTGGATTACCTACCAGAAGGTGCGAGCAGATAGGTACAGCTTCGAGCCCTCCTCCGGACACAGTGGGGTAATCCTTTCCCCGGCATCAGCCTGTACTGGTCTCAGGTCTTGAGCTCCTAGCTTATTGCTAAACTTGTATTCGGTGCCAGTTGGAGATCCATGTCGTGCATCCCTGGGTGCCCCTTCAGTCATAGTTATTAAAGACCCACTGCTTTGTGCCAAACCATACACCTATTTATACCAGTACCTTCTGCAGCCTCACTTTCAGACGCCAGCAGATTCGTTTGTAGGCATATTATCATCGCTTGCATTCTTCCAAAGCAGTCCTTTCTAAGTAAAAATAAGCAAGTTCATTTCCAGAATGCATTTGATCGAAATCAATTTGGACGTTGTTTGTCTCATTACGAATGATTGCCAGTACCAGAAACGCGTGCTTTTGTGGTTGGGTGTACAAATCCTTCATGTCACATGTTTAAGAAGATGCTTTTTTGCTGTTTTTCTTACCGGTTAGCAGCCTCACAACCTAATTTCTCTCGTTTGAGCCATCAAACCTTCTCTCCATATGTTTGCCCTCCCCTGGAGGCTTCACAAATCTTATCTTGAAGAGAAGGCATGCTCTCTGGGGCCATTCATTCTAATCCCGCTTTCTCTGCTTGCAAACACACTTGGGCTTTTCCCTTCTCACACTTCTCATCGAGTTCACCGAACAGCCTCAGCCTTACATTTCCCTCGGCAGCTGTGTTCGGGATGCATGCCCAGGGCGCGGCCGGAGACGGCTTCCACCACAGTGTGTCTTGTCTAATAAATTAGATTATAAGTACAGTATATACACTGATCATTCCCCCTGTCCTCTAGGAATCTGAGATCACCTGTGTTTATGGATGTTAATATCATGTTAATAGATGAATTGACTGAGCAGTTGAAGTTATTTGGATTTTTATATAAAACAGGGTAAGGGGAGTCTGGATATTTAATGAAATTTTCACTTAATTTTTTCTTGTTTAAAGCATTTATTACTTTTTCCATTATAGCTGACATACAGCGTTGTATTAGTTTCAGGTGCACACCCAGTGATTAGACATTACGTAACTTATTGGACTAAGTGATCATCCCAGTAAATCTCTTACCCATCTGACAACATAGTTATTAGAATATTATCGACTCTATTTCCTGTGCTGTACTTTGCATCCCCATCACTGTTCTGTAACAACCCATTTGTACTTCTTAATCCCTTCACCTTTTTACCCAGCCCCCAACTCTCCTCCCATCTGGCAACCCTTCAAAGTGGCCTCTGTATCTATGAGTCTGTTTTTCCTCTGCCTGTTCATTGATTTTGTTTTTTAGATTCAATTGTTGATATATATGTATTTACTACCATTTTATTGTTCATATTTTTTATCTTTTTTTCTTCTTCTTAAAAAAAGACCCTTTAACATTTCAGGTAATACTGGTTTGGTGATGATGAACTCCTTCAGCTTTTTCTTGTCTGAAAAGCTCTATTTATGTCCTTCTATTCTAAATGATAGCTTTACCGGGTAGAGTTATTTTAAAACTGTAGTTTTGTGTGGGGCCTTATAAGTAAAGATTTATACCCTCATTGACATTTCTATTTCATGTTCAAGGATGGGTTTTCTGTGCAAACAGTTGACAAATTTAACTTAGGAAGGTTAAAGTGTTTGGAGTGCCCCATAAAATATGCATTAGGTCTCAGAGGGAAAAAAGTTACATACATTTCTATTCCTGTGTGATCTTCTTATCATTTTGCAAACACAGCAGAAAAAGGAACTCCAAGATAAGGTGGTAGTGACACTAATTCCACAAGCACCCAATAAGAAGTGCTTGCCCAATTTGTAGTTTATGTTACACTCCATGTCTGAGAACAGATAATTCTGTTCAAGCTCACAGTAACTAAGGAGAATACCTGAGAACAATGATGTATTATTTCTGTGTATTAAATTTGTATTGATTCTTCTATCCCCTTCCCATACTCAGTTTTTGGGGTTGTTACTACATAATAAATATGTGCTCTTTTAAATAGCCATATATGATGATGGGAAAAGGAAGCACTGAAGTGGTAATTCAAGAATTGAAAGAGAGAAAAACATTGCTCCTATATTTCTTAGACAACTTCATTTCTTTCCAGTAAATGAGGAAGGTTTTTTAAAGCCCAGCCTCTCCAAGAGAAGGTAATAAATTAATTACTTCTAGTTATTGAACAGAAGCTATTGAACAGCAAGTCAAGAAAATATACTTTCTAAGAGAAGATAGACTTAAATTTTTCTTTATTGTGTTTAAGTTAGTGAAATTATCATGAAAAACAAAAATTCAGAAATATAAAATAAAAAACTATTAATTCCTTTCCTTTACTCACAACTCCTTCTAAATGGTCCATCATATCAGTTATTTAGCCTCCTTCCTCACTTTTGCTCATGCTCAGAACCTAAAGCATGCACATAAGTCGTTGACTCTCCACCTTATTTTCCAAAGATCGAATCATACTCTGCAATGTCTGTTTTAACTTAAAATATATATAATGGGCTTCCCTCCCAATCTGAAGGCTTAGGTCCAATCTCACTCTAAATGCTAGCCACGGAGTGGTTTGTGCATGGGATTTATAACTCACTCAGCCACTCCCTTTCTGGTAAACGTTCCAGTTACTTTAATTTTTGCAACACTGCCATAGTATACATTATGTGTATGTGTATATTTACAGTCAGCTGATTTTATTTCTCTAGGATATCGTCTCAAAACACAATAGACTTTTTGATGTAAAAAGTAGTTTTAATTTTAATAGAAACGTATTTTCAGGTACTAAAGCAACATCACAGAAGGCAAAAAAATGATAGGATAAAGTAATAATGAATTCTCAGAGTGACCCTCAGAACTGACTGCTTTTAAGAGAGCAGTGATTCTTGGTTTGTCCCCCAGATTTCAAATGCCGATGACCTGTATCCCAGTTCCTCATTGCAGAGTTGCAGTGTGGCATAGAGGAGAATCGACAACAGCAATAATAGCAGGCGTTTGAGAGGACATGAGGAAATTAGAATCCTTACCTGCTGGAGGAAATGTGCAGTTCTCACTGTGGAAAACAGTCTGGCACTTCCTCGGAAGGCTGAACACAGACTTACTATCTGACCCAGCACCACCTCTCATAGGTACCTGTAAACGAGAAATGAAAGCATACGTCTACATAACAATTTGTACATGACTGCTTGTTATAGCCCAAAGTGGAACCAACTCAGATGCCCGTTAGCTGATGAACGGATGAGTTGTGTTCCATCCATACAATGGAGTATTATTCAGCTATAAAAATGAAAGGAGTGCCAATACATGCTACTACAATTTGGTAAACCTTGAAAACGCTGTGCAAAGTGAAAGGAGCCAGTCACAGAAGTCCGCACATTGTAGAGTGTCTCTATTCTGAAATATTCTGAACGGGTAAGCCTGCAGAGACAGAGAGTAAATTAGTGGTTGTCTGGGTCTAGGGAGAGAGGGAGAGTTCGAGGGGAAATGGGAGATTGCTGATTGTTGGTACAAGGTCTCTTTGGGGGTGATAAAAACGTTCCACATTTGATTGTGGTGGTGATTGCATGCTACAATGAATGTACTAAAGACCATTCAGCTGTACACTCAAAGGAGTGTATTATATGCTCTGTGAGTTATACCTAATAAAGCTGTTTAAAAAAAAACAAAAAAGAAAAGAAAAATAAACAAGAGGAAAAGAGAGAAGAGCAAAATCTAGACATTAGAATAGCCTACACATAGGAGGGGAAGAATCCCATGAGTTTGTATGCTGGACCGGGGGTGCTGTGTGTGGTCAGCGGTGTGACTCTGGAGCTAGGCTGTCCTGTAGAGTCTTGTCCTTTCGAAGTCACACAGGGATGGTGGATGTCTTGCCTATAGGTGAACGTCATGCTGTCTTGCACTGTTGAAAACTCCCTCCCTACCCTGAATAGCTTATAGACGTATCTGAGAAACAGACCAAATCACACTCATTTTTCCAGCCCCTTTCTTCTACTAACGGGGTAGCTGTGCTATCCGCCAAATTCACTTGAAGTATTTATTCTTATATGGTCGTTTCCACTTTATCACACACCCTCACTTATTTTTTAAAACGTGAACTTTTTTAATGACACAGCCTTCCTAGGTTGTGTGAATTCTGTTTTTCTTTTATATATTCTCATTTATGAGTGTCATGAAACAAAAATGTCTAATCTCATCCAAGCTAACCTTGCCTTTTAATCACACTGAATTTCATCCTCAGGTATGCTTTATTCTTGCTGCAATTTATTGTTTTGGTCCTGTTTCAAATTATAATGGGAAACTGTTGTCAGCCCAGCGATCGAGGTTACCAAAATGCAACAGGCAGGAGATAAGTCCTGATTTCACCAGTCTCAGCCAAGCAGACTTCACGTAAAGATTCTAAACGGCCAAAGAGAACGTACGGAGATGGTGTTAGAAGCATTGCAAAGAACACAATTGGAAGACACCATGGAAAATAAGAATAATATATCCTTATCTCTTTGTTACTTGAAGCCAGAGCTGACTATGGCAAGATGGTCAAGATTTTAGCCCAAATCCAGATGCATCTTTGCTGCCAGTTTCTGCCTTTCTCTTCCCACTTTACAACGCCTTAAAGGCTCCCCTCAACAACCCCACCCAACCCTCCGGGTCCATGACACCTCAGCCAGCTGTGTCTGCCTCTCAAAGCTGCCTGTGTTTCCCGCAAGGATAGCCCACCTTGCTAACCTCGGCTGCGGTGTGGGAAATAATCTAATAGGCTAATTTATTCTATAGTATAATAGCTAATCTCCTCCAGGGTTTTTGCAGGAAAACTAGAGATCGAACAAGCAAGAATCTATAACCAAATAGACAGAAGACAACAGTAGAATGGGAAACATCCAGGCAGGTCTGGGGTGGAGAGATTTTTTAATGTGGTGGTGCTGTGGCTATTCTAAACTTTTTGAAAGTATTCCTCTCCACACCTTCAAATTGTACATTTCTCTATGATTATTCCTTTCATTTATCCAGGCGTGTATCTTAAACCTATTTCTTGGTTAGCTCTTCTTTCATACTAGTCACATTTACTACATAAAGCCATCTCTTCACCCAAGTTGTGACACCCCCAATAATGAAAAAATAGGGTGATAAAGTGACCTGAACAGAGCTAGGCTTTAAGTTAGGTCCATTGGAGGTCAGATTAAGTGTTCATTCCCAGTGGAAACAAAGGTGAACTTTCATTCAGCAAGAAAACCTAACAGCTTGCTTGCTAGCTTGCATTTCAGAAAGCAGCGCTTCGAGTTTTGAATCATTGTGAGACATTGATTTTCCAGGCCCAGATTTTTAAGGGATTTGGGATACACACATCAGTTCATAGGGATCATCTTCCAGGCATTTGTTTGCAAAGTGAATTGTGTTCACATACCTGGGTACCCAATAATAAAGACTGCAGTCTTCTGCTTTCCTTCACCTCATAGATTTTTGCACCAGTGTGAAAAGTCAATAATGTGGAAGTGTTTCAAGTTACAGTTCAGAGATTAGAAAGGCAGTGTTATTGTCTTTTAACTTCTCTTACTTTTATTCTGCAGTGTGGGCACCTGCCCAAATAGAGGGAAGATGCGCAGGATCCCGTCCTTCATTTTCAGCCTTTAAAAATTACATTGTATTCTTATTTTGAAAAGTCAGCACGTTGGATGGCTAAACTGTTGCAGACCCTTTCTCCCCCCTCCCCACTTTAAATGCGGTGTATAAGTAATCGGTCAGCTCTCCCACAGCAATTCCATTAACTGTCCATGACGTTGACCTTTGCTGGATCTGCTTTTATAAGTACAGTCCACACCATTTCTTCTAAAAATACCGACAGTGCGGCTCTTCCCTCGTCAAGCTTGCCCGCTGTCTCACCGTTAACGGCTCTTTTTCTTTGTGTTCCTTCTTTCTTTTTTCTTTTTTGCTACTTCCTTTTTTAACATACTTCTAGGTTTAAATGCTTACATCTCTCTGATAAGCACAGTTTGATTCGTAGCTAATTGTAGCAACTGATTTTCATAATTTATGAGTGTCGTTGTCAGAATCCATTCGGAAGTCTGGCCAAGATGAGGCCGATTCCAGCTTCTGATATGACCACAGCAATAAAGCGATTAACCACACGTGTTAAAGTGCTGGCAGACCCAGAGGGTGCTGATAGCTCTGCAACCAAATGTTTACTGTGCTGTGCACTACGTTTGATTTCTAGGAGATTCAACATGCTGTTTTATCACAAATAATATGGAATACCTTAATATACAGGAGTGGGCAAAAGCAGGTTTATAGTCACAAGTATGCAAAACACAAGGGTTTATTCTTGAATTATTATTTATTCATTATTGTCTTATTTACTCCTATTACAACCGTAAACCTCCTTTGGCCAAACCCTGGATAATCTGTTTCTCACAGCAGACAATTAACTTTAAAATGTCCGTAGTTTTGAGAAAAAGAAGTGGGAAGATGAAATCTGTGAGTAGTGTAAGTTCTTAATATTCTTAAAAGGCGGGTATTACGTGGCAGCACCTAGACGGGCCTTTACACACTATTATTCTTTCCTCGGATTTTGATTCCGGGGGGAACCGAAAGCGGCAGCTCTCCCGTGCGAACAGGGCAGGGAGAGCCGCAGGTGCGGGCGCCCGGCAGGCAACCACGCCCTCTGTCCTCTCACCCGTCCCGTCATGAACATCTGCGAAATTTGAAAAATAAACCCAGCATTGGAAACGTTCGTCACAGCCGTCATTTGGACGTGTCACCGAATTTAAACACTGTAGCTTTAACTTATTGCAGTGGCCCGGGGTTTATTATGCTCAGTTTATTAGCGAAGACCTGCCTGCAGAGTTCACAGCCATTTTTTCTGCAGGGGACTTGATGTTATCATTAATTTTTAAGTACATAGGACTCCCTGTATATTTTTAGAGTGCCCTTCGTTTGCAAGAATGGGTCCACTAGAATCAATGCAGATGTTTCCAGGTGATCATTAACGCCAAAAGTCAGATATCTGCAGATTTTCAAGACACACTCCAAAATTTGGTGTATGTGCACGCACGTATTCATTCGGTGTATGTGTACATTGGTCGTTAAGCTGGGAAGATGGACTAAAAACTGACCAAGCTCCTCGTTCTGCTTAATCTTGAGGGAAGTCTTTTCTCTTCCAAGGTCATGACTTCTGGGTGGGAAAATCCTATCGTTTAAGACTAGAGCCAGGGCACAGGAAATAATTCTGACAGTTGCCACTGCTTCCTAAGTGTGCTGCGCTAACTTCTGACACTGACAGCTGACCCTTTCTCGGACTGAGTTTTCCTGGCCTGCGTCCCGCACACACCCATCCCTCTGGAGGTACTTATGGGTGAAAAGGTGGACAAAGGTGCTCCAGCTGCCATGTGTGGGGAGTCAGGGATGGCGCCCCCTTTCCCCCACCCCAGCGATTTCACCCACTTGACCTTCGTCATGCAGTGCTATTGTAAACACCTAGCGCTGATAGCTGAAAAACCTGAATGCTTGAGTGTGTATTTTATGCAGAGTTTGTTTAAAAACAAAAACAAAACTCTAAGACTAAAGCTAAACATATCCTCACTAGCTGTTGTCTTTTTTCCCCCCTAATTAGGACAGAATTTTACCCTAAGGCAGTTAGGAGTGTGCGAACCAGCTACTCGAAGAGGCCTGGCGTTTTGTGCGGAGATGGGGCTGCCCCCCAGAGGGTACTCTCTCAGTGCAGGGTCGGACGCGGACACGGAAAACGAGGCGGTGATGTCGCCAGAGCACGCCATGAGACTCTGGGGCCGGGGCGTCAAGTCCGGCCGCAGCTCCTGCTTGTCCAGCCGCTCCAACTCGGCCCTCACCCTGACCGACACGGAGCACGAGAACAAGTCGGACAGCGACAACGGTGAGTGTCCCTGGCTGCTTTCCGGCAGCAGCCTTCGGCGCTCCTGTCCCCGTGGACCCCGGGGCCTGGGCCGTCTTTATCTCTGCTCCCCTTCCGTCCTGCCTTTCCTTTGTTCCTTCCGCCTTTCTTTTTGTTTTAACACAGTAAAACTCGAGAAATGACCTTGAATAATGTATTTTCCCCCAGAAAAAAAATCAATATTCGAAATGAGAATGTTCAATTATGCAAGCTGTCTATGATGTGTTAGCTATAGTTTTCAAAAAGTTTCATCATATATGGGGGAAAAAAGATTCACTTTGACTTATCTTGGACCATGTCACCTATTATCCTCTGTGGAGCCTCAAAGCAAGTGGTGATAAAGTTTACCCCAGAGCCAGCTGGCAATCAAAGATGTCTTTGTAGATGCCTCTTGAAGATATCTCAAAGAGGTTGCAGAATCTTAGAATGGACGAGTGAGCACACAGAATAGTTTATTAACAGGGCTCAAGTGATTGAAGAACAAATTTGATCATGCTTTAAACTTACGAGTTGGTGAGAGCAATTGAAATCTTGGTAAAGAGGGGGAGTGTGGCCTTTGATGTGCTTTGGGGACTGGATTACTATGCAATTAAATCCACACACCAAATTGGATTTGGGGATATCCAAGTAGCAGCTGCACATATCGTAAGAAAAATGTCTTTATAAATTATTAGGATTTTTTTCTTATTGCTCCATGTAGGATAATAAGAATAGTCGATTTATATGCAATAATGGATTGTAAAGAAGATTTAATTTTTAGTCAGCGCTGCTTCTAGGGAAGAATTGGGGCATCAGCACCAATGGCCTGGACAACAAAAAATATTTCTCCTTCAGCAATTAATATTCATGGTGTACTTGCCACTTCGGTCTAGTTATTAATGCTAATACTAATGTGTATGGGATGCATCCAAAAGCAAAGCAAAAATGAAAATGAGAGAATTGGATGACATTGAAAAGAAAGAGCGTTGTTTCACCAATGATGTTTCATTTTTATTGTTTACTGAGCAAATGTGTCAGCTTCGCGTTGTAACAGGAAAGCAGGTCTGTCGTCAGCTTTCAGTTGCAGCTACGTCACAGTCCGAGGTCAAACCAAGTGCTTCTCACTGTTCAGCATCTTCTCCCTCCCGGTCATGACAAAAAAGGTCCGATTCGAACCAGCTAACACAGGGTCTCCATGGGACGCGTCAGTGCGTTACACCAAAGTCAAAACTCAATCAATAATGTGCACTCAGCATATCCATTTTGGGAATGTCAGTTTTGGGTGGAGACTGGCTGGATTCCAACACCCAAGAGAGAAAGGGCAGGGCTTTCTGGCCAAACCGGTCTTCGCATTGGACCGCCACCCTGGGCCGGTCTGTGTACCTCGGTGGAACCCGAGTTTCTCTCCGTTTTCGGGGTGGACTCAGAAGCCACTGGCCGTGAACACCTAAGCTCTGGCATACACTGCGTTTCCTGTCCGTCTGCCTCTTCACATACTGGCCTCGAGGCAATTGCAGACACAGTGTTATATTCAGGTGTAGCGTTTGGCATTGGATTTTTTTAAATCCGTGATAAAATCTGTGATGGTTGTAGAAACAAGAGTAGATGCAGGAGGACAGGGCATTCTGTGCTGATTGTCTGCATCTCGGACCGTCCATATCCACATCCGTTAAATAATTTTTCACGTTGGGTCAGCTTGTCCTTTCTGCCCACAGCCTCTGTAGCATCATCATCCTCTCTCTCTCTCTCTCTCTCTCTCTCTCTCTCTCTCTCTCTCTCTCTCTCTCTCAGAGTGTACCTTGTTATGGTGTCTGTCTTGGTAAAATATAAATTAATTTTATCATTTTTAAAAATTATGTATCTGCTAAAACTATCTCACAATGAATTCCCAAACACATGCCATATTTTTTTTTGCAGCAAATATAAAACTACCAACTGTGCAAACTTTAGTTAACGGTGCGCGATACCCAGTGGCTGGGGAATGAGGAGGAGGCCTTGTGAGTTTCTCCCACCGCCGGCCCTCCCCGGGCGCACGGATTATTGTCCGCTACAGGAGGAGCTAGTTTGCCCAGCGAAGGCAAGGAAAGGCAGACTCTTTCGTTTCAAGCTCAGTGAGGAGACAGGGAGAGTCAAGGGCCTTGCCTTGAAATTCAGAACATTAGGCAGCATTTGTTGAGAGTAAACAGGTCAGCTAAGTGAGGAGTATAAAGTGTCAAAAGCAATGTTTGTTGAGTTGGGCAAGTGATGACTTAAACTCGTGTTTACTCTTTATACAAGGTTTGGCTGGGGCTGTTTCTAAAACATTGTGATGGTCTAAGAACTCCTAACAGTATCAACTTAAGGAAGCCAATGTAAAGGAAATACAAGAGACGTGACCCCTGCCCGCATGCTGGCTATTTCACAGGCTTCGAGTGTACACAGGAACATTTCAGATTAATTTCTTTGTTCTGAGTTTTCAGTGATTAGTCAGAAAGAACAAGATTCCATTTAAAGGAATTAACTACATTAAGATCTGGGGAAGCATAATTTTCTGAGATATATAGCAGGCCTTATAATTTTAAATTGTGGAATTAAACAAGAATATTTAGGATTTTTTCCAAGGTGAAAAAATACTTTTTTTTCTTAAGCTGGGTTATGGTAAAAACTAAAATTGTAATCATACATGTGGGTCTCCTAATATCTTTATAAACAGTTCCCTCAAAACTGTTACATATTTTAGTATCACTACTTCTAGTCAAATATTTCTAACATAAAATTACTATAAATAATTCAAGTCTATCCTTCTCAGGTATTTTAATTGCTTGAGCTTTGAAAGACTATTCATTTTCCAGTTATATTTTCCTTTGACTTCCCGTTATTGTAATTGTTTCATTTTATTCGTGTCTGTATGACCTTGAGGGATATCACCGGAAGTCGAAACCAAAAGGCCATGTGTAACAAACCAGGATGAAACTAATTTAGAAGGCAGACACTGGCTTGTTTTCGTCCCCTGCAGCACGGGAGTTTTCTTTGGCTGTTTCCATCATTTGAAATAACAGTGAAGAAGGCTCTCTTCCCCAGAAAAAAAATGGTATTCAACATTTGTAAAATTATGCAAGCCGAGTGCCGATGTTCTAGTTACAACTTCAAAGAAGAGTTTAGTAACTAAAAGGGATTAGATTTCATTTATTTATTGATAAAGGGACCAACAGTTCAAGTTAAGAAGGCGCTAGAACCGCTGTGAGGCTAATGAAATTTTGATAGTCTGAGCATCCCACGAGAGTAAAAGAACATTCCGACCATGTCACATGTCTCCATGTGAGCAGAGATTCAAAACAAGTGATAAAATTTATTATTTGGCAAAACTAACTCTTTACCAACCATGGGGATTTGAAGTTAAAAAGAATTTTGAGGGGGGAAAATGTTATAGTATATTGAGTTTCATACGGAATTCCAAAGGTTAATTTTGTTCCAAATTAAGGGGATGAAGTAGTCCTTTCTGGACGCATGTTGATTGCGTGGTCGCCACTGCCCTAAGTCAGTTGCCATGCCCCAGGCAAATGCCAGAGGGCCAGTGGGCTGGGACCACCTAGGAGCAGCAGTGCTGGTAAGCTGTTGAGAGGTTACGAAGTCAGTGATGGAATGCCCTCATTAAGCAAAGGTGAAATTACTGGTATCCTTTGGACTTTTAGGTCTCTTTCCTTCTCTGATGTATTGCAAAAAGATGCTCAACCGATTTTCCACTATTCAGCTTTGCAAGGATTGTGATCTCAATTGCAATTGGCTACATACATGTCAGGAACAAAGAACTGTTTTTCAAAACATCGACCATTCAGCTTTGAACGTGGTAGTTTGCGCATCTTTTCCCAGGAGAATCCAAGCATATATTTTTGTCCTTTGTCACTCAGGGGTATGGCGTCATGCAGGATGCCTGGGTTTGGATCATGCCACGTAGGGTTTAGGTCTTTTCACTCCACCGCCACGACTCTGTTTCTGAATCACCCCAAGTTCAAGTTCCCAAGTTTTCCATCTCTGCCTAGTTGAACTGCCCGTTCCAGAGATGTGTGCTGTCCCACTGCAATCCTCCCCTTCCTCCTCCTCCCCATCCCCACAGTCTCTGCCACACAGTGGGAGAGATGACCTTTGAGGTCAGACAGACGGGGGGAGCTGGCACTCCTGTTGTGCCTCATCGTGATTCCGGACCTCGAGAGCCTCCATGGAGGGCAGTAGTTGAGAGTGTGTTGTAGCAGGCAGACCCCCTGGATTTGAATTGGTTTCCCACCTCCCAGCTCTGTGACCTTGGGCACGTTCCTTGACCTTCCCGTGCTATAGTCTCCTTCCAGTATTCGGTCCTTAGTCGTCGTGAGGACTCATTGAGTTAGGTTGTGTAACGTGCTTAGAACAGTGCCTGGCATCTGATGAATTCCAAATTAAGTGTGTGCTCCTACTATTTATAAGAGCTGGACATACGTAAAGGACCCACGGACAAGAACAATGGGGGGTGCAGATTAAATGTGGGACTGGGGGTGGGCAGGGCAGGGGAGAGTAACCAGGGACAAATGGGAGCGATAATAATTGAACAACAATAAAGAAATAAAACCCAAAGGTCAGGAAAAAAGAGCTGGAAAATGATTTTATATCTCCTTCCTAAATAGTTACAAAGATTAAGTTAGATAAACAATATCAAGTACCGTGCCTACATAGTTTTGGCCCACAGTAAATGTCCCTTCCCTCCTCCACCTGTTCTGTACTCTCCCTCTGCTTTAGTGACATGTTTGCACCTTTGGGAAGGCGAGGGAGAAATACTGGTCTCCTCCAGGACAGGCACTGATCATTTGCAGACTCTGGAATTTCTGTCACCATTTACTGATTCTCTTATTTTCCTCCAAAACCCCACATCCTTTTTAATTTACTGTAATTAAATGAATGTGTATTGAATGGCGCTGATAATTAGTCTGATGGCCATAGACTTCAAAGACTTCAGCATTTTCCTTCCCCTGCTGGCCAAAGGAACTTTCACACCTAGTGTTTCCCTCAAAGACACGTTACTTAGACAGCCAGTCAATCACAAGGCAATTGAACTGCTGTGCATCAGTGTAAAATAAATCATTCTGGGAAGACTGGTTCTCACCTGGGCTCCCAGCAACATACTTGTGACAGGCCCTCACGAAAGCTGCACTAAGTGTGCCTGGTACTAAGTGTTAAGGGCTAACTTGGCTAACACACGCTCTAACGTTCAAGTGCAGTGTTTTTAGGTGTCACAGATCCAGGCTTTGCCCAGCTAAAGCACTTCCAGGAACCGGTTTACTTGTCCTTTGAGCTAGTATTTTAATAAGTTGGCCATCTGTGTGGGTACAGTCTAAAAGTTGAGTTATTGTACTTTAAAAGGAAAAAGGTGTACCCTTTAAACCAATTTGATAACCAATTCTGGTGAAAACCTTTACTTCAGTCTCTCAATGGAGAGCCTGGGATCAGCACGTGAGGCCGGGCATGTTCTCAGAAAGAGTGGGCGGCGTAACTTCTCTTTCTGAGCAACGGGGTGCAGGTGAGAGAGAGGAAGTGGGTGGACTTGTAGCTCTTCCATCACCAGTTACATTCTAGACTAGTTTCTGAGGAATTGCTGGTGGCATCGGAGCACCCTGTTATGTCACATACTAGTGATGTCTCCAACAGGGACACAGATGTCCCTTCTCTCCTGGCTCTTTTCACAAAAGGGATGAAGATATTTGAGTTTTCTGGAGGTAATTTGAAGAGAAGTGTATCATTGTGCCTAACTAGCCTAATGCCGTTCCTTCGAACTCCATCCAAGAACCTTTCAGCCTACCTTGGAAATCGATTGGAAGAATTAAGATGAAAATCCTTTGCTGCAAAGAAATAAATGGTGTTTCAGTGTTATTCTAATTTTATGAGATTCTATTACACATACTAAACTATAACTTGCATATAAATTCCATTATGGGTCCTCTTCTGGCATGTAATGGTCAATTCTGGCATGTTCTGCTGCTGTAAATTATATTTTATGTTTTAGGTGCTCTAGGATGTCAAAAACAGCAAAAGTAATACACTGCGTGGTTATTAAATCAAGCTCTGACTTAGCATGCTGCTTGGCAAAATATAGCCCAGTGGTTTCTAACATGTAAAAATAATTGTGTTGCCTTGATGTGTGTACATTTCAGTTTAAATAATGGCTTGTCGCTCTTTTAGCAAAAGCCTTCCTATTTCATTTAAGAATGAGATATACTCATTTCGCGGATATGTGCGATTTACATGATTTTTTAGAATTTCGTAGCATGAAACCAGAATTCGGAAGACTGTAAAGTCCGCTACCACCATTGCTGCCCCTGACGTGTTTGTGCACATTTCATCCTCCATTCTAGGAGGATTTGCAGAACCTGTTTGACCGTTTGCTGCTCTTTGCACAACGATGGCCATTTCTACAAAACTCAACTTAACGTTCTAAGTATTTTTGTTCCAAGTACATATCATCTCTGTTTAAACTCTAAATGTTTTTTAATTGTAGAGTTGAAACCGAAGGAGAGCATGCTATGCACACACCGAAACTGATGATGTATGCCATTTTGATTTTTGAATGTGTTTTTGATATCCTTGAAAAATCACAGCGGTAGCAGTAAAGTTGTTTTAATTAATGGATTGAATAGCGGCGACTGCTGAATCAGGTTTATTAATGTAATTATCACTGAAATAGAAAAAATAAGCGTTAGGGCTTTGGAGCCTTAGTTTATTTGCCATTCCAAGGGTATCCAAGGGTTTGAACAGCAGCTGACTAATTTTTTGATCCTATTTAGAGAATATTCTTCACAAGAAATAGTACTTTGTTTATTAACACTACATACACATACACCTTTAAATGTGAAAACCTTACACATATTTACTGAGTAGTGTGATCAAAGGTTTTTTTGTACTGGAATTTTGCTGTATTTATCTTATCAGTGGACTGACTTGAGATACTTTCCCATAATGAATAGATTGTACATGAACAAAATTAAGAGCTTTTTAAAATACCTATTAAATATTGATACAAATGCATATAAACTGAGAAAAGAGAAATTTAAAATGTCTTATGGATATTACCTTGACTTTAAATATTATTTCAGGTCACACAGAAACGGAAACTGAATAAAGTTTCGGTGACATTTTTGAATTGATTTCTCTTTAGTATATCAACTATGTATTCATTCAGTGAACATTAAATCGTGGGTATTGTAACAGGTGCTGGAAAAACAAAAAATGAGTAAGCCATATTCCCTGGCTTCTAGAAATTCATAGGCTGGCAAGCAAGCAGGCAAGCAGACATTGTAACTGTATCTTAATGTGGTAAGTGGTATTACAACCCAGTATGCAAAGCCCACATCGGCACGGGGCACACCATTGCTAACAGAGAAAGAGAGAATGTTTCATTGGAACACAGGCTTAAAGGATGTGTAGACATTCAGGACGTAGACAATGCAGTGCAGGAGAAAATGTAAAATCCCCGAGGACCGTTGCGAGAGCCACAAGCTGTCTGGTACCTGGAACAGGTGTGTGAATGAGCCGTGAGAGCCGAGGCTGCACAGGGAGCCCCAGCCCAATGGCATCGCATCACGAAGGGCCAGCTCGGCCATACTACGGGGTTGGCACTTGCCCTTGTAGGTAATGGGGAGGCTCTGAAAGGGTGTCATGCAGAGGGCCAGTATGGTCGTATGTGCATTGTACAAAGTCCTCAGAAGCAGTGTAGAATGCGGAGGGCCTTTCCCACAGAGAGCATCTGTAGGATGCTCTGTAGGAGCATCTGTAGGGCTGGGGCCCTGTTTGCCGTTGTGTCCGTGCTCACCGCAGCCAGTGCCTGAACCTAGAACCGAAGGGGTTGCTGAGCCGCAATCTAATGGTCCAGGAGGTTACACTTGCAAGCAAATTCATCGCTTAGGTAATATGACAATTGTCAAAGTGACAAAATAGGAAAGTTTGCGTCAAGAACCTGGGAGGAAAGGAAGACCGATTCACATAGATAGCATGAAGGTTTGCCGATTAATCCGTTGCATTGGGGTCAGGGAGGGGGAGGATGTCTTGAACGACCCTCACACATGCAGGACTGGGCGAGGGATGGGGTTGTCCAAGTCGGAGGTGAGGGTGCTGTCCACGGTAAAGTTAGCGATTCAGACATGGATGGGGTGTATTTGAGGTGTTTGTGGGACGTCAAAGTTCAGAATCTATTAAGCAATTATATATATTCTATTCTATTCTGTTTAAAAATATATGCAGGTAGGTTTACAGTTGTTTGTATGGAAAATAATACATAATTAATAAATGATAATACAAGAATACATTGCATTTCACATGCTCACAACTGTAAACCTACTTCCCCCCCACACCCCCACATTAAATGACCCCTGTGATGGTAGCTGAAGCCATGGGGCAGGATTAAATTTCTCCCCCAAAACAAATAAAATGAGAAAAGAAGAGCACTTGAGATAAATCCTGAGGTGATTAGCATTTAACATAGGGGACAGAAGAAGCACCAGTTAAGGAGACAAAGGGGCACCTTCCATAGAGACAAAAGGAAAACCAAACGTCACTTCACGGAAGACAAGAGAGACAGGGCATGATCCGCAGAGTCCAAAACTTGCAAAAGTCTCGTGAGTTAAGTGCGTGCCAACGACACCCTCTGGGCTGCACAGGAGGAGTGAACTTCTGGGTAGTGTGGGGGGGTCAGGTTGCGGAGGGTGGAGACGTGAGCAGAAAGCTAGGCGGTGGCACCAGCAAGCGTAGATTACTCTTTCCAGAGCTCACCCAAGAGTGGAGGGGGTAGGCTAGTGACTGCAGGGGATGGCGGGCAGGTGTGCTTTCCACTGGAGAACACGTCAGCATCTTTGCGAGCACAGGCGAGGAGCAGCGCAATAGTGGGAAGGGGAGAGTGAAGGCGATTAAGGAGAAAACTGTAATCGAGTCTGGCTTCCAAGGGATCAGGAGAAGAGCCATCCTTGGAATATGAATTTATGTAACTGTGAATCCCTCAGAACTTTCCATCTCTTAAGGTATTTTTCTCTTGCATTTGTATGTATATAATTAGTTTAGTTTTTTTGCCATAGAAAAGGAATACTTAAGAAAAGGCATGTGTCTGTCTGTATGGATTAAAATCATAGCAGATACGAAGTCGCCTAGTGCAAGCTGATGATATTTGGTGGAACAGAGAGTCCATGTCATTGTGTCATATTCAAAATGGATCCTGTATATAAAATAGTTCTATAGAGCTAAAAAAATAAATAAATAAGCACGCAGAGAGCCGACGGAAAACAGGCAGTTATCGTGTCAGCCTGAGCTCATGGGTTGTTCTCAGACCCACTCCAGGGAGACGGGTAGCTCCCTATTTCCTTTCCGTGGTCCTTGTTGTGTGTGTGACCCATGGATAAATAAATAGACATACAGTAAGCGAACAGGTAGATGCTCATGTATAAGGATCACATTGCTAGCTAGAAAACAAGTTATTTCCACCATAGCACTGCCACACGGTTTTGCACTAGCTCTATTAAATGTCTTGTTTTGCACTAGCTCTATTAAATGTCTTGTTTTGCACTAGCTCTATTAAATGTCTTGTTTTGCACTAGCTCTATTAAATGTATAAGATGCGTGACTACAAGCATAAAATTGTATAACCAGATTGGATTTTCAACAAACACTGTTGAGGCGTTGTAAGAGGGGAATGACGAAAACAACAGCAACGGCAGCAACAACAGAAAATGTTGCGTGAGTGGTAGGTCTGTGAGAAACAGCATAGTCTATAAAAAGCCAGTGATAGTTGTAATTACTTGCACATTATGATTTGGAAAATCGTGCCTCTGTGAAAGAATTATTCAGACTAAATTGAATAATGGGTTTGTCTTGAATTGGTTAATATCAAAGTAATCAATAGGAAGTAAGCTTTCACTTTCAAATGGCTTCCAAAGGGTGTTAAAGTTCATAAAGAGAGATCTTAAAAGTTTGACGCACAGCAGATGGAGATCCCCAGGGGACTTGAAAGTGCTTGAATGAAATGTCAGTTGCTGCAGAAAACACGTACGACACATTCCCCTGTAATGGACTGTGTCTCCTTGACTGTGCCTGGGATACCGCTGCATAGATTTTTGTGCACATTGGGCGGACAGGTGAACCAAATGGCCAAACGAACCTACCTAGCAAGTTCAAGGCCTTAGCTAGTCATTAGAATCTTTTAAGTATTTAATCATTACTTGCATTGAACTGCCTCAATAGCCCAAGTAAAATGATAGGTAATGACAGAATGATAAAAAATAGAACTCGAGACGAAACAGATTTAAGTATAACATATTTGAATGTTTAATCTTTTGTCCTTAATTATCTATTTGAATTATTTAGAATTATATGTTTATTGGACAACAAAGAGAACCAAATGGATAATTTTTAACTCAT
This sequence comes from Trachops cirrhosus, assembly GCA_028533065.1. Lineage (NCBI taxonomy): Eukaryota > Metazoa > Chordata > Mammalia > Chiroptera > Phyllostomidae > Trachops > Trachops cirrhosus. The sequence continues at coordinate 78,867,852 of CM052548.1, read as the reverse complement.
CTCTATCTTGGTATTTACACTTTTAATCTTTATCTATACGTATTTTTCAATTAAATTTGCAAATTCTGTTTTGACCCGTTTCCCCGTGTTATTAGATATTCTTCTACTATTGTCCGTAATACTTTTTCATGCTATGATTTACCATAATTGGTTTAACATATCCACTACCTTTGGACTTCTAGGTTGTTTCAGTGTTATAAATTGTTGTTTCACTACTGTAAGTTGTGCTGTAATAACTATCGTAGGAGCTAAATCTTTGCCACTAATTCCATAATTACCTTAGGATAAATTCTTGAAACGTGGGCTGTCAGAGACAATGGGCGTATGCAATTTAAAGCTTTAGGTGCACTCTGTCAAAACGCCCTGTGGAAAGGCTTATGTCAGTGTGTGCTCCCACCAGCAGTATTGAAGTGACTTTTTTCAACAAGCCATTGACACCAAATGTCATGCTTTAAAATTTTGGCAACTTGATGGATGAAACACAGCATGCTACTGTTGTTGTAATTTATATTCGTTTGATTGATAGGTTGACTGTATTCTCACATAGATGTATGCGCTGTTTGTATTTCTTCTTTTGTGAACTGCCCATTCCTGCCCTTTGGGCATTATTATCCCATCGGGGTACATGGGGAAATGGGTCTTCAGGATATAAGGACGTGGAAGGGGGAAATGGAGTTCAAGGACACCAGGACACTGACCCTGACTTTTCCCCCTTGTTTACATGTGGCCTTGATGAGACAGGTTTGGTTGCGGGAGAACCTGATGAGTGCCAACACCTTCTTAAAGGCAGGCCTTCTGTGTGTAGACACGCGTGTGAGCTCCGCAGTAGTGATGGGTAGTAGTGCAGTCGTCACGCAGAGCAGCTGGTGCATAGCACGAGCATATGGCCATGCCTAGCAGGACACCACCTTGCTCACACAGCTGCACACTCCTGGATAGAGATCCTGGGTACCACGAAAAGCTGTGTTTTTCCAGCTCAGAGGAGCAAAACCATTTCCACAAAGTTTCTGTATCCTTATTCAATAGATTACAGGCTGTAAGCAGAGGATAATAGCAGTGGGAAGTCTCCTTCCATCAATCCATAGCCTGTTGGAAAGATGGGGGAGATATACATATACTTTTTTCTTACTGAATTGCAAGTGGTTTCATATTAAAAAATCTTAATTACACTTTGTCTCTTAAAAGATCCATATCTTAAACTTTTCAAAAAAATGTTTCCTAAGTTTGATTTTAAGATTTTTTTGATAAAAAAGACTTTAATATTGTCAACTGTATTATTTACATGTGGCTTTTTTATTCTAAGAAATGACTTTACCCCCAGAGCTAATAATTGTTTATATTTTCTTATATATTTCTTTCCTCTTTTTATATTTAGTCTATGAATTTTTTAATGTAGTTCATGGCTTAGGAATTAAAATTTATTTTCTTCACATAATTCACATTTGTAAATGCCATTTAATTTAATTAGGGGATGTTCCATAATGTCTAATAAATATATGCTAATCTACTTAAATTTCAGCAATGAGACATCGGTAAAAATTTGTTCTGCTAAATCTTTGCAAAGTGGGCTAAGATTTGTGAAATATCTGATATAAGTATTAGTTTTTACATACTAAATTTAGGTTTGGTGGTTTCTGAGAGCTCTAGAATGCTAACTAAAAAATAAGCGTTTTCGGGAATACACAATTAGCTACTAGCAGGGAATTATGTAACCTTTAGGCAATGCAAAATATGTACTAGTAGAAAAACAGACTTAAATAGGCTTATGGAAGTTATATATAATGTCAGAAGCAGATATTGAGATCTATTTTTTCATTAAAAATAAAGCATTAATCCTGCAAAAAGTCGGGGTGTATTATGCACATATTTTGTGAACATCCGTATTTTTAAATCACCTTTTTATTTTCCAATTACAGTAGACATACATATTACATTAGTTTCAGGTGTACACTGCAGTGATGAGACATTACACAACTTACTAAGTGATCACCTCAATAAACCTCTCATCCGTCAGACGCCATCCATAGTTATTACAATATTGTTGACTATGTTCCCTATGCTGTACCTTACATTCCCACGACTGTTTTGACAACCAATTTGTACTTCTTTTTTTAAAGATTTTATTTATTTACTTATTTTTAGAGAAAGGGGAAGGGAAGGAAAAAGAGAGGGAGAGAAACATCAATGTGTGGTTGCCTCTCAAGTGTCCCCTACTGGGGACCTGGCCCACCATCCAGGCATGTGCCCTGACTGGGAATCAAACCTGTGACTCTTTGGTTCACAGTCCCATGCTCAATACACTGAGCTATACCAACCAGAGCCAATTTGTACTTCTTAATCCATTCACCTTTTTCATCCACTCCCCTAACCACTTCCTCCAGTTTGACAACTAGCAAAATGTTCTCTGTATCTATGAGTCAGTTTCTCTTCCACTTGTTCATTTGATGTTTAGGTTCAGTTGTTAATAGATACATATTTATTGCCATTTTATTGTTCATATTTTCAATCTTTATTTTTTTCTTCTTCTTAAAGAAGACCCTTTAACATGTCATGTACTACTGGTTTGGTAATGATGAACTCCTTTAGCTTTCCCTTGTCTAGGAAGCTCTTTATCTGTGTCTCAATTCCAAATGATAGCTTTACTGGGTATAGTAGTCTAAGCTGCAGGTCCCTGCTTTTCATCCCTTTGAATGTTTCTTGCCAATCTCTTCTGGCTTGCAAAGTTTCTCTTGAGAAAGACAGCCTTAGGGGAGCTCCCTTGTAGGTAACTAACTGCTTTCCTCATGCTGCTTTTAAGATTCTCTCTTTGTCTTTAACCTTTTGCATTTTAATTATGATGTGTCTTGCATGGGCCTCTTTGGGTTTATCTTATTTGAGACTCTCTGCACTGCCTGGAATTGTATGTTTATTTCCCAAATTACAGAAATTTTGTCACTATTTTTTCAAACAGGTTTTTGATTTCTTGCTCTCTCTCCTCTCCTTCCGACACCCACCATTATACAAATGTTGGTACAGTAGAAGTTGTCCCAGTGGCTCCTCACACTGTTCTCATTTTTTGGATGCTGTTTTCTTTTTGCTCTTCTGATTGGGTGTTTTCTTCCTTATATCCCAAATCCCTGATTTGATTTTTGTCTTCATCTACTTTGCTGTTGATTCCCTATAAATTATTTTTCATTTCAGTCAGTGCATTCTTCATTTATGACTGTTCCTTTTTTATGATGTTGAAGTTCTCACTAAGTTCATTGAGTATCCTTATAATCAGTGTTTTGAACTCTGCATCTAGTAGATGGCTTGTCTTCATTTGGTTTGGTTCTTTTTCTAGAGTTTTGTTCCACACCCACACTGATGAACAGAAACCTTTTGAGTAGAAATTCTGTTTCTTTTCTTTTTTTTATAAAGAGTTGATTTATTTATTTTTAGACAGAGGGGAAGGGAAGGAGAAAGAGAGGGAGAGAAACATCAATGTGTGGTTGCCTCTTGTGCACCCTCCACTGGGGACCTGGCCCGCAACCAGGCATGTGCCCTGACTGGGAATCAAACCCACAACCCTTTGCTTCGCATTCAATCCACTGAGCTACACCAGCCAGAGAAACGACGCTATGTTTTTGAGTGCAAAACCTGACAAAATGTTGCTGTAGGAGAAAAAAAGGAAAGGCCATAGGAAGATCATTAGAAAGACTGTTATCTGCACAATTGCTTGAAATCATTGTATATAGAAGAGTTCACTTCGCAGTTTGTGAGACAGCAAACAGTATATAAAAATGTTACCAAAAACTTTAAAATAAAAATGGATTTAAAGGAATATGTAATGGTTTTGAGAGAATAATATGGACAGTGAATATGGCAGATCTTGTCCCTGGAGCAGGGCATCCAGTTGCCATTCAGTATGCACCAAGAACACTACCTCACGGTGCTCCTGTAAACGCCCCCGCCCTCCAGCACCCTCGGGTGCACTCACGCGCTGCTGGAGTGGGAGCCTCTGCAGTTGGAGAGCAGAGTCTGAGAGCATTTTATTCCCATACACTTCACTCGCTTCCTGCCCCATCTCAAAAGAAGCGCTGCATGAAATATTTAGATTTCCTTTCCTTCCTCTTGACTTTGTGTTTCTGGGCACCACGGTCCTCAGGAGGGATTTGCAACTGCTACACTTTCCACAGGAACTGCCGGGGAACATCGGAGTGCACTCCAGGATGGTGCAGAGAAGGAGGCTGCAAAATCGTTACCGGGAAGCCACATTCCCCTTCCACCTGTGGGCCTCCATCCTGTTTGAGATTTTAAATCGAGACGCTTGAGTTCCGCAGTCCACTTGGTAAAGGCACCAGGCCATGCGATATGGCAACGGCGACGGGCCTCACCTCCAGAGCTCTTACTGTAGCATTTGCGCCTCTCTGGGTCCGGTGTTACCTTCCCGGGTAACCATTCCAGTGTGCCATTAACACACTGAGTGCACTGACTGTTTTTTCTTTCGCTGTGAAGAGATTTGCCCAGAGGGTCAGAGGGAGCAGAGGGTGCAGTGTTTCTATAAAGTGTTGTCATATCTTTACCTGCTGATTCCAGGACCGATCTCTGAAGGCGTAAAAATTGATGAAAAGGAGTCCGCTTGGGGGTGAAATTTTGTACTTCCAAGGACAAGAATATCGTCCATACGTACTTGCCCCGTACTTCACGTAATTTGTACTGAATGTGTACCTCCTCCGCAGTGCACAGCGGTCAGGCAAGATTTCTTAACTCTCACAACGGGTGAGGGCTTTGGTGGACCCCTTCCATGAGATATGTTTCTTGTAGTTTAATTAGAAATTTCCACCCACAAAATTCCTCTTCCTCCAACCAATTCTGGTTCTTCCCTGTAGACATCATTCTTTCACGGAAGAGTTTGTGTTGTATCCAAAATCCTTTGACTTCTCATGAAAAGTGTCGGAACATTCCAGAAGCATTGGTAACAGTTGCTTTGTAATAGTGACCTTGATTAGAAGTTCAGAGATGTCATTTCTTATTCTGGTTCTGTCATTAGCTCACTGTTTTATCTTGGATAATTCACCCAATATCTTGGTTCTGAAGTTTTTCAAACTGTGCCTTCTTATCATTAATCTTTAATGTGCATTATTTCATCTTTGTTTCACTTAACCAAGTTAATATTGCAAAGTTTTCTGTTGAGGGTTTCCCTCAAGGGAGGGAAGTCGTATTGGTTTAGGATAGGTCCGGCAGTGAAGACAGGAAGTAGAAAACTCAAATGAACCATCTGTAGTGGCAGGAAAAATTAGATTTATCGTTTGTATCAATCAAACATCATCCAAGCTTCCTTTGCTTTGTGTGTGTTTCTTATAAGCATTACATCTGCAGGGAATGGCATTATGACCTTGAACTAATACAATAGACACTGTTGCCCACCAAGTCTATCTTTTCTTTTTAACTGGCAGTCCATCTGTGTTACTTAGTTATCACCAATTGCTGAAATAAATTCATTTCAGTACTAACAGCTTTATCTAAGTAAACATTAAGAATTCTATGATATTATATTATGTAAGCTAAGAAAATTCCCTTCGTGATAATGCTCTGGAAGGGATTTGGGGGTGAATACCTTACCATACCTAGGAAGGAGCTCAAATGTGTAATAAATGAGTCCAAAAATAACTGGCATTCCCTAAACATTTCCATCAATCTTTTCAAAAAAAGATAATCAAGCCAGTTTTCACAAGCAAAAACTAATCAATACCATTTTCTCTTCCTCTTTCATGCACTTTTCAAAGAGGAAGATTTGATTTGGAACATGCTGTTTTGTTTTAAGTGTAGTCGCACTTGGTTTCTATACATGAATCATCTCCACCCCCAACTCCCCGCGTACCGGGTTATTATCTGCGTCTTTCCTGAGATGCAGCAGGCTCCGTGAACACGGTCTGGTTCGGGTTATTAGTGCGCTGCAGGCATGTTCATGTGATTATCAGCTTGTTTCCAGAAGAAATGATCTCCACAAATCATTTCTGCTTTATGTCGTCAGAGGACCTGCCAGGTGATTGAATATCATCATCGTAAGTCTGACGGAGACCTTGGGAGGCATCCGTTCTGTTCTCCGTAAGGAAGTTTGGGGAGATACCACCGAGCCAGACGGCATGGTTTTTGTGAATCGATCTGTATCTGTGTTTAATTAGAAATGTTTCCTGATTTTTATCTTAGGTTCTTGGTTCGAAGTGGAGAAATTCCGATGCTCAGCTTTCTGTCCTAGTCTTTCTCACGCTTGAAAAATAAGACTGTTACCCTTCAAAACTAATTAGGCCCAATATTCACTCCCTGATAAATTGATTCTACTGCCTAGACCTAATCATTTTCATTATTCACTGAGCTTTTTCCCAATTCATCATGTCCCTGTAGTTTCTGGGGACCTCAGAACACACACACACACACACACACACACACACACACACTTGCCATTGTAATGATAATAACACCACATTTCTACTCTAAGTTATTTTCAGTGCACGTGATGTCTGTCAACAGTAGATTAAAAAGCAAGGCGTCTGTCTTCAGAATATGCTTCCAATGGTTAGGTCCCCTTTGTGCCCCTTTTATTGAACTCTGTCCTGTATCTGACTCTGATGTTACTCTGACCATTAAACCGCCCAACACTTGTTACTCTTCCCTTCCCCTCCCTCTTGATGAATTTCTTTGTAATTTCAACTTCAGATTTTTTTAGAATTTTGCATAATGCTCTGATTTCTCAGGTTGTATTTCCTACTATAGACTTCTAGACCACAGTTTTCTTATAATGCTCTCTTCATATCCTCTCATCTTGCTGATTTAGTAAAATTATATCAGAAAGTCTAGTTTACTAGCCTGAGCATAATTGTGAGACCCTCGCCCTGCTTTCTCCTGTCATCACTGCAAACCTCTCTGTAATAGCTGTTTGAATACATGTTTCTTTCAACCCGCAGTTCTTATAAGTCAGGAAGAGCAGTAAATATCTGTTTGAAGGTTCGACTTTGTACCTTCTCAAGTCTCATTTTCCACACTGAGAGTCAGTGCAGCCTTAAACAGACCCAGATTTAAAAGGGAATACGATGTGTGAGATGTCGAAAGCCTGCTCCGCAAACACTATATTGTACCTACATCTGTTTTAAAAATGCACCTTAGAGTATCTAATTTTAGTTTGCACTTTCAGGTGTTATATAGGCAAATTATGCAAACTCTCATTAACAAAAATAACTTGTGATCTTTTGCAAATACACTTTCAGTTGCACAACTATCGGGGAGTAGAATGGTACCCTTTTAGTAGCCTCCTTTATTTTCCCTAACGGTATAAATCATTAGGAATAAATTGTGTCCTGTCATTGTAGCTAGTAATTGGTGACATTTTCTTGTCACTATGGGATTATAAATAACAGCAATATATGTGCTGTCAACAGATTCATTATGTTATGAAAAACGTAAAGCAGTAGTCTGTTTCTTTTAACGATACTTTGCATATTTTCTGTATTAAGTATGACAGTAACATCTTTACAAAGTTTTAAAGAATGCACGACAGAGCACTTTTCATCATCAGCAACTTTAAATTGTTTTATTAAGCTTTAGGTGTAGTTTAATTATTTCTATTTCCTTCATAGCTCAGTTGGAAAAAAGATTTTTCCAAGAATATTTTGTGTACAAACAGATATTTGATCAATAAGACAGGGGATTTTTTTAGGGGTAAAACAAACAAGAGACATACAAAAAACTAAGCACTTGTGATACATTTTCATATAGCTCATCATAAAAATACTTCTGAAAGCTCTAAGAGTAGCTGTAAACACAAGGTCCTCGGAGTTTGTGTGTGTATAATAAATAGAGGCGATCTGCCCCATCCTGAAGGAACTGGTAATCCATTTGGAAGGAACATTACTATGGACAAGCCCCATAATTACTTCCCTCGTTGATAATTAAACCGGTGTGTTAACTTCCCATTTGAGCGCCCTGGCAGCGCTCTAGATCTGTCACATCTCTGCCCGCCACCCCCTGTCCAGGGAGATAAGATCCCTCACGGTCAGCAGCTTCTGCTGCTTCCCCAGACGAGGCTTTATTTTTCTTTGCTTCTTCAACACTAAGACAGAGAAGCCCCTGCTGGGTTAGGGAGAGGGGCCAGCAGGCAAGCCGCTCCCGCGTTTATTTGAGCCTTGTCTTCTGGACAAGCTGATCTGCCTTCCCGTGGGAGTCTCTGGAGCACGACTCGGTGGGCGCTGCGTCCAGCCAGCTCACGGGCAGCTCTTGGCACCGAGACTCCCCGTTGAGAGGAGGTCATCTGGGCCCCTCACTTCAGTTCCCTGTTCCCAACCATACGGCACTTTTGAAGTTTATCTCAGATTCCACCACTTTGCAAAAACATCATTATCCAAGTTTACTTTGTGTTTTATTTATTCATGCAAGACACAGAGCCAAAGCATTGTTTCTGATTCTTCAGGGGCTGCAAAGCTGAAAAACAAGACCTACCAGGGTGTATAGAATAGTATGTTAGAAATAATTCTAAGAGAGGCTAGAATCACTTGTGCATCTCAGAGTTCTTTAGTCCAATGCTTGTCTCTTTTAATATTCCTGAATTCATTTCTCATTATTTGGGGCAATATATCGATAGTTCAGATGTTCCTTTTCTTCCCCTGAGGGATTTTTTTTTAACAATAAGAAAATTTTTCAGTTTTCCAAACATAACCTTCTATAAAAATGTTTTAACATGATGAATGCACATAACTTGCATTACGTATTTTCAAGTCAAAATGGTGTGCCCAAGTGCAGCTGAATTTGCTATTTTTGTATTCCCTACTTACTATTTCCAAATTACTTCCAAAATTTCAAGGTTATTACTTTGTCTTACTTCTCTAATGAAGTCTTTTCACTGCCATATACTGTGATCAGATTCAAAATATTTGTTTATTGCGAAGCTCTTCTTTGCCCCTGGTATACAGGAAGCATATATAGTACTTAATTCACATTTCTGTTCTTCTTTTCTTCTTTCCTTACATCTGCAAATCTCTATTTCTTTCCTCCAATTCTCTTGATTTCTGGCTACATAAAATGTCTGTTTACCATAGGAGGCAGGACAGAATTGAATCAATCTTAAGAAATGTATATTCTCTAAGCTTATTTTTCCCGTTATTTAAATACCTTATCTTTCTCTTCCTTGAGATTTGTTACGAAGACATTATCAAAGGCTCTCCCTTATTATTTACCACCCTGTAAACAGACCATGTGCTTTCTTGTCCCTTTGCCTTGATGGTGGTATGCAGAAACTCTGCCACAACCTCCCGGCTGTCCTGGTAGAATCCTGCCAGGTCTTCAAGGCTCCACTTAAGTACCTCTTCCCTTTAGTCCTCCTTCTAACCCCCAGGGGAACTGAACTGACCCTCCTCTAAATTCCCGTAGTGTCTGAGCGCCCTCACTTTGCAGGACATTTAGCATTTACTACATTAGTTTTTTAACTACATTATTTTGAAGTTATCTATGTGTCTGTCTTATCTTCCTACACTAGGTCATAAATATCTAGAGAAGAGGAACTAGACTTTTAAAATTGATTCCATGGATTGTGTAGCAATAGAGCTAAACCCCAAGTAGACGCCCCATTAAGTTTTTCAGCAACAAATGAATGAATGAATGAATGAAGGGAGGAAGGGAGGAAGGAAGGAAGGGTCCATTGAACTGAATGAATGAAGTATCCATTGAACTGGGCATAATGTCAGAAAATGGTGGGGGTTATAAATAGAAAATCTTAACTCTATGCAGACAAACCTCTTTCTGTGGGGAAGGTAGACATTTGTGTACTCTGACTTGTAAAGATATTTTATAAAGAGGGTTATCTTGTGGAGGTTTCTTAAAGCACGTTTGTAAGAAGGAGGATGAAGCCTGGACTGCCGAGACAGACTGTTTTAATTAGCATGCAGGCCATCGGTGCAGCCGCTACGATGGCTTCTTCTAATTTGCTTTCTCTGGATTTCCTTCCCTACATGATTTAGATACTTGCATAGCTTGGAATTTTAAACATTAAATTTATTGCACATTGTCATTACATATTAAAATTATTTTCATAATCTTGAGTACTTTCATATATCATACGTTCTTATACATGTGATTTATGTTTAAAAATTTCCTTCGGCAAGCTTTACTCGTACACTGTCATTTGGAACACTTTCGAAATCAATATCGTAGAATACTATAAGGAGAAAAAATATTTCTAAAAGTACTCCCCTGTGTTCCCATTAATTTGTTTATTATCGAGGTCTTTATTAGGAATATAGTTGCTGGTGTAAGCCTATAATAAACAGAGTATAATTGAATTTTCAATATTTTGTCACTTGGGAGTAATTTTCTTACAAGACCTCTGCTCCATCTTCTGACTAATTGTCAGCAGTTACTCAGTATCACCACATTAATGTCACCGAACACTGCAGAAATAGCTACCTGATCGCGTTATAGTTAAAGATATTCATTTCGTGCCCTTGATATTTTCTCTTTAAATTATTTACCTCAATTTTAAATATCATTTAAAATGCAATAAATGTAATGAGCCTACATGATGTGAAAATACAAATTCAGACATGAGCTAAGATTTGTTAGGGTAGATGACACAGAAAACTGTCATGTTGGGCGTCCCAAGGCATTGGAATGCCAGCAGAGTGGGACAGGGAGCTGGCTGAGCCGGAGTCAGCACCAGGCGTGGGTGGGGTGGACCGCAGACTGGACCGCTCCTTGTTTTTTGGTGAAGTTACTTTTTTTTTCTGTGACCTTCGTCTGGGGTGACTCAGACATTATGCTGATATTATATCATGCTGAATAATATCCTAATATGATATTATCAAAAGGAAATGAGGACAATAACAGTTGAAAATGCTGGATGCAGATAGGTTAATGGGGGAAATAAAAGCCCTTGTTCTTGTCAGTGCTGTACGGTTAGAACTGAGCGTGTCACACATCCAGGACACTAGTCACTAGCTTTGGAGCCATCCAGATTTATGTCTGTGGTCCCAATATAATCAATGCTTCCTCCTTACACCCTTAAAAATGTTCAGGATCATTAAGTTAAACGGTCACCCAACCCCTAACACATTTTTAGTTTAGTACGCCCTCTATTTCCCAGGTGGCTTGCTAACGACCCACACAGGAAAATGAAAACAATCGTGTTTCTGTTCAGGAATCCTGCACTTCACCTACTCTGCAAACCTGTTTATTCAACAAATAAATTTTAAATTTTTATATGGGCCCAATTTATTTGTAATCCAAATATTTTAACTCTTTGCTTGTTTCTGATACACGGTGCACATGAAACAAATCGTACATACAGTTTCAGTCGGCGTAGCTTAATTCAGCAAAAGCCAGCACTGATGGGCGGGTGCTCACGAGGCTCAAGTTCTGTGCTAGGTTGTAGGGAGGATAAAGGCGGAAGGCAGTTCCCCGGGGGGAGGGGACACTGAGGTTCAGAAGCGGAGGTGGGGAGCGCTAACAAGGGTCAGCCACCTACTCTTTGCAGACTCCATGCTCATGTTAAAAGCGGCGATCCCTTGTTTACAAACGAGGAAACCGAGGTACCGAGAGGTGCATCCCCCATCCGTCCTGAGCATCTGCATGTACCATGGTACAGAGCACAGGAGATCTGCTGACGAGCCAGAGAGAGGAGGCCCTGTCTCATGGAGCTTACAAGGCTCTCAGGGACACAGACAGGCAGTCCCACCCTGTGCAAGGAAGGAACCGGCTTCAGGGAGAGGGCGAATCCAGGGAGGAGGGAGAGATGTCTCGGGATCAGTCAGGGAAGTCTTCTCTGGAAGAATGACAAGTTTAAGGCCGAGATGTGCAGGATCAGAGTGAGTGGGCCAGATGACTTCGTGGCAGAGGGTCCAGAGGGAAGAGTGGCCTCCGGCCAGGCCTGAGGAGGGCGGAGCCTGCTGCAGCCTCAGGGGAGATGACAGCTGAGGGCCCTTTCAGGGACAAGAACACTGCTGTGGCTTGGAGAGGAAAGTTGGGCTTTGTAAAGTTCAGATGTTAAAGGAGTTTGAACTTTTAAAAAAATTAAGTTGGACTCCAGAAGTCTTACGTCACAGGGGCAACCGCAAAAGTGTGTTGTGCAGGGAGAGACGCGGTCCAGCTGGCCCGAGATCCCAGAGCCCACATCCAAGGTCTGGAGTGGGACGCGGGCCAGCCTGAACGCAGAGCCCAGCTCCACCTTCTCACCCACCATTTCCCGAGACCCAGCAAACCACCGTGTGCGCGGCAGGAGGCACCGCATCACCAGTCACCCACAGCGGGCCGGGTGCTCCTGAGCAGAAGACAGAGCATCTGTCTGCACTTGCTTTGAAGGCTTAAGGAAGGAGCTAGCCCTTGTCCAGAGGCCAGAGAGCAGTTCAGGGGAAAGGCAGAACATAAAAACGGGGCAAAAATTGGGGCAATGTGGGCTGCTTGTGGGGGAGGGAAACTGTATAGCTCGAGTCCCCGGAGTACGTGTCGCCCTTAGAGTATAGGCAGCGCCTTGCAAAGGTAGGTTGAAGAAGACTTAACAGGCCATCCGTGCTCATCCGAGATCTTTGTACCAGTGACTAGTAAAGAGTCCCTGAAGGTGTCTGAGAGGACGATGCCACGATCAGAGCTATGCTTTAAGAAATGTGCATAATCAGAGAGGCACAGCGACCTGAAAGACAGAGATCTGGAAGAACGTGTGGAGCTGGTGGTGAGACCAGCTCTGGGCCCAGACTGCTGGGTCGCACGTTCCAGTTCCACCATTTCCTCGGGGCCTTCGTTTTCTGCATCTCTTGGTGTCTCTGTTTCCTCCTCGTAGGGCTAGCGACGGTGCCCGCTCCGTGGGTTGTTGAGCAGGTGAAGGAGGTGCTCCACGGGGAGTGTTGCCGGCGCGCTCGGTGTGCAGTCAGTACTCTGCGTGTGTCAGCTGCTTCACAAAAGGTCTAGTGCTGCGGCTTCCCCAAGGGCAAGGGCAACTTCAGCTGAGTGGAGGCGGAGGGAAAAGGAGGGAACTTATGTCAGACCCGAAACTCCAGGAACAGGCGCCGGCTCGGCGTTGCCTCCTGTTGCACTGACGAAGCACTCAGTACCTCTGCGTGCGTTTGGAGGGAGGGCATCCGTGATGGTTCCTAATGCACGCGTGTCCTGTCATGTGTTAGTCATGCGTGTGCATAGCATGCACGTAGGCCGACAGTGATAATGACCAGATTTGATCATTTCAAGACAAACGCCTTGAACTACATACAAACAACAAACAGAGGGAAGGATATGCAGAATTATCATTTAACATGTCTCCTGACTGAGAATTGAGGCAGCTCCCAAAACTCACCCATTTCCCGAAACTGAACGAAGGCCACCTCTTGTCTTCCCATTTCAGCGGGAGGGTGATTAGTTTACCAGTGACGCAACTGAGGTTAACCCCGGCTTTGGCTGACATCCCAGATTAATTTAGTAAAATCTCCTTGAAAGTCTCCACCGTGTGCCTTCTCTGCCTCCCTGGCCTCCTCCCGAACCTCCTCTTGTTGGGCCTCAGAGCAGGGAGGCAGCCGATGACACAGAGCTGGTGGGACGGCCCGGCTCTTACCGCCTCTGTGCGTCCCCCATGCCCGAGGCCCTCCTCTATGGTGGGCTCTGGAGGGAGGGGTGCGCTCTGACCCCGGGGACGAGATCCGACAGCTGGCCGCCCAGGGCCCCGCAGAGGCGTGACAGCAGGTGCTTTTGACAACCAGGAAAGAATTGGTCTGGGAATCCCCCTCACAAAGGGGAATCACAGAAATCAGAGACAGAAAAAACCTATTAGTCAATTCCCTTGCCCAAGATAAATTGATCCCCAGCGTGTGTTCCTAGCTCCCTGGCCACTCCAGCGATAGCTCTGTCAACGTGTAAGGTTCAGGGACCGTGGGATGAAGACAAAAGACTCGGAGCAGGAGGAGGAGGAGGGAGGGCCTGGGAGGAAAAACGATCCCTAGCCATTAAAGGAAAAGTAATGACTTGAAGGAAGCGTCAGCCCTGGTTGACTCCTGCTCGGGATGGAAGGTCCAGGTAGAGGCAAAAGCTCCATGCAAAGTCCTGCAGTCACTGTTTTCTGAAGGCAAAGCCGGGTATCATCTGTCCGAAGGGAAGTCGGGCTCCTGCTCAGACTTTGTTTCAATTTGTTTGCCGCAGTGAGGTGGGAGTGGATACTTTTGACATTTCAAGATTAGAATTAGAATATGCATTTTGCAACGGGAGACAGGAGAGTAGAGAAACCTCATAGGATAACGCCCTGATAGCTTTTACTGAAGAGGCAACTGGAATGATAGTTTGTTAAATATGTGGGTTTGACTGACTCTCTGCAGCCACTTGGGAGAGCTGAAGAATTTTGTTGCCAAAGGTAAGATCCTATTTAGATGCAGGTACAGAGAGAATGAAATCTGAATTGGTTCTTACTTGCTTAGATTGCATCATTCATAAGAAGAAGAAAAAAAAAACGAATCCTCCAAGAAACTGCAGTAGTAATTTATCTTGGTTTTAATCACGTTAAATGATATGGCTGATTAATTGAACTGACGTGGATTGTCTGATATCTTTTTCATGTGTTTTTGGATCTTTTCAAAATATGCCCAGTCATTTTTGTTGTGTATTTCACATTCAAAATAGCTCAGCTCAAAAAAATACAGTAAAAATGAACTAATAAAAAATAGCTCGGCTGAGCAATGTCCTTCTCAGCCTTCCTTCGTCCATGTCAGGACTTAGGCCAGAAGTGCGGAGACGGACGTGCTCACTCCGTGGCAAGTTCATTTTCCAAACCCATCGTCAGGGCGTGAACGCTGCTGCTCTGTCCTTGGGTGTCAGCTCTTCGGTGCCAAGCCCCCGGCTCAGGTTCCAGACCCCTGTGACCCAGGTTACCGGCCTGATCCTTCCGCCACATCCACTCTGAGCATGAAAAGGCACACGGAGGGAGAAGTTATAAGCCTCAAAATTCATATGACCTTTAAAAACCTCTTTTCCCAAGGCCATTGCCTTGAACACACTTCGGGCACATGACCTTGCCCTCTTCACGTTGCCTGACGCCAGACCCAGTGGCATCTTACCCCCCAGTTTTCAGTCCCAGCCCTCTCCCTGGCCCATCAGCCTGCTGTGTTTCTTACCATTCCACTTCCTTACCTGGAACCCAGGGTCTGGGCCCAGCTACCACTGATGTGGTTAAAGGAGAAATTATTCCGGAACTTGTAAATGGTAAGGAAGGCTTTCTTCGGGACTATTGTCATAGGTGTCAGTTGCGATCGCAACTGGTACAATATTTGGGTTCAGGTCTGAGTACAATGAGACCGAGTAGGAATTTATAGTCAAGGGGCAGGTTGGGGAGTCGGCAGGTGGAAGATTACTGAGAGGAGACACTAAGGGTAGGGAGATTCTTGCTAAACTGACTCAAGAGCATTCCATGCTGAAGGCAGCAGACCAAGGACTTGTAAATCAAAGGTGGGGTGCGGTTGTTCATTAGATGGGGGGTTGTGAGCGAGAGTCCCTCCAAATGGGCCTCGCAGGGAAGGGGCGCAGACTCAGAAGAGCTTGACTAAATTTGGTCAAGGAGAGCATCTTTGTCCGTGAGACCAGCAGCAGCGTTATCCTAAGTATTTGTCTATAAAATTGTCAGCCGTTTATGGTGCTGTCCGCGGCAGAGCTGCTTCTCTGCATCGCGGGTGCACGCTCTGAAGCCCACTCGCGCTCCCATCCCCCACAGCGGCATTCTCACCAGTTCCCTCCGCCACCGCCCTGGGCCCCGAGGTCCGGCCTTCGGGTTTCACCGAAGACGGATCTTTGGGGGTTGGTGGGGGTGGGGACGATCTGAGAAGAGCCTTGGCAAAAGGCTCAGTAATGACGCTCATACCTTTCACACTCACCCCGTGAAGTCGATTTTATCAAATGAAGAAAGGTCTACTCCCACGTGACATTTTATTCCGAGCCAAATTAGAAGGGAAGGGAGTTAATGTGTTTATCCTCAGAAAAATTGGCAAAGTGTTCTTTAAAAACGTCTTGGGCTGTGGAACCTTTTTTTTTCTTGAAAGTATAAACTGTCCTTCATTTAGTAGTACCATTACTCGGAGAGAAGATCTCGGAGTCAAGGCACGTAGGTGTTGAAGAGTTTTAGCGCCATGTGTGTGTATGAGCCATGAGCACAAAACAAGAGATGCATCTGTTCTATTTATTGCCTCCTAGACAACTGGGACTTCAGTAACCCTTGACCAAGCTAGAAAATAAGCAGAAGAAATGTGCCGTCGTAGCTCCTCGCCGTCAGCTTTTAAAAACACCACCGACACTGAAATATGTGTGTTTGCTCTGCTGCGGTGGCAGCAGCGTAATAGATGAGGAGAGACCGGACAGCCTTGCCGTCCAAAAACGATCACTTCTCCGCTCCCTGCAACTCGAACCTCACACTGCAGCCTTCCCTTGTCTCCGCGATTTCCTGCTTGCTCCCTCCTCTAATTACTCTTCCTTTTTTCTGGCTCTTTTCAGGACTCTTCCGTCTTCTTTTCCCCTTCATTCCCTCTCGCCTGCGTCCCCCCAGCCCCTCCCCCGCCTCGTTTGGGGACAAGTGCTTTAGGCCAGTATTTAGTCCCTACCCCGAGTAAGCCCCATCTCCCACAAAGCGGTTTTATGAATTTTCTATTGGAAAAGCTACCATTCCAGCTTCGGTGCAAAGGAATTTAAAAGACAGATGGACAACCCCAGGGGCAGAGTTTCAGGACACCTGGATCTTTCGTTTTCACAGAAGTTTAGGAAGGGATTTAGCTGGCCCCTGCTGTAAGCAGAGAGAGTGCCTTGGAGCTTCCTGGAAAGAAAAATCCTTCTGCTTTTCAGTGCGAACTTCAGAGTTCATCCAAACGTGCAAGCGGGAGTGTGTGGAGAATGTGGAATTGTACAAGGGAGGAATCGTGCAAGGTAATGCTGGCGAATGGGAGGATTCCAGTGCATCTTATGAAAATAGCGAGGCACGACTGCTCCGTGCAACAAAAAATCTGTCACGATACTTGTGTAATATTTGGCAGAGGCTTCTGTTAAACGTTATTTTTAAATAAATACAAATAAAATGAGTTAAAAGTGAAATGAAAGAGTTTGAAATCTTTATGAATCAATCTGCTGATCCTTTTCCCTGCCTCAACCATAAATTATTTCAACAAGAAACTGACTGGAGTTTCTTAAAACTATTGGTAGATGACAGATGAATGGCTTTAAATTATTTCTTGAGATGCACTATTTTTCTCTTGAAAGAGTAATTTTTTATCAGTCATATTATCAAGTCTTTCCGTGGCATTCTTATAAAGTAACTAAACTGATATCCAACCTGCATTTTAAAAATCGTGCCACCTTTGATCCTACACTGAGCAAAACTAGTATTTACCTTAAAAAATAAAAACTCTACGAAGAATATTATAAACTTATTTAGAATACATGTATGACATCCTAAGTGGCAAAATCTCACTGTTTACGAAGTAGCATGTGGGAAGAGAAGGTGAACACTGAGCACAGCAGTGAGTTACTGTTAGGAAAAAGCAGTCACGCAGTGGATCTGAAATCACAGCAGCACCCCTGAGCCTGCGGCTTCCACACGTGGTCAGCACAGCGTGGCCTGACGTGGAGCCCTCGTAACTGAGAGGCGTCCACAGCAGCATGTCCCAGGAAGAGGTTCTCACAGAAGAGAATCCCACGAGCAAGTCCGCATCCTCTTAACAAAAAGGGACAGAAATTCTACCTGGTACTATTGTTGGAAGTCTTTGTGTGCTGAAGAGAAAGAACGATATATAAAATAGAACTCTAAGTTCTAAGGGATAATAATTGGAAATGAAATTAACGATTCAGTTTCGTTTTGGATTTTCTCCTCCGCGTGGTTAGGCAGATGCATAAACCGTTTGCCCCCGTAGAGAAAGGGCTTTCACGGGTGATGAGCAGTTATTAACGCTGGGGAAGGAGGGTGTTGCTAACTCTCTGGACATCGTGGGTGTTTGGGGTTTTTTTCCCACGGCTGTCTCCTCCCCTCCATCAAGGTCGCTTCCCCCAGCTCAGAGGTCCATCGGCACATCTCTGGACTCCGGGTACCACTTCCTCCCTGGTCTCGCCTGCCTGGCCATCGCCCCTCTCAGTCCTCTGCCGAGGCCAAATCAAGCTCCCTGGAAGCTGTTTCTGTTACGTTATTTTCCTGAAAAACAGTTGTCTGACAATGATGATAATAACAACGATAATGTCGTAAATATTTACTGGACAGTTCTATGCACTAAGCTGTGTTAAATCTTTCACGACATTATATCATTTAACCCTCAAAACAATTTTGTGAAGTGTGTTTGACCAGTCACCACCTGCCATTTGGAAAGGTTTGAGGTTTGTGTAGGACTGGGTCCCGGACAGCTGGTACCAAGGCAACCTTTCACCGTTGTCCTCTCACGTGGTAGAGTACAACGCCCTGCCTGACTTTCAAACACCCGCAGAAGCCACACGCATCCTGCTAACTTCACAAAACGCTTACTGTTTTCCATGTAATTTTTTCCTGGGGCGTCTGAAGATGAACTTCATAGAACATCTGGAAGTTCGCTCTAACTTTGTTGTATTATCGCACTTTTGAATCTCAAGTTGATATCATAAATGAAATTGAATGGGAAGCTCTCTGGCCACCCCAATTTCTCAGAAACATTTATCTGTATCACAAGCCCGAGAACTGTTTTGAAAGGGTTAGGAATCCACGACCAACAGTAGCTGACCCCGCAGGAAGAACAGACCGATAAGTAGCACGGAGATGGGTGGAGCCGGTGCCCTCCCTCGGAAGAGGTGGCCTCGAGCCTTTCCTTTGCGCCACCGTCCCTAGTCAGCATTATTAAATGGGCTCCGTTGTCTAACTGAAGTTTCAAACATAAATTATATTATAGCATCCCTAGAGCAATGTCTAAAGTCATAAATGAAGAAGGAAGGATGTTCTCAATGCATCCCACATCATTAACATGTCAAATTTCTTTTCCCATCTAAGTGAAACTGGGATGTTCTCCAACTTTTCATCTGGACTGGTCTGGGAGGGAGGGAGGTGCAGATGAAAGTACTAGTTTTGTGTTTCAACTAATCTGATCCCCCCAACCAGCTGGCCTCCCCACCTGCCCTCCAACTCTGCTCGGAAACTGCCCATCCAAGCTACATATCAAAGCCAGACCCCCGTTGAAGCCCTTTCTGCAAAGGGAACCAATTTGGGTTTGGTAGATGGAATGAAGAGTTTAAAGAGCTGTGCCCAGGACATAGACATTATACTTCAAGTGGAGAGAAAGCGATTTTGAAGCCATTTTACCTGTCGGGGGAAAAAAATTACATGTTATGATTTTAAGGATTAGTGATTTTATGCAGTGAGTATGGCATGAGCAAAGATGTGAAATGTAGGTAACAAGGAATATGACAAAACAGAACTTTGTTTAACTGTGCATCATATTAGAAACACAACACCCTTATCAATTAAATCATTTCTGTGCAGACTCAACTCAATAGTTTCAAAACTGCATTTCAGTAGATGACTCTTGTGAGGTCATTGTACGAGGCCTAAGATAAATCCCCTGGGATTTGAGGGCGCCCCCCGCCCACCTCCTTCGGTCTCTTTTCCTGTTTCCTTGACTGTGTTAACATGAAACTCTTTAAGAGTGACAGGCTGCAGTAAGGGGATCCCAGGTGGGCTACGGGGTCCGCTGGACCAGCTGTTCCTTCACTCAGATAATTCTTCTTAGAGATTTGCAGATCCGTTTGCGTCTGACAGACCAGGGCAAGTCCTTGTGCCGCCCAGTCCTGACGTTTCAAAGGAAAGCAGCTTACTGATATATTAACTGCTGCATTTCCTCCGAGCTTTGTCTGTGGGATGCTGTCGAGTCGCAGGACGTTGTCAATATGAAGAACTTAGCAGAAGCACATTCGGGAAGAGAGCTGGGGACTCGGTCGTCGTCGATGATGCTGCCGGGGCCAAGGAGCCCTCGGAGAGCTCTGGTTGGCTTAGCTGGGCAGGAAGCTTTGTACAGCCGGGCTGCAGGTCACTTCTGAGACTGCAAACAGTGTGCCCTGTCCTCCAAGGCAGTTAGCGAGGTAGTGACAGCCAGACGTGGCCGCAGCATGTTTTGCGATGCTCCTGAATTGTCCGTGTGCTCTGGGGATGTTGGACGCCGGACGCATTCCCAGCTCTGCCTTCCCTTCGGCCCAAAGCACACTGCTGTCCCCACGCCTCCGCCATGCCTCCGCCCCTCCGAACCTCGCCCCTGTTTTCAGACCCTCCCCAAAGCGACTTCTTACCACAAAGCTTTTACTGAGCCTCTCCGAAGTGGATATCGCTTCGGCCTTCTCTGTCTCTTAGGAGACACGTATTTTACTTTGTGTGATGGTTATGTGAACTTCTGTTCAGAACTGGACCTGAACACCGTGACGTCCACTGGTGTGTTATCCTGGTAAATCCCGCGTGGCCCACAACAGAGTCCCGTGCACGGTGCACGCGTGTTCACTTACCACCATTCAAAGAGGCCAGCTGTAAATTATGCGCCCTGTTCCTTCTTTCCCACCTTTCCTGCCCCTCTCCTACCTGCACATCATTATTTAATGAGTTAAAATTTCATACACTTTTGAAACACTATGAAACTTCTTTTAGCATGGGAAATAAATCTCTCTTAGAGATTTTTTTTGTTGGACTAATAATAAAAATGATATCTGCCCATGTGGCCTGCTTTTCAGCCTAGAGCGTATTTTCATACGGATTTTGTGAGCTTCCCACAATGCTCCTGACCGGGCCGGTGACTAAGGGGGAGGAGGAGTCTCTTTTCACAGATTAGGAAGCTGAGGCCTGGAGAAGTTCATTAATTCATACGCAGTGCACATCTAATAGATCTCAGAGGTTAAAATCAAACCCAGATGTCCTAAAAATTCCAATAGTTCTCATCCCACTTATGTTTTTTTCATCAAACAGCTATGGAGTGCCCATCGCTGGGCCGGAATGGACACAGCCTCGTAGCAGGCGCGCACCCCCCGGCCCAGCGGCAGGCCTGTTAGAAGGGCTCGTGCAGCAACAGCGCCTCGCTCCCCAGACGACCGCGCAGTGAGACCGCAACGTCCATTTTCAGTCACTGAGCGCGTTCAGTACGTTTAATGACACTTAATGATTATTCAGCTTGTAGCTTCTTCCATTCAAAGGTCAGTTCCGACCCACTGTATTCACTATCTCCTGTGTATAAACTGGCTCGAGAGGAGGTAGGGGACTATCCACACTGAGGCAGAATGGGCACTGGCCTGCATACAGTTGGCACTTAATAAATGTGTATGGACGACCTCAGTAGATTTTTTTCTATGTTTCTGAGCTTATCCTCTTTATAGTTGGCTTCTCCCTCTACAAAATGCTCAAAACACCTGATTTTTGAAATACAGTTGGGGGAATAGGGCATACTATTTAATTTTAAGGAATTTCAGTCATAAGCTGGACAAATGACTCAGTGTTTTATTCCTTAACTTTAAAAGGGATGCCCTGGAGAACAGGATCTGACTGGAGTTTTCCCTGCGTTCAGATAACTTCTCTTGTAATTCAGCTATAAGTATTCTCAAGTTACTAATATTCCAAATTGGATGGCTCTTTTATCTATCATGTTCTTTTATCTCAAGTTTTTTTAAAATCATATTTTCAGTATAAAGGCTATGGGATTTAAACAGTTAAGGGTAATTCTTCCTCAAGGCTGCTTTACGTCACCATCCCCACCTGCTCTACCATACAGAGTTGAGGTAATTAATAAGAGGCATTAACATGTCTGGTATCGCCAGGGAGAGGGGAAAACCGAAATCAGCCGCGTGGCTTTAACTGTGAAACACTAATGTTGACTCACTCCCCATCCAACTGGAGGTCTTTTCTGCGGGACGAAATAAATGGTAAGCTCACACTCCAGTGTAACTGTAATGGGTTTAATTACATGTAACGTGAAATATGTGTTTGGCTTCGTGGCACATCCAGCCAACGATCCGTAACCAGCCTTTCTGGAAGGGCAGAGCAGCGCTCAGGAGGGTGCTGGGGATTGGAAACGCAGGCTCAGGGTGACAGGGGAAAGGTGGGTCCTGGGATGGGGTGGGCACGGAGAATCGAAGGGAGACGACAGAGGGTAAAGCCACCGACCATTTGGGTGTAGGGGTGGAAATACAAAAGGAGGGAGGGGAGGGACAGTAGAGAAACAGGGACAGACTACGGAGAGTACAGTGCCACACGAATTAAAAGAAATTAATTTTTCGAGGAAGCGGGTCCTTAGAAGATTGAAGTGAGGAAGCAATAGAAAGCAGAAGAAGCTGCCCTGCCTACGTTTAAATAAAGTTTACTACTGAATGAGAAGAGCTGTTCGGACGCAAAACGGAAGGTAGAGGAACTAACAAGGATAGGACTGTATTTATTCTTAAGGATCACAGAGATTTGTGAGTGTCTGTGCAGACTGAGGTTAAAGATCCAATAAGACAGCAAGAGTACAGAAAAATGAGTGGCAGTTTGTCCCCGTGGATGAAAGATGCTATCCGAGTGCTGCTTCTTAACGAGATCCATTTCCGTCGCTGCCTCCACGGAGCGCATCACTGAAAGTAACTAACAAAAAACGGTTTTAAGGGCACGTTAGTTGGCTTGGGTCTTTACATCTGAATCCTGTTCCTCCTTACTTGCCTGCACTTGTTGACAAGTCATTAGGAAAAAGAGTGTTTAGTTCAAGATTCTATGTCATCTAAGAGAGTTGTGACACTTGAATAAAAACATTGGATTAGTACTGTTTTAAAAACAAAAGGCAAAATGCTGTGAACAGCCCTGTCTCTATTCACGAGCCATAAATATATGAGTCTTTAGATGTAAGAAGAGGTAAAAAGGCTGGAGAAGAGTAATATGCAGAAAACTAGAGAACTTAAAATCAGATGGTGAGAAATGTATGCAGGCATTCTATGTCAAAGTAAAGAAATGATCACTTCACAAGTGTAATTTATTTAACACGTATATGCTACAAAAAGATAGTTTTTTACCTTAGAAATTCACCACAAACAATAATTAAATTACCCAGAGTAGACAGACATCCATAAACACTGTTAATGGACTTTGCAGTTATCATTTATTAAGACACAAGATTCCTTTAACTTGATCCCTTGCTTTGATATTATTTTTAAATACCATCTAATATCCTGTTATAGATTTTTTTAGTAGACTAGTTAACGAAATGTCACCAATCCATGAGAGTTGGCAGGAAGTCAATGGCACTTTATCACAGAGGGCTGCTGGCGTGTTCATAGTAATAATGATCCCTCTAATATACATTAACAGTTTCCTTCCGTATCGCAAAATGATTGGATATAATGGATACCAAGTGAAATGTGGCTGGTTTGATATTATGACTCATGAGTCATTTAGAGTTTTTAGTCACTGACCAGAAACCACACAGTAAGGCAGAGAGAATAATTACACTTTTATAGTCGTGATCTCAGCAAAGAATAGCTTTTAGGTAGCACGAGGTGATTCAAAACAAAATTTAGCAATAGAGTAAAATAAACACCACCTTTGGGCTATTTCAAAACCGACAGTGTAGTCTTATTCGGAGGTCACCCATGCATCTGAGGTGAGCTCTGCTTGTCCTGTCACTTCTTACAGAACAGCCCACTGGTTTCTCCTTCTGCCTACTTTAAGTTTGTATCTAGAAAAGAAATCTGAGGGTTTTTTTTATTATGGAGACTTCATGAGCAGAAGGGAAGAGCACATGGAACTACCTCTCCCCCGAGCTGAACCAGAGACACAAAAAAACTACCTTGCGCAATTGAAACAGACGTGCACATGGAAACAAAAAGGGATGTGAATTACCATTGACCGCATACGCATCAGGTTGACCCACCTGGCTTGTGAAAAACATAGTGTCATGTGCGGAAGTGGTGTGGTATTAAGCAGTGAACCAATGAGTTGGGGTGGCATTTATCCTCCTAATAACTGGAGTGTGGCTTTATTGCATCTGAGTGTGGGACAGTTTAAAAGAATTCTGTGTAAGTTCTGAGACATGAAGTTCTAATTTTTGTGTTTTAATCATTTAGATAGTTCGTTTTTCAGATCATTTTACACAGTCCTTTCTACAGTTGCTTCAAAATAAGTCTAGAGAATCAAACTGATGTTTAATCACGAGTTCTTGATTTTAGACTTTAGCTAAACTAAATTGAGCCAGAATATTCGTAAAGCATGAAGAATGGATCCCGAGCTCTCATTTCAAGTCTTTGCTAATGTGGCATGGACCCCGCTACAGTTCCCAGACTGAGGAGAAGTGATAGGCATCTTGGATAAAAAATGCCACACAGGCCAGAAAGATAAATTGTTTGGGTTGTCTTTTTGCAAGTTTGAGGTCACGATTCATTCATCTTGTTACTTTGCTATATCCCTTTAGTGGCTTCAATTGCTGGATTAAATATTGAATGGTGGCAGATCATTCAATATATAGGCTCTCCTAGTTTGGCATCAGAAGGCTTTTGATGCTTGAAATGGAACTGTGTGCACCCGGAATGCCAAGGATAATCGTGCTGATGATCGAGTCTGGGAGATTAATCCCTCAACAGTATTATCAGACGATTCTTAACCCGTGGGTTTGTCCCTGATATGACACTTCTGAAACAAATGGAGGGACTAAGTGTTTTAGGAGTGATGTTGGGCCTTCCATACCGCCCAACTCCTTCAGAAAATTAACCAGATGCGCCAAGAAACTTCCAACACATCAGCACAACCAATATGCTTGTTACCACAAAAGCTAAAAGTAAATTTGAAAAGATTCAAAATATTTGGGGGTAGTATTCATTAGTAATAGAGAAATTTTTAAACATCTTTAAGTAAACTACTTTAAGTAAAATTTTGCCCTCATGGCCAAATAGGCACAGTGAAAGTACTAAGATAATACACTATATAATAAGTCTAATTATTACAAGAATATTCCAACCACTTGTAGCCTGAGATGTAATGCTTAAAATACTTAGTGTAGTCGCTACTCTCCTATGCATTTTGAGTGTTGCTTACATACTCAGCCCATGAAAAGGGAAATGAACATGTTAACAGTTAAAAATGCCATTTAGCAAAGAGACCGAAGAGGCTTTAAGGATAAATGCATATACTTTTAAAAATACAATACAACATACAAGTGATGTATTATAAAAGTGTACACCTGAAACCTATATTATTGTATTAACTAATGTCACCCTAATAAAATTCAAGAAAAATAAAAATATTATTTACAAAGCATAAAATTAAAGTTTGGCAAGAAGCAGGAAATCATTCGCTTTCTCTCTGCCTTTATAAAAACAATTTTTTTTACATTTGTCTGGAATGTATGATATGCCCAAATAATAATATTTCACTCCTTTCTGAAGTTGCTACAGTCCAAAAGTTCTTCCAGGCGGTTAAGGAAGGGAAAGGTTTTTGTCTAAAATTGTCTTTCCTTCAAGTCAGTCTACTCTTTCTCCTCAATTATGCTATTTTAAGTCATCGTAATAATCCCATTGTGCACCATAAACAGTTATGTCATTTTTCATTTTTTCCTCAATCTGAGCACATTTGGATTTTCCTCATTTTTTCATAAATCATTTATTCTGTTCCTTTCAACACTTGGATCTGTCTCTGGCTTGCTGCCAGTTTACCCACGTCTGTGTGGAGGGTGGGGGAGGGGTCTAAGTCAACGTTCAGTGTCTGGATCAAGCCTGGTATTTCCAGAGACAGCATAAGGCTGTGGGAGTAGTCCCCCCTTGCCCACAGTTTTGATCTCCGCGGGCTCAGTTAGTTGTGGTCCACCTCCATCCAAAAATACGATATGGAAAATTTCAGAAAAAGAATTCACAATTGTTAAATTGCACGGTGTCCTAAGCAGTGCGATGACATCTCACATCCGGCTTCACCCTGCCGTGACGTGAGACATCCCTTTGTCTCGGCTCCTGAGCCATTTGGTTGCCAGCTTGGTTATCAGGTCCGTTCTCAGAGAGGGAGAGACCACATTCACACAATTCTTCCTACAGTGTATTGTTATGACCGGTCTGTGTTTTACTGGTTGTTATTGTTAATCTCTCATTGCGCCTACTTGACAAATAAAACTTTGTTGTATGTACGTATGTATAGGAAAAGTCACAGTATATATGTAGGGTTTGGTGCTCCCCACAGTTTCAGGCACCCCTGGGGGGTGTTGGAACATGTCCCTCGTGGACAAGTAGGGACTACCGTAGGGTCCTTGAAGCAGACAGCCCTGAGGCTGAATTCTATCTCTGCCACTTCCCTCTCATCTAGTTATCAAAATCCTCTGTGCCTCAGTGTCTCTATCTCTAAAATGGGGCCAATGCTACCTGCTTGACGGGATGGTTGGGATTCTTAAAGTAAGAAACAATTGTTGGCACAAGGTGTCCAAACAAAAATAGCTAGATAGATATAATTACTATGCATTTTTAATTGACAAATTATTTCAGACTGATTATGAGTTTCCTATAAATCTCTAATTTGGACTTTTTTAATGAAGGATTTTATGTCTATGATTCCTTTTGAATCCAACCTTTATAAAAAGAAACAAATCCTTCCAGTCAATACACACATGCAAAGCCATGATATTAATAATAAAGGAATTGTGAAATCACATATATAGTCAAATAGAACTGTACACTCATTATATGTATGAATTGAGAACGGAAGAGTTAGATGGATTTAAACTGGAAAGAGACCACCAAGACCCTAACTCAATCCAAGAAAGAAAATGTGAGCGGAATATGAAGACAGGGAATGGGTAGTTTTGACATAAAAAATATCAAGCAAGAGGTAACAGGAGGCAACAAATGCCGAGCCTAGGAGCAGGTGACACAACTGGGCACTGCCTGCGGGCCTGAGGCCACACTGAGCATCTGTCCTAAGCCTGTGATGGCCGTTGTGTCTCCACTTTACAGCGGAGCCATCCAAGGCTGACAAAGGTTAGAACAGCCCTTGCCCGGGTCCTACAGGAGCAAGTAGTGAAGCTGGAGCTCAAACACAGGTGTGCATGACAAAATCTTATCCCCAAAGTTCCCAAACTCCAGAGAACAAGCCGATCACCTGGAGGGATGTGTACGCTGAGCCCACTCCTGTCTCTGATGCTGCAGGCCTGGGGTGAGGCCTGGGGGGTCTGTGGGGCAGGCTGTGCTGGGGACCACGCTTTGAGAACTGCCACTCTATCTTTGTGCTCAGCTTCTTCGATGAATAGTGATCAAGCTGGACCTAACAGGACGGCACATGTCTCTGAATCCTTGACGTATTAAGGTAGAGCACGCTGAGCTCCTTTTCACTCAGGGCTACAGGGATTGCAGGTCCCAGATGAGCGTTAGGCTGCGGATCACGTGCTGATGACTCTTCAGAAGGGAAGGAATGCGGGGGCAGGGTGCCCACAGACACGCACCACCACCACCTCCACTCCTGGGGTCACTGTGTTACCGGACAGTCACCCTAACTTGCCTCCACGTATTTCTCCTTCAACAGCGCTGTTAAAGCAACAGCACAGAGTCAGGTTTGGTGGCTGCTGACTCACTGCCCAGTTTTTAGGGGCTGACGTAAACTTGACTGAGAGGGGACAAGGGAACGTGAGAGTGTCTCACAGTTGTGCGTTTCTAACTCGCTAGGCTGAGTTCCTGGGAGCTGAATAAAATCCATCCACCCACTCGATTGGTGACGATGTGCAATGTGATTATCAAAGCCATGGAAAGTTAGAGGAAAGGTAAAATGTTAAATTTTCAATTTTCATTTAGCTAATAGCCAGTCCCAGCGGATACAGCTGTGGCTAGAGCTAGGTTCCTTTCCTTAGGGGGGAACAGCAGTCAGCACAGGAACATCAGAAAGCATTTGGTGAGCATTTGGTAGCCTCTTTGGACGTGGCAACTGCTTGGGTCCCAAAGAGCTGGCTCTCACTTGGGAGTTAAAATGCATGGGTGCCAGCTCTTCCGTTCAATTCAATTCAGTTCAATTCAATTCACTCAGCATAATCCAGCAAGCACTTATGGATTGCCTTCTTACGTTTACACTAGGCACGGTCCTGGGCTTGGTTTTATGATGGATAGATGCAGACCCTATCAGACCAATGAGCTACCCCGTGCACTTTAGGGAAACCATTTCAGCTTTCAGATGCACTGACTAATAAGCCTGTAAATCATTGCGCACCACCTCTAATAGCTAAGTGGTACCTGAAGGAATTAGTAGACCTCAAATGCCAAATTCTCACCTTGGTTAAGATATGAGTAAATGTTTTTGGTAAAATGTTTTAGATGGGAGTGAATGCAGACACTGTTTTAAAATACTTACGCTGGCATTTTTTTCACCTTTAAAATGGCCAAGACTTGTTTCTTCATAGAACCTCTTAACTGAATTCTAAACACAGGCAGCGCTTCCTTAGTGCAGGCGCCCGGGCAGAAGGCGGTGACAGCTAACAGTGTGCCCCGTACCTGGGACACCTTGTTTGTCGACTTGTTTTTTGCCTTTTGCATCAGCTCTTGGTGATGTTTCAACTACCTGGTCGGGGGAGAATTTTGCAGACCTGCTTGCACCTGGAGAGGAGGACGAACAGGTTCCCTGCATTCTGTGTGTCGGGCCACGGCCCGTGTGAGCGGTAGCGTGCACTCCTCGTTCGGCTTTTGTTATAACCTTCAGAGGAGATGGAAAGTGTGCCCCAAACTGCCACGCCATAAGATCACTGCTGGCCGTATAGTTTGCAGGCCTGGAGGTGCGATATTACTGTGAAGGGCAAGTTTACGACCAGCGAGTCCCTGACAGTCTGTCACCTCACCTGATTCCGGTAAAAGGGTCTCCAGATGGGCTGTGTCTGCAACTACTGTTAATATTCCTGCATTTGTAGCATCTTGGAAGTGAAATTTATGAATTAACCCATATTCTTTCTTTGCTGTTTGGAAAACTGAAGTTTGGTTTCCAAGGCCATTACCTATTTCACGGGTGTGTCTCGGGGAAAGAGGAGACAGCTGTTAAGATATTGAAAATATTTTCTCGTATTTTCTGTCTCCAATTTTTTGTTATACATGAGAGACCTTATGTAATGTTTAATGTTTCAATTTACTGTCTGCATTTTCAGCCTTAGTATTTGTCATCTTGTTCCAATTTAATGAAAGCTTATTTGGCTATGGTTTCCATTGGAAAGCAGAACACACGTACAGCTTTCAGCGATAATATATATTTTTCTTTTTCTTTTGGATTCAAACAGCCTTCTAAAATTTTCTCTACTGAAATTCTGGCAGAGTTATTTCTTCAACATTTGGCTGAGGGTTTGGAATGTTTTAAACATTTGAAGTGACTGGGATCAATTACTGGAACCTAAAATGGATAACCTTTAAGACACAAAGCTCGTGTTTTTCTTAATCATCTCATTACATGACATTTTTCTGTTTGTATATCGATAAAACACTGTATGTTGGCTAAATAAGGCACATTTCATTTATTTCCAAGTTCTGTTGATATTGTAAAGTTAGCATATTACATATAACATTAAAGTTATTTTTAAGATTTAACATCTTTGTGGATGAGAGAAATAAAATTCGGAAGATGGATAAACTTGTAACAATTTAGCAGTCTAACAAAGTATAATAAATAGCAAAATCGTGGATTTGAAATGAATCTCAAAAAAATTCACAATACCAACATAATTTTTTAAGCTCTGTTTTTCTAATTAAGGGAGCTCTGAGGCTTTTTCTGATTCAGTCTTACTACTGTCATTTCATTACTAAAGTTTTTCTCCCCCTCCCACAATATCACTGCTTCCTCTGAGAGATGCTTACTCACAAGGGATTATATAGTCATATCCTCCTATTTTTATTCATCAGCTTAATTTAGGACCTACACTTCACTTTGAGAATAGAAAAGAAGCAAGGTATCAGCAGCTTAGAGATCTGACTTTTGATAAATAGAAATTTGCAGCAATGGTCTTCTGCTGATGGTACGTAGTGGATGAAGCCCACGGTGGGCAGATGGCTGTAGTGATGGGAAGAAATATTACAGCCGGGGCATTCCTGCTTCTGCTCCAGTGGGCTCAGGATGCATTAGCAGAGTCCTCTCTCAGCTTGGAGTTTCTTCCTGATGATGGATTAGTGATAAACTCATGTGCAAGTTATTCCAGAGTTCCTTTGAGACTTTAGCTTTTCATGAATGAGAAGGTCATTTGTAAATTTTCCATAGGCTTTTATTATTTTTCCCATGGAACCACATTGCTTTGTACAGTTCTGCATTGCTATATTTTCTTTGAAATAATCGCCCACAGTTGTTCAGTTTTAATATCCTAATTATTTGTTTGGTGGTTTGGAGAAACTACCGTTCTGTCATGCAATAAATTGTATTTCATAAAGAGAGAACTTAAAGTTGAAATCAGCTTATAAACTGCAAGCTCAGACTTTCATCAGACCAGAAGTCTCCTTGCTCATTTTGCCCTAAATGACTTTTGATATAAGGCCAAACTTTGTACCAGATGTGTGGCATTTTATAATAATTACACGGTGCAAGCCTTCGGTCATTTTCCATGGAGACCATTCAACATCTGTTTTATCA
Organism: Trachops cirrhosus; assembly: GCA_028533065.1. NCBI lineage: Eukaryota > Metazoa > Chordata > Mammalia > Chiroptera > Phyllostomidae > Trachops > Trachops cirrhosus. The sequence continues at coordinate 78,837,344 of CM052548.1, read as the reverse complement.
AAATGGTTTTAACTTTTTTTCAGGGCCACAGATGAGGAAGAATATTAAATGAGACTCTAAGTCACATATTCTATTATTTGATAAAGCGAATTTCCCTTGCATTCATCTGTTATAAGTTGCCACAGACCTACAGCTTTTCTTTAAAGACCGAGCATAGTAGACTTGGGGTTCTTTTTGTCTGCTATTTCAAGGGCTAAAATTTTAAAGGCATTCCGTTGACATTTGCATTTTCTGTTTCCTTTCTTCTGTGATCCATCATAATTCCAAACAGAGATAAAGACCAGGACTGGGTAAGGAAGTGGGCGGAAAAGGGATGGTGCGGTCCATTATTCCCGTTTCCACTCCGAGACCGCTTTATCTGTTTACCAACCCACTCCGCTAGAACTCATCTTATCTGTGCTCCACAGGGACAGATATTGATTAACAAAGGCAAATGGCCAGAGGTCACCGCAGGTGGAGATGCCAGAACCGTGAGACAGTGTGCAGCGCAGGTTCTCACACACCTGCGGGCATTTCCTACGCTGCGGGAACCGCGGTTCAGGCGCGGCGCAGGTGCTCGGCGTCCAACTCAGCAGCAGCTCCCTCCGCGCACTTGGTTGGAATACCAAGCACACAGGCCCTTTCCTTGGACATTCTTGAGTATTTCCTTCCAAACTGTAAGGAGCCCTGAGCTGTGTGGCTCAGTTGGTTGGTCATCATTGCCCCAAGGGAAAGGTCTTTGGTTGGATTCCCAGTCAGGGCGCAGGCCTGGGTTGCAGGTCTGGTCCCTGGTCAGGGCATACACAAGAGGCAAGTGACTGTGACCTCTCTGTCTCTTTCTCCTTCCCTCCCTCTCTCTAAAAACAAATAAATAAAATCTTTAAAAAATAAAATAAAAAACTGTAAGGGAAAAGACCTTTATTTCAATTGTTTCTCCTTAATGGGCAAAATACCAGGTTGCAAAATTGTGTACTTCCTCAGTGTACAGTTTTTTTTTTGGGGGGGTGGCACAGTCATTTCCACACGCCCCCAAACCTCGCACACTGGCTGAGCGCGCCAACGAAGCCAGGGAGGCGCTCTGCAAAGCGCTGTGCTTTTTGCACCGACCTCAGGACAGCAGCGTGGGCTCTGGGCGGACACAGACGTAACCCGCCATTACAATAAGCATGTGCCCTTCCGTGGCCCGAAATAAATCAAAGTGGACATACTGAATAATTTCCAGGGAGCTCAAAAGAAATTCAGTATGCCTCGCCTCTTCTTGGGGTGGGTGAAGGAGCTGGTGTGGTTCTCATCGAAATTTTTATGCGACTAAAACTTCCTGTTTGCTCCCCTTGCCTAAGAGTTTCTTATCCGACAATTATGGTGCGAACTTAGAGCTGGGAGAAACATTATTCAATCAGCTTTGGTGGGCCAAGTGAGTGTTCCGTGAGACTACGGGAATTTTTTTTTTGTAAGCTAAATGCTATTTTAATATAATTTAAAAGACAAGCCCTAAAATACAAAATTTATTTAAAACATAACTTTTTCTTCAGTGAAAGGATTTTTTTGTCATTCCTGACAGATTTGATTTGAAGATAAAAGGAAACACACAGCCACGATGGAAAGGTATTTACGTCCCAAAGCCCATTTGTGTCTAAGGTATCTTTGAATTCAGTGATTTCAGATTTATTTTTAGACTTTTTAGGTCCTTGCTTTGCTCACATGCATATTTCATTCGGAAGATACGACAGGAGTGTAGTTCTGAGCGCTTCCGAAGCCAGTTCTTCAGTGCTCCTTGCGCTCAGACAGTTTGGCAAACAGGGCCGTTCAGTCCGGCAAAAGGTATTTTAAGACCCGAGGGTGACCGGTCAAGAATAGATTTCTCCAGTAAGACGTTTCTACAAAGGCCCACTGACTACACTTCCAGAGTTCAAACAAACGGAGTGTTAGGAATTATTCTGGAGTATCACGATGGTCCAGCCGCAACAATGAAAAGGTCGGTAATAAATGAAAGATGGTGCATCTGGTTGAGAAGACCCCCGACTGCTATTCCTTGCCCCTTGCCACAGGCGTGATGCCCTGTCTTAGCTGCCTGTGCACCTGCGAGAACAGTATCCACCCCACGTTGTGGCTTGTCCTGAAGAATTCTGGGTAGTCCGGGCCCCACTATTTGATGATTGGGAGAGGGAAATGGAGTTGGAACGTCAGACTAAGTTACATTTAAGCATAACCTATTCTTCAGAGTAGAAGACTGCCTTTCATCTGTGGTGATGTGTGGGAGGGGGGTTGCTGAGATAGACATATTCTTACCCCCAAGGGACAGACAATAGGACACTTCTGCAACACAGGGTATCATTTAAGAGCATGTTCTTTTTGTCTAAAGATTATTGTCCTGATTAGTAACAAAGACTGGGGCTTACCATTGTGCTCTAGAATTTACTAAATCGTTTTTTTCAATCACTATCCATACTGTCTGATAAGAAAAATATTCCTGAAATGTTGCTCCCCCTTCTCCTCCAGTAAAGGAAGAAAAACCACAGCCCTCACATCACGCAGCGCCGCACGATGTCATGAGGGCTGTTAACTATCAAGTTCCTAACCGTTCTTCGGCGTGTAATCTAAACGTGAAAAATCTATGAATGCTTAACACAGAGCATTCAATCTAAATCTTACCCAAGGTCAGAAATATTATTTTGGAACGCGAACAACTACATCTGCGAAGTGAAGTGATTCATCACTTTAAACAACAAATTTGAGTTTTTAATAGAAGCAAAACTAACTCAGACATCGCAGCCACCAATACAGCTTGCCAGCATGTGAAGAGAGCATCAGCACCGACTCTCTCGGTGGATCCAGCACAGATGAAGCTGACAGCGTTTGCCTGATCAGCGAGCTGGAAGCGGGGAGGACGAGGACGGCCGGCACTCCCACTCTCTCACGGGGACACGTCACCTCGCGTGCGTGGGCAGCGAGGCTGGCCAGGCTGACTCCGCGACTGCGAGGCGCACGCTTCCTCCATCTGAATCCTGAGTTCGAGACCACCCCAGGCCACGGTGTGTAAATAAAGCACGTTTATTAATGAAGGTGACCTCTTATATGGTACTCAAACAGGGGGACGCTTAGGAAATCTCATCTGTTAAGCTTACCTTTGACTGGAACACACAGCTCCTCATCCGAGGAGAAATGGACCACGGTGCCGCAAGGCCAAGGCCAAGGCCAAGCGGGAGGAGCGTAGTCATCGGACGCTCCTTGGACCTCGTGGGCAGCGGGCAGCGCAGAGCCTGTCCCCAGAAGGCAGTCCTCTCCTTAAACGGGTTGGAGAGCGTGGAAGGCAGCGGAGAGGGGCTGCTCACAAAGCTCACTGTAACTTGGTTCTGGTTTTACTAACCACTGGCCTGGCTTTTCAGGAAGCGGATAAGAAATGAAACCCGGCGCCTGGGCCCGGAAAAGGTAATAGGTGTAGTTACCTACTACTGGCCTCCAAAAGGCTTCTTCCACCTCCATTCCTCCGTGATTTCCACCTGGTCTCCCATAGATAAGGTGAAAGCAGCTCCCAGCCTCCTTCCTGGAACATCCCGTGTTCTCCCTCCGTTCCGCACTTCAGTCAGCTGTCCTGTGAGTGTCCTGTAGGCCCAGTGAGTGTGGGGCTTTGGTGGGGGGCGGGGTCGTCAACACGAAGACTGTCCTTGCTCTTCCCTTGTAAATGGTTGCAAGTTTATCAGGATGCTGTGCAAGCAACAGGAATCCAGGGAAAGCAGGTGAGCGCACACTTAAGGGGGCTAAGAAACAGCCCCTCCTGAAGGAACTTGGCTACACTGGAGGTTGCAGCTGCCCTGGGGTGGGATTCAGTTTCCTCAGTTTCTGCATCTGTAAAACTTTTTCAGATGATGGGTAGGGACCCTTCTTACTCTTAATTAAACTTCTTAAACTGACGTGATGCTTCCAGAGGTTGCTCGTTACTGTCTGAGCATCAGGTTCACTGGAATTTCCTCCAGAGTCTAGGGAGAGAGAAATGCCAATGACAGTGTTTTAATGTTAAAGAGTAAATTTGCCACGGCACGTTTTAATTTGCCTGTATTTCCACTAACTAATACGGAAATATTTGATTAATTACATTTCAGGTGTTTAATTCTTGCCCTGTACCTGGCCGACAGATTTGCCAGTCACTGTCTTATCTGTAGGACAAAGGAAGGTAGTGGGACTAACTTAGATGTGTGTGGGAAACAAAAGGAATGATAATCTCTACCTCCAGAATATGCATTTATTCCATTTGCACTGATTCGAATTATAAGGGGGTGATTTGAGGAACTTTCTGTGGTACCGACCCTAAAGGAAGAGGATTGATTTTTGATGTCTGGCCTCTAGAATCAGTATTATTGCTTTATACTCATTCCATGAATATCTCAACCCAGTCCTGGTGGACAGAGTTCTAACCTAAAAGCCAATGTCATGGAAAATAAATTCAGTGATACAAGAGGGAATAAATAAGCATTTGGTTATCAATTTAGAAAGCTAAATTTTTACTTCTAGGTTGGTTCTTTCCCTTTCAGGTTGAATTTTAACACAACCAAGAGACATTACATTTAGAGATGGATAGGGATTCTCAGGGTCAGCTGCTTCATTTCACAGCAACTAAATTTATCAAAATATGTCAAAATAATATATTAGAGGGAAGTGTGACCCTTGAAACCTCTATGAAGAAAAGGCTGGTAGTAAGTAGTTCAGATATTTTAAATAATGGCATTGCAACAAGAAAGAAAATGTCACTTATTTGTTACTTTCTATACCATTGTAACCTGAATGACAGCTGGGGTTGGGACCTGGACCTTAAGCATTTGTTGAGTGAACGAATGAATGGATTTTGTTACACTCTGACCTTCAATAAGAAGAAAGACTTGGGGACTGAAGATATTAAAGCTATAAAGAATGACTCTAAATTTTAAAAGTTTCAATAATGAAATTGACATTTGTTCAAAATATATTGAATCATTTAAAAAAAGACATCCCCATAGATTGCTAGCAAATGACCTGGTTTTCTATAATACCTTGGCTGCCTTATGCTGTCTTTAAAAATCCATTCTTCATTCCCAGATCTACCTTCCATTTTGCCAAAAAGTATTAACAAGTACTAGAATGGTAATACCAATGCATTAAAAATCGCTTTCAGAAATGATATGCATAGGCTTGATATAAAGAACCTTGAGATTTCCTAAGTGTTTATAGCGAACTCCTGCTCGTTTCTATAAGCCTGAACTACCAAGTTCAAAGGTATCTGTCATTTCTTCCTCCAGAGATTCATTCATCTTTAATCCTGACTATCTTAGCAAGGGCCATCAGGAAGTATCATCATAAACTCGCCATGGGAACAGGGCAAGCAAGGCCGTCACCTCACGCCCCAGTGCGCAGTAGGAGATAGGGTATTGACCGGGGAGTTTTCCTCTCGAGTCCCGTTCTTAGTAAATCATTGCAGGAGTAGAGATAAATATTAACTTAGTCGTATTCAAACGTTTTCTTCCAAATTCCACACACACAAAAAAAACATCCATTTATCAACCATTCCTCCCTGAGGCCTTTCCTCCAAATTCCTTAGTAGACACTTCCTTCTGTGACAATAAAACATAAATAAAATCCGGCAGAAATATATACCATATTCCTGGGAATTCAGGGTGAAGTTTTGAAAGCTCATTGACTGGAAAGAGTGTGTTCTCCTAGAGAAAACCTTAGGACCAAGTGCAAATGTTTATCTTCTGGGCCCCTCCTGGAAGAGGAGAAAAATGAAAGAATTCTTGACGTGAGAACACAGTAAAGGTGGGATGGTAATGAACTCACGATAAGGGCTGCTAGCCATGCTTGGCTAACATCGCATAACCTTGGGCTCTTTTATAAAAACCAAATTGAACTTGCCCGGCCGAGAAGTGTAACATAAAGAGCCATCTTTAATATCACACTCATTTCTCATTAAAATTCCGTGGGCTCAGTGGGGACGAAATAGCATTTATCCATTCATTCAAGAAGCATTCTTCCTCGAGAAGCCACGCCTCCCGGCTGCTGTTATTCACAATGAAGTACTTGGACTACTATCCCAGGAGGGGACCTGTGTTGTGTGCCTTTTAGCAGCCTCTGTCCTGTGTAGTTAGCAGTGTGGGCATTATTTAAAGGAGTGAACCCTCAGGCGTGGTTGTACTAAGTCGTAAGGAAAGAGGGAGGTTCCAGATGACCGAGGCCGGATAAGGATGTAGATAACAGGGCAGGCAGAGGTTTCAGATAACTACAGCCTCCTTCATCTGACAAATGAGGTAGATACACCACCAAGTCAGAGGAAGCAAAGGTAAGGAGCCAGGGCACGTAGCTGCGGCTCCTAGCAACGTCCACCTTCAATGTGGCGGGCGCTGTCCCAGAGACCCTCCCTGTCTGGGTCAGACCCAGGCCGAATGGCCCCATCAGGCCATTTTTGGCCTTGCCTTCCAGCCTGGCTTTTATCCCATCCAGGTAGCTGGCGTCCCTGGAGGGCCATCTCTCAGGAGACGCACACAGGGTCCTAGAAAAAGGAACAATGTAACACTTCTGTCATAACACAATTCGATGAGAAAAGACAGCGCCTACTCCAGGTGGAGTTACGAGGAGTACATTTCCCCATCCCCACAGCCAAAACAGAGGCCTCCCGGTCTCCTTTCCACTGAAATAGCCCCAGGGGCTTTGGCTGCGGTCTTTTTTCCCTGTTGGGCTCAGATCCAGCACTGGGGCTGGGTGTTCCACTGCCCTAAGGGCTACACCATCTTCCACGCGTGCGTGTGTGTGGGGGCGTGGCTCTCTGAGTCTCTTCTGCTGCTTCCGAACTGGGGCATGACGACTGTGCCCCAGCCATCACTTACGTGGGCGATTTGTCAGATAAGTAGGAACGAGAGGGCGACGTGTTTGTTTTCTGTATTTAAATCTATCCTGAGGATAATACCATAACAGGAATAGTATGCACTGCAAAAACAAAAACAAAAACCAATGGATATTTTCTTTGGTCGTTGACATGTCAGTTACATGCCGTGACAGCTGTGACGCAGGGCAGGAGGGCAAGGGGAGCTGGAGAGGCAGCAGTCCGCTCTGACGTGATGCCTCTCTTTGCTGGACCTGCTGTGAGGAGCTCTCTGCTGGCCTGTTGCCACGCAGCTTTTTTTAAAGAACATTTTTTTCTTTTGCTCATGGAAGATAATTGTGCGACTTTGCAGTTACGACGCATTGCTATAATTAATGGGACTCCCTTTCTGCTGGGAAGCTTGGAAGCGTCTGTGGCACAGGAAAATGAAGAAGGAGTAAGGCAGGGAGCTTACAGCAGTGAGGACAAAGAAGAGAAACTGTCTTAGAAATGAGGTCGGCAAATGAAAGGCACATGGACCAAAATGAAAAGTTTCCCGGGTTATGGAAATATTTGGGTATAACCTTCACTGTTTACTTTTAATATACCTTATTGCATTACTAGTGGGAGAGATGAAAACATTTGTTTTCACTCACTCTATTTCAGCAATTTTCAACCTTTTTCATCTCATGCACACTTAAACTAATTACTAAAAGTCTACATCACAGCAAAAATATATTTTTACCAATTTCACAAAAATAGGAATAATTTTGACTGATTTACAAAAAAATAATAACAATAATGCCCTACCCTTTTCTTCTCCAAAGTGACTTTTTTAGAAGTCAGATGCCTACACTTGTATATAGGAATTTTTGGTACCGAGAATTAACCAATCAGACACAACCTTATTATGCAACGTGACCAATCAGATGCAAGTCTTTTCTATGACCTATGTATTTATGGTTCAAGGCCGGGCATTCACACCTAGCTGGCTATTGTCGTGTTGGCTGTTGTCATTTCTTTTATTTGACAATCTTGGGGAAAAGAGGTCAGTGCCCCTGACTAAATAGTCAGGTATTACGTATTTTAAAAATTCCTGTGACACACCAGTTGAATATCACTGCTCTATTTGAACTAAAGTATATTTTGAATATTTTCTCTTTTTTTTCTTTAATGCATTCTACTAATACATTGATGCGCATGGGCCCCAAGTCCGTCGTCATTTTTTGTTATTTGATGCACATCCCTGCGTCAGTGTGCTCAGAGCGGGTGTGAGGGAGGCAGGCAGTTAGAACAGGGCGTTAACCTGCTGCGAGGCCCCTCCGCTGTGGGGCTTCCGTCCCTGGGCTCCTCCCTACGCCCTGGGTGGGCGGGCGGGGGCTGTTCGCTAAAGCCTGCCCCTCCTAGCTGTCTGCCTTCTCCAGCTTCGCAGTGGCTGTCAGTCACCGGGGTCGGGGCTCGCCACGGTCAGGACACAGAAAGTAACTTCTTAATAGGAACTAACGAGATAACTATGTTCACACACTTTTTTGACTAAAAGTGTTTACTCTCATGTGCACCGTCAAAGGGTGGTTGATTGTCGATTTTCGTGTTAAAGGGCCTCACTCGCCCTCTCGGGAGGAAATGAGGGAGCCCTTGGGAGATCCTTAGAATCAGGAATCTACCGTTAGGAGGTCGCTGGGTCTGCACTGATTGCCCGAACTGCAGTTTGCCAAGAAACAGCTGAAATGCAGTTAAAAACGCAAACTCCTGGGCTCCCACCCTCAGATAGTCCACGTGGTAAATCCGGAGAGCAGCCCGAGAACGTGCATTTGAAATGAGCGTTGCCGGTGATTCTACTGCAAGAGCTCTGGGATCCTGGGTTTAGCCGATGGAGGAGGGGAGGGGCTGGCGGAGGAGAGGAGCCGTTCCTTCCCCCACCCCCGCAGAGTCAGGAGGTGGTCTTGTCCCCAGCAGGCGCAATACTCCTAGGTCGAAGTAGTAGTTGGACAGACGAGGAAGATTTCCCGTGAAGATGGCATTGTGTGCTCTTGCTTGGACTTCCGCCCTCCCCACGCTCACACTGTCCCAGCTGCCTCCTCGCTTCTGAACACCCAAACTGATTGCTAAAATGTATAAAGGAAAAAAAAAAACTGAAGATAGATCTGTAACCAAAAACAAGATAGATATCTCTGTGGCTGAGAAAACAACAGAAATACACCAGTGAGCGAAGCTGAAGGGAGGGCCTCCTGCGGCAGGGGTAGGACAGCCCTGGGAGCAGGCAGGAGTCTGACTCCATGGGGTGACCGGGGCTGGCCTCTGTGCTTGAAACCAGGGCCTGGGCTGTAGGGACAGGAAGCTGGAGGAGAAAGGTCTGGAAACTGCTCCCTGGGAAGTGGGGTCTCTGGGGCGGCGGGGTAGAGAGGGCACGGCCTGCCAGCCAGGACCTGGGCTGACGTGCTCCCTGGTGTGGAGTCTGGATGGGGAATATTGCCAGTTTCCTGGCACAGCAAGAGCCCCAGGGTACTGATGTGGTTCTGGATAGGGGGATCGGAAAAGGCCCCCAAAATGCCACCAAACAGGGAGAGGTGAATGAAGGATGCAGAAAATATATAAGCTACTATTCAAAATGAGTACTCAAAAGTCCAAAATACAGAAACAAAATGAATGGGAAGAATATTAGGGAAATGGGTGGTTGGGAGATGAGTTTACTGCATATGAAATAAAACCTTTTTAAGTAAAAGTGCTTATTATCCTCAAAGTGTAAGGGAAGGAATAACATGCATAAAGAGTAAGAAACAATGAAACAAAATAGAAATGAAGCAAGCGCAGAGTATATGAAAAAGTACCATTAAAAATTCAAAAAAAAAAATCTCTGGCCAGTGTGGCTCACTGGGTTGGTTGTGGTCCCATCCGAAAGGTCACGGGTTCAGTTCCTGGTCAGGACACATGTCTGGGTTGCAGGTTCTATCCCCAGTCTGCGTGCGTACGAAAAGCAACCAGTCGGGTTTCTGTGTCGCCCTGATACTTCCTTCCTTTCTTCCTCCCTTCCCCCCTCTCTAAACCTTCGTTCCCTTCCTCTTTCTATAAAAGCAATGAAAAAAAATCCTCTGAGAAGGATTTAAAAAGATTTTGGAAAAAATAAGTAGAGTCCTTAAAATTGAAAACTTTGGTAAGATAAACTCTAGATTCAACACAATTGGAAAAATTAATGAACAGAATGGCAGTATTAAAGAATTCAACCAGAATAGAGCACAGAGAAATGAAGAGATTGAAAAGTATGAGAGAGCAAATAAGTACATAAGTACGGGGGGGTGTAAAATGACAGGCTATACGAAATGGCATAGGAAAACCAGAAAGAAATAGAAGAAAAGCAACATTTAGAGAGATGGTGGCTAAGGGTTTTCCAGAACTGCAGGATGACATGAATCCTCAGATTGAGTGTATGTACCATCTGCAGAGCAGGGGAAAAAAAAGAGGGGGATACCTTCAGTAAGGAAATTTAGAATGTCAAAATTAGAGAGAAAAATGTTAACGTGATTTGGGAGAAAAAACAGATTATCTCCAAAGGAACAACTCTCAAACAAAAGTCTTCTCATAAGCATTAATAGAAAATAAAAGATTTTTCCAAATGCTTTTGAAGTTCAGAGGGAGAATAAGTGATTTCTATTCCCAGCTAAACTGCCATTGAAGGTATTTAATGCTCTTTAATGGAAGGGAGTAAACAATATCTTATGTAATAAAGATGGCAAGGGGTATAGATCTAAGGTAATTCCGATCCTGAAGGATCTTCTGACCAAGTTGGGGACTCATTCCTGCAAAGACCAATTATAATAAATGCCTTAAATCAAGTCGGCAATCATGTCGTGGCAATGCGATTTACTCCATTGGCACCGAAGGGTGCTGAGGTTGGGACACAGTAAAATGAGACAATCACAGAAGTCATCAGATCACAGCCGAAGGTTTTGTTCACGACCTTCTACACACCGAGCTCAATGTTTTCCTTCCTGAGCTTAGTTCCTGGAAACCTTCACCCTCACAAATGTATTTGATTCCTTCCTTCATAAAGTAGAGACTGCTTATTTAACATTTGAATTTTTCCTATAAAAGCTAAGAGACTCCTACTCAAATTTTGTGCCTAATTGTGGTGACTGGACTTTTTTTGATATCGTGCCGACCAAACCAGGATTTATTTTGTTAACAGCCCATGCTTCCTATGCCCTGTTGCTCTGTGAAAACGTATCCCTAATTGCGTATGTTGTTTGATTTTGCAAAGTACTCGAAATCTACTTGGAAGTAGATACGCAGATTAATTTCTTTTAAAAGCAGAGTTAAGTGAAATCTACTATTTTTCTAACCAGTATGGAAAAAAATACTATGCTCTATAGAAATATGAGTTCTTAGGAATCTGGTTGTTTCATGATGGATGTGCATGAGAAAAGTAACATGAGCTTTATTTTTAAAAAGCAGGCCACTGCGTTTCCAAAAACTACCATAGCTGTTTGGGTTTGGGGCCATGGATGGAAGTCATTCTTTAGAATGAGAATTCTGATTCGGCACTTGCTAGAAAGTGCAGTCTCTTTAGAACACGTGTGATATTGGACTCACCTGAAGAAATGTGGGAATCCTTATATTGTTCAGGACATACACACAAACACAGAGATACATGTAGAGACCAAATTCACATAAAGGAAGAAAAACAAGATAGATATCAGCTTTCGATTTAATTTCTTAAATCTTCTCCTAGTGTGACTGAAAGAGCAAAAAAACAATTCAGTTTCCAGTGCTTTCAACGATGCGGCTTCGCCAGTTTCCAACCTTGGTCATCGTCTAAAGTAGTGGGCGTATTTCCTGCCTGGAACGCTAATTGGTGACACTCCATTCATCAGCACACTATTTCAAAATATTTTTAAGCCCATTAAGTCTATTTTTCTCATAAGGCTGAGTTTTTCAGATGGATCTTCAACAGGAGGGAGAAGAAAAGTCAGCTTTTTCTTGCTCCGCGTTCTGACCACCAGGCTTTTCAAGCCTCACGGCCCATTTGGATGCGTGGTTGCCTCATCATTCCGGCTCTGTTGTCGGCGATTCCAAGGACTGTAGCGTTCCAAATGTCGGGAACGTGCTATAGATTTCTTTGGCAGGAGGAAGGAAGTTAGTTTGACTTTCTTGCCTTTAAAAAAATACATAATGTTATAACCAAAATTAGTACTCTGCAATTATTTTGCTCTGAAATGGAAAAGAATGAATATACTTCTCTCATGTTGCACATGGAGCCTTTGACTGGCACCCAGTTTTAAACGTTTCTTTTTTACTAGAAATCAACTTTCATATATTCATGTATTCCCTTGGCGTGAGAAGTGAAACCGACAAAGATGGAAACAAAGAAATTGCATCTCAAATGTTAAACTAATGTAGAGTAAGTTCATTAGCATAAGAGGTATCATTTACCTATTTTCATATGTGACAGCAAACCAACAAACCTGTGTGCGTGTTTTAAGTGTACTAAGTTGCCAATATGTCAAAACCAGAAAAACATAAAGTACACAAAGATCAAGTAAATGGCTTGCTGAAATTTCAAAAAATTATTTCAAGGTAAAAATTGACATACAATTTAGATGTGGATTTTTCAGTCGTATATAACATGCTTCTTTTTACATTAGATAGCACAGTTATAGTAAGCTATTTGTAGTCCATCTAAAAGGAGGTTTTGGCCTTTATATTAAGAAGTCTAATCCCCAACCTGCCCAGCATACCACATGTTAAATTAATTAAAAATACAACTTTTAACTGTACTTGAAAAAGTACCAAGAAATTGTCTCAACTAAAGAGCACCTGGAGCCTATGTATCAGAATAACTATGGCTGGTTGGTATAATATTTGTGAAAATCGGAGTATTTCAGGAAATGGATAGTCTAGTGAAAGAGCCTTAATTCACACCCCAAGAGAAGCTGCTTTCCTCCCATAGGCGTCTCCATTCGAAGATCCATAATGCATTTTTATTTTCAACAGCTGCTTAATATGTTATTCAAGTTAAAGTATGGTTAAACTTGGTCATATAAAACCTTCTGAGACATCAAGGAATGTGATATTTCTGACCAGCTGCAAAAGTGGTAACCTCTTAGGAAAAAAATGAGCATCATAAAACAAAAAGTAGACAGTGAGTGTATTAATCTTTTTTCTTCCTTGTATGCTTCTGCCCTTTCTTTCTTTCTTTCTCTCTCTCTCTCTCTTTTTAAAATTTTTTTGAACCTATAATACAGCTTTAACCTTTAAAAGTTCTCCAAATCAAACTATTTTTCATGATCTGGCTGCCTCATGATTGTTTTTATTTCAGTTTAACATTTCTTCTGATTCACTGCATTTTTCAAGGTATTTATGAGATTTTACTCCTGAGTTCACTCGAGGTTAATACCTTATCATTTAAGTCAGATCGTTGAGTACCTACATGTGACCAAGTCAGGGCTGTCCCTGAGGTCACAAGTAATGTCCCAAAGTAACTGTAACTAAATTATTTCTGGTAGAATTTGTTGTAAAATAATAAATCTGTCTACACAGTAAAGCAAAGCCTGTGCTAATAAGTGTCCTTCCCTACTAATAATGTGGACATTATTTTATTGATCAAAAAGCAACTAAGTGTGCAATAGTTTACTTTCATCTTACAGTAATAACATTGTCTGCATTATTGTCTGCATCGATACTACGTTTTGATCAAAATTTTGTCACTCAGCATATTATTAATATGAATGACAAAACAGTTCTAACGTAGCGAGTCTTCACATCCAGTATAGTATACAGAATAGAAAACAATTTCTATTCATAGTGAATAAGCCTTCCACTCTCTCATTGACCTATCATATGTAATATTTTAATGTGTATTAGTTTCTCAGTAATCAAATATAAAAACTGTTATCACCAATGCAAAAAGGTATCCAACCTTTTACTATTGTGAATAGCATACCCTTTTCTGCACATTTTTGTTTATATTTTGCTTGTTTTCACTTTTGGTAGGTTTCTAACATCAGTGTGTAGGATGAGGAAAAAACATTCATAAACTAGTCTCCTGTAGTTAAAAATAATCAATGCCAGAAATGATTTATTATCCAATACCTAAAAATTACTTTGAGGGGGGAAAATGTCACATTGGCATCTTCAAGGACCAAAGCAAACAGAAATAGTTATCAGGACAAAAAGAGAGATTTCTTTTTCTAAATGAGAGTCACATCAGTTACATTTTCACATCAGCTTAGTGAAGTGTTAAGATCCACGCTGCAGGATAGAGCCAAAGGAAAAGGCAGGAAAAGTCATTCATTTTGATGTTTGTTCATGTTTTTAACATAGCTCTTTGGAAATGTAGCTGATTGAGGCCATTTCTCATGTTTTAACCAAATGTTTAATATCTGTACATCTCTCCAAAGTGAAGATTTACATTTCCAAAGTTGAACTTCTGCCTGAAGATTTGTGTGTACATGTTTTTTTTTAATATTCCTAATTGTGGAGAAAAATCTATAATGTGGGCCTAGATTATAATAAAAATGAATTATGGTATTCCTTCTGAAACACTTATCTGTGCAGGTGCTAGCACAAAACCAAAAACATGTTCTAAGATTTGCCTTGGGAACAGATGTTTTTGAAAACACTGGCGAGGAAAAGCAGGCCAAGAAAGTAGGAGAACATTTCGACCCAAACGCATAGCAGGTTGGGCTCGCTGGAGACAGGGAAGCTGGGAGGAGGTGAGGCCGTTCTTTCAGGTACAGCTTTCCTTTTCTTTTCAAACCACAGGGCAGGAGAACAAGTCCAGGGCGTAGAGAACAGCCGCGCCTAACCGGTGCTTCCGTAAACATCCTCTGCTCAACCCTAGAATTCCCGAGGTGCTTCACTTCTTTGGAAAGCGGGTTTGCGGAATGGTCCAGGGGTCAGGGACACAAGGTTTACAAGTCGAATCGTCGTTGGGGGCAGCGATAGGATTCTGTAACCTCCTTCCAGAGTTGTGGGCCCCCCAGGGACTCAGGAACAGAGGCCTTAAGAATAGAAAGGTTGGAAATCCGGACGAGCCCTAAAAACGACAAGACCGTCCTGCAAAAAGGCAACGGGTCTCTGATCGCCCTCATGTCTGTCTCACAGCCTGTCCTCGGGGGTAGGCGAGTAGGTCATCAACAAAAGATCGTTATTAAAAACTGTTTTGGAAAATTACTCTTCAAATCACTGTAGACAATTCTGAGTGACAGGGACCTTCCGCATATGAAATTATTTAAGTTTTTGAAAATCCTTTTATGGTCCAAGTAGACCCAAATTTAGGGCAGTGGCGCTTTCTGTGGGCACCACTGGTTTCTCGTTGTCTTCTTTTGGCCCATCCCCGCCCCTCCCCTTCGGCAGCCATGCCCTCGCTCTCTGCGTCTGTGGGTCTATTTACGTTTAGTTACGTGTGTTCATCTGTTCTCGGTAAGATTCCACATATAGGTGAAAGCATATGGTGTTTATCTTTCTCTGACTTACTTCGCTCAGCATAATATCCTGTAGGTCCATCATGTTGTCACAAACGGCAGGATTTCATTCTGTTTGATGGGTGAGTGGTATCCCTTTGTATGTGTCTGCCACAGCTGCTTTATCCACTCCTGTATCTACCTACGGCCACGTGGGCTGCTTCCCTCTCTTGGCTATTGTAAATAGAACGCTGCAATGAGCAGAGGGGTGCAGTGAACAGAGGGGTGCGAGTATGTTTTCATATTAGTATTTTTGTTTTCTTCCGACCCTCAGAAGTGTTATCCTTGAGTTGTGTGGCAGTTCTACTTTCAACTTTTTGAGGAATCCCGTGTTGTTTTCCGTCGGGGCTGCACCAACTTACGACCCTGCCAACAGTGCATGAGGGCTCCTTTACTCCACATCCTCGCCAGCCCTGTGGTTTATTGACTGATGCTTTGATGACAGCCGTCCTGACAGGTGTGAGGTGGTTTCCGGTTGTGGTTTTCATTTGCATTTCCTGATGATGGTGATGCTCAGCATCTTTTCATATGTCTGTCGGCCATCTGTCTGTCCTCATTGGAGAAGTGTCTATTTCGGTCCTCTGCCCGTTGTTTAGTTGAATTGTTTGGTTGGTGTCAAGCTGTATGAGTTCCTTATGTATTTTGGATATTAACCCCTCATCAGATGTATCATTTGTGAATATCTTCTCTTATTCAAGAGGTTGCCTTTATTTTCGTCATTGTGGTTGATGATTTCCTTTGCTATGTGGAAAGTTTTCTGTTTGAGTTAGTCCCATTTGTTTATTTTGGCTTTTGTTGCCCTTGCCTGAGGAGACATAATTTTTATTACACTATTATGAGCCTATTTATTAAAAACAGGAAAATATTAAAAATACATGGACATTATATTTTACTTCAGGGGGGATTTGTCCAAGGAGACATATTCGCAAAGATACTGCTAAGACCAATGTCAAAGAGTTTATTGCCCATGTTTTCTGCAAGAATTTTTATGGTTATGGTTTCTTACATTTCTGTCTGTAAGCCATTTTGAGCTTATTTTTGTACATGGTGTAAGAAAGTAGTCCCATCACATTTTTTCAGCATGAATTGCTCACTTTGGCCAGAATTCCTTATTAAAGAGACTGCCTTTACCTCACTGTATATCCTTCCCTCCTTTATCATAGATGAATTGACCGTGTAAGTGAGAATTTATCTCTGGGTGCTCTACTCCATTAATCTATAGGTCTGTTTTTATGCCAGTACCATCCAGTTTTGATTATCGTAGCTTTGTACTATAGTTTGAAAGCAGGGAGTGTGATGCCTCCTACTTTGTTCTTTTCCGAGGTTTCCTTGACTACGTGGGCTCTTCTGGGGTTCTCTATACATTCTAGGATTAGTTATTCCAGCTCTGAGCAGAATGTCACTGGTATTTTGATAGGGATTGTTGAATCTGTATATTGCTTTGGGTAGTAAGAGCATTTTAACAGTACAGTCTTTCCAGTCCACGAGCTTTCCATTTAATACTTGCATTAAAGTAATCCTCACGGCAGATAAATACTTCCTGAGCACACTGTGTGGCTCTAGGCCACAAGTACATTACTTATGACCTTACTTAGCTTTTCCGCCAACCCTGTGAAGGAAATGCTATCATTAAATTCACTGTGCAGATGAGAAAACTGAGGTGATAAAAGGTTAAGAAATGTACCCAACTGTACCCATCTAGAAAGTGGTAGAATGTAATTGAGCAAGTCTGTCTGATTGTTAGAATGTTGTCCAGCTTGTACACAGCCTCCATTTGAATGGATTTCTAATTCTCACAGATAAAAATTTGGTGCTTTTTTTAATCATTTTTTATTGTTATTCCATTATAGTTGTCCCAATTTTCCCCCGTTGCTCTCCCCTGCCCCGCCCACCCCCTGCTCCCACAGTCAGTCCCCACCCTGTTGTCTTTGTCTGTGGCTCATTCATACATGTTCTTTGTCTAGTCCCGCCCCCTTCTTTCCACCATTATCCCCATCTTTCTTCCCCTCTGGTCGTTGTCAGTCTGTTCCATGTTTCCATGCCTGTGGTTCTGTTTTGTTCATTAGTTTATTTTGTTCATTAGAGTCCTCTTATAGGTGAGATCATATGCTATTTGTCTTTCACTGACTGGCTTATATCACTCAGCATAATATTTTCCAGTTCCATCCATGCTGTCGCAAGAGGTAGGAGTTCTTTCTTTCTGCTGTGTAGTATTCCGTTGTGTAAATGGACCACAGTTTTTGGATCCACTCATTTACTGGTGGGCACCTAGGCTGTTTCCAGCACTTGGCTGTTGTAAGTGGTGCTGCTGTGAACAGAGGGGTGTGCAGGTTCTTTTGGATTGGCGATTCTGCATTCTTAGGGTATATGCCCAGGAGCAGAATCTCTGGGTCAAAAGGCAGTTCCAGTTCTGATTTTCTGAGGACATTCCACACTGCTTTCCGCAGTGGCTGCACCAGCCTGCATTCCCACCCACAGTGCACTAGGGCTCCCTTCTCTCCACAACCTCTCCAGCACTTGTTTGCCGATGAAGGCAGGTATTCTGCAGTCCTAAAATGAATGAAAGATTGCTTTAATTCAATCTATTTGTAGCCAAGAAGTGAATTCTCCACTACAGTCAGCTTGGTTCAGGCACTGTCCCTTAGATTGCTTCACAATCGACCCTAGTTACCCATTCAGAATAGTTCATTCACACATCTCTCTCCGTCTCTCTCTACCACACACACACACACACATACACAAGAAGGTTTATTATCACCACATGTGGCCACTAATTTGAGAATCATGACCTCCAGGACTCTTCCATAAAATGATGACTTTTGTCTAGAAGTTTCTAGAATCTTTATAAAACTTAAAAAGTGTACAACTATTTTATGGTAAGACTTAATGAGATAACTCCTGTGAAAGGGAGTAGGCTCAGAGCAATTCAAGGAAAACTTGAATGATGGCTGCTTTGGGGGCAGAGTCTTGTGGCCCTAATTGTACCCCATTAACATTCACATGGTGATGGATAAGTGGATACATATCAAACTACGGGTTTGTCCAAGTTCATGGCTCTTATGAAGACATGCTAGGTCAGAGCTATAACAGCAAACCAATCAGAAATCAGCACTTTGAAATCCTGGTTTTTATTTGACTTGCTCAGAAGACGCACCTCAGTGTGGAGAGGTGAAGAGTTTTCTCGTGTCCTGCATATTACTCCGTTCCAATTTTGGAAGCCACTTGCTTTGCCTATGTGTTGTCCTGATGGCCAGGGATTGACAGAGATGCAAAGGGGGGAAAATTCAGAGCCAGAGAAGTAAACCTAGTTCTCCCAGAGGCTGGAGAGCTTTCATCAATGCACAGCTTACAGGACAGCTTTCAGAACGTCCTTTTGAAACACGTGCACTGTCACCAGGAAAGTGACATTCCTGGATACAAGTCTCACCATTAGACTAGTTAAAATCCAAATTTCCATGAGCCATTGTATCTCTGTTCATCATTCTCACCCACCTTTCTCTTCACCTTCACCGTCATCATCCTATATTATGTCATGGTCTCCTCACACCCATCGGAGGAGAAGTAGACAAAGAGGGTAGTTTCACCAAAGTGACAGCGGAGATTAATGATTATACAGTATCACTCACCTAAGCTAGTAGCCGAGCAAGGAATAAACTTAAACCCTGGTACAATATACTCTTCCCTCTAGATCAAAGTTTTCCCCCTCATTTCATACTTTATACATGACTTTGAAAGATAAAATAAATAAGAGATAGATCATCTTAATTCCCATTCGTGGCCGTATCCTCTCTGTATTTCCAAAAGCATCCAGAAGAGAGGACTTCTGTCAGCACAGGTTTATTCCCTCGTCATCATCACCATTTTCCCGTTCAGTGCGACTAAAAATCACAGAAAGTCCGATTTCTGTTCTCACATTCGTATGGGCCAGTTCTGTTTCTATGCTTATTAAGATTCTTTAAAACAAAAGAAAATAAGATGAAATGAGCCATGAAAAAGGAAGAAGAAACAATCAAAGCTCTTTCTAATCAGCAAGGGAATATTTAGTTTTTGATTTGCAACTTAACTGGCTCTAAACCAGCGAACCAAAGTCCTCCCAACTGTGACCGCGGGGACCACAGGGACCCCTCAGAGCTCCCAGGTTCCTGCCAGAGCTCAGCCTTCTGGGCTGCCAGAGGTTCAAGGTCAGATTTAATGTCAGCTTTGCAATCCAACTGCTCTAGTGGGCAATTGCCCTGGGAAATGAATCCCAATGTGGTTAGGAAGAAACCATTTTAGGCTATAACTTCTTAAACGCTCCTAATAAAATATCCCCTCATCTCCAAGCCCAGCCTTCCTTTTTTGTCAATGTAAAAAACGATTTGTAATGCAAATGCCTTCCTCTGTCATAAAGCACTTCTGAAGCCACGCAGATTTTTACAGTGCAATAAAGGTGCGTATTTATCAATGGGCAGCTATACTTGTTTAAAACTTCCTTGCAAAAGAGTGTAAGCTGTAATGATAGAAGCTAGTAATGCCAAGCAAGCCATGGGCTGTAGTCCTTTGAAAATGTCATCTTTTGAAACCAAACACGTTCATTCCGTGGTGACTCGGGAGGTGTTAAGTGTGTTGCTTTGTCCCGCTGTCCCCACTGCTGGCTTCGGTTGTTGGCGTCAGATAACTTTGTAACCAAGTCCCTGCTGCCCTAAAAATTAATTATAATAAGAATTTCTTTTCAGTTCACATCGTTCAAGAATGCCTCACGTGCAGGCTGCAAATGATGAAGTGTAAATTAGGGCATCGCTGAGCAGGAAAGGTCCCAGGAAACCAATTTAGGAATTCTCTCCAGATTCAGCGGAGACCTGGCAAATGTCCCTTTGGGAGAAGGGACTTGACATTAGAATCTGCTTGCCACTCAGTTTCACTGCATCTTAGGATCGGCCTTCTTGGGAAAGAACATGGACCAAAAAGAAGTATTTTTTTTAATTTTGCCATTCATAGTATAATTCTCACAGCTTTATTAAAAACTAATCAGTAATAGTTGCCATGTACTATTCAAAGCATGTTGCATATATAAACTCATTTGCTACCTAGAACAACTTTATGAAGTGAAAATTATTGTCAGTCCCATTTTACAAATGATGCAGCGGAGTCACACAAAGCTTCGTTTGTGGAGGTCACAGAGCTAGAAAGTGACAATCAGTCTCACTCCATAGTCTTTGTTTATGACCTTGAAATGACACCACCTCAGCAATTTGATTCCGTTTCCAAACTCTCCTTCACCATCCCTACAAAACAAACGGTAGATAGTTTTCAAGGTGCAATCAATGTTACTTTAAAAATTATTTTCCCCACACCAAGCTTCAGGTCACCAGGGGCCTGATTCCCACGCCCTTCTGCGGTTATAGAGCAAGGGTCTGCCTGGCCTTGGCTGGTTTCCCCTTGGCCTTGAACTTCTCCACTCTGCCTTGCCTGGCATCTCTTGCTCATCATCTGGTTTCCATCTTCCGACATTTCTCTGCATCCCTCCTCTGCTGTGAGTTTGTCCTTGTGTGTGCAGGAACTTGCAGAGTTTTTCACCACCGTCGTGGTGTCTTCAGGGCTCTGCTCTGGTTGTGTGAAGTATTTTCTCGATAGGACTTTGGGAAAAGAGGCGGGGGGGAGGGGAGGCAGCCAAGTAAACATCAGTGGTCTCCTCACATCCTTAAAACAGTCCGCTCCAGGTCGCTGTGTGCTGGCAGAAGTTCAGGTTGAGTCCAGAACAGCTCCGAATGTATGACATCCACAGCATAGAAGCTTTCACAGCTGCCGTCTATGTGGCCGCGTTTTTCTTTCGCACCGTTTGGCAACGTCCTGTAGGAAGGATGCAGTGTTCTGAAAAACTGTGCTCTCTCCAACAGCTTTAGAAGGGGAGTGGACAAAGCCCAGTGAAACAGTAAACTGAAACTTAGGAATCGGCAATAAACGAGAGAACAATAACACTAGAAAACGCTCTTGTTTTCTGAAATAGATGCAGGGCTTCCTAAGTTAATGCCCCAGACTCCGAGACGGCCAGTTTATTTTTAAAACAAGGAGTAAGGAACACCTGTTTATTATCAACCCTAACAATATGTTTCATTTTTTGAGAGAATCTTTTTGACAGTTGCTAACAAACCATATTTTAAGGTTTAAAGTGGTAGGTAATGTGTTCTAAGGCATGAGAAAGTATCTTCAGATGTTTCTTAGCTTTTGCTTAGGTTTAGTGAGTATTAAACATATGCATTTTACATCATTTTACAGGATTGTAATTAATGAAAAAAGAGATTTTTAACAGTCCTCTTGTTTTATCTTACTATGTTCTATTTCTCAAGTTAAAAATTGAGGCAGGGTTATCAGTAGCCCACTGCTACAAGATGTTTTTGAAAAAGCAGTTTTCATTTGTAAAGTTTGAGTGTTGAAACAAAACACGTGAGAAGAAAAGAAACCCTAGTTGTAAATAAGCCGAGAGCGGTCATTCCATTTCACATGATGGGCGTGCCCAGCTTTTCCCATGCTGTCCTCGGGTGCGGTGTGACGATTATCGGCAGTTCAATAGAAAAGGCTGACTGACATTTTTAAAAAATTAAACGTGGCAATGCAACTAGGAACTCTTTTTGAAAAAGTGAAAAAAGCGAAACTACACGTGGAATGTTTCTTATCAATCTTCCTGTAACGCTATCGTAACAAATCTTCAACGGCAGTTTTTATTTTCATCTTTCTCAGATTAGAGGTTCTCAGTCCGTCAGTCTTTCCAGCCTTGATCCCTTAGAAAGGAGATATCCAAGAAATAATTTTCCCTATTGATTTTAATATTTTTACACTTTTTTTTCCATTTTGACTGTTTCATTGCTATTACCTCTGGTTTAGGCCTAATTTTTTAAATGTACATGGCCAAATTGTTTAATGTAAAAATGTTCAAAACACATGTTTAATCTGAGGTTTTTGCACATGTCTTGCCAAATTACCACCCGTAAAAGAAGTAAGGCATGGACAAATCACAGGATCTGCCTAAAATAGACTAAATTGACCTCTTTTAAGTATATGCTATTGAAAAGTATGTTTGCTGGGGGCAAGAAAGGGTCTCGCCATCTTTCTCCCCCAGCCACAGATTTTTTGTTGTTTCACATAATTGAGGTTAAGAGGAATTAACAGGGAGAGGGGGACGAGTCAGTCATGTAGGGAAAAGTGCCACTTTGTGAGCTAATTAAATTTTTGCTGACATTGTCTCTTAAAATTGTACTTAACCCCCCTAGGTATGCCCCAAATGAACACAGAAATATTACGTAAAAACCGACTCTTGTCTTTGATGATACGTTATGATATCAATAAGAAAGATTTCTGTAATGTCTCCTTAAAATTCAGTGCCCGCCCCTTTATTTTTATTTTCCGATTTTGGAGAACATCCGTTTCTTAGATTATTTGACTTTTATTCATGAAGACAATTGTCCAAGCAAATAAGCACACCACTCACTGACTTTATTTTTTGCTCTGCACGAGCTGTTGTGCTGTTTAAGTAATGGCTTCAGAAAATAAATAACATTTTGTATAATTTGGGGGGATTATGTTGAACTCAATTATAGTCTCTGCAGCAATCCAGGGAGACATTTGTTGCTTTTATTTCTCTAAAAAAGAAAAGAAAAAAGAAAAGAAAGGAAAGGAAAGGAAAGGAAAGGAAAGGAAAGGAAAGGAAAGGAAAGGAAAGGAAAGGAAAGGAAAAAAAGAAAAGAAAAGGAAAGGAAAAAGAAAAAGGTCAAACAACCCAAATTATTCTGCTTGCTGAAGACAACTACTGGAAGCATTTGAATTTATTACATATCCTAAACGCTGATCTTGCCTAATTCATATTAACCTTTGCTGGAAGGATCACAAATCTTCAGATAATTTCCTATATTTTAGGAATTTATTTTCTGTCAGACATATAAAACAAATCTTGGTAAAGCATTCCATTAGAAAGGAAGAGAGGTTGGAGGGAGTTTCTCCACTGTGGTGCGCACCGCACTTTCGGGAAGGTCTGATGAAATGCAGATGTTTCAATGTGCCCGCAAGGACGGTGAGTCGTGATCAGATTGATCCCTGGTTAATCTCTGAAACCTTGTGCTTCCCTTCTTTCTATCAAAATGTATTGCCTTCTTCTGCTGAATGAACGCAACTGAATTTGAATCAAAACACTCAAAGTGGAAATAGAACATACGAGAATTTCTACAATGGTTTATTACCCATTTCTTGCCAAAATGTTGCAGATACAATTTGGTTTCATAGTCAATGTCTCTTTTGACTTTAAGCGGCGCCAATATTTATATATGGACCATAAATTCAGTTCTCTGGATATTTTGCAGTATTCCACAGTGACAAACAGTGGGTTTGCATGACAAAGTAATTGGTCACGTGGATATTGGAGCCAATATCCCACATTGGAGAACAACAGGGAACCCGGTATTCTATCTAATTTTGAGCCTTTGACTTTGAAAAATATTATAATGAGGACCAGATAGTCCACCCTAGAAAAATGATAAAATCAAAGAAACAACCTGAGCACAGCGAAGATGGCGCCAGAGAAATGACTGGGGACTGTCCTTCCACCCTTGACACTTGGCACATCTTTGCCCAATGATTTTTTTTAAGATTTCATCTATTTTTAGAGAGAGGGGAAGCAAAGGAGAAGGACAGGGAGAGAAACATCAGTGTGTGGTTGCCTCTCACACGCCCCCTATTAGGGACCTGGCCTGCAACCCAGGCCTGTGCCCTGACTGGGAATTGAACTGGCGACCCTTTGGTTTGCGGGCCCACGCTCCATCCACTGAGCCACACCAGCCAGGACTGATTTTTTAATCATTTTGTCACCAAAATGGACCATCAGAACAGTACTCTTCTCAGAAGTTAAAACCAGATAAGGATTAATTTACTTATTATTACTACTTAGTTATTAATGTGGTTATTTTGTGGACCATCAGAACAGTACTCTTCTCAGAAGTTAAAACCAGATAAGGATTAATTTACTTATTATTACTACTTAGTTATTAATGTGGTTATTTTGTGGTAAAGAAATTGTATTTCAGAATAGTTAGTTCTTATTTCAATGTCTTAATATCTTTAGATCCCAGATTGTTTTCCTTAACTAATAATATATGAAACCATTACTAGTCCTTTGTCTGATGTATTTTAAAACTTGACATGATCCTGAACCCAGTTAATACTTTGAGACATAAAATTCAAAATTATAGAATTACTGAATTTTTAAAATAATTTCCACTCTTTCAGATAGAAGATATAGTACCATCATGCTCATTATCCATTGAAAAATACTAAGTTTCCTAACATGTTTCCAAATATTTGCCTTTCCATTTTGCATATTTATATTTCTAATTTTCTTCCATGCTGAGGCATCTGTTCACAATTTTAGCTTATTTTCAAAATCTTTTTGGGATAATGTTTGGATTCGATATCCAAATTCTTTCTGTGCTGAGTAAGTTCTGGAAACCCAATCAATAATACTTTTCAGATTTATAAATTTTAACTTAAGACGTTATTGTGGGGTTTCTTTTCCACTTCAAAATATTCAACATTTTGCTTATACCCAGTAAACAAAGTGTGTGTTGTTGCTTTTGTTTTTACACTTGGACCTTCAAATATATTAACAATGAAGAGCATATTTGCCGTCTTTTGAGAGTTTATTTTTCAATTATAGCTCTAACTCCAAATACAGAGGGAAACAGGTGCACAGGCCAGAGAGAGCTCTAGATTGTTTTAGGGAGCGGTGGTCCGATTTTGAGAGGACCTTCTCCTCTGGGGGAGAGAGGACGCAGGGTTCCCCAGGATGGAACCTCTTGGCTCTCTCTTCTGCAGCAGAATTGTTGCTCACCAAGGTAAAAGTCAGGCTGTGGTTTGGGATATGTGTACTTTCTGTTAATTCACTTAAAAACGCTTTCCCTCTCTCTGTATTCCTCGTGAACCATAAGTCCACAGGATAATATACGAGCCCACCTTTATCTGTGGCTATAGAAAGTGACACAGACAATATCACTTTGTGCTAAAAATAAGCCTGTAGTAATCCAGAGGTCAGCCCTGAGCCACATGGTACGTAAGACAGACTGGAGTTTGAGTCATGACATCTACACAAAATGCAATACTGCTGAATTTTCATATTAAGAGGTTTTGGCTGAAGGAATTCAGACGCATGCACAGTACGGCCCCAGAAATCTGGGCAAGAGAAGTGGAGTTTCAAATGTAAGGGAACCGATCCAAGAGTAGGCCTCAAACACGCTGCATTCATTACGTGCAGCTGTGTGCATGAAAAGTGACTTTTCATCCCACCTACCAAATCCTAGCTAGAGCCGTCCTTTTTTTTTCCCAACTCACTGACCTTTCTGCTCCCACAAAGGAAAATGTGACTGACGGATATTCAAAACATTTTGGCAATTAAAAAACGCATGCTAATGTATCTGCTATAAATACAACATATTCTTAAAGAGACATTTCTTCTAAGCTGGGGTTTTGTGAGTAAATATTAACTGCCCACAGGTATGGAGAAACCCCACCTGCATTCAGAATGCTGAAGGATGCTGCAGGAGGGGATTCGGAGCAGAAGAACGTAGAGGTACTCAGGTTACCTAGGAGATACAGAATTATTCATATTATAAAGACACCTGGCAAAAAAAAGAGTAAAACAGAGAAACCCATCTCAAAACACCTAGGAGAAACAAACGTCAGCCTTGACACCTCAGCAGCAGTGTGGCGGGGTGTCCAGGAAGCGGGGCGAGCCTTAAGAGAGTCCCAGGGCCACCTAGTCACAGGTGCCGGGTCAGGTCACAGGTTCTCTGCCGCTGCTTCTCCCAGCACCTCTGACTGCTGCCGTCCGGTTTCACGTCCAGGCCCTGCTTCCCAGAGACCGACCCTGATCCCTGAGTCCAGTCTCCACCCAGCACAGAGACAGCGCGCCCGTGCCGGGCAGAGCTGCCCGCAGAGACCGTGGCAGGGGCGCTGGGCCTGCCAGTGGCTGGCTGTGTGTGGGGCACCTGCCGACCCCATCACCTAGTTGGAGCCAGAGTTTCAGGGGCCCTGCCGTGCTGGGGGAGTGCAACAGGGGCCTTTGGAAGGCTGGGCCTGGCTTGTGCCGCCCGCCCATACAGTTTTACCGTGAAGGAATGCATTAGAATAACATAAGATACTTTTACATATACACACACTTAAAACTATTTTATTTTGCTAAGTTTTCCTAACACGGTATTTTAAATTCTTCCAGAGGAAGTAAATAATACCAAACAAAATAATACAGGGATTTGTGTATTATTATTTTCCCATCTCTGATGGTAACTAATTCTTGTTAAGGGAATTGTGTTGCTAAAAGGGCTTTGCTGTTTCAGCGGCCTCCTCTGTAAACACCGTTTATCTCTGTGCAAATCCGTGAGACATGGAGGGCTCTAGGTGAATTTTTCCCAGTGCTAGGAAACGTATTCTACCTTCGACTCAACAGAACCTGAGGCAACTTCTTTCCAAAGGCCCGACGGACTCCATTCTCTTCCTTGTGAAATGCGTTTAGAAATTCGATGGCGGCCAGCATTCCGAAAGCAGGAGAGTGACCACTCACACTCAGAGAACCTGTGCCACTTCCCACGCGACTGGTTTGTGGCACACACGGTCTTCCTGCAATTCCTCAATTCCACAGTGTCACCGGACTGTGGAGCACTCATTGGTCAGATATAAAAAACTAACTGTAATTTTTATTTCTGTCCACCAAAATTGTTTCGTCTGGGAGGGAAAATAGGGCTGAGACTCAAGACCTACTTAGGGAGCCAGATGCAGTGATGGCTTTATGTTTGAGCCAAAGAAAAGGCCATTGAAACTTCCCCCACAGCCAGGGAGGTGAAGAGCTCTGTGAACCGGATGCAAAGGAGACAGGGAGGGACGGCTCTGGGGGTGAGGGCAACGTGATGTACTTGACTTTGGACGCGTTGCGTTAGAATTGCCTATGAAACAGCCGCAGCGAGCACTGGGAATCGTGTTGTAATATAATCAGAAGTGAAGGGCCGGGGGATGCAGAAAGGAAGAGACTGACAGTGTCAAGGTATTGGTCAGGGAAGGCTTTGAGGAGAAAATGGCATGAAATACGAAAGGACAGGTAAAATGTCTGCACGGAAAATCTGAGCAAGAGGCCACTGAAGGTACGTTTGAACTCGAAGTGTGTTTTACGTTCCTCGTTTGGTTGGGTACACACCTGGATGTGCACACAACCTGGTACATTTTTGCTACGATTTTCTCTAACATGTGTTGTGTTATTTATAGTCAGGTGAAACATAGGATCTATTCATTCATTCATTCATTCATTCATTCATCCAACAAATACTAAACCAACCATGCTTAATAACAGGACCTGTTTTTAAGGCAATACAGGTGATGGAATAAGTGCTGATTATTGTGTTTTCTTAATGTAGTGTATATTAGGAAAATCCTTCGGCATCTGGCCACGGGGGGACAGGAGAGCTGTCAGGACGGGAAGAGGTGACATCTAAGCTGAGACATGCAGGAAAGCAGGGGTCAGCCAAGGGAGGGTGGTTTTCCAGAGAGAAGGTGTACCCTGTGCAGTGAACCATCACTGGAGGGCATCTGCAAGGAGAGGCCCCATCTCAAAGGATCCTGTAAGCCTTCCTAGGGAGTTTGAGTGCTATCCTAATGGCAGTGGGGAGCTATTTAAAATTTTCCCATAAGGAAGTTGATATGGTTATATTTGCCTTTGTGAAAGATTTTCTGAGTGCAATATCAAGAACGCGTTGGAAGGAGACGAGAGTGGAGGGAAACAGTTGCATTAACAAAGACACTGGCTGGAGTGATGGAAAGTAGTGTGTGTGCGGTGGGGGGGGCCTGCGGGCACTTTGACGTGGGGGATGAGGAAGACGGGGCTGATAAAAGAGAACAGGTTGAAGAATGACGTGCTGGTTTCATGCTTGAGCCTTTGGATGGACAGAGGTTTAGGTCACTGACACAGGGAACGCAGGCAGAGATGTGAGTCGGGGGAAGATGATTGTTCTAGCTTGGAGCCTGTTGCATTTAAGATGACTGTAGGACATCTGGGGAAGACTTGAAGTGATTGGATATGAGCCTGGCTGGGAATTGAAATCGTGGAGTAACGTAATTTGTGAATTGGGCCTTGAGAGATGGCAATGATTCTGGAAGTCAGGGGAGAAGATGGGAGGGAGGCAGGGAAGGGAAGGAGAAGGGAAAGGAGGGCACAGGAAGGAAGGGGAGAAAGGGAGAGTGGAGGGAGGGAAGGGGAAGAGCCCTATGCAGTGGGAGCCACGAGACACAAAACACCCAGAGGAAGAGTAGGGACATATTTGGGAAAAGTCATATTATCAAGGGCGAGATAAGGCGGGAATGGACATGATCTATTACCTCCTAGATAACAGGTTGAGTATTGGGTTTATGCTGTAGTCAGCGGGGGCCAATGAGGATTTGAGTGGGGCAATGGCCTTGGCATTGGTGGGCAGGAAGCTCCGCTGGACAAGGTATGGAGTGCCGTGGCGACCCAGGGACCGAGGGGCAGGCGGCTGATGGGCAGGAGAGACAGAAGGAGGTTCAGGGGTAGGTAGTTTCAGAGGAAATAGAAGAAAACACGATGCAAAAGGTACTTGTGAAAATAGAAGCGCTAAAGGGATTAAGAAGTATAAACTGCCAGTAATAAAAATAGTCACAGGGATGTAAAGTACAGCTTAGGGAATACAGTCAGTATTATAACCATGTGCAGGCCACTTGGGGTGATCACTTCATAAGGTACATAAATGTGACATGACTACATTGTACACCTGAAACTAGTGTAATGTTGTATGTCAACTGTAATTGGAAACTAAATTATTTTTTGAAGGGGGCACTTGTGAAAATAAAAATGCTACAGCTACTTCTGACTGGCCATAGTAAAACCAGGGAGAAGACTATGAGAATATCAGATAACTATGACTATGAGAATAGTGATAACTTTGAGGGGAAATCAGAGGAGGGATCTGGTTTCAGGAAATATGTAGCTTGGACTGCATGTAGAACTTTATACTTCATAGAATTAAAATAGAAGAATATTGTATCACTATATTTTATTTTTAAAGTTGCTTTTCCCCCGTTTTCCTTGCGCTTTTAAAACTGTACCCTAGAGATTAGGTGACATGTTTCTTTTGCTATATACACTACAAGAGGGGTAAAAAAAAGAATGAGAAATACATTCAGAAAGAAACTCAAATGAGAAGACTCAGTAGTCCTTTACAAGCGCGCAGGTCAGTCACCTTTGCTGGGCGGGACCACTGGGGGGAGCCAAAGAGCAGCCACAGCCGCGGCACTTCTGATGCGCACATCCCTTCTGGGATCCATAAAGCGATGCACGCAGAAAAGATGTGGCTATGTCCACGGGGAGTGCGAGGTCACAAGTTGTCCTCTTGCTGGCATCTTTGAGGCCCATAAAAATATAAGTCTGAATATATAGCACTAAGAGTCTTCTGCAAAGTCAAACACATCGAGGACGCTGGATGCCTTTTCCACTGAGGTAGCTGCCAGTCCTGGGGGTTCCGGGGGAGGCGCCCACGGTCTTTGCTGGTGACCTCGGCCGGTTCCACGGTGTAATAGAAGGTATTGTCCCGTTCAGGGGAGTCCATTCTCCCTGCCAGACCGGCACAGAAAGCTACTTTACTTCCATTGTATTGCTTCAGACAGTCTGCAAACACAGTGCTTATTCCAGGATTCTTGCATCTTCAGTGTTTACACAGCAGGTGAGATCTTTTTCTTTAGTGACTTCTGAGTTAGTTGTTGTGGTTCCCCCTTTTTAAATAGGAGTCTTTATTCCAAGAATAAAAGGTTTCGATTCTCCCTGCAAAGAAAGACAGGGGACCCCCAGCCTGTGGACCAAGTGTCCGGATGCTTTTTAAGAGGGGGGCCCCTGGAAGCTGCTTGTAATATGGAGATTAGACACTCTCTCCAGCATGGGAACTGGCTGGCATCCGCTGAACAGGCAACTGCTTGCCTGCCTGTCTTCCTCCGGCCAAATAAAGGCCCAGAAGGAGCAGCTGCCAGCCGGGAGGAATGTGAGAAAATCGGAGATTGATTTGAAACAGGATCGGGGGGAAAGGCAGAAGAATGAGTTTCAGACTTTTCAAATATTCCCTTTTTAGGCATGTGTCACTGCTGTCTCCGCCGAGGGAGATGATCTTCAGTTATCATTCTCTCACGAGAGCGAGGAGGCGCACATCGGTAGTCAGTGCGGGTATGAGAAAGACCTGCAGTTGGTTAATTTCTTCGTAATTGGCGGACGGGAAAAAGGAAGGGAAAAATTATGAACGTTTCAAGTCTAGGCTCAGGAAAAGTAGATTTCCATTTCCTGTTGGTGACAATGCAGTGATATTAATTACGTGTCACACTGACCGGCGGGGTCTGGGCGTTTCGTGGTTGACTGTGAAGGTCACGGGGATTCTAATTTTCTACTGACAGCGGTTCTTTGCTGTAACTGATGCCTACAGGCAAATCATAAGACTCCTGTCTGTCTCCTTTGCTGAAGGGAGTGTGGGTCAAGTTGACAGTGTTTAGGATCCCTGATACATCGGGGAAATGGCTGTCTTGGGCTCACACTCACCAGCTGCCCTGCAAGAAGGCTCTGAGCTCTATGTCCCTCTAGGTCTTAACATTTGGTGAGGATGCCAGCCCCCTGCAGGCAGGAGACCAGTGGCGCTCCATAACTACACCCGCCAAGCGCCTCCTGTTGGTGGACTCCGTACTTGAAGTTGCCGCTAGGATACGGAGGCAGGGGAAGAGAGAGACCTTGCAAGGTATGTAACACGTAGCAAGAAAGATAAACACACGTGATTGGCACCAACCATGTGATACCAAACATATACTAACACAGCTGACACACGCTATTACCTCTCTTGCCTGCTCGAAAACAAAAAACAAAACCCACCAGTGCAATTCTTAGGAAGACAAGAACCTCTTACCTCCCACAGGGGCATTGGAATGTGGCTAGATCTTATCTTAGCACATGGAATGTTAACAGATGGAGTGAAAAGAGAGACGGAAATGGCTGTTTTTTAAAACCACATCTGCATTAATAGGTCACCATTTGGAAATGATGAAGTGGACCCTTTAATTCGTCCTTGGAAATAAACAGACAAAAGCTGGATCCCGTAACTTGATCACTGATGTGCGGACAGGCAACCAAACGACCAGGACAGTGGGAAACCAAGAGTGAGAAAAACACGGAGGAAATGAGTGGATTGAAATATCCAGTGACTGAACGATGATCCTAAGACATGAAAGAAAGCGGAAGAAACTCCCGCATGGCTATTCATAGAATTCAGGAGACCTGGGAGGTGTCTTTCCGGGCAGAGGGAAGAGTCGAGGCCCAGCTGAGATGGAGCCAGGCCGTGCAGCCGATGAGAAGAGCCGTGTCCAGAACCCGGGCTTCCTGATTCCCAGAGAATTCGTAGCAGAGTGGAGAATTCCCCGGAGGGTGGGCTGTGACATTTCCTCCCGGGTTTCTGTGCGCACACAGCCTATTGAAGCTGCGTTGCCCCTTCTATGTCCTTCTCTTTGGAGACAAGCCCATTTTACCATCGGTTTCGGTGGTGCGGATCCGAGCCCTCTAAGGGGAGGACCAGCAAGACACCTGCTTCTCTGAATGACAGCCGTGAACTCGCCTGACACCGACGATGCCACTACGCGTTTTTATTAAAGTTGCTAGACTTAAATAACCACGGGGTAGAATAGGCTCTTTATGGAATAAATACTTAGCTATAATTTAGGGCCTTTCTCACTAATCACAAACTGCCGTTCATCACAAGCTAGTCCAACTGCTCTTTTTCAGTTAGAAAACTCCTCATTCTAACCATCCTTCTGAAATCCTGCCAGAAATTCCTTGGAGATAAATTTGCCCGACATCTCTTCTAGAATACAACCAAAAAAGGTTCACTTGCTCGACACGGAGTGGTACCGAACTCACAGAAGCTTTCTGCTTCTCCTGGCTGCGTGTATGCCATCCGAACTAAAGCCATCTCCGACTCTGTAGTTAAAGTGACACTGTGATGTATTGGTCTAATGAGTAATATTAGGAAATTAATTCTAAAATCCTCCAACTTGTTCTGCCTTCATCTTTAAAATTCATTTGAATGATCACATTGTGCAAACCTTTTGCTGAAGATCTTGCAAAGACCTTTGGCCAAAAATAATATATAGCCCTACCTATTTTCACAGCAATTACCGTTTTACAGTCCAGTGGCCACAGGGGCGGTGGGCTCTGGAATGCTCGGACAGCCTGGTGTCAAAATCTTGACCCGGACACTTGCCTTCGGTCTGTCATGGCCTCAGGGGTTATATTCTCCTTGCCGAGCATCAGTTAAGTAAGTGTCCTTGTTTACCTTTCAGTTATTCTAGATGTTTGGAAAGACCTCACTCCCTTTGCGACTGTTTTCAGTGAAGGTGACAGTCCCACATGTACCTTTGTTGGGGCTTTTCTTACCCCACAGCCTGTTTTTTTTAAAATTCTGTCCCCCACCCCATTGTTTAAAGAACTCAGTTCTTCTCATGTAGTATGCAATGTACATCAGCATGATTTCCCCGGAGCTGCCGAGGTCGCCCCTAGCAAAGGCCCTGAGCGCACTTGGCTTTTTGCAAACCAAGACAGACCCCACGTAGAAATCTGCCTACAAGAACCAGTATATTTGTCCCTAGTGAGTATTTTAAATAATGGGAGTAGAGTTTTCTACACCAGTTTTCAGTGCATCTTGCCCTGTGAGGTCTGAAGAAGGCATTTCCTGTGAAGGCACCGAGGGGGTTTCAGGCACCTGATATGCAGTCGATAAATGAGTGGAATTCAAACCTCAGAATTTTGAAGGGAAAAAAAACTGGTTCTGAGCGACCATCCACTTGCTTTTCAACCCCCATTAAATCTGACCTTCACCCCATTACCCTGCTGGAAATGATGCTGCTTTAGGTCACACATTGCTTCTTCCTGTCAATTTGAAAAACGTTACATCAGTCCTCAGAAGTACTAGTCTGTGACCTTGGCCTTGCTCTCCATCACCCACCTCATCCCCTGCCTTAGCTCTTAAAATCTGTCCTCTGGGGCTGCCTTGTTGGGCTAGACCGCTGATTCTCTCCCATCTCCTCCACCGGCCTTTGCCTTTGTTTCCCTGGGTGCCTGAACTCCCTGGGTGCCTGTGTGAGCCTTTTCTGAGAGCATCCTTGAAGACTCAGGCTCCACCCCTGGCTTCCTGGTTTACTCCTTCCTCTCCGCTCATTGGCCCTCATCCTACTCACTCATCCACTGTCACAAACGCCGCTTTTAAGGAATGGGTTAGCACAGGCACATTACAGAACTCAATCTAAGTCCCTGGTTGCCATCTCTCAACTCCTTGCCGCACCTTGGAAGACTGATATCCAATGAGATGCTCGCTTCATTCTCTTTGTCTTCTCATAGAACTTTCTTCCAGTCCTGGGCCCACATCTCTAAACCCAGAGCCCAGGGCTTGTGATTCTCCCCTCCACCCCTCAACAGGCTGATTCTTCTGCAGATCCACGCCCACCACACAGCGTCACTTCATCTCTAGCCATCAATGGATGATAGCTCAGCCTTGGTGTCTAAACAAACGAAAGGAAGTTCAGACACCAAGTAACACTGAATACTATATTACTATGTTTATAGTAGTATATTGAATTTCAAAGGTATATTGCCTAGCATTTTGACATTTAACTGAAAATACGTTCTTGAGAGCAAACTGAAATATGCACAGGGTGTTAGTGAATGGAAGGAATGATGGTGGGAAGCAAACACTTTGGATTGAAGAAACTTCCCCATAGTTAAAACGATTCAATCATTTTTCCTTATCACATTCAACATGGACTGCCAGAGGGCCCCCAAATGTCCTGTTGACAAAACCTAAAAATAAGTGGAACCCCAGTAAGTTGCCAAGCATGGACAAATGCTGCCCTCCCTGGGGGGGCCTTGGAATTAGTCCCGCTGCTTGCAGACCTTGCATCCAACCTGTGGGGGTGGGGCATGAGTTGCTCCCTCGCTCTTGGCCCCTCCCCCTCCCACCCCAAGTCAAGAAGGTCTACTCATAGAGAAGGGCTGCAAGGCACTGGTGGCTTGACTTGGGTCCTCAGCTCAAGGTCCCTGGGGGACCTTGTCCCCAGGTCCTGGCATGCCTACCTCCAGCTAACTCTTGCCAGCCATCTGGATTTCTCCTGAAGCCCTGCCCTCCTGCCCCTGCCCCGCTCTCACCACGAGGGAGGAATGATCGCCTTCCTCACCCGCTTCCCTCCCTCCTGGACTCTCGCCAGCCTAGGGCTGAGGCTCACTAAGCCTTTCGGATGCAGTGCATCGCTTGATTGCCCCCCTGCGAGGAGTCCAGACCTCATCACACGTCCCAGATCCTGCCTCCTCCTCTTCCTTGCCTGCCCGGGCTGTGGCGGACCCAGCATGCTCCTGCCCAAGGTCACCCGAATTAGGACAAAAATAAGAACCAGCTCTTTTGACACATAACAGACGTGACATGGGAGCTCTGAAGAAAGAGTCTTAGGTCTTCATCAGGGATCAGATTTCAGAAAGCATGTGTGTTTTTGGTGAAAATAATTTAACGCCTTTAAAAATGAAGAGAACTTACCTTTTAGAAAGGATTTGGGATGTGGGTCATTTCAGAGAGGCCTGAAATATTGCAATAAATAGCCATATTGTGGGTGGATTTTTCTGTAGGTTAAATCAAAGAATTACCTAGATGTTATACTAGCCTTTCAGATTTACTGTAGACATCTGTGAAAAATTATGAGCTGGCCTTTGTTACAAAGCTTTTATTCTTTCAAACCTTTACTTCTGTTCCATTGTAAATGATAATTGAACTTTATTGGAAAAGGACCCAGAAATACAATTTCAAATAGTTTTATGTTAGCTTAGAGTCTGCATAACTGTTACAGACTTTCGTGCTACCGACAAAATAACACCGCGAAACAAGACAGAATCTAAAATTTTATTCACAGCAGGTAACTAAACTGAGTGTACAACCATTAGGTACTGATTAATGTCAGTGTGCTGTGACTTTCGTGATGTAAACGTGTCTGTGACATATTTGTTATTTAAAACAAAACAATGGTACAAATAAATGTATAATTGTCAACAAAGGCCATTTAGATGAACTAAATTGTGGAGTGGTGCATATATATATATATATATATATATATATATATGCGTGTGTGTATATATATACATATATATATCCCTAAATCAGGTGTTCAAGCATATGTATTAACTAGTCCTTCTAAGATTCCTGCTTGCAGAGAAGAGTGATGTGTCTACTGTTTGTTACCTTAACCCATAACTCATAAGGTAACTTCAAAACACAGGAGAAGTCAGCTGCTGGGCCCTTTTTTCCTCCTCCCACATCAGCAAATTATCAATTTTGAAAATAGAATATTATGTCTTCAAATCTCTGGCACGGCTATCTTGATGTGCATGATTTAGAACGCGAACCACGCCCCTAACACCAGTCCGGACTGCCGAGTCCACGCTGAGTACTTAGGGAAGTGGTTTTGGCAGCAGGGGCGGGACCTGGGGCGGAGCCCGGACCCTGGCCCGTCAACCGTGTGCGCAGGTCGTTCACCACTGTAAGCTCCAGTTTCCTCATCTGTAAAACGGGATCACAGCATTGTTCTCTCGTAGGGCCTTAGACAGGTAATAACAACAGTGTGTGCCAGATGCTCAGCATAGGGGGTCACACAGAGCACTCAGCATTCTGTCATACGCTCAGTGTAAGTAAAGTGATTGTGATTTTGTGTTAGCATCTCTGACGATATGGATTGGGTGCTTACTCATCAGCAGGCAAAGTAATCATCCTAGTTTCACTCTGGGTGAAACTCTGATTTCTCTTCAGGGTTTTGGTCTAAGCAGAAACAGGTCAGAAGAGCTGTTAATATTAAAGCTAAGTTGGTGCCAGTTTGAAGTAACAGCTCATTCGTGAACCTTTTTTAAAAACACAATTTGCTTTGATTGGGTTTGATTCATGCATTTTTAAAAAATATTCCTTGTGGAATGACTGACTGCACAGTCATTAGGCATTTGTGCCTCCAGAACTGAATTCAGTAAGAAGTAAAATTCACTGCATAGCGCAGGTATGATTCCATGTGGTTATTTATTCAAAACTTAAAACAGCCACAAATTCAACATATTTGCTAGTGTCTGCTCTTGGAGCGGCAGGGAATTCTGTGCATCTTCGACAAGAAAGGCTGAAGTTATGGAAGGCAGTGCCCATAAAACTAATGATTCCTGACATCATCAATATGGCAAACTATCGCAGATGAGGACAGAAACGTAATGTGTGCCTTCTTCTGTGCCTCTGTAGAACTGCTTAGTGGACGCCCACATTTAAAAGATGGCCGTGATTTAATGCACGGAAGGGTCTGCCACAAAACCTGGAGTCTCTTCTTGGGAAGAGAGATGTATGCGGAAACCATCCTTCTCTGTTCAGCCGTGTAAACCCACGTCTCTCCTCCTTCCTCCCCGTGGGCTGCTGCTGCGGCTCAGCTGTCTTCAAAGTAAGCCCTTGATTATTCTCAAGGGGCAGTTTGTCCAATCCGAAAATAATTAGTCTGTATTCAGAAAGGGACTGTATGGACATGTGGAATATTCCAACATCGTCCAATATAAAAATTTACCTAACCTGTATCTGATATTTATAGATGGGCATTCCTTAATTAGCATTTTAAATTGGAATTTTAATAAATGCTATCAATCAGTGACCAAATTACACAGCATTTATCTGGGGAAATGAGCATGCCAAATACCAGTCTTCTTGAGATTTATCTTGACCCAGTGATTTAAGATTTTAAAGCCGTTCATTCTTCCATTAGGGTGTTCATCTTTCTGTCTTCTAATGCTCTGGCCCAAATCCAGATCTCCCCCTTGTGCCCTCAAAAATCCAGGGGTACACAGCAGAAGCATCAACAGGCCCCCAGGTCCTGGCAAATTCTAATCATGCCATGTTCTACCTATTTAATTCCTCTAAGATGCCAATTGAACAACGCCTGCTTATAGTTCGGCCTGAATAGTTATAAAGGGTTTATTTGCAATTACATCAGGCCCCCTGCCCCCTGCAAGAGTCACACACATTACAGGGACCCCTGAAATGATCCTCTCAAAGCTACTTTGACTTAGGAAGATATTAGCCTAAGAACGTAGACATCTTTCAGTGCCCCACAAAATATCTATTGTTCTATTTTTTGACCCAATTTTACTAAAGAGAATTTCAAAACCCCGAAATAACTTATAGACTGTGTCAAAGGAATGTTTAAATAATTTCTCTGATACCTTATTAATGCCCTAATTAACGGGAAAATATATTGATCATTCAGGGAAGAATAGATATTATGGCTTTGATCATTGGGGTGTCACGGCATGTGTTTGTGAGGTGCGGTTTGTAAAGGGTCGTTGTTATGGGGTGGGGGAACCCCACGACGGTGACTTTGCTTAAACCCTGAGTAACGTGGCATTTCCATGTATGATGATGGATGTGTTAGATGGTGATGAAAATTGAGAAGGAAAAGCATCCACCGAGAGGTAGAGGGACTGTATTCACGTTACTGTAGCCTTAGATGTAAAAAATGAGGAAAGCCAAGGTGAAGGTAGTTTGCTAAAGGGGAAGAAGAAAATGACTGTTATTCAGTCATGGTAATGAAGAAAGAATGTAGTGTCT
Organism: Trachops cirrhosus; assembly: GCA_028533065.1. NCBI lineage: Eukaryota > Metazoa > Chordata > Mammalia > Chiroptera > Phyllostomidae > Trachops > Trachops cirrhosus. Next base: position 78,799,383 of record CM052548.1, on the reverse strand, counting down.
GTTTGATCTTATTGATAAAGGGAGAGCACGAATTCTTGGAAGCATTCATTTTTTGGTGTGTGTGAACCTATACTGAGATGAGAGTTAAAATGTGGAAAGACAGCCAGTAATACAGAAATCTGCTGATTGATACCGGGATTGCTATGCAAAGTGCTCCTTGTTTTGTTTATGTATAAAAACACTGGAAGGGTTTGGAGGGATTGGAAGAAAACCCCGGTGAATCTAAAAATTCACCAACATTCATTCAAGTCTCAGTTTCATGGAGGATGAAGCTGAAGGGGGTGGAATGTTCTAGAAAAAAAGGGAAATTAAAGAAAGGAGGGACGTTGGAGTGGAGGCAATGCAAAAATTATGATAAAAGTCGAGCCGGAGGCGTCCAAAAGGCAGTTTCTATATGAAAATGTCAGTGCCGCATTATTGAAGAGTCTCTTTTATTTAAAAGTAAAGCTGCCACATGCGCCGCAGCAGAGCAGCGCCGTCCAGCTCAGACCACCTGACCTCATGCCGCCGGCCCAGGAAGCTTCTTCCCTCCCGGGGGAGCGGGCCTGGCTCCCTCGTTAGCGTGCACGAGGGTCCGAAACCGCCGCGAGCACGAGGGGGAGGCCGAGCAGCCCCCGCCTCGCAGCCCAGGCCGAGGGCCGAGCGCTGCGGATCGGGTCCTCCCCGCGTGCACCAGCGACACCCCCGCCCGCTCCCCCTACCCCCGGGTCCTCAACCCGGGACTCCCGCCCGCCCGCCTTTCCCCGCAGCGTGTCCCGCGAGGTGGGGGACGCAGTTGGGCCGAGACCGGCGTCTGGCCGCCACGCTCCCGCGCATGAAGTCAGCCTCCCCGCCGCGCGGTGCGTGAAGGGTGGCGGAGCCGGGCCGGACTGACTCCCGGGCTGGGGGCGCGGTTCTTTTCGTAGTGCTCACGGGGGAGAGCTGCTCTGCAAAACCCACCGCGACCCGCGCGCCCGCGGCAGAGGAGGCTGAGGTTCCCCGGTCTGCGAGTGTGCGCGCGTGTCCTGCCCGCGAGCGGGGCCGTTACAGCTGCCTGCCCCCCCTCCCCCGCCTTCGGTGCCCAGTCCTCTCTTCGCGCGGGGCACGGCTGCTGTGAGGCCCGGGGCGCGTGAGTGTGTGCGCGTGTGTGCGCGTGTGGAAGGAGGGGTCAGGCGGCGCGGCGGCCGGGCCCGGCGCGAAGGGGTTAAGCGCCGCCGCCGCCCCCTCCGCGGCCGGTGTAAACAGAGCAGCCTCAGCCTATCATGTCTGGCTGCCGCCCGCAGCCCGAGCCCCGAGCCCGGCGCTGTAACACGATCCGCTCCAGACCGAGGCGAGCTGGCAGCGCCGGGCTCCGCTCCGCACGGCCACAGCGAGGGCGCGCCGCGGCCAGGTGGGTGCGCGGCGGCGGGCGGCGGGCCCCGCGGCCTGGGCGGACGGGCGGCTCCGCGCGCGGCTCCCCGCGGCCCGGGTCGCTCTGGCGCTCCGGGAGACGGCGGCCGGGGACCCCACGGTCCTCCCCGGTGCTGTCGGAAGGGGAGGAGGCTCCGCGCGGGTGGACTCGGTGCCGCGGCAACTTAGCATCTGAAATGAGATGGCTTTTTAACCCCTGAGGGGCCAGATTTGAGGATGGAGCGGCGGCGAGGGCTGAACTTTCTCCGGCGCTCCGAGTGGTGCAGGTAGCCGCGGGCGGAATGGAGTCTTTTGTTCCCGGTATTTTTAATTAGCTGGATTTTTTTATGAGTAGCGTCCAGCCGGAATCCAGGAGGTAAAGGTCTCTTTTCCTGCAGTCTGTGACTTTGGAGATGTGTCTTGTTGGATTTGTTGGGAGCAAATCTTAGCAATAGTGATTTTGGATACTTTGTGTCTGAGATGTTTAAAAATCTGCCTTTAGCTGAAATTAATCAACCCTTTCGCCCCACTAAAATCCATCATCCTAATTGCTTAATAGGGAAAAAGGTACAAAATAATCTTGCTAATTAAGCGTGCAGATTTTCTCCTGCGGAATCCTTAGCGCGTGATTTTTGTCGAGAGAGCGTTTTATTGGGCAGAGTCTGTAAAAGAAACCCAACTTTACCGGTGTCCAGCCGGCAGGTTCCTCCTGCGGAAGAACTTGGGCACCGTCTAGAAAAGTAAGAACCATTTTACCATTTGTGTGTGTGTTTTAACAGCATGAAACAAAGGTCAGTGCGAGCTCTCAGGATGGGAAGCCCGGGTCGTCGCTGCCCGCGCTGGCGGCTCTTTCTGCCTGGAATAGCTCACACATGATACGCACAGAATGTATGCGTTCGAGTCACAAAGTCATTCTGTCTCCTGAAGCCTCCTATAATCAAATTCAGTGCCATAAGATGGTGTCGTTGAAGATTTGATCCCCTTCCACTGAAGTGGAAATACTTTCAGTAATTGAAAGCAGATTCACGTCTGGAGTTGTACAAGCCAAGGTTTTCATTTTTAAAATAAACCTTTTGTTCTCTGGTTTAAAATGTTGCAGAGAGCCATCCAGAGACCTCTATGTGCTAATCGTTGAAGTAGTCCTTGAGAAAGGAATGAGAGTATCCAGAGGAGGCATTTTAGAAAAGCAGCTCACTTACCAAGCCCTCCAGAATAGCTTAGTGCTGCGTGTGTGGTTTTTGCACACATTTCTGGTCGTCGTCCCCCCCAGCGGAGTCCGGAGCCTGAAAATGCAACTCTAGTGTTCAGAACCCTCAAACCCCAAGCATAGCCTATCTGTCTTTAAGAGGTTAAAAAAAAAACTTGAGAAATTTCGGTGTGATCCCATTGTGTGCTGTGATTGAGACAATCTGATGGTAAATTTGAAATCAAGTACAGAGTGTGTTTCATTTAAAGAGATGCTGACCGTACACTACTAGCAGACGGAAACTTAACAAATGGGGTTGCAGGGGTTCACCGGGTGGTTTTCTCGTCGTTGGAGGCTAAGGCTTAAAAGCATGGGGGGGGAAAGGGCCATTAGAGACTGAAATTAGGCTGTGTTCTAGACAAAGAAGGAGGCACTTGATCTCTTAGTAGCTGTGCAGATAGAGAAGAAGGGTGATATGGAAGCGTCTTCTTCAGGACGTGAAATCTGAAATGAATTGTGTCATTACGAGGAAAAAGTTAGCTGAGTTGTACTTTTAACAATGGTCATTGAGATCGGACAAAAATTGCAGTATTCCAGATATTTCGAATTGCTGGTTTCTTAAACCTGTTGTACTGACTATGAAGAAAATGTGAATGGGCATATTTGCAGAGTAAAACATGGCAGTTTGATTTCTTAAAAACTACTTGGTCGCTCCATATCTTTCCTTGTTTCCTTGTCTTCCTGATAATTAATCACTTGAGCACATTAGAATAAATGTGAAGTGAGTAACTTGGTCATGATTTCAACAGTGTTATTAACATTTCTCACGTGAAAGTGGTCTTTCGTCAAATCAATATTTAAAATTTCAGCCAGTCTTTACCGAAAAAAAATCCGACTACATTTTGGCTGTGGCGCATCACGTTCCTTAGGTGTCAGTGGCCTAGTGTGTGGCATGATAGAATTTAATTCTCAAAGACTCAGTGAGAGGAACCGGCTTCACGCGGACCCTTAGAGATGTTCGAACCCTGGTTTTCAGTGTAAGAGCCTTCTCTCGACATTTAAGGAACGCTTTCTGTGCCTTCTGTTTACTGTTAGTTTTTGTGTCCTTCCATTTTTTGACTGGGTAGGGGTGGGGGGACAGGGTCTCGGTCATCGGAGATAACACATCCAGTTTATCACGGGACTCCTTTCTTTCATGATGTAGGGAAGTGCCGAAGGAGGCACTGTCTAAACACAAGTGATCTTGATAATTAATGCCACAAAACAGATTAAAATGCTGCATTCCAGGTAATTCATTCCTGAAAAAGGGACACCCGAACAGTGTTGCTAAGCACCAGTCACTACTGCAAGTAACAGAAAATGACCCAAATTAAAAAACCTGTTCTAAGCTGTATTCTTGCATTTTCCAAAGTGCATTTCAAAAGGTTTAACAAGACTCATTCAATTAGTGGAGGGAAAAAAAAAAGATCTATTTTCAGCTCTGATCAGCAATTAAGAGATTGGGCTTTGGAACATCAGTCTCTTTATGTTGATGATTTATTTTCTTTGCTAGACTTCAGACAATTGTGAGTGAGTAGTTTTAGCAAACTACCTTTCTAACAATTCAGATGTAGATGGCTAAATAAAGAACAGTGTATTTTTTTCGGAAATTTTAACTAAATGAGTCATTTTTAAATTAGCTCTACCTGCATTTTAGAAAGTTCAAATTTCACACTACTATGGCATATTGCTGCTTTACCGTGGATTTCTTAGTGTCTCTGTGCAAATATACGTGTGTGTATGCTTATAGACATCCATGCCTATGTACTTGAAACTATACCATAGTACTGCGCATCACTTATCTTTAGATAGGAGTGTGTTAGCTCAGAACACTTGAGAAATAGGATATTCTTCCTTAAGGATGTTTGGTGCCATGAAGGAGAGAGAATGGCATGTCGAAGTGAGACAGTAAATAAGTCAATTGGGGACAGTACTGGTTGGGCTTCGTTTGTTCGTTTGTTTGTTTGTTTTTGCCCATAAAGCGACCTATACCCTTCTGGGTTAGACAGAACTTGTAAGTAGTAAGTCACAAGTATTGGATGTTCAGTGAATCAGAGTCCCAGTGACCTGCTTCTTGGCGCAGTCAACAGCGGTACCCAGGACAAGTTGTGGAACTTCCTGCGGAGAGAAGGATTTGGGAGGATGAGGAGCCTCAGAGGGACAGGAGGGAGGGGCAAGAGGCTTCCCACAGGTCGAGGTCCGGCCGGTAGCGGGATTGTTGCTGTATCGCACTGACCTGGACAAATCCAAAAGCATATAATTATAAATATTAAGTTATCAATCCTAAATGCAATATTTTGGCTATACATGAAGTGATTCCATGTCCTCAAACATGGACTATTTTAAGGTAAAGATTACTCTGAAACATATTTTACATTAGAAATTCATTATATTTATTCATCAGATTGGTCAGGTTGCTTGGCATTACAGATTTCCCTAGTAATAGGTAACATAAAATGAATGAAATTTGTGTGACTCTTATTGTAGTCTTGTCTAAAATGAAAAGTTATTGTAATATTTATGTCTAAGGCCTTTTAACCTGAATTGAAGTCTCAGTTTGGAGAGAGGTATTAGAAACATATTGTTTGTTTTCTAACATGTCAAAATTGCATTTTCCATAGAGAATAACAAGTGGATGTACAGCAATTACTTGATTATACTTATTTTTAGCAGGTTTGAAATGGTTTGTATTTCAATATTTAAGAAACCAGTTGTTTTAAAATTGGTGTTTATATTTTGAGTTTAGCTATAAACCTAGCTGTTAAGTTACAAATTCTGTGAGTTTAAGTTTTGAAAGACCTGCCCTTAGTTTTTACAACGGGGTGAAAGCAATTCCCTCTTTGGCGTCCCAGAAATAATTTATGCCATAGATGTACATATGGAGAATTCGTGTTACAAGGGAAGAATAATAAAGGAAAAGCACACAGATATTTGAGGGCACCTAAAAAATAGGTAGATTGGGGTAACCATACACTGTAGTAGTTGAGAGCAAAAAAGAGTTTCTTTCTTAAGAATTCGTATTTCCCTGTCTTAATATTAAGTGCTGTTTCGCAGAAACATATTGTTTTATGCGCTTAGAAGGCAGAATGGATTCTAGAGCATACCAAAATAATGGGTATAGAACTAATGTGGAAAAACACATCAGTTTTTCTTATCTATGTACATCAACCTAAAATTTTTTTAAATTAAAACGATGTGTGGGAGTTTCAATGAATTCTTTTCACGTTAGTTCTGCTAAGCACCCCCCCCACACACTTTTTTTTTCATTCCAGTGTTAAGCCATTTCCAGCAGGCAGGGAGAAGGCCTGCTGTCTAAAGACCTGTAAAATGTACTCCAGAACTCTTTTTATGCCTTTTTTTTTCTTTTAAATAAAACAAAATGACCTCATATAACAAATTTAACATAGTTAACCTTGTGTGATTATTTAACCATTGTTTCATTTTTGCCTCCTATTCCAAGTTGTGCGTTAGTGAAGCTGGCACCTGGCTGTGCTCTCAAAAGTTTGTCTGTCCTTCAGTTCCTGTGATGGGAGGGGCCGTGCGTGTCCTTCGTTATCTTGGTGCAGGGGAACCCAGAAGGGCCAGGGCAGTTAAACAAGGCCATCTGGATTTGTGAGGTCAGAGTCAGATGCAAGGAAAGTGGCTAAACGCACTATCATCTTACCGAGCCCGTCATCAGTGGAGCGACCTTGATGGAGGTGGACAAAGCCATTTGGCGACAGCCACACCTGCTGGTCTCAGCACTGACAGATATTTTAGATACACTTTATCACAGTTCTTTCTTCTTGCCCTCAAATAGGATTTCCTAGGATTGCCCCCCATCGGCGTGAAGACGAACGTTCCCATCAGTTTCTTTCTAATGATGGCGGATTTCCCTTTGTCAGTTTATTTCCTACGTTGATATATACAGAGCTGGGCCTGCATTAAAAATTAAGGTGATCAGGCTGGCTGACCATTCCCTGTTTGCTTTTAAGAATCTTTTAATGATCACGATTAGTCTCTTTGCAAGGAAGCTACGGTTCTGCTCCTTTTCCAATTGCTTCTAACCTATTAAGAGGAGAGACTGGGCAACCTCAATTTTCGCAGTGGGAATAATGGTTAGCAGGTGCCTAAGTACCTTTCCGGGAAGTGTGTTCAAGTTTTAGTAGTAGCTCTGTGGCTGCTGATGGAGAGTCGCCACTTCCCCTAACACATGAAAACAAAACCAGGAGATTTGTACTTTATGTTCTCTGAACTCTGTGGCTAGCATTTCCCTCGCCAGGTAGTTCATATCCACTCCATTAAAATGGAGCGCTTGCCTAACTATTTGAACAAGCGCTGTTTGGTCCTAGGGAGAGTTTGGTTACACCCACTGTGAGATCGCCCCTCTCGACACCCCGGTGAAAACTCTCACGGCCTGCACTCCAGCCCTGCGTCTTGCCGGCCACAGCGCTCAGACAGTCCTGGTGGGAGCTCCCTTGCACTTCACTTTTTACTGAGCTCTTTTTTATTACAGTTAATCAGAGCTAAGTGCCAATCTCACCATAAGAAAGAAAAACTTGGCCCATTATCAAAACCCCTAAAAGATTACTTAAAACTTCCTCAGAGGGATCACCCGTCATCACGCCATGAATTCTGTGACACCGCCACGTTCTGAGGGACGCAGGATCACCGACAGATAGTTCCTTCGGGAGACTCGGGTGTTCTTGATTGCAAAGGACGCATTCCGTCAAGAACTTTTTGTTTAGAGAGATAAAAATGTGATCGAAATACGTTTCACATGGATTATCCACGTCCTCACCTCCCCCTTCTCTGTCCCCACCGCCAAGGCCCAAGTTCAGGCTCTTTTCATCTTGTCCCCATGCAATTTCATCAGCTCCCCTCCCCCACGTGGCCTGCACGCCTTCAGCGTAGCTGTCACTCCGAGCCCTCACTCTGAGCCTGGCACACCTCCGCATGAAATCCTCCCGGCGTTCCTTGGGTAAAGTCCAAATTCGTCAGCGGGTTTTACCAGAACCTTCACAATTGCACCTCTCCCCCAGTTCTCTCTCCGGTTTGCACCTCGCCACCCACACCCCGTGCTCCCCCTGGTTAGTGGGCACCACGTCCCCTGTCTCCGCCTCACCGGTCGTTCCAGAGCCTGTTTGCATGGCATTCCCTCTCTGAAGCCTGTGCCAGTGGTCCTGGCAGAGCTGGCTGCACCCTGGTTACTGCCACGCCCCCTACCACGTGTTCCTGTTGCAGCCCTTGGCTTATGATACTATCGCCACTGGCTTCCAGTTCCCTCTCCCCCACTAGGGGACAAGTTCTGTCAGGCCACAGCGGCGTCTTCCTCGTCTCCATGTGCCAGCCCTCACCACAACGCTGAGAAAAGAATGGTTCTTCGGTGTGCCTGTCTCGTGCTTGTTGAGCGAGTGCAGTAAGTGTCATTTTTCCTGGTAATAGAAGGTCACAATTATGCACATCGGTTATTTTGCTCTGTGTTAGGATATACCCATGTTCTCAGGAGCCGTGGAGGGCTGAGCATCCCCAATCTAAGGCCCCACACGGCAATGCATAGCATTACTATTATCTATCATTTCTGAGCCCTGAACTAGGCGAGATGCTTTATGCATATTTTATTGTACTCCCACCACCTTCCCTTCAGAAGGGACTTCTCCGTCTTACTGCTGGAAAAGTTGTCTCAGAGACAGGCTAAGTAAACGCCAGCCTGCACAGGCATCAGGGGGTGAAACTGCGGGATTGCAGAGCTGTTCCCAGTGTCCGCTGCTTCTTGTAGGCGTTTGGAGTGGCGTGTGCCGTCCAAGCACAGGTGCAGTTTTTAAGATAAGTTTTCCATTTTCCTTCCATGTTGTGCTGCCAGCCTTGGCCCCTTATTCCTGCCCGTCACCAGACCCTGGGTTATTTGGTCGCGAGTTTGGTAGGAGTAGAAAGGTTCTGAGCACAGGCCGGTCTTGGTTGTGGTCTCTCAGAAGTCCTTTGGGTCTGACACCTCCGCGTGCCTGCATGCCGTGTCCGGGGAGAGTTTCGGCTCCGTGAGCCCCAGTTAGGGGTCCGGTGTTCAGGTGACGCCTGTCTGCTCTGGGATTGGCCGGAGAGTGCCACATCCCTCCTTTAAGAAGTACCGGGGCCCAGAGCTCCTGGCTCTGAGCCCACTTTTTGTATTAAACATGATGAATTGGACATGTTAAAGCACCTAATATGCAGCAGGTGGGTTTCGGACCCTATTTTATAGATGAGAAGCTTGTGGTTTAACGAGATTAAGTGTTGTGCGTAAGGGTGTTTGCCTGCTAAGGTACGCAGGGATGCTGGCCCTTGTCTGAAGTTCTGGCCTGCAGAGCTGAATTCTGCCTCCGGTTTAACTGTCAGAGAGATTGGGTTTTAGCTTTAGCCCTAATGTTGTTTTACACGTAATTCCTCTTTACTGTTGTCGAATGGATATACGTTAGTATGTAACAACCTTACGTAAATATTGTAACCATTGAATGTCACAAATATTGTCATATCGGTTCAAGGGGAATGAACACCTTATCGACATTACTTATTGAGGAAGTATGTGTTTAGGATCGTCCTCTGGTTTTGTTTTTAACCTTTTTTAGATTTTTTTTTTAGTGAACTATGATCATAAAGGATCAGTGGCATGGCTGATGTCCACTCCCTGGTTAATATCCAGCAACAATTAGCATCATTGATTAGCAAATTAGTAGATTATGCCTCTATTGACACATCTGTTCCCTATTTAATGTTTTGTTTATATAATTGATGGCCAATGCCTTCACTATTAAAGGCTATTAACACATCAAAATGGTACTCATTGAACCTGGCAAAGTGATACATTATGTTTATTCCTTTGTGCCCAAGGCTGACCTGTTGTTGGTCTTGCTTTTTTCTAGTTTTGGTCTGCTAGGAGCTTCTGCTTAGGAAGTTAAGGAAATCAGCATCTAAACCATTACCTGGTGGTGTGGCCTTGGAGGAGTGGCGTGACTTTCAGTTGTAGCTGGCAGAGGAGGGAAGTGACCCCGATCGATGGCTTAAAACAACATAGACTCGTACAGAGATTCTGTAGAAATTCTTCAGTTCATTCAGAATTCTTGAAAAAAAATCAAACTAAATACGGTGATAAAACAAGCCTGCACAATGACACCTGTAATAAGGTTTTACATGTTGCGCTGCTGGGCTCACTCATTTTTGTGTACCTGTCCTGCTGCTTCTGTGCATATGACCGTGGCATTGGTGAGACAGGTGGGGACCCTATGCTGGCTTTTGGTCAACTCAGTTTGCCTGGGAGGAGAGAGCACCCCCTGCAGAGGAACTCTGGGAAAGGAGATGACTCACCAGCTTCCCGGGGAGGGGCCCTGTGCTGTGGACCAGGTTTGCTTGCTACATTTGATCTTCGGTTGTGACAAGACGCTGAAAATGAAGGAGGTTGTCCCCATCATGAATAGATTATCAGTATCCCCACATTCCATCTCAATCCCTTCATTGAAACTTTTTTGAATGCCCTCTTTTGAAATCGAGTTTATTTGCAAGACACAGATAAAAATAGTTCTTGTTATACAGGCATGTCTCATCTTGATCAAATACCAATTTAGCTAGTTTGATTGTTTACCTTCCCTTCACAGGTTTAGATAACTAGCATTTGGCTATTGCAGAAAATTAGATCTATACTCAGAGCGAGAGAGCATATTTACCACAGTATGTTCTGGGAGGCATTCAGGAGAGAAACTTCCATGTTATATGGAGAAATGACTGTATGTTCCGTGAAAGGCAAATATCTCTGAGGTGGCCGCTGTGCAGGCAAGAGTATTCATCTGGTGGACTCTGGTATTCCTGAGAGTTGTGTGACATTACGTTACAGTCCCTTTCACAGGTCAAGCTCAGGAACCAAACCCAAATGGTGTTCAGAACAATGAAATTTAGAAATTTAGAAACTAAAAACTTCATAATGGTTTTTAATGTACAGTTGTTTATTTTAAATGATTCCTAGCCTTGTTAAAACTTGGTAAGGTCTGGGAGTGAATGATAATATGTTTGATTTCCTTAAAGTGTATTTAAATTTCATGCATATTACATTTCTTACAGAAAGCTAAGCTCAATCTTTACGCGTATGCCTCTGCTTAGGAGGATGGATTCAGGATGCCAGGTTTTTCATACATTGAAGCCAGTCATTTACTTTTGTGCTCAGATATCAGTATAAACACCTGGTTAATAAAAAGCTTGTTAATAATATTTACTTATTTCAGCAGTGCCTCAGTTTCTCAAGAACTAAGCATCAGAATGGTAAACACAGAATACTTTCCAACTTCATTGAGGCAGAACATGGACAGAATTAAATATTAAAGATTTTCAAAGTGTATTTATGGAAAAAGTTGATAGTATTTTTTACTTAAAAAGACACTACCTTGTGTGTGTGTTTTATACATTTTTTTCTCTAGTCCCTATTTGCAGGAATATCTCAGTTAGCAAGTAGAAGATTCTTACCTGTAAATGCCTAGGGTGTACTTCAAACACTAGTGGGGCCCCTCATTGGAAGGAGACCACGGGAAGGTTTTATTCATCACTCCGGTGTGGGGCCGGACACACTGGGCAGCGGCGATAACTAACTCTAGGCTCGGAAAAACGATAGACCACCGGCATGACCCTGGGGGAGAAGACCTGAATGTTGAATAAAGGTACATTTCACACGACATATCCGTTTAAGTTCACCAGGAATAAAATTCTCTATATGTTAGACCGCTCTGTTTAGGAGAATTCTTCTGTTAAACTTCTTTTTTTTTAGGATTTAGTTAATCATAAGCCAGGGAGATGTCAATGTCTGAGAGCCCGATTCATATTGCCAAAACATACGTCAGCCGCAGAATTAAGGCTGCCCTTCCTGCGGGCCGAAGTGGTGGAGGCGGTGGGCTGAAGCGCACGGCGCAGGGCTGGCATTCCGTGCCTGAGCGGGGTGCACCGACAAAAGCACGGGAGGGGAGGAGGAGGCGGAGAGATGGAGGAGCGGTGTTTACACGTCCCGGTAACGTTTTGTCCTACGTCGAGAGGTCTAAGGTTACGGACCGTTTTTAACATTGTTCTGTCCGTGCTAGTCATCACACAACCCCTGCTTCACTTCAATATGACGACAGACCCATTTTACGTATTTCCGTGAAATTGTTCATGGGTGTTGAACCCTAATTCTTCTTAAGTTGACATCTTTAATCCAGTAATCAATGAGTTTGTTTTACATATTCATGATTACTGTAGCAAAGTTTTTATCTGGCTAAAACTAGAATTCAATATATAATATTTAACTGTAGTGTAATTTAGGAATTCACTAATTTCTTGAGAAAAGTCATTTTGTAAATTTATAAGAGGAAACTGAGTTGGAAAGTTATTATGTGCCTCCTGGAATGTCCTTTTTTTATTTTTGAAATTAAATTTATTGGGGTGACGTTGGTTGATAAAAATATATAAGTTTCAAGTGAAACCTATATAAAGAACATTCTACGATATGGACTGTTCTCTAGCATCCTATTTATAATCATAAAATTTTTTAGTCCATTCAGACTAATTTCTTCCCATTTGTGTATATACTCAACTAAGTAATCGCAGAGTGCTGATTCTACAAAACAGCTGTCTTTTGGATCTGCCTATTAGAATGTAATCATGATTAAATTTTTTTATAGCATCCTCCTCACCAGCTTCCTTGTCTTTTATTTTCCTCTTTAATCCAAAAAGGAAAATTGTTAATCTTGGGCATCACCTTGGTCTTACTCTCTCTGCTGCTCAGAAAATCATATCAAGAAAGTATTGAGCCTCATAGAAGGGGTAGGATCATGGACAAGTGACCGAGACGAGTCACTCCGGGCCGAGGGAGGCACGTGGGCCAAGTTTTATTATAAGAGTGAGCATGTGTGAAGTATATTTGAGGAAATATCAGATAACCAACTTGGAGCATGGGGTTCATGGGAGAGAATTTTGGAAGGTAACGGCTAGAAAACTTGATTGAAGCCCAGATGTGGACAACCTCGTATTTCAGATAAAAGGGTTGAGATGTTCGTTTGGGACCCACCGGGGATGTGGCATAGAGCACAGTAGCAGGGACATGTTTGGGGAGCTCTGTGGCAGACGGATCGTTCAAAGGGAGCTAGTAGAAGGGGAGAAACCAACGGTGGCCTTTTCCGACTCTTATTTTCATATCAGACTTCCTCCTAAAGTTCTTAACTTCTCCTGTCTACCGGCAGCTTCACAAAGGCAGGGTCGTCTGTCCACTTGAGCGTCCTTGGCGCTTAGAACAGCGCCTGGCCTTACGTGGCGCTCGGTGAAGGCTTGTTGCATTGCACAATGGCCGCATCCAAGATCCAAAAGGATTAAGTGACTTTCCTGAGTTTTCACAGCTACTAGTGAGTGACAGAACCAGTGCTAAAGATTGCAGCTGGCTCCCAGTGGGCCTTCTCTTGTCTGTGACAGGACGCTAAGCCATCACACAGGCCATCTTCATTGGCACAGCTACTTCTTTCCTCCTTGTCTGCTCTTAACTTCTGGGCTCATTTCTTCCAGCAAACAATTGCAGTCTACCTTGTGCACTCATTACAGCCTCCTCTGAGCTCCTAATAGGTTGCGTCCACGTACACATATGGTTGGGTAAGTGACTTACTCTTCCCTTTTCCTGGATGGCACGTCCAAGGTCAGAGACTGTTTTCCGTTGGGTGCTGCATTTGCTTGAGTGGCTTGTGTTTCGGCTGCCTCCTCTCTCCCAGAACCCCTGGACTCGAGACACCTGTGTCTGAGGGTGGACACTTATTCCTGGCTCCCCAACCTTCAAGTGTGTCTTTTAGTCCAAGTTCTTGAGACGTTGCAAATGTACAGTGACAAAGAAGTCTGTTGGAAAAGGATCCCTAAAAATTCATTTGGTATTTTTGTAGTAGTTGAAACGAATAGTGAAATGAAATGTTTAAGGGTTTTCTAGCTTTTTACTCAAAGCACTATTCTTCTGAATAAAAAAAAAACAGTTTATCACTTTACAATTTAAAAGCAAGACTAAAACAATTCAAAGTGTTGTTCTGTCTGATTCTGTGAAACCACCTTGAAATAGAATGCCACATACATAGAACTGTTGTTTGAAACCTTTGCAATAATTATAGATGACCCACTCATATTGTCTGAGTTTTACTCAGTAAGAGTATTAGTCACTGCGTCTGTTGTCAATATGTTGCTTTATTTTAGTAAAATAGGGCAGTTGTTGGAGTACTTCAGACCACATATCTCTTATTCATGTAACTATTTTGTTATAATTTCTTTCCTGGAAAAAAATGTTATTCATTAAGTGTCACAGAGGCTCTTCATATGATTAATAAAATACTAAGGAATAAATGTTCTCAACTAGACCAAGAAATTGCCACACATTTCTAAACATTTATAATTGTGAGTCACTAACTTTCAGACTTAAAGGCGTCTCCCTCACAGATGGAGGGATGGAAGCTGGAAATCCGGAACTCACGAAATAATGAGTTTCTCTCTAACGCAAAATACTCATCTATGGCTCAAGTAGGCCTGATATTACTACCACTTTCAAGACTTAAAAATTTTTAGAGAAAATTTTACAATTCATTTAATCTCAAAATGAATTCAGATGACTACCATAGGAACCAGGCTTCTGCTGAACAGGGCAGTCCTATCTAGTTCTACAAGGCACTGATTTAGAACTTTAAAAGTTCTAAAAGCGCAGAATAAAAACTTGTAAGGCTTTTCCTACTACCAAAAAAATGATTTCAGAAAAATACATGCTTTCAGATAGATTCTGCGAGAGAATTATAATTCTGTATGGCTCTAGTTTTTACTACCTCGTAACTACTTAATGCCATTTCGTATGTGTGCAAGGCTAATGTATTTGCATTTTTTGTTGAATTAGAGGCTTTCTCAATATGCTCCTCCATCCAGTGCTCAGTATGACCTGTTTTCATTCTTTTGATGCTTGTTCCCTGCATTCACCAGGTTTTAGTCTTCGCAGGCCCTTTGGCATATTTTAGAGACAGTCTCTGTGATAAGGTCATCGAGGTTTGTTCTGGTGGGGGCGTTGCAGCAGGGACGGGCATATATTGGCAAAGAACTTAGAGTTGAGGACAATAGCTACATAAACCATACAAGTTATTTTTTAAGAGTTAAGTCTTTCTTAAGGAAAGAGCCCGCGTATAGTAAAATAATGTTTGCAGTATACATTACTAAATAAAATATTAAAATGCTTTGGGAGGCAAATAAATGTTTTTGCCCAAATGTTAGGGAATTGCAAATTGTCTCCTCAGCTATTTATAACAATAGTACACTTCTAGAATATTCCACTTAATTTAATAAATATTTATTGTGTGCCTACTATATGTTTGTCATTAGTGCTTTATTAAGTTCACTAATAAGTACGCAGCACAGTGAGAAAGTAAATAACAGTCCTTATAATGCTGTGGTGCTTTAAGCATCTAGACAAATATTGACCAGTTCCTTGTAGAAATAAAATACTTTATTTTCAAAACTTTTTATTGAGTGTGCTTTGTTCTAGTTCTTATATTAGAGGCCAAGGCTGGCTCTCGGCCCTGTTCCTGCACCAAACGTAGACAAAGCTAACCCAGCAGTGAAGGTTGAAGCCAGAATGCGGTTCCCTTTTCAGTGATAGTATCAGACTGTCAGTCTGATGGCTTAGTTCATGTTTTAGTGTAAATCACCCAAGGATAGATGAACTCAAAACTGAACACTGCACTGTGCCGGCCCAAGGAAGCTGCAGTTCTTCATGGGCTGGTTGTTCAGCCATTTGTGGATGTGTATTTCCCCCGAGGCCGTGTAACAATTACTGCACACTGGGCGGCTAAGACGGCAGAAAAGTGTTTCCCCAGAATTCAGGGGGCCAGAAGTCCAAAGTCAAGGTGTCAGCAGAGCCGTGCTCCCTCTGAAGTCTCGAGGAAAGAGTCCTTTGTGGCCTCTCCCAGCCTCAGGTGGTCCGGGCGTTGGCTCTTCAGCTTGTGCCTGTACCGCTCCGATCTCCACCTTCGTGTCTGCGTGGCCATCTTCCCTCCGCGCCGCTGTATGTCCTTCCCATGTCTCATTATCTGGTTGTTACAGAGCACAAGGCCGAAACTGTTACCGAACAGGCCAAGGGGGTACGATTACCGGAAGGACCCCCCACTAGGTTCGCTTGCCCACTGCCAGAGGAAAGATGTCTCTCGATTTGTCAAAAGGAAAGGAAATGTTTGTTTAAAGCTATACAGACTGGAAGTAGTGACCCAATGGATTCATTAACATATCACAGTCCTTTAGGATACCCACAGACGCCCACAACCCTTCCTCCTCCCTCTGCCCTAATCTGGGTACCGTGTCTCAGGAGAAGGAGTACATTCAGGCTCCCGGCCCCATCAGCTGTGTTGTCAGCCAGGATCAAGCCGTGTGGTTCTCCTCTGCAAAGCTGTGGGGGTCTCCACTCTGGCAAAACCAAGTGGTTCTCCCCTTAATGGCTGCCGAGTCTGGGTTTAAATCCCCTCGCCAGTCTTCCTCTGCAGCCCCATTTCTGACTCTTCCTAAAATCAGTTACACCTGCCAGCACTCCCATATCCTTCCAGCTTTACTGGGCTGCCAGAGTGGGTCTGGGCAGGCGTGGCCCCCTGGCGTGGAGCCAACCATCTCCAAGCTCTCACACGGGCACTGTAACCAGGGGGAGCTGCCTCCCAGTTTTGTCTTGGGTGGAAGCAACTTCCATCCCCCTGGCTCAAAACATGGCCACAGCTGTTTAGCATATCTATGCAACCAGTTAAAGGTTATAGACGTGTTAAATGACCATGCCAGAGCTTAGCTGCAAAGCTGTTGCTGTAGAAAACAGCTCTGTATGTTCCTGCTCCATGTGTCCCTTCCCCCAGCTCACACCTGTGGGGGGAAGGGGTGAGGACATCCTAATATTTCCTGGACACCTTGAGTTCTGGACCCCATTCCAAATCCCTATTTGGGGCCCCCCTCTGGGCTGCACACTGTTTCAATCCCTCCTTCCAGATATACAACCACTTTATAATCATATAAAGGACAATGGACGAAGGTCTCATCTTCTTGTAACTACTTCCGGCTGGAAGTGGACTTCGTCCTACCTACCTTTGAGTCTGGGGTGCCCTGAAAGGGGGGAGTGCAGCACAAAGGGAGTCCTTCCTGTACGGTGAAGGACCTTACAGAATCCAGGTCAGTTGGCTGTCACCAGGAAGGCGCAGGCTTGGTGCCCAAAGGCTGGCATGACTGGACCGTTGGCATCCTGGTCGTATTCTAGAGGTGACAGATTTGGAAAGAGTTGGAAGGCACAATTAAAACATAACCACTAAATGACGAGGCAGGGACTTAGGTAAAGAATGGCTTATCGGGAGGAAGGTGTACAAGGCATGCTACACCTATCCAAAACCCTGTGGCTCACTGTACTTCACTCGGGCTGAGGGGAATATGTTAGGGTTTCCCTCCTCTCAGATTTCTGGACCCTTTCTGTGCAGGCCATTAAGACAGAAAAGGGAAAATCAGTTCTAAAGTGAAGCCCACAGACCATCCCAATCCTTCACCAACCCGACCACTTAGTTCAGCCAAACCACTGAGTCTCAGGGGGCGATGATGAAGATGGGCTCCTTACGTGAGGCCTACACTGCACCCCGTCACTCAGGGAATGAGGTCATAGGCATACGCCCTGTGAAAACAGAAGAACACACAGGTTAATTCACCCAACGACCCCCAAACCAGTCTCTGTGCCTGTGAGACTGTCTTTTGGGAAGACATTCAGTTGACAGGTCCTTTGCACCTGTAAGTTGTGCTTCTTTGGAGATATTACAAACCCAGTTTCAACTTTCAAATGAAAATTAACTTTCAAGACAGTTAGCTGCACCATTCTGATGTCCAATACTGAGCATTGTGATTTTCCTTGAACCACAGTTTTTCTCCTTAAGATCAGCCTCATTGTCATTAAAGGGACTATGAGTTCCACTTTTAATTTTGACTGTTCATTTGCATAGACACATCAAGAGCAGCCTGGATCACCTGTGATCTTTAAGTCCGCTTTGCTGGAACTCACACAGGGGACCCTCAGATTGACTTCTCAGCCCGCCCCTCGGGCACAGAAGCAGAGCCACACACCCGCCATCTGGCTCCACCCGTACTGGTTGTTCCACTCAAACCCTTGAGGCTTCCACTGCGCCTACAGGCTCCTTTTTAGCCATCTTTCAGGAAAGCCACCTTTGTTCCTTCCCTGGAAAGACCACCAGGAGCCGCACAGCCAACCAAAGTACCAGGCCTTTCCCGTGAGCTTTCTCTGGCTTCTCAAGTCAACCCCAGTTCCTTGGGGCTTTCTGGTGAGGACCAGAACCCAGACACGCCTCCTTCAGGCGTGAGTTCCAGTCAAAGTCTCGGTTGACAAAACCGCTATTAACGACTGGTCTTATTGCATTTATGCAAAGAAACCCTGTGTCATCACTCACTCCTTCAGAATGCCACATTCTGGAGGGATCAGGTGGGGAGAAAAGTACAAAGGGTGAAGGAAAGTCTTTTTCCTTGTTCACTTTCCTACAGAGTGTGAAGTTTCAAGCTTTTCAGGAACCCTCAAGTGTCTTTTCAGAGCAGATACAGAGCAAAATCCGAAACAGAGTTCCAGCGCAGCGCACAGGCAGAGGCGTTCCCTTGCCCCAGTGCGCCCGTGGGTGCCTCGCAGAGACCGGCTCCTTCAGGCCCGGTCTCCGGGCAGAGGCACGCTCCTTCGCCTCGGGCTGAAGCACTCATCAGCCCAAATGACCCTTCCTGGGTCCCCAGCGGCAAAGGCATTCTCCCCAACTGGTTACAGGCGACCTTCACTAGGTCCTCAGGTGACCTTAAACAGGTCTTCAGATACAGAGGGTTTCTGATCAGAAACAGAACCAATGGGAGAAACTTGCTCCTTTCCCACGAAATTTAAAAAAACAAGTAGTTGAGATTTCCTTTCCTCCAGGTTAAAAACTGTCACATCCTTTATACATATTTTTACCCATCCAGGTTTAACCATCATTCACTCATAACCCCTGTTCCTTTCCCACACTGGGAAGGACTACACTTACACTCAGTACTTAAACTCAGTACTTACACTCAGTATCTGGCAGCCAGAAGTCCTCAGCACTACAGGTACCTTCCACTAAAAGTCCCTAGATTTGCAGGGATGTCCTGCAGCTTTCTGAAGCTTAGACCTTGCAAACACCCTATAAATCAGATCCTCACCCTTGGACCCCAGTTCATGACCTTCAGAACCAGAGTCATCCCCATCAGAACCAGTCTCACAAAGAACCTGACTGGTGCAGTGCCCACAGAGCAGCAACACACAGCCCATGATCTGAAGAGAACTCTTAGCGTACCACCTTGCCCAATTCCAAGATGGCAGTGCCCATGCACGCCAGGTCATCAAAGATGGCAGCACCCAAGCACACTGGGTTGTCCAAGATGGCGACGTCCATGTGTGACCCACCCTCCATGGTGGGGCACTCACGTGGCTTATCCTCCATTTTACCCAAAATGGTGCACCCACATGGCTTGCTATCCGATCCCCAACATATGGGCAGGCTCGGCTTACAGAGCCTAGGGGTTCGCTTCCTCCCCACACTTGAGTACAGGTTCCCTTAGTGCCCCCTGGGCTCACCGAAACTGTGAGTGAGCAGACAGGGGCAACCTGGAAGCAGCATGCTCAGCAAACCATCATCCACAGCTCCCTTATTCCAAAACGGTGCTCAGAAACAAGTTTCCAACCAAACCATTTCACGTCTCTGCTCCCTCCCCGTGTCGTTTCCTCTTCACCTTCCCGGGCGTGATTAGGCAGCCAATGCCCTCAGGAGGAGTGCAGAGAGATTCTCAGAGACGGGGAAAACTCCGAAGTCTCACTCTCTGGCCCCTGAGGGGGTCTGTCTGCCACGGGCAATTAGGGTCCCATCTGGGTCGCCAAAACCTGCTACAGAACAGACGGGGCGGGGGGGCAGTTATTGGCCCACCCAGGGACACTGAAACTGTTACAGAGCAGGGCCAAGGGGGGTGCGATACACTATTACCGAAAGGACCCCCCACTAGCTTCGCTTGCCTGCTGCCAGAGGAAAGACGTCTCTCGATGCCAGAGATTTGTGAAAAGGGAAGGAAATGTTTGCTTAAGCTATACAGACTTGAAGTAGTGACCCAATGGATTCATTAACATATCACAGTCCTTTAGGATACCCACAGATGCCCACAGTCCTTCCTCCTCCCTCTGCCCTAATCTGGGTACCGCGTCTCAGGAGAAGGAGTACATTCAGGCTCCCGGCACCATCACCTGTGTCGTTGGCCAGAATCAAGCCAAGTGGTTCTCCTCTGCAAGGCTGTGGGGGTCTCCACTCTGGCAAAACCAAGTGGTTCTCCCCTCAATGGCTGCCGCGTCTGGGTTTAAATCCCCTCGCCAATCTTCCTCTGCAGCCCCATTTCTGACTCTTCCTAAAATCAGTTACACCTGCCAGCATTCCCGTATTTTTCCAGCTTTACTGGGCTGCCAGAGTGGGTCTGGGCAGGCGTGGCCCCATGGCGTGGAGCCAACCATCTCCAAGCTCCCACGCAGGCGCTGTAACCAGGGGGAGTTGCCTCCCAGTTTTGTCTTGGGGGGAAGTCACTCCCTTCTCCCTGGCTCAAAGCATGGCCACAGCTGTTTAGCATATCTATGCAACCAGTTAAAGGTTATAGATGTGTTAAATGACCATGCCAGAGGTTAGCTGCAAAGCTGTTGCTGTAGAAAACAGCTCTGTATGTTCCTGCTCCATGTGTCCCTTCCCCCAGCTCACACCTGTGGGGGGAAGGGGTGAGGACATCCTAATATTTCCTGTACACCTTGAGTTCTGGACCCCATTCCAAATCCCTATTTGGGGCCCCCCTCTTTGCTGCACCCTGTAACATATTCATCTTACGAGGACACCAGTCATTGGATTTAGGGCCTACCTGCAGCCACTCCAACCTCATCTTAATTTATTGCAGATCATTATACCTGCAAAGGCCCAATTTCTAAATAAGGTCCCATTCTGAGGTTCTGGGTGGCTATAAATTTTGGAGAGACACTAGCCAACCCAGTACAGAGGAAAAGAAAGCATTAAAAAAGAAGGTAAAAAATGGTTTTCTACCCTGGCTGATGTGGTTCAGTGGATTGAGTGGATCCTGCAAGCCAAAGTGTCACTGGTTCGATTCCCAGTCAGGGCACATGCCTTGGTTGCAGATCAGGTCCCCAGTAGGGGGCGCATGGGAGGCAACCACACATTGATGTTTTTCTCCCTCTTTTTGCCCCTACCTTCTCCTCTCTCTAAAAATAAATAAATAAAATGTTTAAAAAAATTTTTTTGCTGTCTTTTTAAAGAACTTGTATTTGTAGTTTTGCTTTCCAATTCCCTAGTGGGTTCAGAGAAGTTAGAGTGGAGGGCTTATATTGTCCCTTCATTCTCCAGTTCTTTTAAGCATTTGTTCTGCCAAAACTGAACTATGCTTCTTTTCTCCAAGTCTCACATTAGGGGCAATTCCAGGAAAAAAAGTAAATGATGGGATAAATAAATCGTTTTATTATCAACAGTTTCTTAGTGATTTATTCACACAATTACCCTTGGCTTTCAGTTTAAGTTGCAAAACTGAAATAGCCATAGACACGAGAAAATAGTTTTTAAAAATCAACTGTATTTTAATAAACACAGGAAATTTTCCCCAGTAAGAGGAGTTTTAAGAGGTTTGTTATCATTTTCCAAGACAGCAAATGATACACTGAGGTCTAAAGTGTTACATCCCGGAGGAGTGATGGAGGAAGTTCTGTCCTGAGAGCAGCTCTTGGGGACCGGATACGGGGGAGGCCTGCCAGGGCGGTGGACCAGGGAGGCTGCGGGCAAGGGGGAGCCTCCATGCGCGCCGGGCTGATGCTTCTGCTTTGGGTCAGCCTGCAGGCCTGGAGAGGACAGTTGTGAAACATGATAATGTGGAATGTAGTTGAAGCCTCCCTCTCCGAGCATGCACCCTGTAAATGCCCAGTCTTACAGAGTGTGAGTGTGGCCTGTACTTTTTTGGGAGGTGGGAGGAGTGGGCAGTGGGAAGGGGTTCAGAATCGGGACCTCTGTGCCAGTCAGATGTTTTGCCGTGTTGATAGATGAGACTTCTCGTTCAGACGTAAGCCAATGTCCACTTACATCCTTGGCTAATCAGTCAGCTCACTGGTCAGCTGGTAGAGCACTTTCGCTACATGAAGGGAGGGGCATCTCAGCCGCCCCCTTTCTGAGCACCTGCCATTCCCAGGTGTGACTTGCTCACAGCTTAATGTCCATCTGGGAGCTGGTTGGCGGAGGGGAATATAATTTAAGTTCCCAACCTTTTTCTTCCTTTCTTGTTTATATGCCATTCACAGTTATAACTGTTTTTAATTAAATAATGACTGTTAAACGGGTATTTGACAAACCTCCAAACTAAGTATATTTTATTGCTACGTGAAATGATATGTCTGAAGCTTACCACAGAATACTTTTCTGTGCAGAATGTTTCAAAACTGACGGGCCTGGGAGAGCTTGGGTTGGGTGCTCCTTCCTCAGGTGGCTTCCTCCGCCATGGGGATTGATGCATTTTCACGTAAAACAAACTTGGAGTTCTGAGGAAGGCCGGGGAACCCAAGACTCAGCCCTGATTCTTTGGGTTGCACAGGAAGAAGGGGAAGGGCTGATAATCTGACCTACAAAACTTAGATTCCTAGTGATATGAATAGTCATTACATTTATTAAAATTTGTTTTACCAGTGTAACGATGTTTTAAGCTCAGAAGCAACACATACAAGGCAGAAAAATGTTTCACCACCGTTTATTCATCCAATGCCTAGTTTCTCATACTTCTTTTAGAAGCAAAGGCCACTTTGTTAACGTGTCTCCCTGCAGAATGAGGACCCCAGGGTGTTTGCCAGTGGTCAGATTTCCGCTTACCATGGGGAAGCGCTGGGTGAAGCACAACGTCAGGGCCGCGGGTTCAAATCCGCGCTTTGCTGCCAACCACCCGACTTGGATTGGATAACACGGCACTAAGTACTGGCTGAAAAGACCTTTAGAAAGGGTTACACTGGTGGGGGTAAAACGGAGACAACGGTACTTGAACAACAATAAAAAAATGAAAAAATAAATTAATCTAAAGAAAAAAGGATTGGACTGGAATAGAGGATCCCGGGGGGTTTTTTCAGTTCTGACGTGCTTCCGTCGTACTTCTACTTGAAGTGGCAGGTAGCATCCCTCTCTTCCAGTGCACCTTATGATGAGCAGAACCGTGCTCTTGGTCCACGCCTATGTGGGGTTGTCCCGCTGCTGCAAAGAGCACACCCCTTTTTTATGAACCGCTTTTTCAGCTAGGCCGATTTGTTTAGGAATAAATAACCCAACTTGACATATTAATTTCAAAAGATCCCCCTTTAGTATGCTATTAGGCTTTGTGCCCACAAGTTCTTTAATTATTTCCCAGGAGCCTTTAAGTAAATTGAAAACAAACAAAAAGAACCTCTGTGTGTGTGTGTGTGCTAATTAGCCTATTAACATTTTATCTTCTTTGTTTTCAGTAATGATAGTCACTGATTTATCTATGTTTTGAACTGTAGGCCAATTACTTTGAGGTTAAAAAAAACTAATCTCAATATAGATGTCAAAATAAGTGATTTAACACAGAGATCAGTAAATCCGTGATGATGATATGATTTTAGGATTTTTTTTATATAACTGGAAGGGCTGTCCACTAACTGATCGTGTTAAAGTACCTGTTTATTTGTGAAAATCTCCAATGGAAGCGCTGTTTCTAATACATAATTTTTATTCTTGACTATCATTGATAAGCATCTGAGATTCTGCACCAATGAATTCTTAAAACTAGAATAAAAATAAAACAAGGTGAAATTGTATAGGTTTTCTTTAGTAGTAAACTCCGCTACCTGCCCCGGTCTCATAATTTTACAGTAGTCAAGTAAAACTGAAGCATTCATTGCCACATTTTCAACTCACCTAATTCCTATTTCATGTGTGAAAATTCAACAGAATTACGTAATTGCTGGGAATGAAGGGCTTACTAAGTTCACGAGGAAATCAAGACCCAGAGAATGCAGGAAGTTGGGCTGTGGACGTGGGTAGTTGTCGGCAGACAGAGAACCAGAAGCCCGTTCTGGATTCTTACCCAATAGCCTCTCTGTTGTACCAACGTTTTGTTGAACTCATGTCATCTGCCTTAGAGAAAATAATCTTTCTAGTCTGCATAACAGACGTAAAACCCTGCTTTATCGCACAGACATAAAGGAGCAATTTCAATAATGTTTTTTCTTCTGTTGGGTCTGATATCCCAAGACATTTGGAAGAGTTCCTATAACTTTGAATTTTTTAATTACAAAATATCCAGCTGGGACTGGGCCATTTTTAGAAATAAGTAATGGAATTACAGAAGTTGGAAAGAGTCTCGGGTGGCCGTGCATGCTGACTTCTCCCCTGGGTGAGGTCATCGCGAACACGTGTGGACGTTTTGAGAACTGGTTTTCTGCCCCTAAAGCCATTTCTCTGGCTATACTGACGTCCTAAGTGGTTGTTTAGTAAATAATGAGAATAATATGTAAATACTGTGCTCTAAATCTGACGATCAAAAACTACCTAAAGCTAACAAATAAAGGAAACCTCTAATTTATGTAAATCCATATGTTAAATGTTGGCTTGGAACTCAAAAAGTATGTTCTCACAGTGCCTCAGTTAGCCAGGGTAACCCACAAAATCTGGTCTAACCCACAGAATAGCATAAGAAAACGGACCATCATATTCGTCTGCTCGGTTCTGAATGCCCATAACACAGCTGCTTTGGTTCAATACTGGACTCCAACCTCCACTCCCCACACTGGACCACGGGGTAGGGCGTCTGTAGTTTCAAAATGCAGAAAGGAAAGGGGACACAACCTTTCATGTCTACCCAGGGGAGGAAAACGGTCCTAGGACACGGGCAGGATCCTTGATCAATCCTCACCTGAGGTGAAAATAAAATACCTTGGTAAGGACTACCATGCTCTGGGTCTTCCACAAACACCAGGCTAGAGTTTGCTTTGGTGGACACGTGTCCACTTCACAGGAAGCTCCCAAAACTCCTGACCACTGGATGGGGTCAGTTCTGAGGCTTTGTGAAGGTGGAAAGTCATTGAGAAGTAGCCTCAGAGCGAAACTCCCATGTTCCCCAGGTAAATCACAGGACCCTGAGTCTCTCCGCACTGAAACTTTTTCAGTTGAATAGGACGATTACAGTGTTTTGAGCAAATTAGGTTTCAGACAAAATTTAAATTATTTAAATGAAGATTGATATTGTTTTTCTAGTAGAGAATCCTCCAATTACAGAATTTACTGTATCTGTCAATAAGAATAAAATTATACTTGCCTTAAATTGTATGTTCATTTGTTTCTCTGACCATTTCTTGTGAAATTTTAATAAGCAGTGAAATGACCAAATGCTGAAGAGCCAGGGGGAGGAAAATAAAAATAATCTAAAACATGCTTAATTATCCTCTGTATAATAAAAACTTCACGGTAGTAGGGAAAACGCAAGAGCATTCAGACTCTCTAAAAATATTTTAAAGTCCAATTCCACCCTTAGGAGAGTAGATATGACACTACATGTTATATTTATATGATGATTTTTTCTCAAATATATAAAAGTAGTTTATCATCGATATACGAGTTCTGTCCAGAAGGTTTCTAGCCATGTACTACGAAAAACAGAGACATTTATTGAAGAAGATACAAGAAACATTGTCCACAGGACAGTGATGCCTCAGTCCCCTTCAAAGCAGGCACCTTGGGACCTCACACAGCTCTCCCAATCACCATCAGCTGCCCTGTTACACTTCCCTGCATCTCATCAGCGGTCTGAAATCTCTTCCCTTTCAAAGGTGATTTTAGTTTTGGGAAAAGCCAAAAGCTGCCTGGTGCCAATTCTGGGCTGTAGGGGGGCTCAGTCACCTGGGTGATTTGATGTTTCTGGAAAAACTCTGCACGAGACCTGATGCATGAGCGGGCACATTGTCGCGATGAAGCTGCCAATCACCAGGTGCCCACAGCTGCGGCCTTCTGAGTCATCTGAGTAGTTCCCATCCGGAGGAATGTTCAAGCTTAATGCAACATCAGATGCAGATTCGTTGCTCTACTCACTCAGTCATTTTGAATGTGATGGCCACACAGTACACATGCCCACTCAATGGGATCTACCGCCCCCACTGACTGATACAGTGAAGTCGTCATTGTTCACACATGCGCATTCCAGTCCACTCTCCTTGGCTGCCAGGTCACATCAATGTCACACAAACTATTCTCATTATATTAACAATGGCTTGACTTTTTCTGGACATACCTTGTATAAATCTATTTTTCTAAATTGGATTACTTATAAAAATAAGTGCTTTCTAAATAATAAAAATGTAATCGAGATGATCCTATATGAATAGATCATTCCTTATAATATCACAGTGCATTATATCTTATCTGCTCCCCTTCTTAAACATATATTCAGAACTCCATTTTTACTTTAAAACCCCATTAAATTATTAAATCATAACCAGCTATGATTAAGATAGCCACATTTTGTTTTCATTTTAATGAAATGCATTTCTCTGGCCTCTCCCTCTCTATTACTGTTTGCAATTAAGCTTTCTCTAAAAGTTAAGAGTGGTTCATTTTAATGCTGAAGATACCCAAGATGGGGTGTTGGATTTCTTGAGCGGCTCTTTTAGTTTGAGAAATTTCTGGAGATTTTTGTTTTGCGGGTAAATTAGAGAGTAGAGGCTGTGACCTAGTTTTCCATTCCCTCTAGCACCTTGAACTTCTGATATTATTCTGTGTAACTGCCTGTCTCCTGTCCTGAATTTCTCTATTTGTGTTTTCTATTTTTTCTTGACTACACTGGCAGTAGGTCTCTGTGTTACATACTTCTTCAAATCTTACGTCCTTAATTAATTATCTTTTTCTTTTCTCTTTTCTGATTAGTAACCTCTGTTCTAATCTAATTAATCCCCCTTTGCTTGTTTTCCTTGGACATAATTACATGGCTCTTAATATACCACTGAATACAGCTTTGTCCCACTTTCTGTGTGGGCATTTTCTAAAATCGTTATTCTGTGTACAGTTGTGACTGCAGATTTTATTTTCTAGGTTTAATTAATTGAAATCAGTTAATATGACAATTGTTAGTTTTTTAAAGGATTTGATATTTTCTTTGCATTTTTATAGTGGTCTTCAAACATTTTGCTTACATCCTCACTAAATGAATTTTGATAAACTAAATCTCCCCTCCTATATTTTTAGTGAAAATCTATTGTTTTTCATCACAAGTAAAAATAGTTGCAAGGGATTAATTTCTAATGTGTGATAAATGTTGACATTTTTGAATAAAGCTGTCACATCATACTTTTTAATGTCCATTAATAATAAATAATAAATACCCTAGAAATTTTATGCTCACTATAACTTATTTACAAATAAATTAAACTCTTTGATAATAGGGTATTTTACATTATTTCATGTTCTCTTTGAAACTTGCATTATGATCCCACTTTCCATAGAATGTTATTTTAACGCAATTTACCTTTACTCTAGAAATTTCTTTATTCAACACATTCTTCATCTCTTCTGCAACAAACGTGTCAATATATAAATAAAAATTTAATTAAAAAATTCCCTATGGCCACAAGGTTCTCAGAATTGGAAACAAAGTTTCTGTGTTAAGTTTTTGGTGTAGTAAGAATCAGTACACACTTCCATTGTACTTATGTTATATGTTTCCATATAATTATGATCAGATCCAAAAACAAATCTGCATGCTGTAATGAAAAAAAGTATTGACCACACGCACAAAACCTGGTGGACATGCGTCCTAACGACATGGGGTGGCTTCGAGCTGTCTTGCTAGGTTGGGGAACAGCTTAACTGTTCATCGCGCTTTGGTTTGCTGCCCTAGATGACGTTTTGGGTAGTTGCCTATCCTTTTTAGAGTGAAGGCAAGAAAGGAAAATCTCTTCTGCAGGCACCTCTTCAGACAGACCAAGGTCAAGGCCTGAAATGGAGTCCTTTGCAAGGATTCGGCTTCCCTTGCCTCCCAGGACTGCAGACACCACAGCTTGAGGACCACTTGTCTAATACATGACACACTTGGTTGTAATACACATTTTATCCTCTTCTTTAAAAATGTGTTCTTTAGTTGTAGCTACCACGTTTGGCTTACATCTGTTTAGCCAGATTCAGATTATGAATCACCAGGTGGCTGAAGATACTTCTGCTGCGGCAGGACTCAGCCTCGTGGGCGGGGCAGACCCTCTGTCCGAGGCACTCTCCCTTGCGTTTCGTGGCACCTCCAGTTCCTGGCTCTGTTCTCAGACACTAAACAGACCTAGGGGTGACCCAGACAGCCCTCCCCCTCCCCCTACCCATTACCGTTCTCAGGCTAGTAGGACTGTCCCTGATTGGAAATCACTGGTCGAAATCCCCAGTATTCTGTTTAAGCCTGTTGGCTTTTTCATACATTTGAAAGACCCATTAAAATTGTACAGTTTGCCACTGTTGTTTTGTTTCTGTTCATTTTTTTAATGAGTTCCTTACCGTTTTCCTTTATTTGGTAATAGAGTTCATGCCTACTATATGGATTCATTGCGGACTGCATCCTGAGTAGCTCCTTTTTATCCCACTTAATGTTTCTTGTATCATAAATACCGCCTTCTCTGGTATTAATACTCTATCCCCTGCTTTCTTTCTAATTGGACTTTCCGGGTTTTCCTGTGCCTGTGGCTTTACCTGCGACCTTCCCACTGCGCCTGCTTCCTAATTCTGTGGGTCCTCACATGATGGGCAGAAGGGGCTGCAGGTCCCTCTGAATCCCTCCCAGACCTGCACCCCTCCGCTCTTCACAAGAAGTGGCATTAGCCAAGGTCCTCAGGACTGCCCCCGCCTAAGCCCTCTGAGTCTGCAGAGCTTTCTCGGGTCGGGCAGAGCACATTCATTGAAACAATGTTCCTTCTGAAAGGCCCCGGGTGCCCGTAGATCTAGCAGAAACTCTCACACTATTTTTGGTGGGCTTCCTCACTGCTAGGTTATGTCCTGGTTTTCTATCACATGGTCATTTCAGTTGTTACAGGAGAGGAGGCGGAGATGCCAACTGATGCCTGTGCTTAAGTTACCATCATATCAGAATGCTGTTTAGTTAAATAATTCTATACTTAAAATATATATAGATAAAATATATATATATCAATGTGTTTACCTACTACTTATATATTACCTATATAAAACTGGCCTCTTTTTTTGCTCTGGTTTTATGCAAGTTCAAATATTCCATAATTTCATGATGGAAGTTTTAGAGAGCAAATCATCTTTCTGATGGAGGGTATGTCTTTATACGTTCAGCATTCGACTGCAGTGCCATCGTGCCCGAGGATATTGAGGAAGGGCTTCGCAGTTCCTACAGGACGGATGCGTTAGCAGCTGGTATCGTTAGAAGCCCTGACATCTCTTCCACACACACGCATCCTTCTTTACTCCCTCCGTAAATTTGACTCCTGTAAGTGGCAAGTAGAACAGGCGCCCGCTCGGGGACCGCTCTTCGCTGGCCAATCCCTCAGACAGCTCACCTTTCTGGAGTCCCGGATGGTGTGAGGGGCTGTCTCGGCAGACCAGTCACTCAGGTGCGCCCACCCCCATCATCACTGGATGAGTAGGAACTGAGTGTCTCTCAGGCACCAGGATAATCAGACGGTTAAAGATGATTCAAGCTTTGTTGGAACTGTCCTCTTCAACATCTGTCCTCTGCGTTTCTGTCTCTCCTGTACCTTTTAATGCATCCCACCAGAAGCAGAATACGTGGGCTGCTGCTATTTGACGTAAATTATTCGGAAAAGGTTTTGTGGTGGAGCACGAAGTGTAATTTCTTTGCTTTCTGAAAGTGGCATTTGCCATTCCAAAGAAGTCCCTGCTGTCTGTTCCCTGACTCGTTCCAAAGCGTCCTGCACTCGCTGACGTGGAGTCTCACCTGGTGGCTGAAGCTCCTCGGAGATCTTCAGCAGGTGTTTCAAATGACAGCTTTTATCTGAACCATTTTAGTCTTCACCGAGCCTGTATTTCCACCCCTGCCCCCTTTTTAGACTTAGTGCCCGTATTTATTTCTTTTTTCGGCGTCCTGTCCATAAAAACAAATATGTGATGAGCTGTCATTCGTGTGTCCGATTATAATATGAACAGGGCTGGGTGACGAAAAAAACTGGTGGAGAAATAAAGTTGTTGCTTTCTTTAAGGCTGGAGAAATATGTTTTTAATGTTAGATTTTTGTAGGAGTTAGAAAATGTGGAGATTTAAAGTGAAGAGTTTTATTGAGACCATGCAGTTTCAGACACGCATTTTATACGTTGAAGATTTATAAACCACACACTCACACACGTGTGTACCCGTGAAAAGTGCATGTATAAATTTTAATTTCTTACATTTTTGTGCCGATTTAACGCTCTGATTTTACTGGTGCTCTTCTTAAGTACGTACCTCCATTTCTGCTGCAGAAGTGAACTTTTAGCTTTGGCAGTGAACATGAACAGCACTTCCCAGACATAGTGTATGGCCTTGAAGATCGGATGCGTTTTTTAATAGTTTATTTTTATTATATTTTTCCATTACCGTGTATCCCCCTTATATTCTCTTCCATGTCCACGCCCTGCCTCCCTACCCCCACAATCTCCACACTGTTAGGTCTGTGTCCCTGAGTCCTGTCCTTGTTTTGCTTGATCCTGCCACCCCTGACCTCCCCCACCCCAGAGCTGTCAGCCTGCTCTACCTAGGAGTCTGTCTCTGTTTTGCATGTTAGTTCAGTGTGTTCATTAGATTCCATGTATAAGTGAAATCATCACAGTACTTGTCTTTCTCTGACTGACTTATTTCACCTAGCATAATGTTCTCCAGGTTCATCCATGTTGTCACAAAGGGTAAGATTTCCTCCTTCCCTATGGCCAGGTAGTAGTCCGTTATGTAAATGTACCACTAGCTGTCGCATCCCCTCATCTCCTGACAGACCTTGGGCTGCTTCCAGATCTTGGCGATTGTAAATAACACAGCAGTGAACATAGGGGTGCGTATATTCCTTTGAATTAGTGTTTCAGGTTTCTTTGGATATATCCCCAGAAGTGAAATCACTGGGTCAAAAGGTAGTTCCATTTCCAAATTTTTGAGGAAACTCCATACTGCTTTCCACAGTGGCCGCACCAGTGTGCATTCCCCCCACAGCGGCCGCGCCGGTGTGCATCCTCCCCCGGCGGCCGCGCCGGTGTGCATCCCCCCACGGCGGCCGCGCCGGTGTGCATCCCCCCACGGCGGCCGCG
>CM052548.1:78669230-78767948 GCA_028533065.1 Trachops cirrhosus | reverse complement strand
CCGCGCCGGTGTGCATTCCCCCCACGGCGGCCGCGCCGGTGTGCATCCCCCCACGGCGACCGCGCCGGTGTGCATTCCCCCCACTGCGGCCGCACCAGTGTGCATTCCCGACAACAGTGATACAGAAGGGCTCCCCTTTCTCCACATCCCCACCAGCGCATGAGGTTTGCTGATGTATCGACGATGGCCGTTCTGACAGATGGGAGGTGATATCTCATTGTGGTTTTAATTTGTGTATCTCTGATGATTAGTGATGTTGAGCATCTTTTCCTGTCTATCGGCCATCTGTTGTTCTCTTTGGAAAGCTATCTATTTGGATCCTTTGCCCACTTTTTAATTGGATTGTTTGTGTTTTTGGTATGGAGTTTTACAAGTTCTTTATAAATTTGGGGTATTGACCCCCTATCAGATGTATTGGCAAATACATTCTCCCATTCAGTGCTTGTCTTGTCATTTTGTTGATGTTTTCCTTTGCTGTGCAAAACCTTTTTAGTCCCATGTGTTTATTTTTTCTCCTGTGTCCCTTGCCCGAGAAGATGTATCAGAGGAAATGTCCGAGATTTTACTGCCTGCGTTTTCTTCTATGATCTCTATGGTTTCAATTCTAACATTTATGTTTTCGATCCATTTTGAATTTATTCTTGTGTATGCAGTAAAAAGGTGGTCTGCTTTCATTTTTCTGCACATATCTGTCCCAACACCATTTATTGAATGAACTATCTTTAGCCCATTGTATGTGCTTGCTTCCTCTGTCGAATATTAGCTGGCTGTGCTACCCGAGTGGGTTAAGGTGGGAGAAGGGGAGGAATACCAGCTACCCTGCTGTCTCCCAGCAGCCAGGACGGACATCGGCTCCGACACCTCCTTGCATCTTCGGAAAGGTTACGAATGTCCACTTCTCAAAGTTTAAGCTGTTTCAGAGAGACACTCTTTCTAAAACCACTTTTCTTCATATCTCACGTTTTCGAGTTCATGTGTTTACTTAGTGCAAGATTTAGGGGAAATGTACTAGGAAAACATATTAGATATATTTTAAGTTTTTACTGTTTCTGATTATGAGGTATACAATGTTAGGTCAATGAAATCATTTACATGATAGTTTGAACTATCTTTTCTTCCTTACATTTAAATTGACTTTAAATTTTATATACGAGTAGGGACCTCAAAAACTAGAATTTATTTATTTAAAAATTAAGTATTACATGTTTTTACTTGTTTAAACTTCAATCACCTTCAAAGTACTCTCCATTTGATGCAGTACACCTCTTGAGACATTTTTTCCACTGCTCAAAACAATTATTGAACTTGTTGACTTTGATGTTTTTTAGTGCTTCTGCCATTTTTTATTTCATCTCTTCCACACCAGCAAACCGTTTCCCTTTGAGGACTTTTTTCATACAGAAAACAAAAAAAAAAGTGGCTCGGGGCAAGATCAGGTGAATAGGGAGGGTGGGGCCTAGAGGTCATGCTGATTTTGATCAAAAACTGCTGGACACCCAGCATGGTGTGGGCAGGTACACTCGTAAATCACCCTTCATGAAACGTGTTGAAAGAGTCTTCAAAAAAATTCACTGAGGCCAAACGCAGCCTCTCACAACAACACCAGTTGGTGCACTGATCCAGATGGGTCCCTAGAACACTCACCTAGTGGGGGAAGCCTGTAGTACAAGGAGCCCACTCTCCACAAATAATTCTGGGGTTTTTGGGTCCCCCCCATAGACTGCATCTTAGAAAGTAACCTTAGGGTTGAAATTGCTTTGCTGAAGCTCAGGCCAAGAGAGAGTTCAAAATTGTCTTTATGTGTCTTTGCTTTTTCAGCTGCACATTCCCCATGTCATTAGTCTTTCCTGCTGTCAGATCTCATTGACGACTGATTTCTAATGTTTTATTTCCTCAAAGGCTGATTGTAAATAAGTTAGTTGTTATATGGGCTGTTCATCTTAATTTCTTAATTCCGGCCAACTTCTTAGAAAATTCGCCATTGGAAAATAACCTGTTTTTTGAAATCAGTCTTGTTCCATTTCTGAGCCTAGCATGCACCCAAGCTCGACTAGAATGTGCGTTCCGCTCCTCAGAAAGCCTCTGCACCACCGGACAGCTGCTGTCTGCAGCAGAGTAGGGGCGAGACAGGATGTCTTGGAGATATTTTTACTCCGAATATTAACTTTAGAGGTTGTGCCATAGTTAATACTCTTTAACAACTTTTTAGTAGTGTCTTTGTCTGCTTATATGTATTGGTAGAATTGCTAAAGGCAGTGATTTTAAAGTGTTTTTTTTTTCATCCACACTTTCCATTTGATGAAAACTCAGGCAATGTACACGGCGGTACATTCGAAATGACGACACAGCTGTTCTGTTTAAGGGCCGTGCAGCCCTGTGCGCGGACGGCCTAGCGACCGTCCTGAGTGTAAATAGACCCTAGTGACCCGTCCTGAGTGTGGACAGAGCCTAGCGACCGTCCTGGGCGTAGACCGAGTCTAACAACCGAGCTGTGGGTAACCAAAAACATCACTTTCTAAAACGTCTTTCATGAACAGATCTGAATATAAGTACAGTTTACTTGGTTCCGCAAAATTTAAATACCTTTATGTTTTCATTTGTTTAGAAATTAGAATTTTGTAGGACGTTAAAAATAAGTTTTACAAGCTTGCCTCTATGACCTAAAAGTAGGCAGTCCAGTAAAATTAAAGATTTAGTGAAATATTCTCTGATGTCATGGAGACAAAATTTACTTATTTTTTATATTTTTTTAACTAGCTTTTTTAGGGTCATTTAAGCACTGGCTGTATTTAGTGGTTGATGTACAGTATTTATGCTGCTCAAGTAATTGTTGTAATATTTTATCAAATAAAATTGGACTTTTATATGTAGGGTTTGCACTTGTTTAATAATCCGTCTCCTGAAAAGAAGTATAACAGGTGGTGTAAAATTTTACTGTTTGTTTTTCAAGATCTTTTTAGAGCCGCGATCGATCACGTCTCCAAATGACAGGCTCTCTCATCTTACAATGACTTGATTCTTTGCCACTAGAGGGCACTGAAAAAAATGATGTTAATAAACATCATTTGTAGCGGATTTTGATGGGGTTTTTTTTTTTGAAGCTTTTGTGCCGTTGTTCTAGATTATCATCCCTGAAAAGCTTATCTGGATGCCTGCTTTTCAGTCGGAAAGGAAACCCACAAACCTGAGTCAAATTTATGTGCGTATTTTCAGAGACTGTAATTTAAAACCTTTTCAGTGATATTAAATTAACCATGATTCTAGAAAAAATGTCATTGAGTCATGCAGAGTTTCTAAAAATCTGTGATTTAAAATACTCTTTTTGTTTTATTGATGTTGGGGCTTATTTTAGGAATCAAAAGACTTTATGATGGATGGCTGTTGACTAATTTTTTTTGGATAGATTCTTATTTGGCATATTGCATTTAGTAGCATATTTTACTTCAAGGAATATTTGTCTTTAAAATGTTTTCCAGCTTTATTGGAAATTGGAGTTAGAAAGTAAAAATGTTCAGTAGGTAAATAATTTGAAGCCAAGTACTTACCTGTATTTTTCATTAGCTTAATACAGGAAAGTGGTCACTTTAGTTTCTTGTGAGACATGAAAATGTATTCTTTTAGCAAGCTAAGAGTCTCTGTGATTTTGAATATTACTGCTCTCTGATTCAGAAGCAGATAGAATTACTGAGTGATGGAAATGCTAAAAAACCTTTTATCATACTACACACACTTACCACTCACTTGTGATTTATTTGGTCCTGTGATGAAATACCTAAGAACTTTTAGGGATTAGCTGGTCTGTGCTTTAATATCATTTTATCTTTCTTTCTTATTTTTTTTATTTTTCTATATTTAAGTTTGTTCGTTTGAAAGTTATAAATATATTAATCATAGTCAGTCCATCATCCCCAAAACACTGCAGCCTAAACTCGGGCTTATGAATACTTAATTACTAAATTTCAAAGGGTTAGCATCTTGTTAAAAAAGCAAAGCTTATGATAGCGAGTGTGCAATTTTGAAGAAATGAGGAATGCCATTTGTTGTTATTAAGCTGGGATTTGAATGTTGGAGGGAAGCACTGAGGGAGGCATTTCGTTAAAATTGAGGTAACAATCCTCATATGTAGTGTTGAAAAATATTATTTTTACAGTACTCTCATTCTTTATAAATAAACATAAGTCCATGCTTGTAAGCAGTACGTTTACTTTGTCTACTGATAAATTGCTTTTTGTCACTTCTCATTCTATGGAGAATCCTATGTAGCTTCCAAATTAGTAGTAAACATTGCTAATCTCTAAATGGGATCGTTTCTTCTGAAGGAGATACCAATATATTGATTTTGGATTTCCAATACATAAGAAACTGGTTTTTGGTACTATTGATATTAATCCTTTCAAGACAAGCAAATGGATAGAATTGTAAAGGGTTTTTCTCTGGAAGCTTTACCTACACACTTAGAAAACAAGTATAAAGAGAGAAGATAAGAGCAAACAATAGTGATTTTTTAAAATGGACTCTATATTGTACTCTTTGGGGGGTATGATTGATAATAACAGGAAGTACTTCAATATATTTTCAAGTTTTGTATCAGCAGTTACTCTGCTTTGAGAAGCTATGCTCTATATTACTGCCGAATTTTGTAAGTGGTTTTCAAGACGTCTTAGTTTTATTCTCTCCCAGCTGTGTAGAAGATTTACTTAATTTGGTCATGCTAAGCTTCTTTGTGAAATTGGTATTAAAAATAATACAAAACCCAATAACATTTAATTTAACAAATAAAATCTTAGGTGGAATGCAGAGCGTCACAGTAATTTGACAAAGCATCCTAAGTTTCGCGCGCCCAGTGTCCCACAGTAAAGCTTTTCCTGCAGGAAGCTGCAGGAAGCTAGAGGCACAGTCAATTACTCACTCAGCTTTCCTGGAAACACAGCCGGCCCCCTTCCTCATGGCACTTCTCAAAATTACAGTTTCCCTTCTACCAAAATGTGAAAGAAGCATTTTTAAAAAACAGCTTTTGAGTTTATTTGTGGGCCTTAAATAACTAATATAGCAACCAACTTGCCTTCGAATTTTATTTTTTAATTGAAAAGGCTGTGTCAAAATGAAAAGTTAAAATTTGGATTCTAGTTGTTACTGGAAATTTGCATCTTTGAAAACAGCCGTGAACTATTTCATGAGTGATTAGCTGTGTCATTTTTATTTTTATTTTACATTTTTGAAAAGTCAAACACAAATATTTTGTGAAATATTCGTAGGCTTCCTATTTTAAGTCTGGATTTGTATGGTGGATTTTTAGAGGTGAAAAGAATTCTTGATCAATGACTAACATATGGTTTTAATAAGTCAAATCTCAACTGACATCTTTTTAGGTAATTATTTCAGGCAAAGGAGAATTGGGTATTCAGGGAGTGATTGTGAGATGTATACTGAGTCATTCTGTTGATTTTTAAAGACAAAGTAGTTAATTTCCTTTTCTTTCTATTAAATACAAGGCTGGATTTTTTTTTTGCAAAAGTAGTTTTTTTAAATATAATCACTTTGAAGAATTATCTCTTTCCTGAGGCCTTGAGTTAAGAGATTTCATTTTTTCTAAGTGAATTTATAATACAAATAAAAATAATTTAAAAACACACTAATAGTATTTTTAAGTCCATATTTAAGTTTAAATTTAAATAGACTGAAACAATATTTTCAGAAGAAGACTAAGATTTTCTAAATCAAGTTTTAAAGGTAACAATAAACAAGGAGACAAAAATCCTGATATTAATCTAAAATTTAAGTAGCTTTTCTTTGTCTTACAGTTTATAACCAAAAAAACACTTACATTTATCTTTTCATTTACTTTGGTATTTCTGAAATTCTTCAGTAACCGTTTTTCAGGTTTGTTTTTTGTGGTGTTGAAATAAATTTTTGTGCCCCAGATTCATTATACTGGGTAAATCCTCACTTTTAATGTATGTTGAATATTTTTAAATGCTAGATTTTTCTCTTTAAAATGTAATCATAATTCTAATAATTCAGTGATGTTTTACTTAATATCAAAAGTTAAGAAGTGATATTTGCCTTTGGTGTTCATTTTCTTCCTTCCCCAGTTATTTTGATGAGAGGGAAAGACGATACACGAAAAAAGCGAATTTCTTTTGCACACGGTACAGCTTTTCACTAAATGCACATACTGCATCCTAATGGATTAATTTTAAAATGCAGTGTGAATTAAATTTATAGTTTAGTATTTCTCTATTAACCTAAAAGCAAAAGCCATCAATTATAAGTGGAATTTTATTAACTATTACACTTGAACTAGCAAGAATGTATTTATAGAATATATCTGTAACCTATCAAAAATATTATAGTTTTCATTTGGACATACTGAACTAGAAGCACACACTGAAAAATAACTTCTGGAGGATAATTATCATTTTACTATAAATACACATTTTTTGTTGCAATAATGCTTTTGAGTTCATGGCTTCTTTTTACAAAATGATAAAGGAAACTCAATTATTCATATGCTCAAATTCATATTGTAGATTTATTATATACACTTGTGAGGATAATAATGCAGGCTGATTTTATTTTTCTTCCAATGACCTGTGCAAAATATAATGCAAAGTCACCACCACTAACTGTGATTTTTAAAAAAGTACACTGTGAATAACAATGAAATAATTTTTTAAAAGTTACACTGAGTTTAACCCTGCAAATATTGCTGAAATATTAATATGATTAATTTTGGGCATTTCAGGACAGAATCTTTCTTGCACTTTATATTAGAATAAGAGAAGATAAAGGGTCTACTTTTCTTACCCTTCCAACGTTAGCAGGATTTTCGTCGCCCACGCGTGGGAACACCCATGCGAGGTCGTTACCTGGAACGTGACAGTAGCGTTGCCTCTGAGAGAGACACATTGTTCGAGAAGGGCACGCTTACGTCGGTTCCTCTCAGAACCCACAGAAGACATGCTGCAGGGATGTGATGTATTCGAATGGGCTTCTCCCACAGGATGCCTCTTTGTAACGTATTATAACGTAGTTTTAAAGATTGTGTGTTGAAATAAAAAGGATCCAAGGAAGCAGACACTAGTGCAGATCTTCAGCGTATGAATTACCGTGGAATTGTCAATTCATCTCCCAAGTCCATATTTTTGGATTTGTTTGAGTTTCCTACGTGTTTTCATTCAAACTAAGAATATTACCCAAATTAGGAACACATACAGAAGAAGAAAAGTAACTGTTGGTTCTTCACGTAGTGTGTTTTCTTTGTGACTGAGTACCTCCCCACAATTTTGTATTCCAGCTTTGAAACAGGACGCATTAACACGTGTTGTATGTATATGCCCCCGGCGCAAATTTGTTTACGTACTTTACCTGGTGATGCAGTTTTAAGTGGGATAATAGCATATGGTGTCTCCACGCAGTGCTTCTCTTGGTTCTGTACAGTGTAAACAGTAGATGGTAGGAAATAAACAGCGGGTGTAGACCAGAGAGTGTGTGTGAGTGTGTGTAACAGTATAATGTCCTTATTTAACAACAGCACTCTATGCCACAGAAGACAGTCGCAAACCACCTACTCGATGCTATTGACAGTCGAACATAGAAATGTAATAAGCCTAGTGATCAAGCAGTCCAGTGTCTTTGACATTGGGGCCCTGGGGGCCCTAATCCTCATGGATGAGATCTGCCGGAGTTTTTAGGCATGAGACAAGGAACTACCACTAACAGAAGGATCAGTGCGCCCTGTACCCTCCCTCCTCAGTAACAGCCCCTGTACCCCGACAGTGAGGTTCCCTGGAACAGCACGGCCATATAAGAAGATGGTCAGGATATTCCTTAGTATGCCTATCAGGAACTTCGTGATTGTAGGACCATCCTTTTATTGCTTGCAATTTATTTGTAGCTTTAACCGCGATGCCTGACACACAGTGAAATACAGGCGATGATAACAGGAAACAGATGTGCCAGGCATTGTTCTAAGCACTCTGCCTAGATAATGTGTTCAATCCTCACATCAGCCCTATCAAACAGGGACTGCTTTCATCGCACTTTTGCTGGAAACTGAGGTACAAAGGGGTTAAGTCACTACTTCAGGTTCCTCGGCTCGTCCGCAGTGGAGCTGGGATTTGAACTCGGACACTGTGGTGTAAGGGTTTATGTGTTTAATCATCAGCCTGCCGTGTCTCCTGGTCATGGGAGTGAACCATTTCCAACAGCAGTTCAAAGGCTTTGTTACCTGTGTTCCCTTTCACCACTGACAAAATGCTGATTATATTTCACCGTATTTTTTCTGCGTGGTTGTTTTTCATTCGCAGAGAGTATGAAGAAAAGTTTCAGAAGCTCTTTGCTGTAAACTGCCCTTTGAGTAGGATTCCTTTTAACTGATTGCTTGAGAATGTCTGTTACCATTTTATAGGCCCTGAAGATTTATTAGGGGATGTAAAGTGCAGCATAGGGAATATAATCAATAATATTGTAATAACTATGGATAGTGTCAGATGGGTGCGGGATTCATCGGGATGATCGCTTAGCAAGTTATACAATGTCTAACCACTGGGGTGTACACCTGGAACTCATATAATATTGTATGGAAATTGTAATTGGAAAATAAAAAATGACTTAAAAAACTAATAAAGTATAAAAATAGGATCAATATTAGGCACTATGCATTTTTAAAGGAAGCAAAAATGATAATATCTATTGTGTACTATTTCTGGATTTGGTAGCTACTTTAAAGTATATTAAATTGAAATGCAAATTGGTCCTTATTACAGTAATAGGTAACTGTGTGGGTTACCATTAATGATGTTGAAAGCTACCAGAGTTTATATTATCTTTGAATGATTTATTTTAAAAATTAAAGGCAGCCCTGGCCGATGTGGCTCCATTGGTTGGAGTGTCGTCCTGTAGACCAGAAGTTCACGGGTTCTGTTCCCGGTCAGGGCACACACCTGGGTTGCGTGATCCGTCCCTGTCTGGGGTGCGTACGAGAAGGCGACCAAGTCGATATTTCTCTCCCACATCAATGTTTCTCTCCTTCTCCCTTCCCCTCTCTCTAAAAGTAATAAAAAATGTCCTTGGGGGAGGATAAAAAATTAAAGACAAAATTAACTTTTTTATTCAGTACAGTTGATAATAATGTAATTATCATTTCATGTGTGTGATAATTAAGAGATATCTAACAGGCACAAATACCGCATGTTTTAAGCCATATTAGAAATTTAATGTTTCATTTTAACTTAGAAAGATAAGTAATACCTTTATCTTAAATACTCTGTTTTTCAGAGTTTTCTATATTAATAATTCAAATACTTTCAAGAACATATTTCACATGCGCTGTAAAGGTATAACTATGTTCCTTCCAGACCAAGACAAAATTTGATATAGTATGCAAATCAGTGTTTTCTGCTAATGGATATGCAAATAGCTTTCAAAACACTGCATTATATTTTAGGAGCAATGTAAGTGTATACCACATTTTTCCTTAATTATAAATGTATCACTAAAACTGCTAATATTAGACTTGTAAGAGGTATTTCTTAATGCTTCATTTGTATCCTAAACAGTATTCACTGGTTAGTTTTTAAAATGAGAGTAAGAGAGGACCCTTGCCCTAATGAGAACTTTATGAAAATCAGCATTTCAGATAATTTCACAAGTTATATTCTTCATACCCCAACACAAAAAAGTATCGTGTAAATCCAGAAAATCTATCTAATATATGCATTCATACCCAACTTCAAGCAATTGATCCTAACCAAGTAATTGATATGTTTAATCAAGTTAACCATAAATATTTCGCTAGAATGTCACTAAAGTTTTCAATATCTGATAATTGGGTCTAGGGTTTAAACAGTGGACATAAAGGCCAAAAAGAGAGATGTAGTTTGGTGTGACTTACCTTTCTGGTGTTCTGGAAGCACATTTACCACTGTTTTAGGATGCTGAGCAGTTATTGAGTGACCGCTGGTGTTTGGTGCTGCCTGAGCCACTGGGACGTAGTGTTGCCAAGGACGACGCAGCCTGTTCTCCGGGTCTTTGTGTCTGAGCGCAAATACAGTTGAGGGAACAAAAAATTGTGGAGAGCGACACGAGTTACCGACAGCGTCAAATGCGGAAGGTGGGCACAGGGACGTGCCTGAGGAAATCTCATTTAAGCGAAGACCCAAGCGATGCAGAGAAGTTAGGTGGGGGTGAGATGCCCATGTGGTGTCATTTCCCAAAAGAAATGACCTGTGCGGAGCTGAAGCCCAGAGGGCGTGCTGGGGAGCTCGAGGGGGAGTACAATGG
Organism: Trachops cirrhosus; assembly: GCA_028533065.1. Classification (NCBI taxonomy): domain Eukaryota; kingdom Metazoa; phylum Chordata; class Mammalia; order Chiroptera; family Phyllostomidae; genus Trachops; species Trachops cirrhosus. The sequence goes on along the minus strand of CM052548.1, from coordinate 78,757,664 downwards.
TTAGAGTGCAGGGCGTGAGGCCGGACAGAGGGCAGGGCTGGTCCTAGAGGCCCTGGTACGCCAAACTCAGATGTTTGGACTTGATCTGGACGCTGATGCAAAGAAAGCCATGGAGGATTTTTTAAGCAGCCACTTAAAGCTTTTTAAATAAAACATAAATTCAAGAAGGAAAGAACCATGTTTTTGCCTTGTTGCATCTCGTCCCTAAGAATTATTTAATTCCGGGGGAGCAAGGAACTATGTTCACAGCTAGATGGCTGCATCCCTGGGATGACTGCATGGGAGGAAGTGGGAGCACGAAATTTGGGGTTCACAGCCGTGGTCGCTGATACAAGCGGCCCAAAATAGTTAACGCAGCTCCCATACCATGCCCAGCGACTCTCAGAATTAGGCTGATCAAAGTAAATCAGCAAAAATCTTGGTAATAAAAACATTTTATGTAGGGTCCAGGATCACAAAAGGCACTGAAAAAATATGGGGATAAAAGAACTGCCATCTGCTTCCCCGGAGATTCGGCCTGGACTCTGTTTCCCTCCGCAGCCAAGTGCAGCCGGGGGGTCCGGCTGAGTTCCAGGCTTGCCTCGTTTTGAAAGGCTAGTGAACCATGCAGATGACTCTCAATGTACACGGCCTCGTCCTCAAGAAAACTGGAATTCCTGAAATGGTTTCATGACAAGTCCAGTCCCGTGAGGTCTTCCAGATGGTGTTGGTTAACTGACCCTAAGGAGAGATCCAGCTCCAGGCAGAACACCGTAAAACAAAAGCTGTATTCCGTGAAGAGACACATGCCCACTGTCTTCTCCTCCTCCCGCACCCCTCCCCCTCCTCCCCCTCCCCCCTCCCCCTCCTTCTGTGTAAGGAATCCGGGGCCGCTCCTCACCCTGGGGCACACCTGTGTTCTAATCGGAAATCCGCAGTGGAGAGGAACTTCCCAATTCCTGCGCCTGATTTTTAGAATTTTGATAATCAGTGGGATTATGAGATATGGGGCAGAAGCAGAACAGCTGTAAAAAACCCCTTTTTACGGTTCTTGCAAACGAGTGTCAGAATATGGCTTTGTGTTACTCTCACGGGAAGCCGGAGTACTGACAGCCCCTGATGAAATGTGAACTTCCTTTTCCTTGGAAGTGGTGACCATCAACTTGTGTGTCTATTTCTTTATCTTTTTCCTTTGAATTACCATAGGTAATGAATTAACTGTACTTAATCACATGCGAAGGTTGCACAGTTTAAAAACTGCAACATTTGTCCCTGGTCAGTGTGGTTCAGTCGGTTGGAGCTCATCCTGTAAGCCAGAAGGGTTACAGGGTCCGATTCCTGGTCAGGGCACATGCCTGCGTCGTGGGCTCAGTCCCCAGTCACTAGGAGAGGCCACTCATCGAGATTTCTCTCACTCTCTCTGCCTCCCTTCTCCTCTCTCTAAATCAATAAGCACGTCCTCGGGTGAGGATTGAAAAAGCTACAATTCTTGAGAAAGCATAATATGTAATTTTATTTTCATAATACAAAATCATGTATATCAGGCATAGCAACCTAAAGATTCTGGTTTTATGATTGGGACTGTTAGTATACCCATTAAATATACTGCTGGAAAAATACTTGATTAGCCAATGCAATTTAATCATGTTTAGCATGCTGGCTGGACATACCTGTTTTACAAAATGTAAAAAAGATTTTTCTCAGCTCTCAAGGAGTTAATACAGGCAACATACATAGTAAAGGCTTGAGATAGTTTTAAAATGAAACCTAAATAAGATTCAAGGGATTTATTCAAACACTTACCTCAGGTTCTGGGAGGCACACGTAGTACTTGTTCCATAAATATTAATTAAATGCATGATGTAATTTATTGTAATTCAAACAGAGCCCTTAAATCGTTGGGCAGAATATAGCAGGAATGTGAGGCTGTAGGAGATTCAAAGGGAGGCCGCATATGGTGTTCGTGAGTTTCCTCGAAGGAAGTGGAGCTGCAGATCGGTGCAAACGATAAGGAAGTGAGTGCGTTTTGGATAAGATGGCAAAGGCAGGGGCATAAAAAAAGTGGTGATTAATTGTTTCCAGGTGATGGCAAACATCTGAAACACACATGGGAAGTGATGGGGGAGCGTATGTTGACAAGCACAAAGAAGTGGGGTTTCTGACTTAGTGGGGGTCATGGGTGAAACAGTTGGGTTCGGGAGCCCAGGCCTTGGTGTAGACAAAAAGGCGTCTGGGCTCGAAGTCATCAGGGTAGCGGCCCGTTCGAAAGAGGGCTCGGTAAGATGCTGCCGAGGAAAGGCGGCGTGAGTTAGTGACGTGTTTAATTTCCATGAAGCCAAAGGGAATGTCACTAAAGAGGAGGGAGTGATGAATGATAGCCAGGACTAAAGAGCCTCGATTTTATGAACGGTTAAGCTAACTAAATAAGTTTATTCCGGATACAAATAGAGAGGTTAGGTGCAGTGCCGGGCGGAGAGTGTGGCCCAGCCTGGGGATGCCAGCTGCGTGTTACCCCTGACACTCAGATTGCATGTGCAAAGTCATGTGGGAAGTCAGACCAAGAGCACAGATAAAGGGAGAAAATCTGTTCAAGGGGGAGGGAGAAACGGGCAGTTAATAAATACCAGGGGAAGAAGTCACAGATGAGGGTGGGGTGGCTCGAAAGGTCGGTGTCCTGGAATCCTACCATGGAAACTGTTTCCAGAGGAAGCTTTCCATCGTGACTGAGCAATCTAAAAGGGAGACGGCGTAAAGAAAGGTGTGTGAGCATCTGCTGTGACTACATGTGCATGTGAACGCAGAAGGCATCAGTAATGTAAACGTTCTGGAAGAATGCCGGGGGCAGACGCCAGTCTCGGGTGCCGGCCGTGGCGGAAGGTCGCTGGAGGTGGGGAATGGAAGGAGTCGGGCCTGACGGTACTTTGCTGAAAACGAGAATTGCTCCTTTCATTTTCACTTTTAAATGGCTTGAATTATAGAAGTGTTATCCAACAGTTAAAAGATCATTTTGTGCTCTTCATTTTAAGTTAATTTATTCATTTTTAGGAAAGTGGTTTTACCACTCCTGAAAGCGTAACGGCTTTTATGGACATAATATGATTGGAATTCTTGACACTTTTGCTTCATCTATAAAGTCAAGGGAGACTCTAAAATTGGTCAAGTAAGATCAGAAAACTATGGTACATCTACACAATGGAATTCTATGCAGCAGAAAGAAAGAAGGAGCTCATACCCTTTGCAACAGCATGGATGGAGTTGGAAAGCATTATGCTAAGTGAAATAAGCCAGGCAGTGAAAGACAAATACCATGTGATCTCACCTTTAACAGGAACCTAAACAACAAAACAAAAAAAGAAGTAAAATATAACAAAAGACACTGAAATAGAGGACAGGTAGTCAGTGACCAGAGGGGAGAGGGGAGGGAATTTCAGAGGAGAAGGGAAGGGTTTACAAGAACAAATATAGAGGTCACATGGACAAAACTAGGGGGGTTGGAAAGGGGAGGGAGGAGGGGAGGGATGGGTGGGCTGGAATGGGAATAAAGGATAGAAACTGTACTGAATAAACTAAAATTAAAAAATTTAAAAAAATAAATAAAGTTATTAAAGTGACGTTTGGAGCCATAATTATATTTTGAAAGAGCAAAACCTTATGAAAGATATTACATTCTATAATGTGCTCTAATAAATAAAGGGAAACTATATCCTTGCAAAATAAAATAATTTATTGTCTAATTTTTTTGTGTTTGCATGATGCCCAAAGTTATGTTTTCAGAATTATTTTTACCAGATAAATATTACTATAACTTAAGGTGGTGTAGAGTAGAAGTTTCCAAACTAATATTGTGTGTTCTTATGAACTCCCAAATAAGCTCTTGTTATTTTAGTGGTAAAGTAAGCATTCCGGGTTTGTGTGGGTCTGCAGGGTGAGGGAGAACATGCCACGTCACGTCGTGGGTATGTATAAAATATTTAGACTTTAATAGAAAGAAAAACCAACCTTTATTGAGTTAAGTGTGAGTAAGAACACCAGGCTGTTGGAATGATTGATGGTTTTCTCCTCACATGTAACAGACTAACATAATTACACAAAACCGTTGCTTACCACTTACAAATGACCAGATTTCTTCTGCAGGGGTGGTGACAGTGTATACTCACAAAGCAAAACCAACTTCCCTTCCTTCCTTCCTCCCTCCCTCCCTCCCTTCCTCCCTCCCTCCCTTCCTCCCGTCCTTCCCTCCTCCTTTCTCTTTCTGATTTTGGAGTTTATTTTTTATTTATTTATCTATTTTAATCTTTATTGTACTATTTCCATTACCATTTAGTCCTCTTACACCCCCTCCCCCTGCAGTCCCCACACTGTTGACCGTGTCCACGAGTCCTTTTTCCTTTCGCTCAATCTCTCCACCCCTAACCTTGCCCCACACTAGCTGTCTTCTGCTCTCCACCTATGAGTCGGTCCCCATTTTCCTTGTTAGTCCAGTTTGTGATTTCGAAGTTTAAAAGTTATTTTATATTTTTGTTTTTATAAAAATCTCTAAGAACAGAATTTGGTACATGTGCTGAGTCATTAAATATGGCATAGAAAAGAAGCTACACGTGCTGGACAATGCACTGTAATGGACGGTAGGGGCCTACAGGGATGGACTTCTCTCTTTTTCTTCCTTCCTTCCTCCCTTTCACAAGTATTTCTTTTCGGCACAATGCCACGAATGGTGAGAAACAGAACAGTGTATTGCACCATCTCTCAGTGCCTGCTTTGCTAAGTACTGGTGACGTGTCACTGCGCAACGCAGGGCGAGTTCCTGTCGTAATGGAACTCCTACTCCAGTTCTGCACTCAGACAATAAAGAAGGAATTGTATTAGAGGGAACCGTGGTCATGGAGGGGCAAGAGACAGTGAAGGGATTGAACAAACGATGCAACAGACAGGGTGGCCGGTGCGTGCCTCTGCGCAGGTGTGACATGGGACCCAAAAGGTGAGCCGGCCCAGCCGAATGAAGGTCTGGGACGGGGAGCAGGAGGCACGTGCACCAGTCCAGAATGAGGAACGGACTTGGGGTGAAGGTCGGAAAGGGGGCGGCGTGGCTGCAGAATGCTTGGGGGTCTGCACTGAGGTGGGAGAAGTAGGGAGGGATGACGAAATGTAGGGTACTCGAGGCTTTGGGAAGGGTTGGGGTTTAAAAAGGAATGATGCAGTCTTCTGATCCATGTTTTCAGATCACTCTGACCGAAAGGTGGGATTGAATAAATGCTGCCTTAACAGAAGTTACAGTGCAAGAGGAAGGCTCAAAACATGTATGTCATAAAATGCAAAAGGGAAAATGATAGATGGTGTAAGAACAGTAAAACCGTATTCTGTTGGAGTGTGAGGCTCAGCTAGGAAGATCAGGAAGGACATTCATGGAGACATGTGGAAAGGTGTGAATGTTTTAGACGTATAAAAAGGAGGAGAGAATTCCAAAAATTCGATAAAGAACCTAGCACCAAGGTTCAGGGATCTAGGGAGCAGTTCTGTTTGGTTTGAACTTAGCAGAGAATAAATCTGGGACCAGCTCGTGAAGGACCTAGAACCTAGGGTTAAGAACTTGAACTTTCCTCTAAGCAGTGGGGTGCCACTGGAGAAACTGTAGCATTGTATCACAAGCGTTCATTCCTTTGGAATCTCTGTGTAAAATACACCGTGGGGGCTTTCAGCGTGGCTTCGCTGCTAACTAGCCATGCAGCCTCGGGCCGGGTCTGTTTCATTTTGCCTTTATCATCTGTGCAGTGAGGAGGTGCTCTCTACAGCCCCTATTATTTTTAAAACACTATGAATTTCAATATAATACACACCAGAAATATTTCTAGAGTACGAGGCCATTCCATTCCCCTATCCTTTTCACTGGTTAGTTCACGTGGACCGTCTGCAGACAGCGGGACTAGGTGAGGTCTTTGCAGAGTCCCATATTTTGTGGGTTCACTTTTCAAACACATATCCAACACTAGCTGAGCAAAGACCCCGGGTATATTTTCCCACTGCTAAACATGCAATGCGGAACACAATAACGTTTCTCTAGGAGAGCACTGCCCTCATCTCCTGTGCCTGCTACCTGAGACAGGGGTGGACAAGAGGTGAGTTAACCCCAGCGTTCATGTCGGAACATAACAGTCCGTGGTGGTTTGGTCTCACACCGTTATTTGGGGGCCACTCATCACGGCCCTCGCTCCGTTCAGAAACTGGCCAGCTGTTTACCCACTTCCATTCTCACGGAACAGACTGCGAACCGAGGGCGCGCAACAAAACCCTCCCTCTACGACAGGTGCGGGCCTTTCGTTCTCACGCATTTCCGGAAATTTCTGACCTCCGGACTGACAAAGCGGTGTTACTAAATTGTCAACATTTGGGGGACTGTGTCTTTACAATGACTACATTGTTATATGGCAATATAAAATACTTGGGGTTTCAAAGAATGATAAATATTCACATTTTTCACTGATGCGTGAGTGTTCATCGTTTTTCTTTGACGACGTGACCGTGTTAACCATCCGCGGTCGGTAGGAGTTACTTGGGCTACTCTGTGGCTGATTTCTGCGTCTGTGGTCATCGGCGGTGTCTGCCATGATCTTTAACATCCCGTCCTCTTCTCTGCATCTGTGGTCATCGGCGGTGTCTGTCATGATCTTTAACATGCCGTCCTCTTCTCTTCTGCATTGGCGGGGAATCGTGCGGGTAACAGCCTCCCCGGGGCCCTCCTGCTCCGGGCCTTGCGAGTCAGGAGCTCACCCAACAAGGGGTCCCGGGGCACAGGAGGCCGTGTTCACAAAGGTCAGATCGCGGCGGGGAGAGTGCTGTGCTCTGAGAGGCTCTAATTTTTATTTCCTGGAAATGAAATGGGGCAGGACGTGCTCAGAGTGTTGTGTGAGGTTAACTATTACCATTTTTTTATTTTAGTTATAGCAAAGAATTGCTCAAAGATACATTTGAAATGATTCTGTGAATGGGGCTGTTTCTGAGCTTGTTCTTAGGCACATTTAGTACAAAATGAAAGAACTTGGCGACTCTGCTCCTTACTGAAGCATCGTGTTAAGCCTAAAACTTGCTAGCCCTTGACCTCACACTCAAAACCAATGCTGGGCTGCGAACTCTCCACCCACCACAGTTTCAGTTTTATGCCTAATTGTGTTTTTCTCATCTTTCCCCTTGACTTTGCAATGTAGTACACATAAGAGATACAGGGACAGTTTTGAGGAAAAGACAAAGAAAAAGAATTTAGCATATATGCAAATATATGTATAGCCCTGTATATCTACTACTTGAAAACAGCCTAGTCAATCAACAATAAATTCACATTTTACTGACCTCAGCCGGGACGCTAGTAAGCCTGCTCTTGATTTTCAGATACTGTTTTTCAAAGAAAGATTTGTAATGATGTTTTTCTTTGAATGCAGTGTGATCAATACTTTCTTTAATTAACAAAATAAACTTTAAGGCAAAACCGCCTTCAAAAATGATTCAAGGACCAATATTTGTATGTAAACTTCGGGAGATAGCTATCCCAGTTCCGTTTGGGACAGGTGGGTTGTTGGTCAGATGAAGGAATGAAGGTCACCACGCATATGCACTGGACATGGTCAAACAACACTCTGCTGATTGTTATTACAGTCAGATTTACAGTGAAATGTATATATGAGAAAATGTATATATATAGTGTATATTTTCCACCGATGTGAAAAGTTGTTACAACTTAGGACCAAACTTACTGGCCCTGAGGATTTTGATGGCCTGCTTGCTGTCTTCTGTGTCTTTGTTTCGTACCATGGTCTCTATTCTGATCTCAATTCTGATCTTTTAGTAACTCGTCTAGCATGGTACTCTGTTCGTTTCTGGTACGTAGAACATTTACATTTATACTTCCATCAGCGTGTTTAGATAATGTTAAAGGGGCAGGCTGTATTTTCAAATTGTGCAAGGATTCTGTAGAAGTTTGTGAAACACATCAGTGAAAATTGTGTTAGTTTTTCCCCAGATTTTTTCTTCTAAAGGTGAGTTGTATTCATTTGGTTTGGTTAGGCGGAGTCTCTGGGGGCTACTTCTCATCAGCTCTGACTCGAGTGCCATCGATGTTAATGGGGGACACCTACAGAATCCACTTCTGACCTGGGGACAGTGGCATTAGGATCACATTATAGTGCCAGCAGGTGCTCCCCTGGACATGGCGCAGAGTGAGAGGGAAGGGTTTGGGATGCAGAACAGTAATTGGAAAGAGAGAAATAAATCCTTCCCTTTCCGTTGCTTCACTGCTTCCCACTCTTCCAGGTAAAGCACACCTGCTGAGTGGCTGAGAACAGGTACCTGCCAGCATGCCGTTAATTTCAGAGGGATGTCGGTGGGCCGCATCCACCCAGCAGGCGTGATGAGCTGAAGGAAGAAGACGGCAGAGTGCAGAGCACAAAAGAAGGAGCTCAGATCGCGTGGTGCTCAAAATAAGGGACGGCGAGGCAGAGTGTCTCCTTGCAAGCTTGTATTTCCAAGGATTTCTCCTGTACTTCTTAATACTACATTTTTGTGGTACTTGAAGTCATATTAGAATTATGACAGCATACGTGAAAATTGTACAGTATGGTGTCATATTACAAAGCTAACATTTCTTTGAAATGATTTTAAAACTCAGCAGACGGTGAAGTTATCCTGATAAGAAACTTGGTTTTGATTACAATAATGAGATATACGGTACGGTGTCAAAACTGTCTTCCAGTTGACACAACAATCCATAATTTATAGATTGCCTTAAACATTAAAAGGCAAAGTCAATTATAACTAATTATGATGCTACATTTGCTTGAGAAGTTATTATATCCTTTGGGATAAAGGAAGTAATATTCACGTCAGTCAGGAATCTTCAGCTACAGTTTCCTGGTTCTGTCTTAACAACGTTTCAGTTTCGTTTTGTGAGAATCCTGAGCCGGTGGAAGCCTGCAACCCTGCTATTTTTAGAACTAACTGTAGCAGCTTCTGCACATCATTGGGCATTTGTTCCCATTCTGAACTTCTCATCTGCGCCGAAGCTTCAGTGAGGTTCCTGGAAGTCCTGTTCAGTGACGCTGAATCAGTCAGAAATGACTTGGAAATTATGCTGGAGAAAATAATTACAACTTGAGTTATCGTATCAAAATATTATTGTTATCCCTACTGGTATTGGTTTCAAATACTCAAAAGGAATTAAAAATGCGAACTGTAACATTGATTAATTTTTTTCACATTGGGTCTGCATTTTGCTTAAGCAGGTAAAAGCCAGAGTATCTATCTGCAGATGATGCTAGAAGGCTAGGTACATTAGCATCTCTCAGAGTGAAAAGGAGGGGTTTATGTTTGTCTGTAATGTTAGTGTCATAAGGACAGTTTTCCTTCTTAAGGACAGTGGGCTATGAGAAAAAAAGAAAAACTCACCCTTGCATGAGCTTCCTAGAAAATTTAATGACTTTATAAATTACTGGTGCTCTCTCACGTTATTGGAGAAGGCCCCCATCGTGTGTGCTTTGTCACCAGGCACTTTATAAGTACACGTGAAACATACGTGTCCTGTGCTGTGGAATCGGTCACAAGGCACATACATAGCGCAAGCTTCTCATCGCGAGGGAAAGAGGAGAAATTCCGGAGTGACAGTAAGGGCAGAGTATTCCAAGAAGACAAGCTACAACCCGTTGTTTGTGTCACGTTATAAGTCACCCTTTCTCTGTGGTTAGGACTTTATTCTGCCGGGATGCTGGCAGAGGACAGCCTAGAGCTCGTGCCAATGGCCGAAGCTCCTTGTACCCATTCAGAGCATGCTTGCTGCTTTAGGAGATGGGATTGCAAAAATCCTCTCCAAAACGGCAGCCGAAACAGCGTTAAAACCCAATTTCCTTTGATAAGGCTTTAAGGCACTCACGTGAAAAGCGACACCACTCTGAGTGGCACTGCGTCAGCACTATGTGCCGTGGTGTTTGCTCAGGACTGACAGTAAGCCAGGCGGGCTGGGGGGGGCACTTACTTTCCTCACGAAGTCATTAAGTACCACCACCGGTTTCTGTTGGGCCAGATCGCGCCTCCATTTTATGATCAGTGTATACGTTAATGCTGGTCTTGATTTCGTGTACTCTACATGAGAGATACCATATTTAAACTGAGCGTTTAGAATGAAGTTACAGTAGTAACAATAATGAAGAAGAAATTCCGTGATTGATTGACTGATCAAGACCGTGCCTACTAGAATTATAAAATGATATCGGTGTTTAAAAACGTATTGAGTACACATCTTCAGTCCACTGTTTGCCTCATAATACAAACAGATAAATTAAGAAAACTGTGATGTGGGTTTTCTAACGTTTCCCTTTTACGCGCTGCCAGTTCATACCCAGCTGTGCCACCGTCTGCTGGATTGCAGGTGGGCATGTTGCTCGTCACTTCCTCCTTCCCTCCTTTCTGTCCCATAAATGAAGAAGGACAAGTGAGCCCTAGACCAGACCCCTGGCTCTTCCGTGGGACAAGCAGGAAAGTGGGGGAGGGAAATGAAGGCACCCATACACGACACTCTGTTTTGGAAACAGATGGATACGACTACATGGTTTTTGTTAGGGTTGTCAGTTTATATTAAACTGTTCATCTAATTGAAGTGATATAGAATTGACATCTCTTTACACTTCAAATAATTTCATTTGTGAAGAGAATTGGCAATATAGAGAATTCTGTTCCTAATAATTCTTGTTGTTTTTTTTTAAGACCCGTAGTTTTTCCTTAACTGAATACATTATATTTGTGTTTTACTTGAGAGCTTACCTTAACGGTACTAGGGACTTTCAAATGTTTATATTTTGGCAGCATTTTAAATATTTCTCTTATCCTACCCTTTTGGAATTTGACACAGAAAGTACTGGTTTATATAAGAGGGAAATGATGTTTATTAGAGCACCTTTCTCCGAGGAAGGACTTTCGCATGGAAGTACTTTTGCCTCCAGCGCAGTAGGACCAAATGGTACCGAGTGATTACAGCACCGTCTTTGGGGGAGTTGTTTGCTCAGCACTTTCTCGTGGGCGCCTTGCCTGGCTCATTGAAGGACACCTGAGCGAAGCTGTGATCGTAATGAATTATGACAAGCCCTTGCCTGTCAGGCAGAGGTTCCCGCCTTCCTCCTTTAAGACAAAAACTTAATGGAAGATGCTCAGATGGGCAAGCTGTCTGATAATACCGCTTAAGTGCTCATCCCTTGTCTGATGTGAATATTCAGAGAGCCGTGAAGCTGCCAGTGGCAGCGTTTAATATCGTCTTTCTCATAATGCCTGAATAATTTTCCAGAGCCCGATCGAGGCAGCTGCTGGGAACACCGTGATTTGTTTAGTTTTCACCTTGGTCCTGGTGGAATGCTGACCCAGCTCATCTTCAGGACTCTCGGGGGGAAATGGTTGCATATGCATGGCTCGGGTGTGTTCTTTCAAACACACAAAACTGAGGCCGGTGGCCAGCCACTTTGCTCAGAGAGAAATAAGGAGAACTGTTTTTTTTCAGCTTCCTTTAAAAATAAGAGGAAATGACTGTTCATGAAGAACTGGACGAACAACGAAGACGATCTTGCATATTCTGGGTGGATGATGTGAGAGGAGGGGAGAAAGCGCTGTCTGGGTGAGCTATAGAAGGTTTGGAGACTTCCCTCGGAAGAGGGTGGCTGGTTGTGTTAAACAGCCTGGCTTTTCAGCTACTGTAGTTTTCATTTTATGTGTATTGGCCTTCATTTGCTGAAATGCTTCAAGTTCACAGTCCTAAAGTCATTTCGAGAACGGGATGTAATTACAAAGGTATCTTATGCTTACCAACAGCTTTTTTGGATCAATTTAATTATCATTACTTGTGGATACTGTAAATTGAATATCCCTTCCCTAATTACATTAAACTCAGGGGTTAGCTGCTTAAACATCTAAATGAGAAAAGTTCATCCTTTGCTATAAATAGGAGAATTGTTCTCTTATTTAGACTGACCTTAGGAGCTAGGCATTTTACATGATATTGTCAGGTGAGCATTATAAAGACAGTCTGTAATGAGATCTGTAATGAGGAACTAAGGTATAATGGCCCTTTGAAAAAGTTAATTTATTCAGCATTTTCTTATTGCGTGATGGAATTAAAGTTTGTGTCTATGTCCAGACCCCCTTTTCCTTAAAGGGGCCAGTCACACTGTTCTTGGTTTACTCGAATTCTGCTGGGACTTTGAAGTGGTTTAATATTACGGCCCCAGCTTAATGGAAGCCACCCTAAGAGCAGTGAATTAGTCTTGCCCTTTTAAACAGAGCTAATTTATTTAGGGGGTAGGAAAGCTCTTTTGCCTGCTTGTCCCTTCCCCTCTTACACACAAATGATATACAAGAATATATTCAAGCCACAGGAAAAGTACCTTTTTTCTCAGAGGAAGAAAATGCCTTTGGACGCCTAGAACCAGGAACCGTTTGTCCCCGTGGAGGAAAACCGGCCTTCAACCAGCTGACGTGTGTGTCTTGCTGTCGTTTGAGCTCAAGTGACTTTGTGCTTTGTGAGGACGCAGACGTTGTTCTGATGAGAGATTTGATTGATTTCTGCTTGTTAGAGTCATTGTGAATTCAGTGCATGCACAGCTACGTGCCTTCATTTACTGTGTTCTTTCTCAATTGTAGCTTTTTAAAAAAAATCTGTCTAATAAGTTAATACTCTTAAACATGCAAGCACGGCTCCTTATTTTCAGCGAACAGGGATGGCCGCATGTGCTCGATGACTCACCACAAGAGCTTGTAAGATAGGACGGGGCTGAAGCAGTTGCTGGGCTACCCAGGAGAGGTTTTTATTATGCCAACAAGTAGCTGAAATCTTTGGTAGGTGATGGCCAATGTTGAGACTTGGATCAAAACCCATCCTGAGTGTTTTCTGGATTTTCTAATGAGGTGTATGGTAGAATACAACAGAATGAAGGGAAAATGTAGACTTTGTAACATTAAGGAATTAACGAGTGTTTTTGAGCTCCGGGTTTTCGAAAAGCAGTTGCATTTTATACTAAAGTGTACTGGGAGTGTTGTGTTCACAGCCATTGCAAAATATTTCAACCATACTAGGTTCCACAAATTTACTCGTGATGGGACACTAAATAACAAAATGAAAATTCTTTGGATTTAAATATGTCTTTTAATACCTTTTTTGGTTTTGTGGGGCTTTTCTCCCCAAATTGCAGGTAGATTTTATTTTTAATAGCAGAGTAGAACTTTAAAGGTACCTGTGTACATGTATACATTCTTTATCCAATACATAACAAATATTTTTTGAAATGAGTTTCTTAAAACTATGGAACCTCACATAATAGTTTATTGGTTAAAGGTATGAAATTGAATGTTCATACAAGTGACAATTTTCCTAATCAATTCAAACAGGCACAGAACTCTGGAATTAAATTTCTAATATCAGATGACTTACTATAGGCAACCTAAATTTTAAAAAACAGGCAGCTACTTTATGCTTTGATACTATTAGGCACAGTTATCAGTTGTATGAGTCCATTAGTGGTTGAGTTTTATTCTTCTTCATAAAAAACCATCAGAGATAGACATTCCAACACAGACGTACATAGAGAAGGTAGGAATGTTTCAAAGACCCTGCACTTACGGAGTAGCACAAAAGTATTTACAGCTGTGTGTATGGAAAATGATACGATAATTAGTAAATAATACAAGAATAAACTGTTCTGCCTACTCACAACTGTAAGCCTATATTTGCCCCTCACTATTGGCCTCTTCCGGAAAAGGTGTCTCGGTGAAGACACTATGTACCCACACGGGGGGTGTGTGCGTGCCTGTATATACCGATGGTTGAGCAGTGGAAACTTGGGATCATGAGAATGAAGAAAGAATGGTTTGAGGCTGATGTAGGCATCAGTACATAGATGCTTTCACTGTTCAAAATTAGAGGGCTCCGTGTGTGTGAGTCTGCGTTTTAGCTTCTTTAGTACATGGCATGTGATTCCCCTGAGAGTTGAGATTCTCATCTAGACTGGTGTGGCTCAGTGGGTTGGGCGTTATCCCACTGACCCTGAAAGGCTGTGGGTTCGAGTCCAGGTCAGGGCACTGCCTTGGTGGTGGGTGCAGCCCCCAGTTGGGGTGCGTAGGAGAGGCAAGCAATCGCTGTTTATCACGCGGATAACTCTCCCCCTCCCTTTCTCTCACTATAATCCGCAGGGGAGGATTACAATTTAAAAAAAAAAAGAGTTGAAATTCTCACTCCATAGTCTGTGGGACCAAAATATACGTAGGACAAAGACGTCTTCGAAGGCGCTGACTCGCGTTGTCTCTTCCAGTGACACCCAGGATGTTAAGCGCTTCTGACGTTGATGATAACCGACACGTGCTCAGTTTAGATCAGAATTGAAGGACTGTTGGGGAAATTTCTCATCCTTTATTCTCACTGTTTGAGGGGAGATTTTTTGAGGGTTTTGTTTGTTTGCATTGTGGGATGTGTGTGCTGCTCGCATGCGCAGTTAGCCGCGTCTCCATCTGTTCCGGTCACTCTGCTTAGGTTTCGCTGCCGTGGTACCAAGTGGAGCAAAATCTTGCTAAAACTTTTCTGCAGTTACTTTTTGTCCCAGTGGCTTCCTATGGTGCCTGACATTCTATTAAAGTTTATTTTCCTTGGGACTTTATTAAGTGACAGTTTTTAAAAAATGTGTATTTCAAAACCGAGCACCGGATGGCTGATGCGCACCGGTCCGGTTGCCGTGTGCAGGAACGGCAGCAGGCCTGCGGAAGGGCTCGACGACGTCATGAAAGCAGTCGTCTGGAGACGAAGAAGTGTCAGCACGCGGAGGCCTGAGGCTCTTCCCACCTGGGTGCTCTGCAGAACGCCGTTTACAGTCGGAGGCTGAAGAATCCGCCCTTAACGTGCAGGGCAGTACAGTCTCAGTTGAAACAGGTGCCCTGGCACTTGGTTTTCGCAGCCACCCTCCGAGGTGCTGGTCCCACTCTTCAGAGGGCACAAGTAAGTCTCACGGGAGTTCCCCGGGTTTCCCCGGCCTCCCAGAACTAACAAGGAGCCAGGCCGGTATTTGAACCCCGGTCTGTCTCATGCCGGGGTCTTTCAGTGAGAAGCTGCTCCCCACACCGTATGGCCCATGGATTTGGCTGGGAGTGTGAACGCAGAGAAATATTAAGAAAGGGAAACCATCCCCCTTCTGTCTCCTCTGTGTAAACTCCTCTCATCATTGCTCACCATACTCTTCTCCTTCAATCTTCCTTACTGGCCCCAGAGTCGCTGCAAACAATTAAGCTCAGTAAAACGTGTGCTTGGGGTACAAACGCATCTCCTTATGCCTCCACTGTTAACAAGTTCTAGAACTGTCGTTGCTCCCAGTGCAAGGGACCTAACAGAAATAGACAGCTGATAGCAGGATATGCAGATTGATAGCGTTGACTGCCTACCTGAAAATTGTGTCCACCCAGCAACAGGCCAGACTCCCACCTACAAAGGTCCCTACAGCCCATCTCCCGAGATATAGTATTTTCTTCTTTTAAATGTTTACAGACCATATAACATTGGATACATAGACCTTGGTAGCAAATGTCATTGTAAAGTGTCTGTTTTTAAAAGGAGTCTTAGAAAAGCTTTTTCTAGAATGTACTGCTTTGAAATAGCAACAGGGCCAGAATGCAAAAAAAGGTGGAAAATATTTCTAAAAGAAGGCACTTATATGACTTCTGGTTTACATAACCATCTAAACATTGTTCCTGAGTGTCAGAAGTAGTTCTGGTGTATGTCCAAAGCTGCTACAAGAAGCATGAGCCCGGGAAGTAAATATTCAAGTGGCTGAGACATAATAGAGCCAGAGTGAGTATCTGGAGTTTATCAATGAATTACGGAATTATTGTGGA
The DNA here is from genome assembly GCA_028533065.1 of Trachops cirrhosus. Lineage (NCBI taxonomy): Eukaryota > Metazoa > Chordata > Mammalia > Chiroptera > Phyllostomidae > Trachops > Trachops cirrhosus. The sequence continues at coordinate 78,741,794 of CM052548.1, read as the reverse complement.
TACTAAAAACATATCATAAAGACAAAGACCTCCTTCAAAGTGTATGTTTCCAAGTGTATTCATGTTAAAGCAGATTCTTACATGATTATGACTTCCATCTTATTTGTATTGCAGATTTGTCATGCATTATATCCTTTCCTGTAACCACCTCTCCTTCCTCCCCCTACCTGAACCCATGTCTTTTTCTACCTAAAGGCCAAGGTATAAGCTTGTACAACCTTAAATAATTCTTTGTCCCAGTTCTAGCAATTATTTTAAGTTTTACTCCTGAAGCTAGATTTAGAGTCTACTTCTTTGCTTTCCTTTTTTCTTTTCTGGCACCTGCATTATGGTTTGTGCTGAAACTCAGGGGCCAGGTAGGTGTGTCAACTAGGAAGAAGTGGACATCAAGTGGCAGAGGAGTGGCAGGCTGAGGGCATTGTCCAGGGAGCTCAGTGCAGACTCATCGGCAGACCTAGGGTAATGCGGCAGCCACTTCGGTCACGTGTTTCCCTGGCCAATCATCAAAGGCACGAGTCAGCGGTCTCTGACATCACACTGTTCTAAACAGCTTTGTGTACTGAAAAGAAAGCCTTTTATCATAAACTCTTCACCCAGCAACTAGGTGAACGGAGTTCTAGAAACATGCTAATAAATGAGCAGATTATTTACAAATAGGACAGAGGATTGATATTCTAATATATAAAGAGTACTTACAAATCAATAAAAAGTGAAAAATGGGGAATTTATAAAAGGTGACACGCATAGCTAAGAACGATGAAAAATGCTGGGCATTATTAATGATCAATGAAATGGAAGTGAAGCGGCAGTGAGTTATCATGTTTCATTTCTCACACTGGTGAACATTTTAAAAGCTTCCTAACGTCACTGTCAGTACCCTTTTGATGAGACTGTTTCCTAGTGAACAGTTTAGGAGCACCATTTAGCAGTATGTGTTTAAAGTTTTTGTACATCATTTGGTTTAGGATGGAATTATAAGCGAAGAATTGGAAAATCATTTAGAATTCTCTGTGCAGTTCTAAGTAAATAATTTGGGGAAGTGTTTGCTTGTGTGTTTGCATGTGTGTGTGTGTGAGAACTGTTATCAGCACTGTTTGTGATGCCAAAAAAGAAAAAAAACACAAAACCCTGAATGGCCAGCAATGAGGGATTGTTTTTTAAAAAGAACACAATTTAATATCACATAATCTTTGAAAGTACTGATATTAAGCTATATGATCTCTAATAATTGTTGAGAGAATTTGATGTATTAAGTAGAAAAACAGCTTACAGAAGAGCACATAGAGTATGTTTGTACTTAATACATATGTTGTGCGTGTTTGAGTGGGAAAGTCTGAATGAGCACATCATCCTCAGTGATTATCATATGTATGTCTTGGCAGAGAGATTGGAAGAATTTGCTTATTTATTTTCTCTTTTGATTTCTTTGATTCTTCAAAGTTTTTTTTATAATGATGTGCATGTACTGTTTATATAGGTAACAAGTGAGGAGAAAGCCGTTCAGTTCTGGTCACCAGATGATTTTATCAACTCTCACCACCTCCAAAATGTTACGCCAAGCAGATATGTGTCTCACTTAGGTACTAAGAGTCTGATAATAAAGATTCCTTTAGGTCAAGAGCGGTACCTGGTAGGTTCAGAGAAGTGCCTAGCACGGCCATACTGATAGTCAACATTCAATCAATTGGTCAGTAAGCATTGAAAAAAAATGAAGAGAGAAAAATTCAGTTTGAAAGATATATTAAAAATAGTTACTAGGGGCGGATGGAAATAGGGAGGTGGAGAGGGCTGGGTAGGTGGGCTGGGATGGGAATAAAAGATAGAAAATTGTACTTCAAAACAATTAAAATAAAATTAAAAAAACAGTTAAAGTTATGTCTAAAAGTAAAGGATATTTGTTGAAGGATATTTGTTTAATTATATGATATAGTCAACCTTTGCAATTTATCTTAATACACAGCATCTTAGGTACATGAATAGGGGGACTTGCTCAGACTTCGTAAATACTTACCAGGTAACGTTATTAGTGGGGCTTTTGTGAGAGTGAATTGGGTCATATTTTCGAGTATTGCTTCTTTTATACATTAACTTTAACTCAGGTAATTTAGGTACATAGTTAAACATCCAGTAGTACAGAGCCATCCGAAAGAATGGCAGCTCCTCGCCCTGTGCCATTTCCAAGTCCAGAACCAGCTACTCTTCACGCCTTTAGCGTTTATTTGATGGTTAAACCCATGTTACTACATAACATACCATTACTTCTTAATTTATCAATTTTAGATATTATCTATTAACATCCAATGACATGAGGATGCGTCTGTCTACTTATCCTTCTCTGCACTCTCCTGAAACAGTTCCATGACCATTTTAGACTTAGTCAGTGAGTGGCTACAGTTAACCGAGAGCGTACACTGTATGCTGATGATTCCCCCACACAGCTCTTTGCTCCGTCCGCTGTGCTCAGGCGTGTTCCCCAGAGCCTGAGGTTCAGCATGGGGGAGCCACTTAGCCGAATCCCTCTGTATATAAACACATCCTTTTCTCTGCCTTCTCGCTGGGTTGGGAGTTTGCATAGAAGGTTCCAGTGGAAATGATTTGCTCTCAGAACTGCGGCGGCTTTGCCCCATTGTCCTCGCTGTTCGCTGTGGCTGTGCAGTCATTCAGTGCTACTCTCATTCTCCTTTGATGGCGTTCAACTTCTGCCTCGTCCTGCATCCCATGGAAGCTTTTAGGATGGCAACTTTGTTCTGGAAGTGTTGACATTTCATCATGATTTGCCTCTGGGGTGTATGTGTGTATGTGTGTGTGTTTCATTCATTCTGCGAGTCATTCCTTGGGTCCTTTACATTTGGAGACTCTTGTTCTCTGTTATGGCAGGTTTTCTTAGGGAATTTGCTAACTTCCTACCTTCCCTTTCAGTCTTCTCTTCCTATGCATTGGACATGGAACCCCCACTTGCTCATTCTCCAGTTTTCTCCCCTGTCAGGTTTTCCAAGGTTTTTTTTGTAATTGTTGTTCTCCATTCTCTGAGATTTTTCAGCTTTTACTTCTAATCCTTCTACTGAATTTGAGTTTATTTTGACATACTAGGTTTAATTTCCGAGATTTATTTCATATTTTTTGTTACTTATTTATCATAGCACACTGATTTTGTATTTGGGTATAGTATCTGTTTTTAACTTTCAGAATGTTTAAATTTCAGAATGGGGGGTTCATTTTCATTTTTCTGTTCCCCAAATTAGCCACTTATTTTAGTCTCTCTTATTCACACTAGGATTTTTCCAGGAGATTTGTGGTTATTCATACTTGTTAAATTGTGAGGTACTAAACAGTAATTGGACACTCTGTGAGCATGGTCTTACGTCCCCTCAACATTCACCTTCTGAAATCCCACCCCCCGGTCTGCTGGTGTTAGGAACTGGGGCATTTGGGAGGGGATTGGGGCTGGATCACAGCCTGAGGGTGGGGGCTTCGGGATGGAACTGGTTCCCTTAAAAAGGAGGAGCCACGGGAACGTGCCCACTCTGCTCTTCTCCACGTGAGTGCAAACCAGGAAGCAGGCTCTCAGCAGACAGGCCCTCCCAGCACCTTGATCGCGGACTCCCACCTCCCAGGGCCGTGAGAAATAAATTTCTGTTGTTAAAGCCATGCAGTCTGCGGCATGTTTGATAGAGCAGCCCAAACTGACGAAGGTGCAGGAGCTGGAGATTTTAACTGATGGACTTCACTGCTTTATGATTGACTGGGGGTCACTGTCTACTCCCCTCCCCTTTTCTTGGATATGTCTATGTGAACCTCTTTTAACTGAAGCTGGTTTATTTCTCCTTGAAGAATCCTGTGCTGTCTGGTCTTAAGGGTCCACAGCCCAGCTGCTGATGTTGTGCAGAGACTGAGGAAGGGGATTAGTGGTCTGGGATTTCTTTAGAGCTGCCATCCTCTGTGTTTTAACCCTCCACCTCACCGCTGCCTCCCAGCCTGTCTGTGGTGCTCAAATCCCACAGTCTTCCCCATCCTCTTTCTGCAGACAGTGGACCCCTCGGTTTATGCTGAGGGTGGGGAATGGCTGGGATTCTTTACATGGGATGGGGGTGGGAGTCGACTGGTTCTATAGTTAGACTTTCTGCCTCTTCCTCCATGTTCACCCCAAACATTCCCTCTGCCATTTGTCTCCCCTTGGACCTCCCAGTTCTCAGGTTCTCCAGAGTGGCGAGGACTGAATCAGTGTCAGGCTTTTCCGCTCACTTATTTCCCTTGCTGCCTTACGTAGGTTAGGCATGCGCCTGCCCCAGGCCCTTCACACTTCCTGTTCCCTCTGCCCAGAATGCACTTCACTACGATTGCTCTGCCCCCACAGACAATCCCAGACGCTCATGCACTCGTGTTCCTTGAGGGGTGCAGGTTGGCCGAGGTTCTCCCGGGACTGGCTGGGCTGAGCTCCGCCCATCTCCTTTTAAGATCCAGCTGGTCTGTCTCGGGCAGTGGCTTGTGGTAGAGGGTAAAAACTTAATGCGGGACAGAGCCTAACTTGGCAAGTGCACCTAAAGCGTCTGTAATACTGAAGTGTGACCCACCTCACCTAAGTTCATATTCCATAGGTCAAAGCAAGCTACAGAGCCAAACCCAGAGTTAATGTATCAGGGAATGTGATGAGGCCAGCAAGGGAAGAAATTATTGTGAAAAAAATTACTCAATCTGCTACAGGCCAGGGGTCACGTGACTTGCTCTCTCACTTCTTGCAGGTCTCTGTTCAAATCCCGTCATCTCTGGGATGCCTTCTCTAACTCCACCCTATTTGAAGTTTTAGTACTCTCTCACTTCTTGTTTTCCTTTCCCTGGTTGACTTTCCAGCATAACACTTCGTACCATCCAACATATTATATAAGCCAGCTATTCACTTTTTCCCATTGACCGTCTTCCCCAACTGGACTCCCTCCGAGCTCCGCGAGGGCAGAGCTTTCCTGATTTGCTCGTTGCCGGGCACCCAGCGCCTGGACCGTGTCTTCGGTCCCCGTGCACCTGGGGCTCCTCCATCCTTCTCAGCCTTTCACCGCATCTCAGGCTCATGTTCCTAGTTCTACCGTTTGTTGAAATCACTCATCCACTGGCTGCTTCCATTTGATTTAGCTTTGTGATTAACGCCTTTACTGTTATTTTAAAGGGTCTGCAAAATGAGAGAAGATACATACTTTTTCATCGACTAGGCCATCCTTAATGAGAAATCTGACTTCTTAAGTAGATATTACATAAAGAAATGACTCTTGATTGAACTGCTGGGTTTCATACAAACTAACTACCAACTACAGATTTGGTTGGGATTTTTTTTTCCAAAACAAAGCTATATCGAGTTAGGTGCTCTCTAAATGCTGTAGAAAATAAATTGCTTAACATAATGAATATTACAAAATACAGCTTTTCGATGATGCCACTCCCTGGGAATAGATGACTCTTAATTGTCCTTCAATTTAAAAAGTAGCAAGATAGTCACCCGGCTGGAAAGTGAATCAGCCCTCGTGCAGGAGTGAAGGCAGAGCCCTAGACGCGATCAAGAATAGTTTTATACTGACTGCGTACCTTTGTAATTGGCATTCTTAGGACTGTTTGCAGTTTTTGGCACAGCCACATAAATGCAAAAAGCGACTCCACCCCACGTAGCTCTGTGCTGGCCTGCCCGTCAGCTCCAGCGACTTCCCATCAGTTGGTCGTCATCGGCTGAGCCTGCATTTCAGCGAACGGGTCACGCCTGGTTTTCCATCCTCACTGCCTGTGGTTTCACCAGCCTGGGTCGCTCTGCAGCCCATAATTGGGTACCACGCTGTCATGCGCTCTTTTCTAACCCAGGGCAGTGATGCTGTGGCGGTGGCCTTACTCCGGTTTCTCACAGGTGACACCGAGGGAACTTGTTTTCAGTTTGATAACATCATAATAGTTACTTGTTGACAGTCACGGAGCCATCACCCTTTATCAGTGTCTTCAGTATTGACCAGGAGATTTTGAAACCCCTGTAGAATTACGTTTCACGTCCGCACGCAGGTGCTTTTGAAAGTCTTGTCCTGGCATGCCAGCCTCCCATCACTAACTAAGCGATGTTAACACAGTACGAGCATCTGCATTCTCCAGCATTTTTTACTCCAACAGTGTGCTTATTTCAAAAACATAAAACCCATTCTGCAAACATGAAAATCTATCTCAGACCTAAAATTGCATGATATAGATCTCAAAACGGCCTGATAGCGTTCCAGAGTACTCACTTTGAAAGGAAAATACTTCTTTAGATCTCTACATTATTACACGTGTGCTTTTCAGAAAGTCTCTGTGCCTCCTATGACATCACCTGCTTTTATTTTCCCATCCAAATCCGGCTTCCCGCTTTGACATTAGTGTGGGCTCTACAGAAATCATCCCCGCATTGGCTTCGTCACTGTAGGCTTGCTGACACACGCCTCACCAACGAGGCGGAAGGAGACGGGTCTCGGGTGACCTCTTAAAACCAAAGCATTCAGAGGCTCTCAGGAAAGGTAGATGTTGAATATGAAATGAACTTAAACGACCATGTCTCACATAATAAAACCCCAGTATTGTATAAATGGAAGGGACCTGTGCTCATGGCGAATGAAAGCGAATGCAATAGCTCTGGCCCGAAAGGGACAGGAATTCGTCTCTGAGACCTCAGGAGATGGGCGGAGCCCTGAGTGCGCATCATCCCTAGTTGCTGAGCAGTCGGCGTTGGCTGCGCTTGGGCGGGAACGGCCCTGAAACTGTGTTGATAACCATTCAGGTCCTTCGGCTGTTTTTGTTTTTGCTTTTGGACACCTGCTGCGTCTGAAATATTCTCAATATCGAGAGGTAATATGATATGGTTGAAGGAGGGCGTAATTGGGAATCAGATAATCTGAGGTTTAATCTTCATCTTAAGCTAAATGTCCCCACCTGCAAAAGGAGTATAATAACATCTAAATAATGAGTTAAATAAGTGGAAACAATGTTTGTTAAGATTTGAATGTGTTAAGCAATGGCCCGGTACACGGTGGGAGCTTTAAAATTTTAGACTAGTTCTCTCTGACTTCTTTATTATTTAACAAGGTTTGTCTGCTGTGCGCATATTTATACATCTCTGCACTGTATGCTGTTCTAAAATGAAAAATAATCAAAAGCTGAATGTCTGGCCTCAAATATTTTAAATTCTGATGAGGGCATAACATAAGTACACGTACTCCAAGTATGTTTACAAAGTAGATTTTCTCCAGTGAACTGCTAGCTTTGTACATGAAAGGTGAAAGAGAAAGAAGGATCGGAGTTTAGGAAGTGTGGAGGAGGTGAGTTGGGAGCTGAGACCCTTCCAAGGAGGGGCTCCAGGACGTCCTTCCCCGTTTCTTTAACTGTGGGATGGCGCTTCATCCATCGGTCCGTGGTTCTTCCCGCCTTAATGATGGCCGGCTGTTACCGTGCCGGTAGTGGTGAGCGCGGGCTGTTAGGTTGCCTGTGTTTAATCTTCCGAGGCAGAGACTGCGGAACACCTTTATCTGTCATACTCATGATCCATAACACCTCCTTTGAAGTCAGGTGGCATTTTCCAAAAAGTGGAGCTCCGAAGTAGGTCACAGTCCTGGGAGACACGCTGGCATCAACATCTGAAATTGGAAAGCTATTCTCCATCCGTATTAAGTTTTTAGGTTATCACTGAGAAAAAAACGCACACTAAAATTAGATTACATAAAGACTGACTTATGCAAAATGTAAAGACTATAAAAATTTTCCTTTGTCTTTTTTTTTTACCTACCATTATGCTTAAAAATTGAAGTTAGTTTACGTGACATCAGGTTTCAAGATCTTGAAGAATTCGTCAGCTTTGCTTTCTTCTGTTTTCCTTCTCATCCAAGCTCTGGTGCCCTTGTGCCTTTTTTCTAGTCCAGAAACTTGTTGCCAAACATATTTAAAAATCAATTACAGGGACTTAAATATTTCAGAATGGAATCAACTGTTTGCTTTGATTTTTTAGAGGTCATTCTTTCATAGGCAATTGCATCAGCTTTTTCTGTAAATCAATGTGTACGCGTTGGGGTTTCTTAATTCAGTCATGCCCAGAAATTTTACGATGTTGAAAGAAAAACATTTTCTTCCAAAGAGGGGAGAGCACAGTGTATTGCCAGTATGTGCTCTATTTATGGGTGAAGTTTTGGAAGCGGAGGTTTATAAATTTTTAATTTGGGGAAGGAAACTTTTTACAAAACATTTAATGAAGTCTCTGGGAAGTTTTCACATTTGAAATAACAGTGCTTCCAAATGCATTTCTTTACATGCCATCTATATCAAAACTGTCTTCTCCTTCTGCAGAGTATGGCAAGTACCGATGTGAGAAATAGCTCTCAGAGGCATGATGCTTTAACACTGATGTCTTTATGTCCATTTGCTCATTGTCCGCCGATTACTCCACAGACTGAAATTGTGAATGGGGTTTTGGTCCTGTAGACTTGCGCGTCGGTGGGTCCCGGAGCAGCCGTTGCCTGTCTGCTGAGGGGTCAGGACCGCGGGCCCTGGCATCGGTTTTCTGCTGGAATCCTGGATCTGTTGCTAAATAGCTGGGGATCTCAACCGATAGTGTAACTTCACAGGCCTCGGTTTCCTGTATGTAAAGTGGGGACGACTACTGCTTACCGCTCCAAGTTATAGCGAGGGCAAGAACGCCCATGGCATCATAGCAAGTGTCCAACAGTCAGTCATCATTTCTCTTGCTTTTGAAGGACTTTGAAGGGCCCGCTTGTGTTTTCTCAGTTCTGAATATTTTGTAGGGTACGTCCCACGGACCTTGGTTTCAGATATTCCCAGGGAAGGATTTCTTTCATTTGGGATTTTCAAAGTAGCAGGTAGCTTTCATTAAAATAACCATTCCTCTAAGAGTTTGCTCCCTTATGGTTAGGGTGGTATCAGTGCAACTGGGCGAGTAAGCACCAATAATGTGATATTCATACGTTAGACATAGATACCTCGAGGCTGCCCTATGGTGAGCAACCACAGAAAGACTATTTAGTAAAAAGTATCCCTGTTATTATTTCAATTCGTGAAAGGCATGAATTATTTATCTTTATAGCTAATCAGTATAGTTTACTTTCAGATACGACTCAGTTAAACCATAAATAATATAATGTGGTCCTTTTCTTCTAATGTATAGTAGTGTGTTCTGATATACTCTACACCAATGTACTGTATACCAATCAGAGTGTAGTTAACTGTCAGGTTTTGTGCAGGGGAATAAGAAATGATGAAATAAGGCTCTTTCTCCATTGCTTTGCATCAAACTGACAACCTAACTTAGACTTTCAATTAAGCTCTCCGGCTTCCTCCCAGTGTTCTCGCACTGGTTTCTTAGGTAGGAACATTTTCTCTGCGTGGACGGAAACAGTTGATAAACTCCACTCCAACAGAGAAATAAATTACATGCCAGCTATAATGAGACATCAACGTCTAGTAAATTTTCTTTTGCTTGTAAAAATGCGGCAGTACGAGGTAAGAGTCAATAATTATTTACTGTTAATTCCCTAATGCTGGCTTCTGATGCACGTGTGAGTGGTGACGGGACTAAATGGCACAGAATCATCAGTTATTATTTAACATGGTCGCTCCCGTGCAGGTGGGTGCGAACGGCCGTGGTGATCTCTCGGGGGTTCTCTCTGTTTCAGTGAAGCAGGCAGGGGCCTGCCCTGCAGCCCAGGACCCAGGTCAGCTCTTCCTGAATTTCATGGACATCCCCTTTGTGGACAGGGAGCCAGGCACTCGGAACAGGGGACAGGCCCCGAACCCTCAGTGACTTTACTGCATTCCAGTGGTTCCGCCTTTTCGTTCAGAATTTCTCGTTGCAGGTTCTTGTGGCAGGTCCAAGGTCTGTTTTAGGCTGCCTTGCCTTCTTTAGCAAGAATAACATAATAAACACTATAATAATATATAACACTACATAGTATAATATAATATAATAAGCATTGATAGTTCTTCCTTACCTGTTCTTCTTGTACATTGATGCGATGCTCCAGTAATAATATGCAAACCACACTTGTCAATAATTATTCCCGTTTTCTGAGATACCTTGAGGAAAATAGCACATGCAGTTTCATTTTCACAGGGATAATTCATTTCAGTAACTATTGTCAAAGAACCAAATATCGCTGTCGAACAAATACCATGTCTGAGAACGAGACGAACAGAATAAACAGAGTGAGGGGATGGAAGATGAATGCTTGCCTTAGCGAGACAAAGGCACCCAGTGTGCACAGCAGATCTGAGGTCATTTCTGAACCCGAACCAGGAGACATGGAAACATTGGACACAAAAATACAAATGTGCCAGTTAAGATCTTCGTTGTGTTTTTCCCAAATCCCATAAAATCTTCGAATTATCACTCCTCGCCATGATTTAATCTCTAGTTCACTGCCACCGTGATAGTCTAATCCATCCAGTCAGTTATTTTTGTTTTTTGTAAGAGGTCATATTAATCTACCTCATCGATTGCCTTATCAATCACTCTCTGGCTTAGGAAATTACAGAAGTGGCCTGTTTTCCCCTTTACCAATACTAAAGACTTCCCTTGGTTCAAGGCTCTCTGGATCTATTTCCACCCTGGGTCTCCAGTCTTGTGTTCTTTGCTCTGAAGATGAACCCCTTTGCTCCCTTCATCCCTTTCCCTGTCTTATTGACTCACGTCCTTGCTTATAGGACCTGTCACTCTAACCCTCGGCGTTGAAATCCTCACTGTCCTTTAAGGGTCAGCCTCAAGGATTGATGAATTTTCCGACTGTTCCAGTTCTCCTTCATGATCGTGTGCTCTTAAATCCTCCTGCACGTATTGTTTGTAGCACCACCTCGGCATTTAATTATATTTAACTTACAGATAATGTGAGTCTGAAAATCAATGGCATTTTTCTGTTTGCTCTTAAAAAGGCATGAGTTACTGGTCGATCCTCCGTAATTGCAGAAAATCTTTGATACTCGTTTCTGTGTATTAACTTTCCCTACAGCATTCTCTTCATGATAAGGATTCTCTTTTGCAACAGTTTCCTCTCACATTTCAGTCTCCTTGTACAGTGGTCTTCTTTAGGTAAGCCACCTCGGGTTCTTGTTAGGAGAGGCCACTTCCACGGGCCCTTGGCGGCTCTGCACGTTCTTGCTGGATGTGCCAAAACTGTAGCCCTTTACCTCGGCCATTTCTCAGGGTTGTGTTGAGAGCAAGAGACCTGGAGGGGTGAGGCGTCTACCCAGAGCAGGCTTGCTTGCTGCTAACTGTGGCACATGGGTTCCCCATGTCGGTGCTCCTCCGCTGTGGTGCACACCAGCTGTGTCCGCCTGTGCCCGTGGGTACTGTGCACCCAGAAGCCTCCTGCCTTCCGCCAGCGCTCATGACTACAGCAGGCTAACTGACCGGGCTGTGATTCAGATAAAAGGAAATCTTAGACCAAACCCTGCCTTACCGAAAGATAGAACCTGTTCTATAAATGGATAGAAACAAATGCGTTTTGGGCCTCTTTAAGGCAACCGTAAAATTGTTAGACCGACAGTGTACAGAAATAAATACAGGGCTGTGTCCGCTCCTCGGGGCTGAAGGCAGTGTGCGCTGTACCTGTGTCTCTGGGCCAGCGCCGCTCTGGCGCGTAGGTCATTTCAGTGCCTAGTGAGGAAACTTCTGCTGGAATAGAACATGCCGTCCTTTCACAAGGCACTTTGAACCAAAAGCCATAAATATATCAATTGCAGTTGGCCCAGAATTAACATTTAACAATATTTATGAATAATCCAAGCAAAACAAGAAGTGAGGTAGGACAGGGTCACAGCGGCCTTATTTCAGCCTTTGCAAAGAGTGGAAGTGTCCGCCCGACGGAGGGTTTGGTCAAGTCTGGCAGACTCACTCGCTGCACAGTTGTCCTGACATTGAAAGGGAGGTCAGCGTAGTAACAATAGTCAGTAATACACTCCCACATATTTGAAAGTAGCTGGGAGAGTGGGTCTTGAGAGTCCTCATCACAAGGGAAAAATTGTAACTATGCAAGGTGATGAGTGTTAATTGGACTTACTGTGGTGCTCATTTGCAATGCATACAAATGCTGAATCATTGTATTGTACACCTGAAACTAATATAATGTTATGTCAGTTGAACCACAGTCAAAACTAAATAAACGGGCAAAGTTAAATAACACAAACTATTATTCGGATCTTGAATAACTAACCGAAAAAACAAAACTGGAGCTGTGTCTTTGTTAAATGTATGGGAAAATTAAATTTACACTTAGTAAAGAATCAGAAGGGAACATACATAGGAAATTGAAAACAGTTTGATATGTTAGTGATAGAATTATGGAATTTTTTTCCTTTTGGTTTTGACAGGCAAAATGGAAGAAGAGGCTAGAAAAGCATTTAGGGGCTATTTAAAGATCTTGAATGGAAAAAAGAGAGCTTTGGATTGACTTCTGTAGGTACTGGGGGGCAGGCATCACTTAAGATTTTTATGTAGATCCGTGGTTGAACCTGACTTTCGGAAGGTAATGCGTAGTAAGGCGGGGTGGCGGTAGTGAGGTAAGACCGTTGGAGTAGCTCAGGGCACGGTGGCAAATGTCAGCCTCATTGTCTGTCATCTGATGCTTTGACACCTGAGGTCTTGCTCACCCTAGAGGGACTGTCCCTCCCAGGGTTGGCCAGGTCAGTTCAGAGCCTTCAACTCAATAGTCTTCTTTATCAGGCCCATATTTGGGGCTATTACCCATGTGACCTGATCACCCCAGGCCAGATACCAGCTGGCTAGGAAGAGCCCCTATGCGCCAGAGCCCCCAGAAATTAAGCCTTTTTACCCTTCTCACCCATTTCTTTCCCAACCATGGTCCCTACGTCCCTCTGCCTCCTGGCTGGCCCTGGAGCTTCCCGTGTGGCCCTGCGTGTTGTGGCATGCCCCCTCCTCTTGTGAACTGTGGATAACAAAGTGTCTTTTCAACTATAATCGCCTGCTGGCCTGTTGTCCTTACTATGCCTCAAATTTTCTGTTAGAACTCCCTATTTTAAAACCAGATGTGTGGGCCTAAATGAAAGCAGTGGGAAGCAGAGAGGAAGGGCGAGAGGTGCTTAGGAGTCTGAATTACAGGTTTCGATGGTGGCGAAATGTGAGGATTAAGGAAATGGACGGAACAGATGATTACTGAGAGATTTCTGACTTGGCGATATTAACTGAGAAGCGATCAGCTGGAAGGAGAGTCTGTGAGGGGCACAGGGAACGAACTTGGTTTGGAACTAGGAGCGTGTAGGTGCTCAACAGACATCCATGAAGAAATATCTAGCAGGCAATCATCAGTGCTTTTCCAGGTTTTGAATCGTTATGAACCTGACACACAGCAGCCAATAGATTTTCCCTCTGACCCTACACAAAAATGGGATTTCACAAAACACTTCCCCCTCGCGGTTTGAGGCATGCTGGTCGTTTCTGTCCATCCATCGGCTTCATCTGTAAATGTGCGTTGTGAGCCGCTAGATCCGTGAGCTACCAAAAGCTCACAGCCTTTTCGTTCTTTGGGAAACACTGGCCCGGAGCATAAAAGGAACCTAGGCTTGAAGAGGTTTGTGAGTTCTACATGCACTGATGTTGGCTGAAGCTAGGGGACATTTTCTAAGGACCAAGGTGGAGAGCAAGGACATTTCGCAGACTGTAGCTCTATTAAATGCAAACGTTAAAAAATTTTAAAGCTGAGAGAGGAAGAGGTGACAGCAAGAGAAAATGGGAAAGAATAGTACATCCTCATAATGTTGAGAGGGTACGAACGGCAAGCCCTTCAAGGAGAGGGTCAATAGGAGTGGCAGATGCTGCTGGTACCAAATCACATGAAGAACAAGCAGACCGGATGCGAGGCCGAAACGTCACTGTGGTTCATGAGAGAACACGGGCGGTGTGCTGTGCCGGGAGAGCCCGCTGCCATGGGTGGGAACACGGATGGGGGCTAAGCCTTCTTTTTCAGAGACTTTGCTCTTAAATGTGTCTACACATTTCCCTACCTCTGTATACCTACATATGTACACAGATGAGAGTGACTAGAAGACACAGAGAAAGAATTTAAGCGAAATCCTTAAAACAGACGGGTTTGTTTGCCAGGGGTGCATGCCAAGGGCTAAAGAAAAATCTGTTAAATTTGTTTGGAAAGGGAATTTAAACAGTTTAAAAGGAAATAGATGAGAGTGACCAGTAAGTGGAAAAATTAAAATAAGATTACAGTCATTCAATGATTTAGCTTAAAAATGGGCAACCTAGAAACTAGTAACGAGAATCATATAATAGCTATGGCAGATTAAGAAAGATGAAAAATACTCTGGTTAAATTGATATAAATTGAACATATATATAGTACAAATACTTCTGTATTTTGTTAATAATTTTATATTCATAAATATATCAAAGTATACATTTATATATCTATAAAATTCCTTAGTAAATTGGCTCAGATAGACTTAATAACTATAGGCTTTATTAGGCTCAGGAGTAAGGCTTAACAAATTGGCAGATTGAGGAGGCTTTCTGAAATCCATATTTTAATGCAGCTTTTAGATGCTTTAGAATCGGTTACCGCGTAGAAACGGTAAATTACTACTGTAAGTTATTGACAGTTCTGAGTTGGCGATCTTATCTGTGTTGTAGTGAACGTGTGATCTCCTGCGGGTGCAAAGGTTTAACCGGAGCCTGCGCTGCGGCTTCGTCACGGCTCAGACCACGAGCGTTTGTGATCCCGAGCCCGGCTCTGGGACCGCCCTCTCTCGTGCCTGCAGTTGCGTTAGTCTCCGATTGGAAGGCACGCCGTGGTCGCGCCGCAGCAGAGAGGTTCTCATTGGCTCATGGGGAAAGCGTGTTGATGCAGAAGTCTAACGTGACACTCTCCATCCACCGCAAAGTTCCATGTGCCATCGGCCAGCTGTGACCCTGGGCACGGCGCCGGCTAGCATTTCCCTCCTGACCTGTTGGGGAGAATGGGGTTCTGCGGGAAGTAGCATTTCTTCATGAGTCAGGAGCTACAAGTCTGTGCCACCTTCAGTCCATCATTAAACTGGGCTGGAGATAACTGCACTTCCTATCTTCTAGGACTGTGATTATTTTTCACTCAGTGAATGACTGGTGAAATATGTAAATAAATCGATCAATCACGTAAGAAATAATTAGTTGATTAATGGACTAAGTGGCAGTGGTATTGTGGTTATCGAGATTAGCTCTGCCCAAACACTATGGTCAGATTTGCTTGAAACAGCAAGTCCCCGGGAGCTGGGGCTCATCTGCCTAAATCCCTGTGTAGCCACAGAGGTTTTTGACTAGGGTTCATTTTCAAGGTCACTGTGAACGTTTTAAGAGGTGGCTGTACTTTCCCCATTCTGTCTTTGTGATAAAAGAGGTTTGCAGGGCTCTCTGAGAGTCACTTCATAAAGTCTGTGATATGTAAGCAGATGAAAAATAGGATGTGGGATTAATGTGCATCACTGGGAAAACCCTGAGAAGCGACTGGCTCGTGTTTTCTCTAAGTTTTCTCTGGGTTCATCCTCACAGGATTAGAGGGGTGAGTGCACTATATATCAGAAAAAGAAGGATTTCAACACAGGTAATTCCTACAGGATTTCAAAACACGAGGCAGCTAAAATGATTCATAGGTATTTAAGAGAAAAGAGAGAAGGAAATTTAAAAAACTACATTTTAAAAGAACTTCTTTCATCACTTTAACATGCAACCAGAAGCAAAGATACGTCCAAACCCGGCCAAGAAAAATATAAAAAAATATAAGTTGGACAAACTTCTGGGAGCTGCCCAAACCATAATTTAAAAGTAGGGGGAAAAAATTTCCAACGTTGTTGGAAGTTGCTGGAAATCTCAGAGCTTCATAGAAGAATTGGATTCCAATGGGATCTTTTCCCCCTTCTCTGTTACTGTTACTGGTTTTTGTTGTTGTTTTTTTAAGTTCATCGTAATGTAATAGACTGAGAGTAAACATAATGCAGATCCAGGAGAAGAGGTCAATGTTTAGCCGGTTTTTATGCTTTGTTTACCTAAACTTAACATTGGCCTTCAATCATCGAAAAGGCTATGCTGCAAATATCCCTAGTACCCTGAGTATTTGAAATCTTGTGGATGCATCTGAGACAGACTGAGAAGTCTGCGACTCACGAGAGAAACTGTATGTTAATCTACGTGGAAACAAGTACAGGTAACCCCTGCATGTGACCCGCCTTAGCTGGGTTCACCGTGCCGTTGCCCAGTAGAAAGACCCCGTTTCCCCCTTCCTCGATCTTCTTCCCTTCCCACTCCTTGTTCCTGCTGATTCGGAATCTTTGCAAACCTCCAGCCCATAGGCAGGGACTCAGGTCCAAACAAGCAGGGAGGGGAGTGGACAGACAGTGTTACCTGTGTTACCGGTGCCTCCTAGCAATCAAAGCCTTTGGAAGTACGATTTGAACCAGGTGCCCCGGGACCACTGACACTCCCGGGAAACACTAGGCCGGGTCCTGGAGGGTGAGGGAGTCGGGCAGGACGTGAAGATGCCCCTCACGTTTCCCACCTTGGAGCACACACTCGGTGTCAGCTCCTAAGGCAAGGGGATTTTGCAGATGTAGCGATGGTCCCTAGTCAGTTAATTAGTCATTAATCTAGCAGGAGACTATCTTGGGTGGGCCCAGCCTAGTTAGGAGAGGCAGCAGGCGCAGCCCAGGAAGCCTCAAGATAAAACGCAGGCCATGGAGGGAAGTGACTTCCAGGGCCTGAGGGCTTCCACCCTGTGGCTGCAAGGAACTGAATGTTTAAAAAAAATTTTGAGCCCTGGCTGGTGTGGCTCAGTGGATTGAGCACCAGCCTGCGAACCAAAAGGTCGCTAGTTCAGTTCCCGCTCAGGGCACATGCCTGGGTTGTGGGCCAGGTCCACAGTTGGGGCGCACGAGAGGCAACCACACATTGATGTTTCTCTCCCTCTCTTCCTCCCTCCCTTCCCCTATCTCTAAAAATAATAAATAAAATCTTTTAAAAACTTTTTAAAAAATTTTCATCACCATTTATCCCACCATAACCTCTTCCACTTCCCCCCACACCCTCCCCCAGCCCGGCAATCACTACACTGCTGTCTGGGCCCTTGAGTTCTCCCTCTTTTTTCTTTGTGGCTCCATCCCTCCATCCCTGTAACTGCCCCCCACCCCCGCCCCAGAGCTGTCAGCCTGCTCTCTGTCTATGAGTCCATCTCTGTTTTGCCTGTTAGTTCAGTTTGTTCATTAGATTCCACCGATGAGTGAAATCACGTAGTCCTCGTCTTTCTCTGACTGGCCAATTTCACTTCGTCGGTGACCTAGATGAGCTGGGAAGGGGACCTCGAGATGAGGACAGCAGGTTGGCCGACACCTTGATTTCAACCCGGTGAGGCCCTGAGTCAAGCCCCCGGTGCACCCATGCCTGGACCATCCCGATCCTCAGAAACCGTGAGACAAATCCGTCGTTTGAAACAGCTCAGCTTAAGTGGCAAACTGCTCAACAGTAGAAAACCAACAGAGTGTCACAGAGAATAAAATCAGAGACCTCACGAGAATGCCAGACCTCTTCAGAAAAACGACTAATAATAACGCTCGTTTATTTAGTTCCTGCTGTGCACTGGGGCATTATTACTGGACGTTTTCTCTAACTCTCACAGCACGTCTTACGAGAAAACGAAGACGCAGGAAGAGTTTGGGACTTGGCAAACTTCCCTCAGCCCACCAGTGCCCCGTCTCCGGTGACGTGCACTGGCCGGGATCACACCATCCAGCGCTTGGAGTGTAGCGCGGCCTTGGAGTGAGCTGGGCTCCGGGCGTGAAGCAAACACTGGATGTTGAAGCTTTAGTGCTGTATCGATCATTTTGAGATATTGATACCATGCTCAGATAATATTTTGATAGGTTAGAATACATTAAGCATATTATTAAAATTTATTTTACTCATTTTTATTTTTTAATGTAGTTATTAAAAAATTAAAATTATATACATGGCTCACATATATTTCTATTGGAAAGAGGAGAACTTGAAAACAAGAAGAAAACACAACTCCCATTCTGCTGCCCAGAAATAACCATTGTTAATATTTTTGTGTGCTTTCCTCGTGTTATTTTAAAGTACAATTTTTCTCTCCCTCCACAGTTCACTCCAGTATACCAAGAAACATTTTTAGGGCAAGAGAGAGAAACCCCAGGAGAGAGTAAAATGTTCGCCTGAGATATTGCGTTTGTTGTGGGAAGGAGCTGAAATCCAGCCTATTGTCTTTGCGACTCCAAATCCATTTGTCTCCAAACTCGCCCGAAAACCCCCTACAGGGAAAGTGAAAATGTGACTCGCTGTGTGACAGCGTAGAAAGTGTTAAACACAGGAAGGAAGCTCAGCGGGGCCTGAAGTTTCACCGCTTTATGAATATTTTCTTTGGAAAATTAAAAGTGTGTTTCTGGCATTTCTAAGTAGTCACCAATGTTTATGTTGTTGATTGATTTTCTTTCTAGAATATATTTAAGAGGTGTAGGTGAACAGGGGTGCTGAATGTAGCCGGTTTTGTGTGTTAATGCTAACAGTTATTACTAGGTATTACAGAATCGATTAAATAACTGCTTTAGAGATAATTCTCTTAAAATGCAGTCTGGGAGGAAGAGAAATTACAGGCATCCAGATAGGGAAGGAAGAACTGAAAGTTTATTTGCAGACTACATGGCATTAGGTAGTAGAAAATCTTAAACCTTATTAATAAGAATTTAGCAAGGTCACAAGACACCAAACCAATATACGAAAAATCAATTGTACTTCTATATTCTGGCAGCAGGCCATCTGAAGACAAAGTTAAGGAGAACAGGCCCTCATAGCAGTAAGTCCAGTCTGTGTTTAGCGGGGTCATTTCCGACACAGGCGGATATAACCCTCTGGTTCATACCCGACACCTGAGGTGCGTATTGTTGATGTTTTACCCTCAAATGACAACATTTCACATCGCTTTGATTTCAGAGTCTGTATTACCAAGTTTGAGTACTCGTTTCTGAATTTGGCTGAGAGTGGTTTGCTTTAACACACCAGCTTTGCCATGAAGCAGACACATCGAAGTTATGCATTCATCATTCCTGCTAAATGTGCGAGCCCGTGACATTTGCCCCTGCTTTTCATTGCACAACAGATGCTGGCATTACAAACTAAACACCAACTTTCCCCTAGAATCGGATGTCCTTCTTCATGAGTCCGTTTGGGACAAGTTAATACAGGCTTGTGTCTTCTAGAGTGTGATTTATTATTTTTATAACAAAATGACTTAAGAGAAAATACAGTACCACGAAATCTGTGCATTGGCTCTTTCCTTCTCTCCTGGGCCACAGTTCTAATTATTTTTTCTAATGGTAATTGATAACCAGGTGAATTCCCTTGCTGTTGCAGCTTCATAGAATTTTTTTTTTTTTTTTGCTCTTAGCTTTCATGGGAATAACAGGAAATCTCCAAGTTCAAATATATGTCAAAGTGATGTGCTCCTTCTGTAGATAAATAATAACTGTACAGAAGCCCATTAAAGGTGGTTTTCATTTTTTATTTCAGATTTGCATCGGGTGGGTAATGACAGTTCATTAGGACTCGAAGTATCGAAAACTTAGAAAATATATTTCGCAGTTCAAGGTTAAAGAGGTCACCGCCAGCGATGCGAGCAAGGACGGGCCCTCTGGAGAATGTTTCACATATTTCACGGTGTGTCCCGAACACCTTACTGTATGTAGCAGGCCTTGGCTGTGCAGTTTTTTGCTCGGGGCAAGTTTACACTGGCTCCAGCAATTGTCTTCATGTTGAAGTCACGAAAGGAAAAGGATCGTACAGTTAGGAGTTATCGCGCTTTGTCTGTGCTCTTGCAACAGCACTTTTTAATGCCGCTGTATTTGCATGTAGAGTTTTAATTAAGAGATAACTGTCACCACAGGTTGGCTGCAGAAGGCTACCATCTCCAGCAGAGAGAGAGGTGCCGGTGCCAAGTCCTGCAGGCTGGGTAGCGAACGGGGGGTCGGCAACATGAAATAGGAGCGTAATTAAAAGCATAATAGTCACTTCTTCCTAATTTACTGAATAATGTAAATGCACTCACTTAATTTTTTAAAAGAATTCCCTGTTCCTTGTAATGCCTTTTTTCAAGTATTCTGACTGTGGCTGCCCCTGTAGAATTTTTTTTGTTTGTTTTTTCTAATTTCAGCACATGGTTGGTTTTCTAAACTGGATGATGAATCTCAACCACGAAAGTTAGGATCCAACTATATTTAATTTTCTCATTTTTCTCTGATTTGTTAGAGCCAGGACTGTCCTTCCTGTTCACAAAAGAATTTCTTGTACAAAGTGATTTACATCAAAGGGAAGATCGTCTTAATTTACTTTCCAGAAAAATCCCTCAGAAAAGAGACTCAGAAGAAGTTCCAACTCAGATTAGCTATCAAGAAGTAGTGGCTAGGAGTATTTTATACAGAAGGAAGGAAAATGAAGTTTAAATAATTCTGTATTATTTATTCATTGAGCCTATTAGCCCTTTTTAGGTGCATTTTGAATAAGACTTAATTGAGATTTCCAATCTAAATCCATGCGCGTATATCAAAGGAAGAATGTTCTTGTCTCAAGCCTGTTATTCTTCCAAGGCTTACTCTTTCTTCTTTCTGATTTCACCCTGTCAACTAAGCACTTATTTCTGCTTTGTCTTCAGTTATTTAACCAGTCATGGCCCTTCTGAAACAGGTAAGGTTCTGTTCTGCACAGTACGGCGGCAGGGTGAACCCCCATTCTCTGTTGTCATAGTGAATTAGTGGGTGCTAAGCAGAGAAAATGCTTGCCTTACTATGCCATAGCAACTTAAATGTAACACAATCTATTGCTTCTTGATTGAAGCATTAAAACTTATGGCAAATTTTATGCCCCAAGAGAAAGGATTGGACAATTCAAAATGTTTGTGTTAATAACAGTATATCTTATGTTTTTTTTATGATTGGCTGTGACTTTTGGTTGAAACTTTCTGTGTATATCACAGCACACCTAGACTGGAAGAGAGAGGATTTGAGCCAACCCTCTCTACTTTCTCATATAAAAATTATTAAAGCGAGAGGCACATGGGATAATTGGAGAGAATAGAAACAAGCCATTTTAGGTCATCACTTGCTCTTGTGATATCATGTAAGTGGGGTATTTACTTTCTTCATGGTAGCCTAACATACTACATCCAAGGAGCAATAACCAGTGTAGGGGGAGAGTTTCCCATAAAAAGGAGCTAGAGAACCTAAAAATTCTAACTGCCCCTTTCATGTCCTGTCTTCCTGCTACCGTTACCCACCCTTTTCCTATAGTTTGGAAGAAGGCGGCATTGTCTTGCCTTTACAGTTCCAGCGGGCTGAGCGGCAGTGGCCACTGAGGTGTGTTTGGATGAGAGGAAGAAGCACATACTCACGACAGGAAAGCAGAAGTCAAGTTACGCAATTTATTATTTTGCCAAATATTTGAATTGTTGTCATTTCCAATGGTGATGGCTACAGTCTTGCACTGAGAACCAGAATAACGTCTTTCAGTGCGTTTGGAATCACGACTCACTACACTTCCACACGGATGAATCTCTTTTAACACCAAACCAGTATTTGTGAATCCAGACCCAGAGTCATAGCTTTTTGAACCAAGAGGAAATTAATAAAATTACATGCAACACAAAACAACCCCCAAGACCCAGAAGAGGCTGAGTAGTTTCCACAGTCACGTCACTCCTTGACCCTAACTGTATTCCCCACTTGACTGGGTGTCTGACTGGAGTCAAGGACAACTGTGTTGGTCATGAAATGTACACAAATATTGACCCTAGGCTTACTGCACAAAGCAGGCTCCCGTAGCATATTCAAGATGTAATTTTAAAATTAAAAACAGAGACAGTGGCTGCTGCTCCCAGACACGAAGTTAACCCTTAGAACCGTGCTCATGGACGTGCGTTATAACCAGTTTTACAAGTCAGAACACGGAGGCCAGAGAGCCGAGTTAGACAGTTTGCCCAAAGTCACACAATAGTGGCTGCCGAAACTTAGAATTCATACCCTGTCTGACCTCAAAGCCCAACCCCTTTGCTTTACCCTTCGCTTTCTGTCCTTTGGACCTTATACTTTTCACACGTCAGTTTCTCATGGAGCAAACCCTATTTGAATGAGAATGCAATACTGCTATAAAATAGTCTGGCCTGTATTTAGGTTTACCCATCCACTAGCATCTGCCTTGTATCACTTATGCTGAGGGATTTCTCTTACACATAAAGGTTCCACATCATGCCAATCTCTATACCTCCACGCTTGTCATTGACAGTGTCCTTCTCACCATCCTGCAAAAGGTTATAGATCTAAAATTACTAGACTCTTTGTCAACACATTGAATGAATGAATGAATGAATGAATTGCACTGATTTACTAGGAAGCCTCAATAGCTGCTCATTTCTCTTAACTTTTACTTTCTAGCAGTTTCAACCTAGCAACACATCTTTTTTTAAGTATATGTTATTGATTATGCTATTACCGTTGTCCCATTTTTTCGCCTCTATCCCCCTCCGCCCAGCATCCCCCCACCCTCCAGCATTCCTCCCCCACCTTAGTTCATGTGCATGGGTCACACTATCAGTTCTTTGGCTTCTCCGTTTCCTATACTGTTCTTACCCTCCCCCTGTCCATTTTGTGTCTACCTATTACGCTTCTTATTCCCTGTAACTTTTTCCACCATTCTCTTCCCTTCCCCTTCCCCTCCCCACCGATAACCCTCCATGTGATGTCCGTTTCTGTGATTCTGTTCCTGTTCCAGTCATTTGCTTAGTTTGCTTCTGTTTTTGTTTTCAAGGTTCAACTGTTGATACTTGTGAGTTTGTTGTCATTTTCTGTTCATAATTTTGATCTCTTTTTTGGTAAGTCCCTTTTACATTTCATATAATAAGGGCTTGGTGATGATGAACTCCTTTAGCTCTACCTTGTCTGGGAAGCACTTGAACACACCTTTCTTTATAAAACATACAGGTCACTTTTGTTCTTGTGCCAACTTGTGGAACTGCATTTGCCTCACCTTCAGATGGTGCCTTTACCTGATGACACTCATCCGGACTTCTTAGTCACTCCTCTGTGTGACGTCATTGCAGTGGCCCCTCGCTTATCTTTTATCTTCTCAAGACCCGTTCCTCTGTCTCCTTCCTGAGGTCTTGCCTTTTTCTGAGCTCCTAACAATAAGTGAGACCTGCTGGTGTGCCTAATACATTCTGACAAATGAAATTTGGATAATCACGTCGTTGTTCTTTGAAGAGAGAATGTGTGTCCGTAGCGCTAGATGCAAAGCGAGTGTTTCAACCAGAGGAGCCAGCTAACAGTCGGAGGGGGAGCGCCCTGGAACAGAGAGGCAGGAGGCCGTCCCTCGCGTGTCTTTGCCGCTGCCTCCTTACTCCCCTCAACTCTGAAGCCTGCGTCTGTGTCTGTGTGGTTCCAGCGCTCAGAAACTGGGATGTGTTTTTTAATCGATGTTTAAAAATAGCAACGTGCTGTGTTGCCAGGTGGAGGAGTGAATGGTGACACGGGTGTCACCCGGGTGCTGTGCCTGATTACAGAGGATCAAAGCGATTCAGAGGATTGTTAGCCTGTAAATGAGGCGAGGCTTTTGATTAGGTTACCAAAGCTAAAACGGCATTTAATTACAGAGATGAAGAGAAACTATTACCTGTTGATATTAAAAAAACTGTGCGCATTTAATGTACCCTTTTACCCCATACGAGACCTAATTAAATGGATGATTGATGTTACTTATAATCCACGATGTCACACAGAGGGCAGATAGTTGTATGGATTTGGACAGGTAATTGAACCACAGTATTTATTTTTCGTCTACTATATATATAAGAAATTAGGCTGAAGATGTCTCAAGATCCCTTTAAACCCTAATATTCCTCTATTCATATGTTCAAAATGAATCTACAAAACTTAGCAAGATTTAAAAACCTCCAGTCACGTTTGATATCACATTGTCTGTAGCCCACCGGGTTTCTCAGTGTCTGCTCCAAAAACTGTTTCAATAAAGGAAATTATAGAAATGATACATCTTGGAATGAAATCACAACTGTCTAAAAAAGTAGACTTTTTCTCTGATCTACTTATATATCGGGGGGGAGGAGAAAGGACTATTTATTTATCAGCAAAGACCTTAACCAAGAAGCTAAGGACAAATGGGGGTTACATTGATTCATACCAAAATGTTTCTTTTACCACAACAATGATTATTATGGCAAATTATGTTCTACTTCTGAAAGAAACCCGTTTTGTAGCAAATCAAGTCACTCAGACGCTTCTTGAGGTAACTGGGAATTGCAGCCTGGCCGGCGAGAGGCCTCTCTATTTTAAAGTTGTATAACAAATGTGGCTTATATCTCAACGTATTTGCAAACATATTCATCTCAGATTTAGTGACTTTTTTCTAACCTTTTTTTTTTTTTTTTTTTTGCTCCATGTGGAAGAAAAGGCCACCCAAAGGAACCAGGGTAGCAGGCTCGTATTTTCCCTGTCATTGAAACTCTCTGTTTTATGCCTGTCACACTTTTTCACCAGGCGGTACCTGCCCCTCCAATGCATTGCTTTTAGAAGCTCTATCGATCTTCGTTGGCTTCCCTTCCCCCGTTTACAGCATCAGTTTTCCCACCCTGTCTTCTTGCAGACAGGGTTGGTGCCGGTTCAGAAGAACATGTAGGAAGAACCACAGAACCACAGAACCACAGAAGACACAGAACCACAGAACGTGTAAACTCGGGGCAGGAGCAGGCGAGGGGCCTGGCACTCTGTGTCGCCCCGTCTCCAGCAGGGATCCTCAGTCTTAGCGTTGCTGACATTTTGGGCCACGCGGGTCCTTATTGTTGAGGCCATTCTGTCCATCACAGGATGTTTAGCAGCATCGCTGACCTCTACCCACTCGATGCCAGTGGCATCCCTTCTCCCCGATATGACAACCGAAAACGCCCCCGATGTTGTCAGATGTCCCCGGGGGAGCAAAATTGCCCCTAGTTGAGAACTACTGGTCTGGAATTCAGATGCAGAGAAGTGTGTCTGTTCTGGAGGTTTAATGGGCAAGACTCGCTTGTGGATTCCCTGTGGCGGCTGAGGAACGAGTCAGAAACGGGCCCCGGATTCTCGGTCCCGTTCACTGGACACCTATGGAACGGGTGGACGGTGGGGGAGGGGTACCCCATGGTGTGGCGATGAGACAGGTGGAAATCCGAGAGGTCGTTTTTAATTTGCAAACTTACTTTTCAATCACAGTCAGTGTGCTGTATTAGTTTCAGATGTCTAGCCTAGTGATTAGGCAGTTACACACCTTACAAAGCCATCACCCCGTCCGACACCATGCAGAGCTATTGCGCTCTCACTCACCGTCGTGCCTGTGCTGTGCTTGGAAGAATCCCCATGGCTGTTTCCGTGACTGGAAGTTTCTGCTCTTAATCCCTCTCGCTGTTTCGCCTGTCCCCTCCACCCCCTCCAACTCGGTGACCATCCGCTTGTTGTCTGTATCTGTGACTTTGTTTCTTCTGTTCGTTCGTTTATTTTGTTCTTCAGATTCCACAGTTAAGTGAAATCATATGATATTTGTATTTCTTGGACTTACTTCACTGAGCATAACACCCTTAAGCTACATCCATGCCGTTACAAATGGCACGATTTCGTCCTGTTTTGTGGCCGAGTTTTATTCTAGTGCATGTGTGCACCGCTTCTTTGTCATTGGTGTGTTGAGGGACAGACACCTAGGTTGCTTCTGTGCCTGGCTGTTGTACAGGAGATTCGGTCGATTTGGACATACCAGGTTCAAGAGGTGTATTCAATATCCAAAAGAGATGCCAAGTGGAATTTTAGTCTGAAGCTCAAGGGAGAATTTTCTAAAGCAATTGGGCTAGAGGAGAACACCTGTGGAGAGAGGACAGCTGGAGGGCAAAACGACAGTGATCTTGACACCGAGCTCTGAGAGTGGTGGGGCGCACCGAGGAGACCTTCCCGGGGAAGCAGCGGGGTCAGGAGAAAGCAGGAGATTCCTGTGAAACCCGGCGAGGAAAGCGTGGCAAGGAGACGTGTTGGCCTGTGTTAGAGGCTTCGGAGACATTCAGTATGATATGTTAGCTATCGTTTTATTGTTATAAATAAGTAAAGTTATTTTTAGCTGTTAAAAAATTAGATCCAGAAGAAAATAAAAGACAGTAGCAGAGACGTAAATGGGCCATGAAATGGAATTAAAATGCTAAAATTTACAAAGCGTGAAGACCACACACTTGCTCTGGGTGTGCTACAAATCTTGGCTCTCCACATTCTAAAACCCTTGTACAAGGAACTGTTAGTTATTTATGCTCACAGTGACAGTAAAGTAAAAACAGACCGTGGCAGGGGTCCCCAAGACCACCCCGAGTGAGCTGATCTTCTGGGAGGATTCGCAGGAGTCAGTACCCCCGGCACACTCACAACGGAGATTTCTGACGGGGAAAGGATCCGAAGCACAGCCTGCACAGGAAAGGGCCCGTGGGGCGGAGTCTGCAGGGAAGCATCCACAGGCTTCCTAGAGGCCTCTGCTAGGAGCTCGCCGAGGACTCACTAAATGCCTGCAGTGAGGAGCACGGCCAGCGTGTGAGGGACTGTCTCCGGGGAGGCTGGAGAGCGACTCTGTGGGTCGGGAAGGCACCCTCTGCCTGGCACACAGCAACCCCCAGACTCACGGAGAGGACAGCGGGCGTTTACGAACCACGCTGTTCCTAAAACCGACTGATCACCGCCAGCCGCTCTCACCCGTCCGGGACTGGGCGGAGCTCCCCGCACACCTGCGTCCCCAGACCTCAACCAGGGTCCAATCAGACAAGCAGGCCTTTCTCAGGACAGCTGTCTCGGGCCTGCTGTGCTCACTCGCTTCTCCGAGCCCCAGGAACAACAGCAGCGCTGGTGGCCTGACAACCCATCAGAACTTCTCTGGGTGGGCCTTCGAAACTGTTTCCAACATATTCTGGGTCGCTTGGACAGCTACTAAGCTAAACATTGTGTCTCTGTGTATGGGGAAGCAGTCTAGTATATAATACAATAATCGTAGACTGTGATACCAACAAACCTGGCTTTTAGTCCTGGCTCAGCGACTGACGGCCTCTCTGTACCTCCACTTCTGGTAATAAAACCTACCATTTTGAAAATTCACTGAGACACAGACAATGCCTAGGACAGTGACCGGGCACGTCACAGGCATTCAGAAGTGGTGGTGGCACTGGTGGCGATAATTGCAGCAGGAGCCGTTTTATTGTTGTCTGTCTGCGGCGGGATGGGCCGTACTTTTCCCGAATTCATCGGCTGCAATATCCACCCTACCAGATTTTCAGCTAGATGCCTTTCGGTTTTTCAATTAAAACTTCAGTTGAACAGTGTCAGAGGCATTTTAATAAAAATTTTACTGAGCTTGATTAGTTGATGAGAAGTAAATGGCTCATTTTTGATTAGCACATTCACTCTCTGTGGCCCTGAGGGCGCCATTTAGCGAATTACCTCTTTCTGTGCAGCGCCCGCAATGGTACCCGGGTGGCCAGAAAGAGTTAACAGCGCACCAACGGGCTGAGCGGTTTACTGCCTGCTGCCTGTCAGATCGGGCTCATTATGGTAAATGTTTCTTTTCCTGTAATTGTCATTTTCTTTAGAAGTGAAATATTGGATGCAGAGATTTAGTTTTAATCGACCTTAAATGCTCAATGAAAAGTACAGTGAGTTCACCCACAAGCCTTTAAGGGGGTTTAAGGTATCGGTGTGGACGGCATAATGCAGGAAGCACACCTGACAGGGACACTAAACGCATCTTACGGAGCTGACGGGGACATTCTTTTCCGAGGGCATCAGCGAGCCCGTGGCTGTGAGCGGTGTTCTGGGGTGCCCAGTTAACCGGGTTAACGTGCCTGCCTGACTGTCTGCGCACCGCAGAGGGTCACGTCTCGTGCTGTCGTGTGAGCAGGCCAGCTCCTGCGTGGTGGGAACCCTGCCTTTTCATCAAGGACCCACGAGCAGCCCCCCGTGGAAGGGCTTTAGCACTAATTCCACTACAGCTCTTCATTATTCCGAATGACCCTTACTTTCTTGTGAATAGGGACCTGCAGGCAGTTCTTGGACTTACATGTTACTCCAGTATTTTTCCGGGTAGCCTGGGAAAATCCTTTCCACTCGCTTGGAAAGAATACTTGACTCCTG
This sequence comes from Trachops cirrhosus, assembly GCA_028533065.1. Lineage (NCBI taxonomy): Eukaryota > Metazoa > Chordata > Mammalia > Chiroptera > Phyllostomidae > Trachops > Trachops cirrhosus. Next base: position 78,713,565 of record CM052548.1, on the reverse strand, counting down.
AAGCACTCACTTTTGGGGTGTGTTCTCCCCACACAAAAGGTGGTCTTTTCATTGATACATTGCAGCCTGATAGATAACTTGTGAGCCGTGCAGTGTTTGCGGGTCATCAGCGTGTGTGTGACCCAAGAGCTCTGAGTGACACGGAGGCAGGTGCGACTGGCTGACACGCTCATGTATTCTACACATGCCTCCCGGTGCGGCTGGGCTCAGCATCCTCTGAAAATGCAGTGATGAACAAAAAGCATCAGAGAACTTGAAGTCTGGCGAGATGATGAACGGTGACATCGTCCTAATAGCCTTGCACCTGTGGACATGCAGTGGCAGGGACATGCCTGGCTACTCAGGACGCTCAGAGAGCGGGACCTAGCCCTGTGTGGAGGGAGGGAACAGGAAAAATTAGGTGCAGGAGAGGAAGCTGAGCTGACTCTTGCAGCACTAATCAGAGCCATCCAGGGACAGTGGGTATTTCTTCTGGAGAGGACAGTGCAAGGCGCAGAGTCGAACAAGAGGATGAGAAAGAGGGTGAGCGGTGTAGGGCTGCTGGTACCGTGGTGGTTTGTTGTTCCCGAACGTCACTTGCCAAGCAGAAGGCTGGATACGTAGAGAGACGTCACGTCAGTGCTGGCCTGTGGTTTCCGTCCACTGGGCTTTTAAACCCACTTGGAGAGAGGAAACGAACATGCATATACAATGTGGACGGTTTTATATGTGGTAGACGGTTGGTCTCTGGAGTCCCTTATTGTACACGTTCTTCCCCAAAACTCACGAGGGGAGGTATCTCCCATTTTATGGATGAAGAACCTCTTGTTTAGAAGTATTAAGTCATTGCCCAAGGACCAGAGAAAATAAATGACAAAGATGGAATTCAATTCTCCAGGATTCCAGAGCACGAATTCTCAGATTGAATAATCTGCCCAGGATTATGTAGTAAGTGGCTGAGCAGGTATTCAATTTAAATTATTTTTTTCCTTGCATGACGGTAGTTTTGAAAATGGATTCTTTTTACGTGCGCGGCTGGGGGACGGGGACCAGTAAAAGCACAGACGTGGCCTTTGGGAGAAGGGCCATGGTGTCAGCACCCTGGGGACAGACAGAGTGAGGATGCGTGCCGGATTTCCCTGGACAATGCCCACGGACAGCCATTGCCCCAGCCTCATTACTCATAACACCGTCTTTCACTCCGCGAGGTTTTCCAGTTTGGATAATAAATTACATGATCCCGTAGATACAGAGCCTTACACGAAAGTCCTCTGTTGTAACAACCGAAACAGTGTGATTGAGGGACTACTTAGAAATGCCGGCTTGCAGAGGGCAACCAGATCGTGTGTCGTAATTGTGATTGAATTAATGAGAAATGGAAGTGGGGACAGTCATTGATTTCACAGGGATACACTTTCAGAGATGCGCAGGCGACAGAAAGGCCCTTTCCTTTCCCCTGGGCAGCGTAGTCCCGTGGGTAACCATTATCTGCTCGTCCAAACAGCTCGAAATTTGGGGGATGACTGCTGTTTTGTAACAAACTTCTCTGATGTGTTAACAGGGCCGAGATCATTCTGCCCTTGTAACCTGCACCCTGAGCCTCCAACTGCCCACCAGCCCTTTAATATTTGTATCTGGAAGGACAGTGTGGGAAGGACATTACTAACCAGGCTCTAGACAACAACCAGGTTAGAAGTGCTTCTGGTTAGAAATGCTTTCCTGATCAGCCCTGCCTCAGGAAATCCGGGACAGGGTTTCAGACAGAAAAGCTTTCACCTTTCCTGCAGAAAATAATGCTCAATGGGACTGGGCACTAATTATTTTCTAACTCTCCTCCACTACCTATTTGGGTAAATTTTGATAGTTGTCCTGAAATTCTTACTGGTGTTTATACTTTTTAAAAAACTTGCGATTATTGTGTTGTGCTGATGGACTCTACAGCAGACTGAACACTCTGTAAGCCAGGATTTGGGCAGAGCAGAGAATCTCCCGTGATTTTAACAATGTCTCCAGTGACTGTTATTTGTTGGTGGTGGTGTTTTATTTGGCGTTAGTACATATTCCTTCAAATATTTAAGCAAAATGTGTGTGGTTATAAATCTTTAGATTTTTTCACAAAGGATTTTTATTGTAATGGCATTTAATCTACAATGATATATATTACAATATGTTAATAAGAATAGTACCTACCTCTCGGAACTAATGGGAGAATCAAGTGAGTTCAAATGTGTTAGTATATGTGAAATACGTGTAACAGTGACGGATACACAGTAACCACTGAGCTAGTATTTGTATCAGTTGTACTAAAAAGCATGTGGACTTCCCAACTACAACGCCACAAATACAATGTATTTTTATCGACATTAGATTTGCACAGTTAACTATTGTTTCTATTATTATTGCTGTGACTTTTATTTTCTCTTTACCACACACTTTTCTTTGGGTTAGATCAAGTTTGTCACTTGTAATTATGTTAGGGCCACCAATGACGAGCGGCACTGTCCGGAGAAACAATTGTTGAGGGTTATAAGCCCTGCTTATAAAATTAACATCCGAATGGCTTCTCACGTCTTTCTTCTATCCGTGTGACCGTGTTCTAACAGTTGGGCCACACGGCCGATGAATGGGACTGTCACCCCGACGCCTCCGCTGGGCATCTGAGCATAGTAGCTGCCAAGACGCATGCCATGCTTCTTAGGCTCCGTGACACTCCAGTTAGAAATCCTGGGAGGTCCCTTCGTGGCTGATGACAGTCACAAGTGGGTCAGAGGATCCATCCTGGCTGCCAGACAAAATGCCCACTTTTTTTCTTTCCTTCTGCCAAGAAAGAAAACCCACCGACTCGCTGCTGACCCAAGTAGCCGGGACTTGTGCTCCTCTCCGGGCTGGCCCCCATTTCCTGCCTGGGTGACTGGAGAACCCTGCCCCCCGCAAACAGTCCCTGTTCTTTTTGGCTTCTCTTCTTAGTGGGGGAGGGTGCCTATCTGCGTGCTCACGGGGGCAGCTCCGGTGAGGTCGCTGCTTCTTGTCCCACGTGCTTGACAATTTCAACCCACACGTCTCCTGGTCTCAGAAAGCTCAGGCGAAACTCACTTATTATTAGATATTTCGTTGTTTGGGGTGGAGTCTCTTAACTCCTCCACTATCTGCCAGGAACCTCTTCCTCCCCCTGCTTGTTCACTTGTTGCACATTCGGTGATCATTCACGAAAAGATAGAGCCTAGATATACTGGACACTGTGCAGAAGTGTCGAGGAGACACTTCATACAGCTGATGACGCATTCCAGTGCAAACGGAATAAGGATTCTCAGGCAGCACGGCACCAGTAACGTTCCAGAAGCTCCGATACAGAGCTGCCATTGCGTGGCTCTGAGAACACCTGGTTCCTTTTCCAGCCCTCCCCAACCCCACCCTCTTCTTTCCTCTCAGCATCCAGCAGAGCTCTCATGCCAATCAGAGTGTGTGTGTGGGGGGTGGGCGCGGGGCTGGCTCTTAAATCCATCCTCAGAAGGACTGTCCTGTCTGCACGCTGCACCGGGAGCCAAAGTCTGTAACCGCAGGGCGTCAATGCTCACTGTATAACTCCCCGCACTCTGTTTCCCTCCCGCGTGAGGTCTCTGGGGTCCTGTTTGATCTTGTGCTCAGACACAGGGAAGCCTTGCCCGCCCCGCCCCCGATTGTTTGCCCAGGCCACTTTATCTCTCTGCCTGCGTTCCTCCCTCAGCCGGATTCCCAGCTGCAGTCCCGCCACCTCCTTACTGACCACTCGCTGCTCAGGCGTCTTTCTTGCTCCCGTCTCTTGACCTTTGCTCCTGCCAGCGCTTCCCACTCACGTGCAGAATCCTCCTTTTCTCCTCGGCCGGAGTTCCTTTCTCGCCTTTGTTCAAAACGTCTCTGTGATCCTACCCCCGTGTCACCCCACTGCCTCTAATAATTCTAACCCTTCCGCTGGTGTCGAGTGGCCCAGCGCTGACTGGTTGCTTAATGCAGATGTTTGCACTGGCTGTGCACCGATCTACTTGTGTGCCTGTCTCTGTGGCGTTGCAAGCTGCAATGTTCTCTGAAGTTTCCCGGGGCCCGAAAGTGTCCTCTGAGTGCCCACAATGCACACGGACTCGCCTCGCCGCTCACTGACTGCAGTAGTAGGTGTGTGTCGTTTCCGATCCTCCCGGTGGCTTCACCTGTGTTTCATTAAGGAAGACTTTTTTAAATTTGTTTTCTGCGTTATTTAATCAGAATGCAATAAAGCCATTTTCTTAGCATGCCTCCCTTGAAAGGTTTCAACTGAAAGTCACTACAATATTAGAGGTAGCTCACCGATACATATACTTCAACAACTTGCATCTAAGGCAAGGATTTTAGGGTGTGCAAGCTTTGTTTTTTTACTTGCGAAGGCCCATTAGTGCATTTTTATGTTTTTTTTAAATTATCGTTGTTGTTCAGTTACAGTTGTCCCCATCTTCCCCCCATTACTTTCCTCTGCCTACCCACCCCCACCTCCCACAGTCAGCCCCCCCCCGTTGTCCTGTCCATGTGTCCTTTATACAGCGTTACTTGGAGACCCTTCCCCTTTTTTCCTCCGTCGTCCCCCGCCCCTCTGGTCACTGTCAGTTTGTTCTTTATTTCCATGTCTCTGGTTCTGTTTTGCTCGCTTATTTGTTTTGTTGATTAGGTTGCACTTATAGGTGAGATTATATGTTATTTGTCCCTCACTGCCTGACTGACTTCACTTACCATAATGCTCTCCAGTTCCATCCATGCTGTCACAAAGGGTAGGAGCTCCTTCTTTCTTTCTGCTGCATAGAATTCCCTTGTGTAAATGTACCACAGTTTTTTGATCCACTCATTTGCTGATGGGCACTCAGGTTGCTTCCAGCACTTGGCTATTGTAAATTGTGCTGCTATGAACATCGGGGTGCATAGGTTCTTTCGGATTGGTGTTTCAGGGTTCTTAGTGTACAATCCCAGCAGTGGAATTGCTGGGTCAAAAGGCAGTTCCAGGTTTAGTTTTTTGAGGAAATTCCATTTCTTCCAATTGCTTTCCACAGTGGCTGCCCCAGTCTGCATCCCCCCCAGCAGTGCACTGGGGCTCCCTTTTCTCCACAGCCTCGCCAGCACTTGTTTGTTGGTTAGTCTATGACGGCCATCCTGACCTGTGTGAAGTGGTATCTCACTGTGGGTTCATTTTGCATCTCCCTGATGGCTAGTGATGCTGAGCATCTTTTCATTTGCTTGTTTCAACTGTTCTTTTTGAACATGAGTTAAAATGCTGGCATTGGTTGATATTTGAATGTTAATATATAGAAATTAATTGACCTGGTACAAACTTTTCAGTAGTATTTTTAAAAATTCACATGTCATACAGGTAGGTCATACCCTTTATTTGGCAGGTTAGAGTAATAGAATGTCACGGGCAAAAATAATAGCTATTTTGCCAGAGGTCTACACAGGAAGAGTTTGATGAAACAATTTTCTTTTTAAGTATTCATGGAGTGCCCAGAAGCACGAGGCATTTTGTTAGGTGCTAAGAATACAAAACTAAGCCAATCCATACAAGGGACCCACACCTTAAGGAGTTTATTCTAATAAGGCACACCAATTAAATATCACACAAATAAGTGAAAAGTCCCCTTGAGACAGGGCTTACTCCCGGACAGTTCCCTACACTGAGATCTGAAGGGTGTGTTGGATGTTATCAGGGGCAGAGGAGGAGGAGAAAGAAGGAAATGAGGGGTGAGGGGCAGAGGACCCAAAGGTGGAAGGAGGGGTCAGACGCCTCTGAGGGACTGAGAGGAGAATTAGGGCTGCAGCACGCAGGGGGCGCCCAGGGCAGTGGTGTGCTGTGTAGAGATTTGCATCTTCAGCCGAAAAGCGAGAAAGCGTCCTGGGGCTTGGGAGCACGTGACTAGGTTCGTGCTTGGACTGCTGTTTAGAGGAACAACTTGGAGACTGCCGAGCGGTGGGAGAGGAGATGAAGATAAGGGGATGGACTTTAGGAGTTATGTATGGGAAACCATCAATGTAGACTGACTCTAGGAGTGAGGGGTAGGCACTTCCAGCAGGAGTCTGCACTTGTGGTTGGCACGATGGGCTGGGCAGCGGTGTCCCCTCTGGTATGGAGCATGCTAGACAAGGACGAGGTTGGGGGCTGGGGAGGGTCACGGGTATTGTTTTGAACATAGTGAGTATAAAGCATTTTGCAGCACCAAGCCGAGACGGCACAGAAGCAGTTAGGTGCACAGCTGAGTAGCTCAAGGGGAATGTCAGGGCTGTGGATATAAATTTTGAAGTGATCATTATATGGATGACAATTGAAGTGAGGGTGTAGATGAGATGGCTTTCACTCAATGCGTGATTCGTTCCCAGCCTGGTGGTTGTCGGCAGCTCGCTCAACACCTCTTAGCCTCAACTTCCTAATCTGAGCAAGAGCTGGCTGAGATCAGGCGGTCTCAGCCAGCACTGCGGAAGCTAACGGTAGCTACCGAAAACTTGGGTGCTGGACCTCTTTCTTCTAAGTTCCCTCGGGGGATTTACTTTCCGACTCTACATCCTGAAGAAATAAAAAGTAATGGAACGCTGTTGCTCCGTGTGAAATAGGTGTGGTCTTCGGCTCAGATGACTCGTAAGATGCCATTCAGTTTCCGCAATAACAGAGCTATGATTCTAGCACGTGATCATAGTACATTCCAGGAAGAGGTTGTTAAGACACCGACCCCAAAATCAGCTGATTTGTTTGATGTGCCTGTGGTATGTATGGAAATACCTGTTTTGGGTTTGTCATGAATATTTCTGGATCAGCGATGTCAAGAAACTTGGTAGCACCTCCAGAACACATCCCAAATCTACCCGCGAAGCTTCATCCCCACCATCGCCACCCAGGCCCGAGCCAGTCACCGTCATCTCTGGACGGGGCCACTGACACTGCCTCCTGGCCCGATGTCGAGCAGGCAGCGTATTTCTTAAACCAAAAGCCACTTCCTCGCGCTGTCCTGCTCGAACCCTCCCGCGGCCTGCACGCCCCTGCACAGCCTGGCCTTTGCCCACCTTCCAGTCTTGTCTTGTTCTCCTTTTGCCCTGCTTCCTGGCCTCCTTTAGCTTTTAAAATTTACCAAGGTCTCCTTCCCCAACACCATTGGTCTCCTCTTCCTAAAAGACCCCCGCCTCCCCCCAACCCCGGGTGCTTGGTAAGGCGTCCCCTTCGTTTTATCAGAGCTCAGCTAAGTGTCAGCTCCATAGAGGAGCCTCCCTCACTACCCTGTCTAAGGGGGTCCGCCATTTTTGCTCCGTTTTCTGTCCGATCGGCTTCTTTTTATAGCAGTAATTTGTTACTTGTTTCTTTTTCATTTGTTTCCCTTTCTAGAAAAATCAAAAGCTCCTGAGAGCAGGGGCCACGTCTGTTTTGTTCCTTACCTATACACCAAGCACCTGGCGCCACGCCGGGAACACAGTGGGCGCCCTACAAATATTTGTTGTGCTTTCCTTCAGTTAATTAATGTAATTTTTTTTCTCTCGGAAAACCCACACCATCCAGGCAACTGAAATAGAGTCTGGAAACGTGCAAGAATTGGGGAAGTCTACCAGAGATTAATTTGTCCTCCACTCATCCAGGAAATGGGTGCATTACGTGTGGACAGTCCCAAGAATGCCCAGCAGGTCCCTGTTTTGGAAGGGGTGCTACCCACACCCCTTCCGTTGGTCAGAGAGGCCGCTTTAGAAGCGGTGCGTCCTGGAACCTACACATGTGACTTCAAGCTTTTTACTGGAGGCTTGTAGCATGTTTGTCCTACCTAATCCTTATGATCCCCGCTGAGTTAATCCTCTGCATTGGTTTTCCACATACTGAATATACATGTTTTTATGAAATAAATATCTCTTCCATTTCCTGATCTTCCACATGTGATCAGTTCTCACGAGCAAGCAGGGGTCTTGACCTGTAGCCGCTTACAGCTGCTTGTTTGTTCAGTAGGACAGAGAACTACGGTAAAGCCGAGGAAGGGGAGCAATGCAGGTGTCTGCCGGGCAGACCCCTCCCCCTCCTCCGTCCGGAGTGTGCTGTAAGCTCCTCACTTCAGGTCTGCTTGGGTGCGCTGGTGGCAGAACGTGGAGTGCGACGTTTTATAGATTTATTTCCGAACTAGATTATAAGTACTTTTTCTCATTGTGCTTTTTAACTGTTTGATGAATTACTTCGAGGTCATCATGAATGTTAATTTCATTTTTATTAAATGCTAATCAATACCCTCCCTCCAAAATAAATGGGTGAGTCTGTTTTTTCCCTTGTATGATAGCTTAACCCATATATTAGCTTTCTGGTTTCTTCCCCTAGTTCCTTCTATATCATCTTCTTTTTCTGGTCCATCAGTTATTGAACATACACTTTCCCCTTCTCCATTATCTGGTCTCCATGACAACCAGAGGTGGTTGCTAAGTGCTGGTGTCAGCCAGGCCCTTAGACGCCAGTGCTGACTGGGTGCAGTACCAGCCCCTCTCCACGTGGCTGGGGGTGTTCTCCTTGGAGTTACGTTCTGTCACGAGAAGATGACAGCTTGCTCATAGTTTAAGTTCTCTATTTTTCACATCATATAAAAAACCAAAATGTTGTTTTAAACTTGTTACTTGATATCTATATAAAATATGTAATTATAGCTATAAGGGATGAGTAGAAATAAGCGCTTAATAAGTAGCCACTTTGGCAGTTTTCTTTGACATCTCCCTCAAAAACAAACTGCCCCCCATCGGATGGGATTAGAAGAGAGACCCACCCAGCCTCGCCTTCAGAATTCCTCCAGGGCTGTCCCTAACCCTCCGCTCAGTTCGGAGAACTAGGGCATGCCTGCAGACCCCAGCAGCCACGGGAGTCCTGGGAACTCGGAGAAAGCTGGTGTTGAGAACACACACTTTCACAACTGCCACGCAGGTCACTGACACTTGGGAGGGAAAGCCAGGCAGGGCCGTTCCCCCAGGCCTGGGTGGGCGAGGACACCTCCTCGTCCTGAGGTGGGTGCATGTCGATGGTGGACCAAAGATTTTTGGTTTGTCACTGGATGGAGATGTTCTACTCCAGAGATGGCACCTGTGTGGCACAGATGTCAACACTTCCGCCTCAGATGCTCCTAGCAGGTTCCAGCCCTGGGTCATGGCAGCATTGCCTAGGCGTCCCGGGATCTCTTGTAGCCCAGCTGTCCGGTCCCTGTCACCTGCCCACCTTGTCACCCACCCTCCCTGAAATCCTTCTCACTGCAGGTCCCCCGCCTCTGCTCTTTGGCCCTCTGTCCAGCTCTCACTGTACCCCTGTCTCCACCACCGACCACAGCGAGACTCTTATTCTCAGGACGACTTTATGATATTTTCTAAACAACCTCTCACTTGTTTTTCCAAGAGGGAAAACAGAGATGATGGGATTTACTTCCCTCTTCTACTTTGCGACCCGGCAAGAACTTACGTAAAGGAGCAGGGGAGTGGGTAAGGCAAGGCAGAAGTTTAGAAAGTCCATCCCAGACACAGTTCTCACGTGTCCAGTGACGCTGCGGGAAATGTGGCTTCTTCCAGAACCGTGTATTGTTGTGTGTGTGCACGTGTGTGTATGTGTATGTGTGCGCACATGGGTGGCTGGTCCGATCAAGTAAGATATCCACATAGCAATTCCAGACCCAAAACGTTCCCGTTAAAAAATTAACATTGTTCAAAGGCAAGGCCATGATTTGGAAACTCGCATTTTAAAAATAAAGCATTTTCCTTTAGTTCCTTTCCAGGGAGGGTGGGTGGAGTCGTCGCCCTCTGCATGTCCGTAACAGCATCAGATCCCCCGGGATCAGGCAGAGTGTGTGGCTGGACTTTTCCAGCTCATCTTGTGGGATTTCGGCGCTCTTTAAGTGCTTAGCCTCCAGTGTTTGGGGGATTACGGGTGCGTGCGAGGTGAGTCCTTGGAGAGAACCGGAGGGCGGGCGGGGCCTGTCAGCGGCTGCGAACCGCGGGGGCCGGCCGCATTGTTCCAGTAGTCACGCTTTCGGGGCTCAGCACTTTTCGCGGGGAGCCTGCCTTTGAAGTATTCCCTCTGCTTAATTTTCTTCACCTTTGAGATCCTTTCACAAGTGTTTTCTTTTTAAAATATTGTGCATTCTTCTTTGGAAGAATTGGTCTTTCAGATAGTATAAAGAAACTTAGGATTCTTGTAATCTGTCAAGTATGACTAAAAACCTTGGGGCATTCAGGACTGCTAGAAGGAGGTTCTGGAAGAAGAATCTTAGTGCTCTAATTATAAATCTGTTTTTCCCCCCTCCTCTTAATTTAGTCCAACTATAAGAAATTTGTCTAGGCAAAGAAAATAAGGAATTTTGGTTTCCTCCAAGGCTTGAGATATATATATAAATGTAGTGGGAAATCAAGTTCTTTTGGGACTTGATTAATCAAATGTAGTGGGAAATCAAGTCCTTTTGGGTTATAATTCAGTATTGGGGTATCGCTGGTATGTGGAGATAGTTAAAGGTCTTATAAAAATTCTACTCACATCCAACACCTATTACTTTACAAAGAGTAACTCGTAAAAATTATCCATGATGATCACAATATTTTTTAGAAATTTTAAGTTAAAAAAGTGAGCATAAACTGTTAATATGGGGTGGAAGTGGAAGAGAGTATGAGAGGGATACATGTTAATGGAAAATATGATAAAAATAAATTATGAAAAACTGTTAATACGGGATTCAGAACAGAAAGTAGCAATTCTTAGAATAGCTCATGTGGTTGTACGCAAATGAGTTCACAACTTAACAAGTGAGCTTGAGATTTAAGTGTACTTTGATTCACAAATACCCGAAAAGTAGCTGCTCTTAAAGGCCTATTCGCTGAGGGCGAATCCACAGAATCATGTCATATTCGGCTAAAATGTAGCTTCTCTCTGCTTACTAAAACTAAACACAGCAGTCGCAATTCCTGAAAGAATTCCTGCTTCCTGTCCCCTTTCCTGCTCTAAGTCAGTCTGTGTCTCGTCTCCCAGGTATTAACAACCTCAGCATCTGGCGGGCTTGGTCTTGACTGTTCCTCTGTGAAACCTTCAGAGGCTCATTGTTCAGCCTCTGAAGTTGCCTCAAATGTTCATTTCAGACACCCTGGGTTTTCCTCACTTACACACAGTCTATCAATAGCTCTCGCACCAGGGATGCACGGAGAACCGTCTGTGCCTGTAAGTCTGCCCTCCCGTGATGTAAATGTTCGAGGTTAAAATAAAAGGTGTCTATTTTTGTGGTCCCAGTACCGAGCACAGTGCTTCAGCTCAAGCAGTTACTCGATGAGTGTTTGTTGAATGAAAACGTGTCCTGAGGTGCTGGGAAGGGAAAGAACAGCTCTTCATTTCAACACCCTCTGCAGGGGTTGAGCTACGCCTCACGGAGTAAGCCAGTGGGAGTTGGTTTAAGTTGTTTCTATTTTAAAAAATCTTTATATATATTTGTACCTCTGTTCCCTCTCAGTAAGACGAAGATGATGAAGCTACCCCTTATTTTTTCAAGCAGAGCCTTCATGCTAACTTTTCGGACTCTGACAATATTCTGTCCTTGCTAATAATCATTTTTACTAAAAATATAAGAGTGAGGACAACTAGGTAAACCGTACAAATACATGCTCCACTAGGTTTATTTGTATGGAGGAGTAACTTTTTAAACTCTGTTGATTAGAAATGGTACTGAGAGGGTGCCTTGAAGCTATTCTAAGCATACAAAAAGAGAAGAGTACTAACATACGTAATATAAGGATAGAATTCATAATGCGAATGTAATTTAATAAGACTCACTCAAAATATAATTACAGTTGTTCCTGGCTACTGTGACCCCCTAGTCACGATGCAGACTAGTAAAATCTGATACTTGTGCAGAAGTGTTCTAAGGCTGCATCTTTTACGATAACTAAAGTAAATGTCACGTGACATTTGGGAGTGACAAGACTGTCCATCAGCTTTTATTCAGTGTTAGCATTTTTTCCTTTCCTCCACTATCACGTCAGAATAACAGCATTACAATAACAACAACAAAACCTTTTGCTCCTGCACTGGGTAGTATTTCCAGCTCCAGTGATGGCTGGCCCATTCATTCAGCTTCTCTTAGGCACCTGCTGTGTTTCCAATACGCAAAGATGTACGAATCTTGGTTGCTACTTTCAAGGAGCTCCCGGTCTACCTTTGAGGTGAACTGTTTTGTTCTGTATTGGTCAGATCTATATCAGAATTCGGTTTGGCCGCATCATTCTGAAACTTGAAGCCCTCTTCCCCAGCTAATTAGAGAACTAGAAAGTAAGACTCTTGTGAAAAAACTCAAGAAGAATTGAATTAGGTAATAGAGAGGAGAGAGAGCTAAAGAGAGATGTATTCATTATTTTGAAGATGTAATGGGTGGCCACCATCTGACCGTAGTTTTGGCCAAAGATGGGATAAAAGAATAAGTGGGTTGAACCATAAAATGAGATATTTAGGTTAGACTTAAAGGTTGAAAGAAAACCAAGTAAATTATTTTAATATGGGTCCTGTGAATGAACGTACTCCAGGTATTTTTAAAGGCTATTTTTAAATTACAGAAAGTCGAATCTTGCCTGAATTTGGGGATCAACTTCAGACGAATGTTCCAAGTTCTCTACAGCCCTAAAGAAAATGATAGGGCTTGAAAGGGGAGAACGCCAGCACGTGGTCCAGGACGTGCATGGCAGTGAATCAATGAAAAACCAACTGGTCGGAGCACGGGCAGCCCCGTTGTGAGAAATACACCCTAGTCCACTTTTACAGTCGTAATAAATCGTTCAGGAAATTGAAATCATTTACTGTGGATCAACTAAGGGCAGGATCTTGGGCCTTTTCAGGATTCCAGTTTGTTGTAAACCGTTTCTCATTCGTTTGCCCAATTGCACATTGCGAGGGAAGATTTTTACTAAGGAGGTGATGCCTGTCATTGAGAAGGTGACAGCCATTCTTGCCAGTGGCCTTCATAGCACTTTTTCAAATGACAACGGCTTGATAACGTTGGGTTAGGATCTCACCCGAAGAGGAAGGAGAGTGAGAGTTCACCTGCTTTGTGACTTAACCTGTTTCAAAGCCTCTGATTTTTAAACCCTTTCACTTTAGGTGCCAAATTTTCTCGAGCAAAAGACCCTTCTACTCAATCTTTCCTTTTTAACAGAATGAATAATTTTGTGTCTTCTCCTTACCATACAGACAGTGAAGTCTAATATTCAGGAATATAAGGAGAAAGGGGTCCTAATTTTTCTCATAAACACCTTCTGTATCATTTAACTTAGGGCTAATCTGAGGCACTAACCTGATGAAAAATTAGCCTGGAAAGGTGAATATCCCTTAGGTAAGAAAGCAATTCATTTTTCTTCTCATGCTTTGGGAGAGCAGAGCAACATTTTAAACTTAACAAGGTTTTTCTGATGATTGGCCAATTTTTTTAAATCTCTTTTTGATGTCTGGTTTGATTAATTTTTCCTTTTGTGTTTTTATTCCTTGGTTTCAGTGCCAAAGCCATTTGTACTGTCCCTGTTCATCTAATATATGAAAAAAAAAAGTATTTGTTCAGTTTAATTAAGTATTCCAACTCTTGCCAATAGGTAATTACTGTCCTCATCACATACGACCATTGACTTAACAAAAATTTTTATAGTGTGGTTGAACAATTAGTTGAACTACATTATCCTTGTAATTCATATTTTTTAAGAATTATACTTTTTACCTTTTTTTCTTAATGATAGAGACAAGACCAATTATGTTTCCTCGGAACATGGGCTTCTCCACTTTCAGAGAGAAGTGCTCTCTATGTATCTGTCATTGACTGCATGTCCCTCTCTAAGGATGAATCCAACCCATGCCCAGATCAGAGGTTGGGAATGACAAGTCATTCCTTTCACAAGATGGCTGTCGCCAGACGGCCTAACCTGCCAGAAGTGCAACCTACTGGAGACATGACAACATCCAAAGGTGTATCCCATTAACATGTAATAAGTAAACGTGAGATCCAAACACATCTAGACAGGACATGATTGATTCTACAGTGGAAGTGACGTCTACTCAGACTTAAAAAGCAACACTCGAACAGAAGGACAGTATTATCTCCAAATACCAACCAGAATAGGACCCAGACACTCGGGCCCAAGTATCTCTACCCAGAGAGCTGAAGGTGCGTGCACAGGTCTTCACTACTTTTGCTACCCATTCAGGTTCTATGTGAGCTACTCTAAAATGTATGTGCAGGTAAAGAAAATTATGTGCAGTAAAAATACAAAATTCAGAAACTTCCATAATTAGAGGGATAATTAAGAAGACCAATTTAATTCTTAATCTAACATTTAAACACTCAAAATGATGATTAATTTTAATGTTTCTTTACTCTTTCACATAAGAGTTATTTGAAACACACTGATTTGAGAAATGCAGGACTTGCTATTATATATATGATTTATGGGTGCCTACTAGGAGTAAGCCAGTATGCCAGGCGGTGTGTGTGTGTGTGTGTGTGTGTGTGTGTGTGTGTGATTTAATTTAATGTTCATAGCCCTGAGGAACTGGTATCATTAACCCTGATGAAAAATCTGTGGTGTGGAGAGGTTAAATAACTAGCCTAAAGTCACAGGATTATTAAGTGGCAGTTAAAATGCAGATCTACCTAAAATCCATGGAGGAAAAATAATCAAAAGAATTCTGAAACAAAGCCCACTTCATCATATCATGAGTACTTGAGAGACAGTAAACAGTATGATTTGTCTTCTTGCAACTTTAATTCTATTTCCACTTCTCTCCTCTTCTTTTCAAGCTTCCTTTTTCTTCTTTTGTGATTTACTTTTTTTTTTCTTCACCCTTTCTAAAGCCAAAGCAGTGAACAGCTTAAAAGGCTTAGGAAAAGAGAGAATAGGAAGGCGGAACTATTGCGGTGTCTTTATTTTTTACGCCTCAAGCGTACAATGCCAAAGTATCCCCAGCCTTCCAGACACAGCAGTGAACGTGGTTACTTAGTTAGCTCACATTCAGGGCCATGCAGCGTCTACATGCTAAGCAGAAAGTAAGGGCATAATTAGCATAACAAACCATTCTAGGAGAATTAGCCTACGATTAAATGGGCAAGGGATTCCAAATTATTGTTTTTCTAAATTATTCTGCATTGTTCGGTACAGTTCTTTTTTGATATCAGGTATAAATTTAACTCTGTGTTGTAACCACTGACAACCTTTCATAGGGTTGTTTCTTTATTTTTTCTTATCAATAAATACCATTTGATTCTTGGTCCCCATGAACTGCGATGCTGTTTATGTCTTATTTAAAATATCATGCTTGTGTGGTAGACATTGTATTAGTATAATTCGGAAGAAAACTTTAATTGCCTGATCGTAGCAGTGAATGCTTTTTAAAAATTATTTTCATGACTCTTCAGGGGAAAAAATGATCTGTATAGCTTAGGGCTTAAACATAAGTTTGAGGCTTAAAATGCATTTAAAACTGCAACATTTTAAATGAAATGTTGTGCCTGATAGTAGGTCCTCAATAAATAAGCAGTGAATGAGTGTCCTAATAAATAAAATATTATTACAAACTAAAAAGCCATACATGTAAATAACATGTCAGGGGCATTTAATATTTCTAGTGAATGCAGATACTAAGATTATTATGTGAACCTTATTCTTATCCTTCAAAATTCAATAATGTATTTATCTTGATTTTTTGACTTGTAGAACATTTTAAATTTTTTCTGGTAATTAAGAACAATTCATGAACTCGATACTCCCAAGTTAATTTTTTGTTTTACAAACTCTTGAAAATTATTGGTGAAGAATAACTTTCCAGGTCCCAAAGCTTGACGCAGAAAATAATAGCAGTGCTTTTTCTCTGTTTGGTCTCTTTCTCTGTCCAGATGCACCGCTGCCTAGAGCCGCATTGTCCCAAGCCCATTAAGAGCAGCAGAAGTCCTTCCCCGCTAGGCCCGTTCCCTAGGAATGCAGGGATCTGGCCAGAAGGCACAGCAGCCTCCCTGGTTCCTAGCAGACCAAGGATTCCTATTGTCAGATGCACTGGGCATGAAAGCAGCAATTTTACAGCACAAAAGCTCCAATAACATTTCCTTCGGTTGGCTGAGATTGAAATGCGCCAGGCACTGCTCAGTCTTGGTTGCTTAAGCACCAGCTTCCCTTGGCTTTTTGCCACTTTGTGCATTTCAAAGAGACAAGTCCTTTCAGGAAAAGGAGTTTTCCTTGTAACTTGCTGTGGAGTAAACAGACCATTCAAGCATAGTTTATCGCATTACAGACTCAGCTATGCAAATTGTTCCAAATTGAAGGCAACAAAGTAATTAGTGAAATTATTTGGTTATTAGAATTCATAAGTATGAACTGCCCTATTTTCTTTAAAAAAAGTAATTTTTTTCTTTTCTGAAGAATCACCAAAAGATTTGTATTTAGAGAATGACAGTTTACCACTTGAACGTTTCTCCTTAGTCAAGTACTGACGTCTAAGGTCCTCCGTGTACAAAAGTCTCCTTCGCCTGCCCCTTGGCCTGGAGCTAACATTTGGTTGAATTAATTTGGGGCCAGTCACGAGCAGGCACATTAGATTCCAAGGCAAACATGGAAATGAGGATGGCCCACTCCTATCGGATGAATTCACTGTTGACCTCACCAACCCCTTTTATTATATGAACAGGCAGAGGAAGGCATAGCTGGTAGACACACTAAAACATTTAAAATCCTGACTCGTGCCGAGCTAGGTACGATTGCCGATACCCTGTGCTCCTTTACTTCACCAGAGTCCCTGGAAGATGAGGCTATGGTAGCACAGGTGTAGTAACTGGATTGGTGATTGCCTTTCTCCCTGCAGCCAAATCTCACATACGTGTATTCTGTGCTGAGAAGGAGTTGCTAGTTTGGCTCCCAGACATTACTATTTGTACAGGATTCTCAAGTTCTATATCCGGTTGTTTTAAGTGGGTTTTTTAAAAGGGGGAGAACATTGAAACAGAAGCATAAAATCTCATGTACAGTGTAAAATGAAATGACTTTTAGCATTTGAACGCAACCTATGTCTAATGACCATCTGTTTATAAACCACTCCTCTTTATACTAGTCGGATTACAAAGGTTATTGCCAACACTGCACAGAATGGGGAACACATTTCACTGGGACCCTACTTACTGGTCCTGTGCCCACTGCTGGTGTGAACTGAGTGAGCACTCTGAGCTTCGTTAAAAGTATTACTGTTTGTAAGAGAATTATAATACATTTGAGCTCCTGCAATTACGTTTATTTTTTGAATTTTGTGAAATAAGCCAGGGCTCAGCTCTTAATCTTTTCAAATACTTATTTCTTTTAATGAAGCACTAACATCTCATGTGGGCTAACCAATGAGCCTCTGTTCACAAAGAGCCCTAAGCAGGACCTGGTTAGTCTGCGTGTTCATAGTTGCCTTATGGACGAACTTTTTCCCAGCTCTGTGAAATCTGCACGTGTTCTCCATCCAGGGACACTCAGAGAAGCCACCAGGCGCAAAATGAGGGCAGCTGGGGCTCAAACCACACAGGCTGTAAACACAGCCCGGGGTAGATAGGAGCATGCCCACCCTGCACCCACCTCTGCTCCCCACCCAGCTGAGAACCAGCATCACTCCCGAATTGGTGGTGTTGCTCAGCCATGCTGGGGCATAAGAAGGCTTCATGTGCCCCAGAAACACTTTTCCCTAGAAGTCGGCACCTCCACTACTTGTCACACTTCAGAATTGCCACTGGAGTTGCCTGCCCGTTGCTGAGCTGCAGTCCTAGGCGACTTCTATATAATAATAGAGTGTAGAGGTGGGATAGTCCTGCTTTCTTAGGGTGATTGGAAAGAGCGCTTGTCGGTAGGCTGGGTGGGCTTTGCCTCTGTCTCTATGGTCTGATTTCCCTACCCGTATTCAGGAGGGGCTTACACAGCACCGGGGGGGATCTTGAGTTTCTGGGCTACTTTCCCATCCTTCACCTTCCTCAGACTGAAGAAGGGGAAACAATGGGAGGGTCCCGGACCTGTCTGAACGTGCCTGCAGCGAAAATGCCTCTAAGCACTCCTGATGGGTCGGGTGTGTTTCTCTGAGTCCACGCAGCATCTCTGTCAGGGTTTCCAGCTGGACCCTGGCTGTGCTGGCTGGGGAGGGGGGTCGAAGCCAAGTACTCGTAGTGTTTAGTGACCAAAAATATACGGTGTGGTGGGAGCGTCGCGACATTCACACTGGCACGTGTCCCCTGCCTCACCCATTTCCGACACGCTGCCGGTCTGCGCACGCTGCCGGTCTGCGGGCAGGCGCCCTCGCCGCAGGTGATAAAACTGGCAGAGCTGAGAGATGTTGCTCCTTGAAAGATACCATCCATCAGCTGAGTAAGGGGACGTCGACTTCGGGTGCCCGAGAAGCCATTTGTTCTTCGGTGAAGACAGTCGATGTTAATCTCACCAATGCAAGGAAACGAAAAAGATAACAGTTTTAATCTTATTATCCCTCGGTACCCAACGGCTCCCGTTAAAGTATCTGCCCTGGTGTAAACAATAGTTTCTGCCTTTCTGTGGCACCAGCTCTCAGACCCCTGGCCCTAACTGGTCATCACCTATAAATCAGTTTTTATGCTTCTTCCAGAGAAGCCTTAATGCCTAATGTGGTTTTTTTTATTTGAGACATTATAATTCTAAAGACAGTAAAATTGATAGTTTCACCAGAGGAGAAGTATCATGTCCAAATAATGTATAAGAAGAATCCAGTGGCCACTGCTCCGCCTGGGTGGTTATTTGAAGACATAATCCATGAGGCTGGGCCTGACTGGGCCTCAGTTCTCCCCCGAATTCTCCAGGGTGTCAGTTCGGCCACTGAGTCTCCAATCAAATGAGACTGTTCCTTCTTTAATGTTACTCTCTGCGTTTTCTATTTTGTTCTCTTCCTTTCATTTCCTTGTCTTGTTTATTTTTTTCACATCTTAGTTTTGTGTTTTGAAAATCAACCCTGCTTGTGCCAATCCAGGGGAAGGATGGTGTGGTGCTTACACTAACTTATATCTTAAAAGCAACAATGATGGAAATAATAGAGTGTACAGGATTAAATTATTCAAATTAAAATTGTCAAGAGTGGTATAATGCATAGAGTTTCCTAAAACCTCTGAAAGGAGTAATTTTCCTAGTTGCCATAGAAATGAGGAGTTTCTTATTCTTTGGTCCTTACGCAGGTCATGCTACTTTTGTTTAATTACAATAAAGTAGTACCCACTAATCAAAAAGCCCTTTGTTCCAGGTAGAATTCAGAGTTTTGTTCTCCTGAACACGGTTTACCTGCCTTTCTAGGATCACCTTCTAACAGCAAAGTGAGAAAATGGCAGTAAGGTAGCCTGAACGGGGGAGAAAAATGGGCCCCTTTGGCAAGTGCCCTGTAATAAAGTTTAAGATTTTTCTATTGATTTCTCTAATGCCCCAGCTTTGCTGTGCGGTATTCATTACGTGTTTCCACTCCACTGGTCACTTTAAGCTTTATTTCATTCAGAATTACTTTAAAGCCCATGCTTGTATTGAAATTCAATTTGAGAAACGTTGAACTGGGAATCCCCATACAATCTATCAAGAGTAATTATCCCCTGATTATTAATCCTAGAGACATGGCAGCACACAGAAGTCGTTTCTTAAAATTAAAATTCCAAATGCATTTTAACGTAAACACACACAATCGCATATACTCACGCACACTTCTATTTGCGAAAAACCGAAAAGGAAAAGCTAAGACACGGAAGAATGTGCGGAACATCGGGATGATAATACACATTCCACAATGTGTTCTCGAATTTCTGCTTTCACGTTAAATGGAGAATGGATTCCATCTGAAGGTGACCGACCCGTTTAACAATTCCAAGCTTCGGCCGTCTCCCGGGGTCTCCCTTCCTCCAGGAGCCAGCAGGAGCCACAGGCAGGGCGGACACAGCCTGGGCTGTGCCGGGGAGGGGCGTTTTCCCGTGAGGCCAAGGCCCCTGCTCTTTGTCCCCTCCTGGTGAATGCCACCGGTGGGTGGCCCTGCCCGCTCTGCCGTTGAACAAAGGACTCCCTTCTCCGGAGAGCAGGGATGGGACTGACAAGGACCGCCCCTGTTGCTGCTGCTCCCCTAGCCCCAGGGCCGGCACCCCACCCACAGAGGGTCCTGAGGGGAGCACCAGGGAGCGGAGGCAGAAAAGCTTCCTGAGTGAAGACGCGCTGCTCCCAGGAAGGAGGGTGGGAGGGGAAACAGCAAACGGCACCCATGTAGAAGCCAGCTCCACGGAGGAGAGATGAGTGGGCCAAGACGCAGTGGGGCAGGCAAGGCAGTGTCTTGGAGGCACCCTCTCTGTGAGGGGTGACCTCTGAGTGTTTACATATGCTTTCTTTATTTCTAATTTTTATTTATTTCATTTTCATTGAATTAATTGGGGTGATGTTGGTTAATGAAATTATATAGGTTTCAGGCGTACAATTCTATAATACCTCATCTATATATAGTATCTTGCATTCATCACCCCAAGTCAAGTCTTCTTCCATCACCATTCATCCCCGCTTCACTGTCTGCACCTCCCCCACCCCCTGTAGTATCAATATACTGTTGTCTGTGTCCACGAGTTTGTTTTTTGCCTTAATCCCTTCACCTTTTTTACCCAGCCCCCAACACCCCTCCCCTCTGACAGCTGTCAGTCTGTTCTCTGTATCTATGAATCTGCTTCTATTTTGCTTGTTAGTTTATTTTGTTCATTAAATTCCACATATGAGTGAAATCATATGGTAGTTGTCTTTCTCTGACTGGTTTATGTCACTTAGGATGACGTGCTGCTCCGGGTCCATCCATGCTGTCGCAAGGGGTAAGATTTCCTTCTTTTTTAAGGCCATGTAGCATTCCACCTTGTAAACCTACCACAGCCTTTTTACCCACTCATCTACTGACAGCCACTTGGCTGCTGCCCCAAGTGTGAGTGACGCGGCAGCGAACACACTAATACATAGGTGCTTTCAGATTGGTCCTGTGAGGCAGCATGCATCCATCTCTCTGCCCGTGTGCACAGATGAAGTTCTGTGTAAAAGAAAGCCTGGTGGCATCTGTGGACCACCTCCAGCTGGTGGGACCCATCTGGCCCTTGCTGTCACTCTCTGCAAACGGGAAGAGAAGTGGTAGGCAAAATGGAAGGGCCCAAGAGGATTTCGCAATTATCATTAATAATTGAACAAATGGAATATCGGGAGCCACGCACAAAGCAACATGGATTGAAATGTTTGAAAACTGGATTGGCTGACAGGTGGACAGTACTTTATATTTATTAAAAATTATTGAATTCGTGAATTCAGGTTTCAAAACTATAAATGTATATAAATGATGCCTAAACAAAGGTATTTTTAAAGAATTAGTTTATATTTTCCTTGTTCTTTGTAGTTCATAAAATTCTTTCAAATAGTTAATGACTTAGAAAAATGCTTATGACATGATAATAAATGGAAAATAGCAAAGCAGAACTATACAGTATGATCTGAATCTGTGTGAGAAGAAAAGACAGGACAGTAATAAGCCAAACTGCTTCTGGGTAAATGGATTAGGGATGGTTTTTGTTTTCTTCTCCTAGTTTCTGTTATTTTTCTGTAGTTCTGTTTTCCCCAGTTTTATACTGAACATCTAAT
Source organism: Trachops cirrhosus (assembly GCA_028533065.1). NCBI lineage: Eukaryota > Metazoa > Chordata > Mammalia > Chiroptera > Phyllostomidae > Trachops > Trachops cirrhosus. The sequence continues at coordinate 78,691,935 of CM052548.1, read as the reverse complement.
ATTTTTATGATGAAAAATTTTAATGAGAATTTTTTGTGAGTATCTATCAAAACTGTTTATGGGGATAAGTTATGACTCAGTATCTCATCGCTCTGGTTCTATCCTGTAGAAATAGTTACACAAGAGATTACAAGTGTAAGGATTAGCCCTGGTTGATGTGGTTCAGTGGATTGAGTGCCAGCCTGTGAACCAAAGGATCACCAGTTCGATTCCCAGTCAGGGCTCATGCCTGGGTTTCGGGCCAGGTCCCCAGTAGGGGACGTGCAAGAGGCAACCACACATTGATGTTTCTCCCCCTCTCTTTCTCCCTTCTCCTCTCGAAAAAATAAATAAAATCTTTAAAAAATATTTTTTCAAGTGTGAGGATTAATAAGTAAACATGAGAAGCAACCTAAATGCCCAACGCAAGGTACATCATGCTATTTAATACTACTACTCATGTCTAAAAAAAATGACTTCAAAGAGTGCATAGAAGACATGTGCATATATGTGTGTGCAAATAAGAGTGTGTTTGTGTGTGCTCACAGGTGTGCAGTTGTGTGTGCCTGGTGCACCTGTTTGTGTGGGTGTATGCACACTGACTTGGAAGGACACCTGTGTTCTGCCGTGGGAGGGATCAGAAAGCCATTTTCCAAAGTAAATATGAAGATACGGAAATTGATAGCAGTTTCAAAACTGTATGTGTGTGAGTCTGGGCAAACTATATAAAAAGCGTAATTGTCCTTATTGTGTTAAAGTAAGTTTCAGTTTTGAGCCCCCATTCCACCAGATGGTAGAAGCTCTCCAAATAGACATAGTCAAATCAGGGCTCCTTACCAACTTTCTCACCCCATCCCAGGAAATGGGATTATTAATGTCACATTCTGAAGGCTGTGGATGGATTGTGTCCCACAAAATTCCCGTGCTGGAACCCTAACTCCCAGTTAGAGTATCGGGAGAGAAGGCTTTTAGGCGATTCTAGGTTTCCGTGGGTTCGTGAGGTTGGATTTCTGATGACAGGATTAGTGCCCTTATGAGAAGAGTCACCAGATGCGTCTCTGCTGTGTGAGGACGTGGTGGGAAGGCAGCTGTCTGCAAAACACAGGGCCAAGAAGAGGGCCCTCGTGAAGGGCCCAACTGGCTGGCACTCTGACCTTGGACTTCCCAGCCTCCAAAACTGTGACGTGTTTATTGTTTAAGCCGCCCCATCTATGGTACTTTTTAATAGCAGCTCAAGACAGATTTTGGTTATCAAGAGATAGGGCACCACCATGACAAGCACCTAAACATGCAGAAGCAGCTTTGGGACTGGGATTTGGGAGAGGCTGGAAGAGTTTCGAGTTGCACGCTGGAAGTGGGAGTGTTCGACCTGACGCCTGTAGTGAGTCCCACGTGAAAATAAGGAATGCGTTATTGGAAACTGGAGTGAAGGCCATCCTTGTTGTAAGGGAGCAAAGAGCTTGGCGGAGCTGAGTCCTGGTGTTTTGTGGGAGGTAGAACCTCTGAAGGGTGAAATGGGGTATTTTGCTAAGGAAACTTCCAAGCAAAGGGTTGAAGGTTCAGCTTGGTTCCTTCTCATTTTTCCTTACGCACTGAGATACTCTGATCTCAAGGCGTATGGAAAAATGCTCAAGGAGGGGAATGAACGGAAGGAGTTGTTCAGAAAAAAGCAACCAAAACTTGAAGATTTGGAAAATTCTCAGCCCATCTTGATTGCAAAGAGTGAGAAAGCCTGTTCTGAAGAGAACATGAAGGGCGTGGCTGAACAACCGTTTGATAAAGAAATCCTGGCCTCGACTGACCCCTGGATTTCATCGGTCATTTCCACAGCAGCCAGAAACAGAGAAGGGTTTATACCAGGAAGACACAGGTAGGTTGAACTCACGGGAACGAAGAAAGCGAGACAGAATCGAGGAGGGCCGTCAGACCTCTCAGATCTAGCCGTGCTGGAATGCAGAGCTGTTCAGCTGCAACCCCGAGCTCTTCTCCCAGAAAAGGGGAGAAGGGCCCGGAAGGCAATTCAGAGATTATCGGGCCACAGCCTAGGTTTCTGCAGGCCAGAGGGCCGAGAGCAACCCCCACCCAGCAGGGCTGTCTGCGGGGGGTCCAGGGGCAAAGCATCAAACCGAAGAGGATCATTCTTGAGCCTTCAGATCCAGTGGCCTTTGCCTTGCTAGGTTTGGGACTCGTTCGGGACCCATCACCCCTGCCTTCTGGGCCGTTTCCCCTTTTTAGAAGGAGAACGTCTCTTCTGCCCCCACCCACCGCTGTACTTGGGAGGTATGTGACTTGTCTGGTGTCACAGATTCAAGGCTGGCATTTTGCCTCAGGGTGAATCCTACTTCAAGTCTCACGCTTATCTGATCCAGCTGATATTTAGATAGAACTTTGAACCTTAGGCTTCAGAGCTGATACTGGAATAGTTCAGACTTTTGAGGATGTTGGGATGGAATGAATACATTTTGCACGTAAGAAGGAGATGGATTTGGGGGACAGGAGAAGCATGCTATGGACTGCGTTATGTCGAGAACTTTTTAATTTAGACCCCGCTTCTACTTGAATGGCATTTCCTAAGGTGCTATGTAGTCTCAGAAAATGGAGCGAAATACAAGGAACAGGGCGATGGAGCTGATGGTAGGGAAATAGCCCTACTATCTCAGATGAAGACCCTGGTACCCCTGGTTGTCATCCGCAGTTAGGGCTGGGGAGGGGAGGGTGGACGTTCACCTTTTACTTTCTATAACTCTGCAATATTTAAAAATAATACTCATCCCTTTTTAATAAAACGTTTAGTGCTTAGTAAGTTTTATAGCCATTGTCCCTTACCACAATACTGCCATGTAGCTAGGGCAGTTACGATCACCCCCATTTTAACAAATGAAGAAATGAGGTCCTTCACATGAATTATAATTATCCTTGATCTCGGACAGGCAAGGAAAAAATGGGCAAACAAACATAATGCGTGTCTTCTTCGGCGTGTGAGGCGTGTGCTAGGGAAGCCACTATTCAAGGTGCCTTAACAACATCTCGTGTTTCTGTAAGCCCTCATTGATTAAAAAGCGTTCCGGACTGACTTTGGTGGCTTGATGTTGCCACTGAAAGAGCTCGTGCCCACCCTTCCGTTTCCAGAGGCGTCTCCTTCGTTCTGGTCTTCGCGGCTTCCTGTTTCAATGGCCGCGGTGGGCTTTCTTGCCGCGCTTCATTCTGCTCCAATGCATCCCTCTCCCCAGTGCTTCCACTGAAACTCGGCTTGGATCCCACCATCGTGGGGGCTGGGGACTGAAGGAGCCCCTCGCAGAGCTCAGGAATCTGTTCTGGAGGATCCCTGCCGCGGGATTTTCCAACCTTTCCTTGAACAGTTGGGCAGGGAGTAGCTGCTAGAGGAGGCTGCTTGTCCTATTTTTAGCCAGCTTAATGTGTTAGAAAGTTCTTTCTTATTGCTCTACTGAATGGTTCCCTTTAACGTGCACACAAGATGTGTCAGTCCAATCTTGCTTTTAAGCGACAGTCTTTCAGCAAAAATGAGGCGGCAACACCGATTCGTTTGCTGAGGAGGGAGTGGTTCAGCTGGCCTGTCTCCGCAGCATCGCCTTGGTTCCGGTTTGTAACCTGTAAAGGAAAGCGTCGGTACATTTCCTCCATCTGGAAGGTGGTCTGTAGCCATCCTGCAACGGTGCAACATCTGCTTCTCTCTTCTTTTTAGCTTCGCGGAAATGTCAGATATTTCTGTGCCAGGGGGATTTTTAAATCTACCAGTCTAGTCCCTCTCTGTGCTTTTATAGCTGTTGTTTTTGGACTGCGTGTTTCCGCATTACAGTACAAATGTCTGCATGAATACGTGCGGTCTCATTTATCTTCTGTCTTTGAAACATTTCCCACTTGGTTGGAGTTTTTACCCACAGAAGAGTTCCAATTTTCATTAGCATTCATATACAATCAGGCCAGCACTAGAATGAAGTGATAAGGCTTTGTTAACGTGTTTATTAGTAAAATATATGTTAATATATCATTAGTAAAATAATGCTAATATCTCATTGGTTAAACCACTATATTGCACAATTTATAAAGTGGGCATCCTGATGTAATAGGACTAAATTTTAAGAGCTATTACTGATGAAATTTTAGTCTTGATTACTACCCACTTCTGCTTATTTTTCCTACTGTCTGGACTTCTAATTTTACCTCCAAGATAATAAAAGCAAAAAGAAAAGCTGAGAAAGTAATAACTCAGTTAATTATTTTCTGATAAGTGTATTGGCTGTGGAGACTGAAGCTATAAGCTAAATTATATATGACTTTTAATCATACCCATATCCAATTATCACACGTAATCAAAATTTCCTGTAGTTGAATTTCTTATAATTATTTTTCAGGAGTAGCTATTTTAAGTCCTCTCTAAGGGTATAATGTAAGGGTATAGTGTTGCTACTATGTTTGTTAGTCAACAAATAGAAATTTTAAAAGAAAAACAGCCAAATATTTCAAAAAATGGTTTTAAATTATCGTGCATGTTTGAAACTGATGCCCCTCATACCAACTGACATTTATCAATATGTTTTCAAACTCTCTGTCTTAAATCACAGTGTCTGATTTTATAGTGCCCCTTTAAGCATACAGATTACTCTATTAAGTAAAACACTCAGAAAACACATTTCCTGCTCGCATGCATAAGTGGATTAGACATCTAGGGTATCCTGCTTTAAAGAAAATTCTTCTTGGCATTCTTTAAGAAGGAAGGGAGAGAGGCGTGGGATTTTCACATCTGTTAAATAATCATTAGCATGTAGGGTTGAATTGCTATCTTCTTTTTTCAACTTAAGACCAGCTGTTAACGTAAACTTGAAGGGCCCCTTAATTATTGCATATTTCAGGGGCTTGTAGAGGATTCAGTTACCTAGTTCCACCGCTCTGATCAAAGGAATGCATGTGCTTTGTACACCATTGTTTTTGAAAGCATTCCTTATTTGATTATTTTGCTTCTGAAGTGCTCTGTAAAAGGTCAGATAGGGTGTCTTGCTCTGATTTCATTATGCCTCTGAGAACAGTCCCTGCTACCAATTGTGTGTTACTTGGATGGGTGCTAAGATACCCCAGAGCTTCCTTCCCTTGGCCTTAGTACCTGTTTGCTCTAGTCTCTTCGATTGCTGAGTCAGAGATTTTAATGTTAGTATGATATTTGGAGTGTGTGAAGAACAAATTCGGAAAAGTGAACAGATTGTCAGTAACAAGATGTCGTGGTGTTGCCAGAGACACGTCTGCCAAGAGGTATGCATCCCAATCCCTGACTTTAATTACCGTGAGGTTTTCCTCGCTATTGTTGGCTTCCCGACTCCTGGTAACCATGGACTAAAAATCTTCACCTGGCTTGGAATGAACAGTGGAAAAGCAAGGCACAGAGCTTTGGCCCTTCACCAGAAACATCGTGTAAGCGACTGAATGCGAAAATCAAATTGTGTCTCCTTCCAAATAGACCGCAGACCGAATGATCATGCCGATGCTCTGTACATCATCTCCTCCTCCCAGATCGCAATGCACTGCGTCAGCTGGCAACTAGGCAGACAGCCTGAGAGCCCTCGCCTTTGCAGAGTGGGTGCTCTCCCTTGGGGCCAGCCTCCCAAGTGAGCATCAGCGCGGATGTACAAAGATGAGTTCTCTTGGAGTATACTCTCGTGTCTGCACAATTACCGCGTTTTAGATCTAAAGCGTTTTTCTCAAAGAGTGGATGTCAGAATTTCTTTGCGCACTCTTTATAGTAGATGTATAATAAACTGCATGTATGGGCCCTGTTCTTTTTATGCTATTTCACTGCTTTGAATATTAAATTTATTGGTATATATTGTGGCATATTTTGAGACTTGGAAAGGCCATATTCTTCTTTACTGTGATAAAGGTGTATAAAAGAAATGAAACATATATTACTCCAGACCATGAAGGGTATGTGGAGAGGGAAATAAAATAACTTTTAAATAAAGTGGTACATGTAAGAGACATAATTTAGCCTATGACCTTAAAATGAAATTTAAACTTAGGGAGTAGAGCTCAGAATGGAGGTTGCTTTTCAAAACTGGTTTACCTTTTCGTGTGATGGGATGACTTACATAGGAAGTACCTTGTAATTCCAAGTACCTTGGCTCTTGTCCAGGTAGGTTCAGAGTTCAAGGATCTCTTATCGTCTCTTCTGCTGACATGTAAGCCTTGGCGACATCTATCCCCAGGACAGCAGAGCCTCCTGTCTGGTCTTCCTTCTTCCACCCTCCTCACCCCTCCCCGTCTCTTCTCAACACCATGGCCAGAGAGATGCTTTTACAATAGAAGTTAGACGGTAGCTCTGGCCCCTCAGAACTCCCCACGAGCCCCCACTTCACTCAGAGTCAAGGCTCCTTCTTCTAGTGGCTCACAGGGTCCCACGGGAGGGGCTCCCATCATCTCGGAAGCCCCTCCCCTCCCCCCCCCCCCGTGGCTGTGCCACTCTGAGTATGTTCCCCTCCTTCCTGTTTCTGGAATGTACCAGGTGGGGTCCTGCCTGGGCCTCTCTGCTGGCACTGTTCCTGTCCCTTACCCGGAACTCCGTCCACCTGACCTTTTCCTGTGTAACCCTCTCAGCGCCTTCCTTCAGTCTCTGCTCGTTGACGCTCCCTGGCGCCCCTTTTTGAAATCACCCCCCCTCCGCACTCTTCCTTACCCTAAGCCCTAATGGCTACTAAGGTATCACGTAATTTACTTTGTCATTGTATTTGTTATTTACTGTCTTCCCCCCAAATAATAAAATCCTCAAAAAGAGAGTGGTTTACTCTGTTCACAGAAGTGACCCATTGCCTAGGAAATGCCAGGGCATACATACTGAGTACTTCACAATGTTTCTTGAGAAAATAAATGGAGTCACGACAGCCAGTAAAGTTGAAGGGTTGGTTTGAAAGGGAAGATGTCAACTCAGTATGGTCCTTGTAAGTTTTAGAAGTAAGAGCTTTGGAAAGGTGGGCGACAGCTGTAGTTAGGAGACCCCTGTGCACCCGGTTCAGCAGCCGATCCTATCAGCTCTGCCTCCCACCTGCATTCGGAATTTATCCTCACCCACCGCCTCCACCGCTGTCACGCTCATCGAAGCCACCGTCCTTTCTCACCTGGAGCCTGGCGGAAGCAGCGCATAACCAGTCACCCTGATTTGGCCCTCACCCCTCACCGTAGGTCAAGTTCACCACAGTGAGCTGGAAGGCAAGGATCCAGGGAAGAGGGATACCGCAGCCTCAGAAGAGAGGGGACAGTGAAGAAAGAGGTGTCGGAAAGGAGGCTGGAGAAGCTTACTTCAATCTGGAGTCAAAGCAGAGGGACAGAGAGCAGAGCCGCCTTTTCTTTGGAACTGTCAGGGAATGGCTCAGGAAGACCGAGGAATCTTCCCCCCCATGGATCAAAGAGATGGACGACGCCCAGTGGGGAGGACACCCAGTGGGGACGACACCCAAAGCCCCTGGAGCCCCCCTGCTCCCCTCCTTCCTCACTGCTGATGAGGACGCAGTGTGGCCGCACGGCTCGGAGAGCTGCCTGGCAGCCCTGTGTGCGGTTACACCTCCACGATCCAGTCATTGCACTCTTAGGAATTTACTAAAAAGATAGGAAAACATATGTTGAAAAGGCTTGTACAGAGATGTTTATAGCCGCCTCATCCTTAATAACTGATCACTGGAAACAACTGAGATGCCGGTTGCGGTATAGTCACACGGGAGTACGCTATTAGTCGGTAAACAAGAGCAAGCCCCTGCTAGTCACGGCACTCTCAGCGCATCTCGGAAACATCATGTTAAGCAAAAGAAGCCAGACGTGAAAAAGTACATACTATATGATTCCAATTATGTGAGTGTAGAAAACCCAAGGACACGCAGAAATACATGGATATGATGACAGACCGCAGAGAGTGGTTGCCTGGAGTGGGCTGGGTGAGGAAGAAGAGAACTATCTAGAAAGGGGCCCTGGGGCAGCCTGGGTTAAGGTAGCGTATCCTGTCTTGCTCTGGGTGGTGGTTAGGTGGTGTACACAATTGCCAGACTCAACAAACTCAACCCTTAAGACCCTTTCGGCAAACTGTGCTTCAATAAAAACATACATAATAAAAATGTCTGAGCATATATTGCGAGATTCGGGGATGAATAGGAAGGAAAATATGAGAACTCAGATCTCAGAAAAGGGAGCTACCAAAGTTTGTCCTGAGCTTGATGCTTGAGTGAATAGATCGGAAGGTTGGAGGAAGCTGAGACCAGCCACTTTAAGGAATGGGAAGGGCGTCCACAAGGCACAGGTATTAAGGAGAAGTAAGGGTGGGGTCGAAGTAGACGGTGTGACTGCAGCTGTGGAAGTGATTGGGGGCGAGAAAATCGACTGCTGTCCGGGAAGTCAGAGAGACCATTGGAAGCTGGGGTATTTGTGTCTTTCTGGAAGTCTTCTCAGGAGAGGTGAGGCTTGAACTTGGCCTCTAAGAATAAGTTGAACTTTACCAGGGAGAAGAAGTGCAGGTGGTAACAAACCATATTATTAAAATGACCTCCACTTGTTTCTCTTTGCTTCCTTTCATTGATGAGTAGGAAATTTTTAATTCCATGTAGAGCTCACGTGAGTTGTCTTTGGGCAGCGCTGGCCTCGAGGCGTGAAGGTAAGCTGTTCCCAGGCATCAGCAGAGGGGGAAGCCCTGCCCAAGGGCAGCGACAGCAGAGAAAAGAAGAGCGGGAGACCTCGGGAGGTGTTTCTTGGGGCAGAATCCACCGGCCTGGGTTAGCGATTCCGTTTGAGGGGTCACGGCTCAGCGAGTGGGGCGAGTCAAAGATTGCTCTAAGATTTCTAACTTGAAAAAGTTGGTGTGGGATGGGATGCCCCATACCACGTCAGGGGAAACACGGGCAAGAAAAGCAGATGTGTAAGTGGTTTAGGAAGAAAGAGAATAGGATACTAGCACCTACGGAGTTCCAGACGCTCTTCCCTTTGTTATACATTAAATCACTCTATTGTCTGTCTGAAAATGTAGGAGATTAAGACCCAGAAAGGTTACTGTCTTTGTCAAAGGTCGGGCAGCTAGAACTCGGTAGAACTGGGAGGATTCAGACCCACACCCTTGGTGTTTCTAAATGACTTACAAACTGAGCAAGGGTCAACAAACAAATGAGAGTGTGGGCTCTGTAAGTAGTGGCGGTGTGCTCATCCTAAGTCTCATCAGTGTGTGCCATTGTTGCGGGTTTGCAGTAATCAGAAGTGGCAAGAGGCATTGGGGGAATGACTCTTAACTCGATGCAAGATTCCGAAATCCGCACTGTCACACGAACAGCTCAAACAAATGCGTGTGAAGGCAGAGGCGGTGAAGATGAGTCTGTTACCACAAGGACAGGACCTCTTCATGTTCTTTTTAATATTTATAATTCATCCTATATTTTCTTTGCACTGTCTTCTCTTTTAGAATTCGAAGGATAGGAAAAATCCGAGTTTACTGAGGGTTCTAGTTACTTGGGTTAGATTTTCCCGGGAATACATTTTAGTAATAGGATCTATGTTTCAGGCAATAGAAATTTCCACTGAAAAATAACTACGTAAGAAACCATTGGTATGAGCATTTTAAGAATGCGTATTTTCCCTGATGTACATAAATAATTAACACACCAGACCACAAATCCTCAAACAATGTGACATAATTATAAATTGCTGTGAAACCAGAACCAATGAACATTCTGGCACACAGCAATTAGGACGGATATGACCCATTTTAAAACAAAGACTTGGGACTGATGTGGAGTGAGTGGCAGATTTGCACGCACCAGCGTGTATTATAAACAGCCGCACGCCAAAGATTAGCCTTAAAACAAGAACATTGTTGAAGAGACGGTTGCTTATCTTCCACATTGGTCTTTTCAGCCACGCATAAGTGGCTGCCAATCTGAAGGAGCATGCATTTAAATGCCAAAGAGAGCAGTGTAATACTCTGTGCACGGGGTCACGTACTCCAGCACCTCTGTGGTCGTCTCGGGGACAGGTCTGCATTTAATCGGTAGGACCTGCCGAGTCGCAGTACCCTCCAGTGAGCCCAACAGCGGAGTTGACCTCATAATGCGGCAGTGCTGAGAAACCTGCTCAGGTGCAGATGCGTGTACCAGTGTTCAGTGACCCATGATTGTCCCCAAATTCCACCAGACTGATACCTCCGTCACTTCTGTTTGGAGCGAAGTAGAAAAAAAACAAAAAACAAACTTAGAAGTATTCACTTCTTTGAGTTACGGGCCAGGTCCCCAGTTGGGGACGTGGGAGAGGCGACAGATCGGTATATCTCTCACACATTAATGTTTCTCTCCCTCCCTCCCCTCTCTATAAAAGGAAATAAAATCTTAAAAGTAAAATAAAAGACAGATAAACTATTTGCCCCAAGGTTTCAGAAAGAGCCCTAAATTCACATACTAATTCAAATTCATTGTTGGTGACCACCTGGTTCGGGGTTCTGAGAATTTTTAGTGCCTTGGCGGGGGCCCAGAGCACCATATCTATTGATAGCACCTGTTCAGGTCGCAGACCCAGGCTGGGAATGAGGTCAAGCCAGCGGAAACAGTGAGGGCTTCGTACAGGACAGCTCTGTCCGAGGGTGCTGCTTTGCTGGTTCTGCTTAGGTCAAACGGTAATTTTAAAAACTCTCATTTATTGATCATCTGCTATCAATTACAAGTTGTGCTGGATATTATTTCATTGAATTTCATTCTCCTCGAACGTCCAGAGGTAGTAGCTGGTAATTCACACTTTCCGCATTTAAAGAAAGGAGGCTCAGAGATTTAATGCTGACCAGACTCCAAAGCTACTGCCCCATTTTTGAATCTCGATGTTTGTTGAGATCCAAGTGGTAGGACTAACCTAGATAATGGGACTTGGCGGAAAATAACCAGTAGTATGTACGCTCAGTGAGCTACACTTATTTCTCATCGTGATAACACAAATCTATGCAAATCACTTAAAACATTAATTTGGAAGAAATTCCTTTAAAGTGTTCTGACAAGTTTTTAAATATACTCCTCTGAGTAAACTTTGCAGTAGGCATTTGGACATAAGTATCAAGTCGCTCATCATATTTCTTCTCATTTATAAATGTTGCTTTTAATCTTGATTCACAGTTTTTTTTTCTCAGTCATATTTTAGGGGAGTATCACAATAAAATAATGATGAAATTGTGTGTGACACCAGCAGAAATGGCTACTTATAAAGGAAATGGTTATACAATAAAAATAGAGAAGTGTTGAAAATCTAGTATGTTTGTGGTGTAGCCTAGTTTTCTATGCTGAATATTTACCACAAATATTCATGACTTCAACGCAGTATGTGTATTAAAACTTCTGAAGATTTTCTCGAGAATTGGAGTACTAGAAAAACAGATGTAGGATCAGAATTGAAATTTTCATGTGATTCAATATTTAAAAGTTATTTATAGTTTACTTCCAGATATTCCCAGGTCATAATATTTTATTTATTAATAAGGAAAAATATTGAGATTCATATTTCACACATCATTGAAATGATTTTGCTTAAACAGAAATTCTTTTCACATTTGTCATTATTTATTACTACTTATTTAGAGGAACTGAAAACATATTTTGTTCAGGAATAAAAATAAATTAACTACAATAAAATACCAACAAGAAAATGAATTTTTCTTAAAGGTTTTTAGCTCAAGGTATTTTCTATTTCGTTTCAAGCATAGAAAAGTACTTTAATTCACAAAAGATTTAGTTCTCCAACCTGCCATTTTATCCATTTGTGACTCAAAACGCTTTCTCACAATTTGTCACTTGTCCCATAAATTTATATTCTAACAAATTTCACAATTTAGTTTGGGTATGTGAGGGTAGAAATGTATAATCTTTCAAATGCCTCTTTCAGCCTTTTAATATGCCTAATCATATCAGTTTGATTTCCATAACATATGGATTTCTACTCTGATCAGAATTGCAATTTACCTCAGCTTTATTATTTCTTGCTTATTTATTCATTAATTTATTCTCCACTTTATTCCAGAAAGGATACGCACAGGAAGAATTTACTTACAGGTTATTTTCATTTGATATGCATCTCTTCATGCAATTATTTAGTGCCATCTCTACTAAACTGTATTCAGGAAGCTCCTGCTTTATTAATCACTTTAGAAATGGAGAAAACATCTTTAAGCAAATGAATTGTTCTGAACCACTATATAAAGAATGACTTCGAGTGTTAGAGCATCTCACTGAGCCGTGTATACATGCTACCTATTATATATTTTAACTCAAATCGAGCACATAGTAACATATTTTATTTCTGCCTTTCTGCTAATAACGTCACATGGTACTTGTAGATAAAGCTTTAATTTTAAGTGACAAATAACATAGTACTACACCTAAATTTGGTTACAGTTTCACTCCTCTTTTTCTGTTCTCCTTCCCTGCCCCTGCTCTGCAAACCTCCCTCCCGCAGACCTTTGCGGTGAAATTTCAGATGGTCAGAGTTTATTCAGCTCACAGATACAGAACTCATGTATCCTTTTTTCTGACATGATTTTACAGACAGGCCTTCAGTCTGGCCCTCTGTATGCAGGTTATCTGCCCAGCTTCTGCTACACGGGAAGGTAACATGAACTTTACAGGCCTCGGTTTTATAATCCCTATTTTTACCTTGTAAACAAAGAATAAGAAAGAGCCCTTATTGAGGAAGCAATTAAGTTTATGTTTAACACTGACCAGCATAGATAGACACGCAGTAAAATTGTATAGAAGAAACATGCACACACCAGGAATACAAGTGGAACTGGGGAAATCTGGAAAAGTGGGTCATATCAGTGTCGATACCCTGGTGTGAGGTTTTTCTGCAAGATGTTATCATTGGGGGAACTGAGCAAAGGATGCACGGATCTCTCTGCATTACTTCTTAAAACTGCACATGAACCCACCGTTGTCTCAAGTTCTCCAGTTAAAAAAATGACGGGTTGGCCACCTTTTCCTTAAAGGGCCACGTGGTAAATATTTTAGGCGTTTAGGGGAAGCATAAGGTGGCAACCACTCGAATCCATTGCTGTGGTGCCAGAGCCACCAAACAAGCAAAAGGACATGATGTGTTCATTGGAAACTTTATTTACACAAACAGGCCGCAGTCAGCTTGTAGCTCGGAGACCTCTGGTGTCAACAGAGGCATGAGCTTTTGAAAGTCTATCTCCTGCTCCCTTGCAGGAAAAGATATTAAAAGTTAATTTTATATTTAGAATGTTTTAATTTGCAGCTTGTCTCCATCTTCAAAATTTTCTTCATTCGCATAAGTATTTACACAGGAAGTTGACATACACACTTCCATTTATTTTAAATATTCTGCTTGGGTATCGTGTTTTTCCTGTTTTGGGAAATCTAAATAAGTTAGTTATTTTTAGACAGAGCGCTGTATTGAAGGAGGAAATAACATGGAATTGCTCTCCTGAAATTCTCATCTCTAAACATGAACAGTAACCAGTGAAAGAGTGTAAGGTTTGAAATTGAAAAACAGACATTTCTGTGCTTTCTTTTTTCATCCGTCTTGTCTGAGAGCGGGACATCCTCCAGAGGAGTGTAAGCTGTGCTCGGTTACTCTCATTTTCCGGGCGTGATAACGCATCGCCATAAGCAGAACTCAACTTTATTTTTTTGTTGACTTTGTTGGGGTGACACTGGTTGATAAAACTGTGCAGGTTTCCAGTGTGCAACTCTGTGACACACCGTCTGCGTATCGCACTGTGTGCTCACCCCCCGAGGTCGGCCCTCCTTCATCGCCGTGTGTTTGGCCCCCTTTCCCCTCTACTACCCCCACCCTCTTTCCTTGGGTTTTGTCTGTCTGTCTTGTTCGTTCTTATTCACTGCTGGTCAGAAAGTAAACTGGTACAGCCACTGTAGAAAAAGAGTATAAAGATTTCCTCGAAAAATTAGGAGAAGAGTTACCATATACCCAGCAGCCCCTCTGTTAATCTACTGAAAAAAATCTGAAAGCATTTCCTTGTAAAGATATATGCACCCCTATGCTCACTGCAGCATTACTCACAGTGGCCAACACGTGGACACAACCAAGGTGTCCTTAGGTAGATGATTGGCTAAAGAAGACCCAGGGCGTGTATACAACGGAACCCTGCCCAGCCGTTAGAGAAGATGGAACACTGCCATTTGCGACGACGTGGATGGATCTTGAGAATATCATGGTGGTTTTTTTGTTGTCGTTTTTGTTTTTTCCCACCTGCCTGGGATATGCATTCTAGCTGCATCCAGTGCGTTAAGTCCTAGCTGCAAAAAGAGCATCAGCCCCTTTGGGTTACCAAACCTGTCTTCTCCTTCCTTCCGCATCCCCAGGCACTCCAACATTGTCAGGTCAGTGAGGTTTGGACGTGGGTCTTGGCAGCAGCGAGCCATTGCTGGTCAGGGAGGAGAATACATTTATGCAGACGAGGCTGTCAGTGGTATGCGGGGTAGGTTGCATTGGCGGGTCGGTGGGCACAGACGTCAGCGTGCAGTTCTCCGGGCTTCTCCCTTGTCCACAGACACGGGTTTCATTTCAGAACCAAAGGTGGACCGGAGGGATGGGGAGTCTAGATAGGGTGATGCAGTGGGAATCCCGGGGAAGGTACACAACCAGCGTCCATTTGATGATTAAATATAAAGAGAGTAAGAGTCCACAGTGTCACCAAACTTGGGATGAGAAAATGGTGCTTTCACTGGCCAAGGGGAGAGGCTGAGAAAGAGAGCTGTGCAGGGAGTACAGGAGGAGTGTGAAGTACCTTTGGGGCAGACTGACAGTCCCCGGAGAGAAGGTGAGAAATAGGTTTTCCTTTGAGGTGTCTCGGAATGAGAATAATGACGTGATAGTCACTGAAATGGGTTTTTTAAATTGTAGCCACAGATTTGAAAACTTGTCTTTCTTTCCCCAATATGGATATATGCTTTCTAGATTAATTTCAGGGATCGTACTTTACATGGATCTTTCCAAATCTAACTAGTTTATTTCAAAGTGATGTTCTTAGGGTACTCTGGTACAAAGCTAATTGAAACATCTATGGAAGTATAATTTTGTTACAATTCTCATTTCACATCGAATGACTCAGTTCCTGCTGCAAAGGCAGAGACGCGCTGGGAGCTAATTTACCTGCGAGAAGGCAGAGGAGCCGCAGATGAAATCTTGGTTCTTTGAGAAAATCGCATAGTGTCGAGGCTTGTTTTTGTTGCTTGTGTGTCTGTTGCTTTACGTAGCACGTAACTACGGGTCGAGGGTCAAGGACCACTGGAGGACAGTTAGAAAATCTTAATCAGTCTTGGTGGGGTTTTTTTTTTTTTCTGTGTGAAAAAAAGAGGTTGAAATTCACTTTAAGCCTAGGGAGTTTAATTAAAGTAAGTAGTGACAAAAGTACTCTTCTGAGAGCTGTCATTTCTCTTCGTGTGACACTATTAATAATGTAGCGCAATGCTATTTTGGAAGTTTGGCTCTTTCCTTGTCTTTTGTCTTGTCTGCCTCTTCCACATTCTGAAGGGAGGGGGGACGGAGCATTTAAAGGCAGGCCCGACACGCCATTCACGGTCTCCCTGTGCACCGCATCATCTGACCTCAGCTGCAATTCTTTGAAGAAACAACCCTTCCCAGCTCTTTTTTTTTTATCTCTCTCTTCCTCCTTTATTGTGAGTCTCTGTTACAATAGCAACAGCATTCGGAGGGTGCCCCACAAAGAGTTTCTTTTTCAATTAGGGTGAAAATTAGATCGTGCTGGGAACGTTTCGTTGTGAGTGTAACTTCCCTTTTCAACAGCTCCATTAGATGTGCCCGGTTATAAATCTTCATATTTCAGACTTGCCCTGAAGTCAGGAAGCCTTTTCATTGCACCGGTCTTTGGGAGCCGTAAGCGTGAAGGGCGGTCTGGCAGACATCACCGCTTCTTTGGGGAGCTTACCTGCTGTGGCTCAGAGTCAGGGCCGAGGCCACGGCCAAGTGTTCACCGCCGAACCTGATCATTCAGCTCCAGTTGCTACTTGTGTGGGACACATTTTTGTGCTTAGAGAGCGTTTCCGAGGTCACTTTTCATCCTCATGCGTTCAGTGATGGGTTGTGCATAACTTGGATTTCACGATCTTCACTGTCTGAAAGTTAATTAGTATTCTTTGTTAGAATATCTTCCACTTTGCTTGAGTAATCATTTAATTGCATCTGTCTTTGTAACTCAATTTTGGTGAATTTTTTAAGTCAGTGTCTAATTGCATTGGTAAAAAGATGGCTACTAAACATGTTAATATAAATTTTACTTTTATGCTTTTCTGATCCTCTGTTTTTTAAATAACATGGATAGGTTAAAAATTAAAATTATCCAGTATTTTCACATAAATAGGTAAAATGTAAGAAAGTATGAAGGAAGCAGATATTATTTTATTTTGACTCAAACACATTGAAACTGACCCTGTTGTGAGGCCCTCACAAAAGTATAAGCATGTCAGTTTATGATCAAAGAGTTAACAGTTCTTTATGAACCAGAAGGCCATTAACTCTTAATAACCTCATCTCAAATATTTGTCACTATGGCGGTGATCCTCAAAGGGGAGCCTGTGGGGTCCTGCCTTGTCGCACTGTTTGATTTGATAACTCTAGTAATCCCTTAAGAATGTTAGGGAAAGTATTTTATGCTTACATTAGCAACTATTGTGAGTTTGTCAAATAACCTGCCAACTCCAAAATGTATCATCAGGATAAGAAGAAAAGGAATATCTAGGATCTTGTACTTTATTAATTATTAATTTTAGCGATTTTTCTTAATCCAATACTTTTTTGTTTCTCGTTTTGAGAAATTGATGGACAGGCTTCAGCAAACTTTAAAAAAGGAGACAAAGCATCACCCACATACTAAATAATTTTAAACTCTTTATAAAACTGGAAAATAACATCCAAATTATTTTTTTATTTCTGTTCCTATCTAACATGCATCACAGCTTCCCTATAATAAAACCATGCTTCTGTTACCACGACTGGGTCATGGTCTCCCTCTGGCCTCTGTTGGATAGCCCTCTGACCCCAGGTTCAAGATACAGCGAGCATTTCTTCAATTTAAAGTTGAATTTCTACAGTGCTGTCTTAAAGCGAACGTGTCCTCTTCATGTTCTTCGGCCAACATGGCTGACACAAAACTGACAAAAATAAGTGTTCCTGTGTAAATAAGTATGGAAGGCTTAGGGTCCTCTTCTGTGACATTTCCAGAGTTCCCAGTTTCTCTGAACTTTTTTTCCCTGCTTGTAAAATGGGAATAAATATGCTAAGTTGGCTGTGAGAATAAAGAAATAATTTATGCTGAGCACAGAGCATAATGAGTTTAATAAGTGCAGATTTTCTTTGTGGGTTCCTCTCCCCACTGTGCACCCCCTTTTGCATTTAGGATCTGTGAAGTCATATTGAACTTAGATTTTGTAGTGATTTCTTATTAGATTTTTAGTAACTCCCTTCTGTAATTACTGGGTAAGCTGCTTACAGCTAGCACAAAGAAAAGCATCCACAGAAGGAAAATATGTATAGTAGTTCATTTTTTTTATTCAATCTTTTTTTCAAAGAGATGAGCATTATCTTTAAGCATCCAGCATTCTAGGGCATCAGGGGTTAAAGGAATTGTTATAGACGGGATATGGACGTGTTGGAATGCTTTAAAAAATCGATTCTAGCTAATGGAGAGAATGATTTCAATGTGAACTATTGCCATTCCTTCAGTGAACCACACACAGCAGAAAAAAATCCAAATAAACATCAGAGGGGAGGCGAGCCCTTCCTTATAGAGTTAATGAGAATCCCAGCGATCTGCCACGGGGAATTAGAATTTGAAAAACCTCTTCCGTATTATTCCCTAATGTGTAGAGCCAGATAAGTAGACTCTAATTTTAAATGTGCAATTATCCAAACAAGATGAATGTTCAGGGCAATGCTGGATAAGAATGTCGATCTTAATGTTAATATTTTTATTCTCCCTTATAATAGACACATACTTGGCAAAAGCCGCATGTCTGGGAGATCCCCAAAGATCACAGCTAACTCAGGAGAGATGCAGCCGGCTTTATCTTCCATCAGCGATGGAAATATGGCCCAAGGGAGACACATCCCAGAATAAGCCTCTTGCTATTGTTCTTTTTTTTTTTTTTGGATCCGTTGTTTTATCTTCGGTAGATCTATATTTTGTAAAATGCAAAGTGATAAAGTATAATGGCATCTGAGGCTTAAGATTAGCAACCAGAGCTTTAAACTCTGTGTATGTATACACACAAACATTTAAAACACTACGGAAGTATGGGGTTTTTCTTTAAACTGGAAAAAGGACTGTAGAAATCACAATTTATTGAGTAGAACACATTAGTGATAGAACCAGGACCTAAATATGTCAGTGTATATTCAAAGCCAAATAATAAAATTAAATGTAAGAATTGTCTTCTGTTTTCACTTGTATGCTCCTCGCTTAAATGTAAGTACAGGTCTGTTATGACTGTGGGTCTTTGATAAATGAAAATGACTTATATTTGGGGTGCTTGAGTTTCAGAAATATTGGAGTTAATGTCAGGACACTAGATTCCTCTAAAAAGTAGATTCGTATTTGTACTTTAAAGATAAAGAACACTTTTGAAGCACACGTCCAGCCAGCATTCAGTAATTCCTCTCCACCCTGTTCACGCGTTTCTCTCGCTAGACGGACACCCATACCTGCCACCTGATGAGTGAAGGTTTGTGGCCTACGTCCATGTGGCACACATTCTGATTATAATAAAATGATTCACTAAAATGCTTGGGTGAAATCAAACATATTCAGGACTGTGCACATGAGAAAACGACAGATGCAAGTAGCCTATGTTTTACTGATAAGTAAATTCTAATAATACGTTTCACATTAGTTTTAAGAGGCATGGCGATTTTCACCGGAAAGGCGTGTTTATTGAAAACCCTAAGCAGTTTTTCTGAAACCTGAAAAAGATTTCTGAAAACAGCCTGCAATAAAAATCACACACGCTTCATAAAACACTACTTGATAGATATCACTTGCACCATTAGGAACTAAACGACAAAGGATGTAATTTCAGTTCTGGCATGCAATATTAATCGAGAGCCTTTCAAACATCTTGCTGATGGGAACTATGACAACGTGACATTGAAGAATTATGAGCTAAAGACATCTATCTTAATCAGATTTTCAAAGTAAATGCCGTAAAACATAAAGTTGTTTCATTCATCTTTACATTTTCTGGTGTGTTCCTTTAAATGCAAAGAACACAAATTCGACTTAAAAAGCACGAGTTCCGTTTAAAGCATTGAAGCAAATTTTAACCGGCCGTTCTGCATACACAGGGAATTATTCCTGTAATAATGTGCATCCTTTTCATCTTTTATGCCAGTGGTACATTATCCTGAGTAAACACCCTAAATGATATTAAGGGATACTTTTGAAAATTAATTAGGTCTATATATGCATTTATAAATTTAGAAATTATAAAAGAATGTTTTTAACCACTTCCCTTAGAAAGAAATTATCTCACAGACATAGTCACACTGAAACATCTTTGGCCAAAAAAAGAGAAAAAAAGTATACACACTCACACACACACATATACACACACACATATGGTAAAAAAATATTAATGGTTTATTTGGGGTTTTTTGTTTTGTTTTGTTTTAATTTTTTTATTTTAGTTTATTCAGTACAGTTTCTATCCTTTATTCCCATTCCAGCCCGCCCACACATTCCTCCCCTTTCCAATCCCCCTAGTTTTGTCCATGTGTCCTCTATATTTTAATTTGAATAAAGGGGAAAAGTCTGGAAAATAAGACCTTATATTAAAGTAGCAGTTTATAAAAATACTTTAATATGTATTATTTCTTTTAATACAACACATGTATAGAAGTGATTATTATCCCCATTTTATAGCTGAGAAATCAGAGAATTTAGAATATGAAATTGGTTTGCTCAAAGTTACAGTTATTAAATTTCAGACAAGGAGCTTGAACCCATGTGTTATGGACTGAGTGTTTCCCCCAAAATTTATATGTTGAAGCCCCCTGACCCCCACCCCCAGACTATATCTGGAGATAGAACCTCTAAGGACGTAATGAAGGTTAGAAGAGATCATCAGGGTAAGGTCTTGATTTGGCAGAATTGGTGTTCTTAGAAAAGAGACAGTTTGGTAGAATTGGTGTTCTTAGAAAAGAGACAATTTGGTAGAATTGGTGTTCTTAGAAAAGAGCTCGCTCTCTCTTCTCCATGTGAGGGCATGAGGAGAAGGCAGCTGCCCACAAGCCAGGAACAGAGCCCCCCAGACACTGACTCTGTGGGGCCTTGATCAGGGACCTCCGGCCACCAGCACCGTGAGGACATGGATTTCTGTTGCCTGAGTCACCCAGTCCATGATGTTCTATTATGGCCACTCCTGCAAACTAATTCACCAGGCCTTCTCTCTTTCTTTTTTAAGATTTTATTTGTTTTTAGAGAGAGGGGAAGGGAGGGAGAAAGAGAGGGAGAGAAACATCGATGTGCGAGAGAAACATCAATTGGTTGCTTCTCACGTGCCCCTAACTGGGGACCTGGCCCACATCCCAGGCATGTGCCCTGACCAGGAATCGAACCGGAGACCCTTCTGTTCACAGGCCAGCGCTCAACCCACTGAGCCACACCAGCCAGGGCCACCAGGTCTTCTTTAATCTTCTCCCCGGTGGATCTATGCTCATGTGCCTCTTTTATGGAAAAGTTAAATAAACTAGCACTAAAATATCTGTAGACCTAGGAAATAAAAGATCAGAAGCTCTGTGAAGGAATATCTTCGTCACTGGCTTCTCTTTGAACCTCTATTTTGAGAGGAAGGTTTCTAGTGGCAATTAGCATGGTATGAAAAGTCGCAGCCGCAACAAAGGCACAGCAAAGCCTCTGAAACCACGCATCATTAATCTCCCACACAACAATAGTGCCTCACGTGGCTATCGCGCTTTCCGGTTTACAGAGCACTTTCACGCACACGATTTCACTTTTTTATCCGTGTCCATGATATATCCTATATTTAGTATTCCTCTCACTGAATCATCCCGCTTGCCGTTGATGCTCAGTCATTAAAGCAGCAGGAAAATACATATTTAGGAGAGGCTTTTAGTGTCATACATGCACAGAAAATTACCCCAAACTTATTAATGACAGAGGAGGAAATTAAGCAAGTATGCCTATGTCAGCTCAACCTACAACTGTCTTTCCCTTTTAATCAAAAAGCATCATTATGGGGTTCCCCCTTAACGGGTCCCTCTGATTGCACGTGGCAAGGAAGCAGAACATACATACACTCTCGGGTTCCAGTGAAATCTCTTGCACCCACATAATATTTCACATTCGTGACAACCCACAGCTCTTCCTGCAGCTCATACTGTGACTTGAAATTTGATTTTAATATAAGACATTGATGGGCAAAATGGACTCCATAAACTGTAGATAACAAATACGACATTAAATAACTTGCTAGGGTAAAAATCACTGGGCGGAAGAAAGATCAGCGGTTACTGCGTATTTTCTGTGTGTTCTCGGGTCGATTATTTCTGCAGTTGCTGAAATATTTTTAAAAAATAAAATCTAGAAGGTGCAGATAAAGTAGGTGAAATCTCTTTTTTCTAAGACTGATTAACTGTAATTTTCAAATGTATTATAATTGTCATCAGAACATTGAACACATAGGCCAGTTTTAATTGAACTTTGAAAGTTGCATCCTGGCTTTTTACGTGCTTGTTTTCACAAGCAATTTTCATATTGATATCTGAAGTAAATTTGCTGTAAATGATTTTCACTAGAT
Source organism: Trachops cirrhosus (assembly GCA_028533065.1). Classification (NCBI taxonomy): domain Eukaryota; kingdom Metazoa; phylum Chordata; class Mammalia; order Chiroptera; family Phyllostomidae; genus Trachops; species Trachops cirrhosus. Next base: position 78,670,141 of record CM052548.1, on the reverse strand, counting down.
GTATGTTAAGATATTACGGGCTCCAACAAAGGGTGATACAGAGTGACTTATTTTTAGTATTGACAAGATCAGATGCTAGGGCATTTATGGCATGAGTTAATATGGGGCAGTTTTCATAATATTGACATTTGTAGTAATGATGACTCATTGTCCCTTAAATGTTTTCTATGTGTAAGTTAAGATAATATGATTGTTTTTTAATTACCTTAATTTTTTAAATATTAATGACAGGAGCTGCTAAGTTTGGAGAAAATAGGATGCATTCTGTAAAATAAAGAGAATTTTAACGCTAGAAAACTTTAGAATTCATTAAATAGCCCTCTTCCTCCCCCGGCCGTATTTTGACAGAGCAGAGAAGCGGAGGCCCTAGAGTCGGTGGGTTTACATGGCGTCGCGTTTGGTAGTTAAAGCAGGAGCTCAACCCTCGGTCCCCGTTTGCTCTCCGAGTGCTCTTTCCTCTCCACCCGACATTTGCCTTGTGGCAAAGAGTGTGTCTGAGCAGCTTGCAAAGTCTGCGCGAGGTGGGGTATCTGGTTGGCTCTCCCTACTCTTTTTTTTCCCATATAAAAGGTTTTTCTCTCAATATTTTTATTTTTTTACTTAATTTTTTTATTTTAGATTATTCAGTACAGTTTCTATCCTTTATTCCCATTCCAGCCCACCCACCCATCCCTCCCATTTCTAACCCCCCCTAGTTTTGTCCATGTGTCCTCTATATTTGTTCCTATAAACCCTTCCCTTCTCCCCTGAAATTCCCTCCCCTCTCCCCTCTGGGCCCTGACAACCTGTCCTCTATTTCAGTGTCTTTTGTTATATTTTACTTGTTTCTTTGTTTTGTTGTTTAGGTTCCTGTTAAAGGCGAGATCATAGGGTATTTGTCTTTCAATGCCTGGCTTATTTCGCTTAGCATA
>CM052548.1:78637864-78668730 GCA_028533065.1 Trachops cirrhosus | reverse complement strand
CAGTGTCTTTTGTTATATTTTACTTGTTTCTTTGTTTTGTTGTTTAGGTTCCTGTTAAAGGCGAGATCATAGGGTATTTGTCTTTCAATGCCTGGCTTATTTCGCTTAGCATAATGCTTTCCAGCTCCATCCATGCTGTTGCAAAGGGTATGAGCTCCTTCTTTCTTTCTGCTGCATAGAATTCCATTGTGTAAATGTACCATAGTTTTTTGATCCATTCATTTACTGATGGGCACCTAGGTTGCTTCTAGCACTTAGCTATTGTAAATTGTGCTGCTATGAACATTGGGGTGCATAGGTTCTTTTGGATTGGTGTTTCAGGATTCTTAGGATATAGTCCCAGCAGTGGAATCGCTGGATCAAAGGGCAGGTCCATTTTTAGTTTTCTGAGGAAGTTCCATACTGTTTTCCACAGTGGTCATACCAGTCTGCACTCCCACCAACAGTGCCCTAGGCTCTCTCCCTACTCTTTGTAAGCCACTTGTCACCGCTGTTAGCTGCCTTTTGGTCTGTCCTTATCCACATTCAAACATGCGCTTCATTTATAGTGTATCATATATTCCATTTAAAGTCAATAAAGTTTAATTGCAAAAAAAATCAAATGCTCATTACGAATGAGAGAGGAGAGAAAAGTGTTTATTGCTTGTATTTCAGCAATTTTTTATTGTCAAGATTGGGACAGCTTCTTCCTTTTTTGCTTACTCTCTCAGGTTAAATATTTTTCAACAGGTAGAAAAATATTTTGAAACATACACTGAAACATTCCACAGATACTTTTTACTCGGTTTTAATGCATGTAGAATAAATAACTTTTATGTGCATTTCCCTAAGAAATACTTATGCAAAACTCGGAATTTCAGTAGGCGACAATACATTGGTGGCACTCCTTGTGTTGAGCACATTAACAGATGAGCTACTTTAACAAGCAGAGGTAGCGTGGACATGTATTTCCACCCACTGGAATCAGGGAGGGTGCTCGAAGGTCTAGGTTAGCTACACGCTTTTGAGCAGCAACTGTAGAAGCCGAGTATCTTCCGAGAGAACTTCGTGCGGTTCGAGAGAAGTTACCTTTTAAATAAAACAAGGGGGGAGCTGTTATCTGATTTTTTTTAAAAAGAGTAACAGATAATTCATATGAAATGAGAAAGAGATGAGTGCATTCATATTTATATAATTTTGCATCCATAATTATAGTACTAGGAACTTGGAAGGAATAGGTTTTAATAGTTGTAAAGGAAATGCCGTTCTTGCCTTCTGGAACTCTTAGTGCTTGTATGTTTTGCTTTCTCATTCTACTGGGTTGGCCAGAAAGTTTAGTTTTTTCCTTACGATGGCTCTGTAAGTGCTCAGTTGTCTTTAACTTAATTCAAAACAATTTTGTTAGCTGGTATTGTGACAGCTGTCATATCAGTGTGCATTTAAAAGAAACTTAACAAAATTGGTGAAATTTTACACAGCCATTTTAATATTGAAGATGGAAGAAAATACACACTTCCAGTACATTATGCTTTATTACTTAAAGAAAGGTAAAAATGCAACTGAAACACAGTAGACACCTGTGCAGTGTGTGGAGAAGGTGCTGTGACAGATCGAACGTGTCGAGTGGTTTGCGAAGTTCCTCGGTACTACTGACGTTTTGGGCAAATGATTCTCTGCCGTGGGGCTGTCTGATGTGTTAGGAGCCATTTAGCAGCACTCCTGGCCTCTACCCACTAGAAGCCAATGGCGGGAGATGGCCGACATCCTCAAAATATCCAGATCAGTAAAGTTATTGGTGAAAATGAAAAATGTGTCATCTCTTTTGTGGAAAAAACTAAATGGACTGTTTGGCCAAGCCGGTATCTCTTTTCTCTCTGAACGACTCTTACATATGGAAGCACCCCTGATCCTTCTGATGCCACCTGAGTGTCCCCGGTCCCTTTTCCAATTTGCCTGTCCTCTCTACACCTGTGTCTAATACACTGTTTAAATCATCCAGTGCCTATCCGATTTCAGTGGCTGCATCTTTCATATTTGTACACATTGTACTTTTCACAAAACTGCCTCATATTTTTCTTAATGTCTTGTTCTTATATTTTCTCATTTTAAGTCCTTGATTATTCTAAACACGCTCACAGTTTTATCTGATGGTTCTATTGTCTAAAGGTTTGGAGGAGCTAAAAATTCCTGCTGTTTATTTTCTGCGTAGCAATTGGCTCAGGTGGAAGGTTTCCTCCTGCCCTTTGTCATTTCAGATTGTGAATTCACTGGAAGCAGAGTTTCATCTGTGGAAATCCTGCGTGACTTGGGCTTAGCGCATATTCTTTTAAAGCAGTTTTGCGTTTAACTCTGCTGGTGCCTCCGGAAAGAGCATTGCTGAAGCAGGACCTCTTTTTGTAGTAATTCCTGGCTTGGGATGCCAGCACACCGTGGATGCAAGTTTTAACCTCAGGCATCCCAGGGAAGCCCAGGACAGTGGTGAAAATTTTCAGTTGTTTTGTTCTCCATCCAGAGCTTAAGACAACACAGCAAGATTCCTTATTGTTCCATTTGCAGCAAGAAGGTTTTTTTCGATCCACTCTTAGACTGAGGGCATGGCACTCCAGGGGTCCGGGGCTCAGGTACGGGTCTCAGCAGCAGCTGAGGCTTTGTTTACTTCATCCTTGCACATCAGAATAGTTCCAGAGGCTGGCAGTTCTCCCCCGGAAAGCGCCAGTGTCAGCTCGCAGGCAGAAACGTTTTGTCTCTCCCCTCTGTTTCTGGCTGATCCTTTCTCCCCAATCCAGTTGTATTAACCTAAAGTGTAAGTTTCACGGTTGGGCTGAGACAATTTCACGGGTATCCTCGGTTGCCACATTGTCTGAAGTAGATAGTACAATGGACCCTCAAAGAAAACGAGAGAATGCAAAGATTTAAAGACTTGTACTTTGATGATTTCTCCTAATCTTCATTTCAAAGAATGACCCTAAAGAAGTTAAACCAAATTCTCAACTAACTCAGTAAGTATAGTAAATCAGTTCATCTGTGCTCACTTAAATAATAGCTTCTGGTCAGTACAAGTCTTCCTTTTGCATCTCGTTTATCTGGAAGGTTTTTTTTCATGCCCAAGTGTGTTTCTATAAATAGCCTTACAATCAATTGTCTGGTGATGGTGATAAGAATAACACTGTTTAGTTATATGGGATGTTATGGTTTTTAAAGCACATTTTAAAAAATTTTCATTTGGTGTGCATGCAACTATCCGAAATGTTTGTGACAGATAATTTGTGGCAACAATCTTTGCACGGTGTCAGATTTTAACCAGAGACCTGCACAGGTATGTAAATGGACGATTCATTTTCAAACTCTTGGCTTCTGTGAGAATCACAGATAAAATAATGAACCAGAGTACTAAGTTTATGTGAATATGATTTTCCGAGTGAGGTAAGGTCTTTCGTCACCAATTTCCATTATGCCATTTAAGGTGGTTACCTTTTTAATGTAGTATTTTGTAGGTCAGGTAAGAAAGGAGAAGAACAGAAAGCACCCTGAATATCTAAATTTTTTGCTCTGATTGGAATTCCAATGAGTTGTGGTCTTACTAAAACCACACATTTCCTTAAGTTAAAGTCTCCCCATTTATAAGGAAAATTCTTGCATTTAATACTTTTCTTCATAGGGAAGTAATGACAACTAAACATCTGCAACATATATAATATTTTCTGGGCAAAAGAGACATTTTTATATGTAATTTTCAGTGTCATATTTTTTTAAATTTCTAATACATCCTTCCTACTAGATCCTGAAATGTAAGTAGAGGAAGGAGGTATAGTTACGAAAGTTTAACATTAGAAAATCAAGGGGAAGCAATTTCCTCCATAAGGTCACTGAGGTAGTTGATAATGAGACAAGAGAGTAAGCTAAATCCAAAATTTAGGTTGGGATTTCCAAAATCAAAAACGGATTTGGTCCTTGTCCTCTAGGCTTGTACTAGCCTTGTATTCCAGACCTAGTAGTGATAGCAGCTCTGGTCACTATAGTTAAAACTGTTAACCAATGGTGGGCACTAGCTCAGTGCCAATGGGAACTTCCAGTTTGGGGCGTGGTGAAGAAGGAAGTGAGACAGCTTCAGTGTTCCAGCTTGGCCAGGGAGACTCAGTCTCTAGTCTTCAGTGGAAAGGGAAGGACACTTCCAGAGTCAGCGGGGAGCTGCCTTCTGTGGACAGGAGTCCCCTCCCCTGGTTCCTGATTGGTCTGTCCGCATGCAAAGGAGGACTCCAAATTCTCAAAGTTTTATTGGTCCAAAAGGCACTGTCGTGATTGGTTGGTCCGAATAGAGCCCTCCTGGTTGGTCAGAGCTGTGCAGCTCCAACGGAGCGGGGAAAGCCTGGTCCTGTGGGTGAACTAGAATCCCAGGAACCCCTTCACAGGGGCTGCTCAGGTGGCAAGGACACAGCACTGGCAGGCGGTTCAGTGCAGGCCTCTCCCGGAATTGCAGTCTGCTTGAGAGGCCCCCGTGGAGAAATGGCTGCTAGGCTCTGCTTTTTAAAAAACTTGAGTCCAGTTAGCCTCCAGGGGCCTGACCTGTCTTAGGAGATGTCTTCTTTCTCAGGGTCCACAAAACTAATTGGGTGAAAAATTATACAACACAAAGAATTTTGTGTTTTGTTTTGGTGACCTGTTTTACGAAAGAACTGAGTTTTGGAAAAAACTGAAGTTTTGTTTGAGACAGGTAGGACGAGGTAAAGATATAGCCGGGAGGTGAAGCGAGGTGAAGATTTTAGGATACAGAAACAGAGTCTTTTACCCACCTCTGCTAATCACCAGGAATTGGGTGTGGCTCCTTCTGTGTTTGTCTAATTCCGGAACTCAGTTTATTCCTTTATTCAACTTGCTGCTGTTAGTATCCAAGAGCAAGCAAGCCATAGGCAGAGGAATGTGCATCTCAGTGTGCGAAAGTTAAAAGTCTTTTTGTTCTTTTGTGTTCCTCTCTCCACCTCCCGCTTCCTATCCCCATCCTGCCCTCTATCCACCTCCCTCCCTCCCTCCCCCATTTGTCTTTGTTAGCAGACTTGACTCAACTGCAAACACGGTACCAGCCCCTAGTGCTTCTCTCCCTTCCAAATTAGAGGCCTTCTTCCCTGGGGACAGTTGCGGGGATGGAGGTGGGTGGGACAAAGCCATTGGAGTAGCTGTGGGGACTCTCTGCTCAAAGCAGGCGCCAGCCCCAGCCTCCTCCTCACCCCTCAGCCCTCCAGCAGAACAGGGCGCAGGCACACACGTGCACCAGGAGACTGCGACCGCCCAGCAGGCATCATTTTCTCTCCCAGCTTTCCAGTTCCAAAGTCCTTTCCCACTCTGCTCCTGGAGGGCCACAGCCCACAGCCGTAACTCAAGTAGGAGCTGGAGCTGGAGCTGGGTTGCACATAACGGTCCAGAAGCTGCCAGTGGTGGCTTTTAATTTAGAAAACCAGCAAATATGCCCAGATATGTTCAAAACCAGGTGTTCCTTTTTAAAATAAAAAATTCTTGACACGATTCTGCAGCCATCCCACATGGGGAAAGGAGACTCAGACTCATCCCAGGACCGTGAGATCAAATCCCTCTTCTGTGGGAACTGGCAAGGCGCTGGTTTATTTTTGATTCCTACAACATTTCTGATTCTTGCTTGCTTACCTATTAAAAGGAAGCATTTTCTCCTCAGACATACTTGGTCGTGTGCTCTTGCTTCCTGTGATAATGGTCGGAGTTGCTGACCAGACTCTGCCGTTACTTCCGCCAACGAGGGGGACGGGGTTGTCTCTTCCCACCATCGATAAGTTACCACTGAGCACTTGCTGTATCTCGAGCACCCATATCTCTTATCACCTTTAAATAAGCACCATGAAATAAATAAAGCTCAGGGAGGTCTGTAACTTATTCAAGAAAATACCCCACTAAAAAAGAAATATCCCGTGAAAAGTACATGCCTGTATTTATTGTCATTTGTCTCTATAGCACCTGCCACCTCCCTGCTTCATAAAGCAGAGTTGGCGGGGAAAGCATCCAAAGTTTCTTCTCTTCCCCCTGCAGAGTCAGTTAGTAAGTCCTGCGTTTGCTAGGAATTGAGGTTTTGTAAGTGGCCGACACTGGAATCTACCCTCTTAGCTTTGCGGTCTGACAGGTGACACCCCTTATTCAGTCTGAACCACGGTCCCAGTCAGTGCCCCGGCCGCTCGGTTTGACTGGTCAGCCTTGATGACCTTGGCAAAGAGCTGAATTTTTTGGTAACAATCAGCTGAGCCAAACGACCAATATCTCGTCTCCCTGATATTCATTAATCACATAATGTGAGCTTTTTTAAACGTCTGCTGTGATTGCTGTCTAATTCATCAGATACGAACAAGCAACAGGCAGTCTGTTGCGGAAGCTGGAGGAGCTGGAGGAGCTCGCAGAAAGAAGGACAGAAAGTGAACCGAGTACAGGGCTGGTTGGGAGTGATATGTAATGTCTGGTACGCACAGTGCCATTTGTTAATTTAAAAAAGGGTAGGGAAAACTGTTTTGAAAACAGAAATTACACCCTTTCTTAAATGTTTTATTTGGAGCATTTCTAATCATAAGCTTTAAAATACAAGGAAAACGTACTTTATTTGGTAACCGATGATGGATACTTTTATATTACCTCTTATCTTATATACTTATATATGTTATGTAATCTTCCCATTATTTGCACATCTTCACAGCTATATTTTAAATATTGGGACATCTGTCATGTATCAAAAGACATACTTCTAAAAGCAGCCATGGGGTGAGTGACTTGGTGCCCCGCCCGGGTGAGGTGACACCCTGCCACAGGTGCTATTACTGTCACCAGTCACTCAGCACATTCGAAGTACAAAGCGTAGTGAAGTTACTGAAAAAAATCCAAGGAAACTTGAGTTAGAGTCCCTGCCCTTCAGGATGTAAGAATTTTGTTGGGGAAGTTAAGATACATTTGCAATTATCTTACCATTAAAGGCTGCATGGGCAGGCTCCAATTTCTACCACTCCAACCTCTGTTCTTTGACTTCTTCACAAATCGTCATTCATTCACGAGTATTTATAGTGTGTCTATCCTTATGTGGTCCTTAGGGGGCTGAAAAGTGAGTTAGATGGGAGCCTGGCCCCTGGAGAATCCAACAGGGGCCATGAGACCTATAAGATTGGTTGTAATACAGAAGAAAGTGAAAGAACCATGGGAAAAGGAACAGACAGAACTCAGAGAAGAAATAGCTGACTTCTCCTTGAGGAGAACAGAAGGGCTGTCGTCTTTCTTGGAACTTAACATACACAGGATTTGGACATGAAAAGATGGGGGAAATGTCTTTCTGGTTGGAAGTGACGAAGCATCAGTGGAAACGTAAGGGGGACCGCAAGTTTGACCAGAATAAAGACACATGAAAGGGATTCACAGGGAAATGTTCGCAAAAATATTTTGGGGCTACCTTTGAATGAGTATAGCTTTCACCTTTAGAGTTCATTGTACGTTTTACAGTCACAAAAAAAAGCCATTTGGAGTTTTCCAGGAGTAAAATGACGTGTGGAGAGCTGTTTCAGGAACCTGGTGACGGGGAAGTCTACTTGTCCCGTCCGTACCTCAGAGTCACTATAATCCAAAGTTTTTTCCCAAGTCAATGCCAAGCCTGTATCGCTGGACTAGCTTAAAGCAAAGGCAGCTGTGCACATTGGAGTGCTCGGAGGCGGACCGGCCCGCCTGTGCTACATCCTCGGCACTTGTGTCCATGCTAGACCCTGGTTTGTTCGTGTGAATTTTGAAGCTCGGCCATAAAACTGTCCCTGGATATTCAGTTGTTCTTCCTATGAGAACCTAAAGGACAGTTTTCTCTCTGTTCTCAGTACCGGTAATAGTCACACTTTTGTAAGCAAACATTTTTTATCTTGAAAACACTCTAAGTCATGTACCCCGTCTTATTTTTCTCTTTGTTTTGGCAACTAGATAATTTAGAACGAAATTTGTAGCCTGCTTTAAAAATATCTAGAACTATACAGCTGGCATTTCGTCCACTAACCTCACATTAAGCTTTATCTTATCTTTCCTGCTTTCAGGTTTTTTTATTCTACCTCCCTTTCTGGCTACGTTTAATTTTATTTTATCTTGTTATACTTTATAAGCTTACTCTTTCTCGAATAAGTTGTTATAGATAGATAAATACACGCCCCAATCACTGTTACGTCCCGTAAGTTGGCATCGCTAGAGCTAGCATTGACCTCCGGCCGAGTCCTGGCCCTTTGCTCCTGTTTGCCGTCTGCTGCAGAATTTCAGTTTCCGGCCTTTCAGCTCATCTACTCGGACTCTGCACTTACTCTGTTCTGTCGAGTTGTGGATGGACCCGAGGTGTCACTCTCTGGATCTGCTTTGCTAGTAGAGCCCCTGCTTCCCTAGTCAAAGCGCCTGAGGTCCCCGCAGACAGAACACACTGCTGCAATTACCCAGACAGACGACTGGGAAGAGCGCGCATCTCGAAGGCGCAGGACGCCCCCCTCGTACACCGTCCGCTCCCAGCAAATGCGTGGAGTGGAGGAGTGAGCCTAGAGAAAGTCATCGCGGCCCTCATTGTTTCTGAAACCTTAAATGGAAGCTTTTCCCCACTGTTCATATTTTATTTCTTTAAGATTTAGAATCTTAAATGCAACACATTGAAATATTTGATGGTGATATATCCTAAAATCATTTTATTCTCAATAGCAATCCTGACACCCAGAATGCTCTACCACTCACAGTGCTTTTGCTGTCATCGACAGCGCATCCTGGGAACATAGAGGCTCGGCATGTGTTTGTCAGGTGACTAAGTACGTGAATGAATGAATGAATGAATGAGTGTGTTTCACAGAATCCTCGAATCGCACTAATCGTTAGATGGGGCATTATTACTTCCAGGTTACAGATAAGAAAACTGAGGTTTCCTCTCATGTTGCCTGACAAAATTAAATGTGCTATTGTGATTTCTACTACACTGCTCTTTTCTCTGCCTAGTATAATATCTGAATATAATTTATACTATGTGTAGAATATATAGAATTAATTACATATTACTAATTTTGTATAGACTAAATTATATATTCTATATATGATATATGGAATGACTTACATAGCTTATATTATCTATTCTATATATGAGACATGGAATAAATTGTGTATTATATAATGCCACTCTTTTTTTGAGCCACAATTAAAAACACGGAGTCATCTGGCCCCACGTCCTTCTTTTTAGGCACAGTCTTAGTACTTTTCCCCTTGAAATGTCTCTCTCTGTTTCCATTCCATTGACGCCAGCCTCATCTAGGTCCTGGTGACTGTAGCTTATTGTAGCATCTGATTAGCAGCTTCTGGAAATGTTCCTAAAAGACACCCATAGAGATTCTAATCATCCGCACTGGTGCGGGGGAAGGCAAAGCTAATTAATTACTATAGGAACCTGAATCATGAATCTTCTCCAAATTTTAAACTGTTAGCTTCCTTCTTTCCTACACCATTAAAACTATGTGCTCATTGAACCCTGCCGTTCCCTCAAAGGCAGACCTGAGATTTGGACACCTAACTTTTCACGAGCATCGGAGCAATGGACTGAGCAAGGTTTCTCTAGGTTCTAGAATGGGGCCGTTCAAGATGAGAGACTGGGTACAGAAGCAGCTCTTCTCTAGGTGATACCTCTGCCCCTCGTTTCAAGACTAAGAAGTGATTACTTGTTAAGTGATATGATATGGATTATTACAGACTGCTGGGAGCACGCAGTAATTACTGCTGCTGTATGCTATGGGAGGAGTTATTTTAATTCTTGAACGCTGTAAAGCGATTTGATAATATATATTCAAATGGTAATGTATCATGTATTCATTTCATACAACCAGAATTACAATGTTGGTCTATAATATTTGGCTTAATCACTGCTGGAGTTCACATTGTAGATAAAAGATAATTGCTGTGTTTCCTGTTCTCCTTTAATAAGTGCATTTATATTAATAACATGATTTAACACATCACTTTAAAATTATAGTGCCCTTTGAACTGCATTTAGTAAAAAGTTAACATCCTTTGTGTGTGGAACCGTAATAAATTTGGCATTAAATTAAGGAGTCATCTGTCTGTTTCCTAAAATGTAATATTTGTAAATTCTAGCATTTTCAAAGCTAGATAATATGATTGAAAAGTAGGTCTCAGATTTTGTGAATTTTAACTTACGACTTCTTAGCTTTACGTAATTCTTCCCTGGTCACCGTCTAGCCTTGTGTTTACATTTTGAAGTTGCCGGATCCTCTCTGAACAAGATTCTGGTTTAGAACAAAATTTCCGTGCCCCTGACACAGCGGCCCGCGTCGCTCTGGTCACCTCTGACTTGCTCCAGAATGGAGTTCTACTGCACACTGTGAAATTGGAAAATCTGTTCTGTGTGTGTTCTAATGGGTGTAACGGTCATTAAGTCTATGAGTCTTCTGACGTAGTAATCAGATGTGATTCAGTCTGTTAAATATCCATGAAACAACATCTGCTTCGCAGAGTGACCTTCTGCTGAAGAATACTTAGCGTCTATTAGTGGATCACGGTGCAGATCCGCCGTGTTTGGGATGCACGCAACTGGAGGAGTCTACTGCTGTTTCACAACTAGCTTGTAATAATTTATTGCGGTTAAATAAAGCTTTAAAAAAACTCCATTAAATAATTATAGGGATTATATGCATTTTGAAAACCTTTGTGTTCTACTGAAATTACCCATTTAATTTCAGGGTTGGTTTGTTAAAAAAAGCTGGAATCTAAAGGCACATTAGGGGAGCTGTCAGATGCTGTTTTCTGTAGGTGTTAATAAAACCAGATGAAAAAAAAAATCCGAAACAAATTAAAACCAAAAGCAGCTTTACCATCTGTTGTATATTAATTAGAACTTTGTGTATCAAGGGTAAACTTGCTCTTAGAGAATGTCACTGAACACCCGCTTAATAGAATAATATGCAAATTTATTAGGTTATGGGTTTATATGGAGTTTCTAATTCTAAGTCATGTACAGCGGATCCCCAAGAAATCAGCAGTGTGCATAGGTATGGATGTTCGCATACACACACATATAACGAGTTCTCTTCTTTATTTTCAGAGCAACCTGCAAACAACCCAGGCCAGTCCACCCTGCAGCCCTTGCCACCTCCCCATAAGCAGCACTCCGCTCAGCATCATCCATCCATCACCTCTCTCAATAGAAACTCCCTGACGAGTAGAAGGAACCAGAGTCCGGCCCCGCCGGCTGCGTTGCCCGCCGAGCTGCAAACCACACCCGAGTCCGTCCAGCTGCAGGACAGCTGGGTCCTTGGCAGTAATGTACCACTGGAGAGCAGGTAACTCCTCCCCGGGAGGCCTTCGGAGCGCCTGATTCCTAGGGCCACACGGAGGATGCGTGTTCCGCCATAGTCAACGAACTTTTAAGATAAACACATCCAACTCGTCTCTTACTAAGAGAAATTTATCAAACTTACATACTATAGTTTGTGTTCTCTAGGAACCGTTCAAGGTTATCAGTGATCTTTGGATTGCTGGGTCAATGAAATTGTCCTTCCTGTTGTTTTTACTCCTCTGTGTACAAATCAGCAAACATGTTTAGAAGAGAATAGAGGTATAAAATGTGATTCTCAGTCCCACGGCTCTGTGAACACGTTGAGCATCTACTTGGTCCTAGACATCCCTACTTTTCAAAGACTGGATTGTGTGCTCACATCACAGGTCCCACATGTGATACTTCAGCACGAGTCAGGTGACTGCTCATAGGATATTTTAGTTTTTTGCAGTATGGGGGGGATGGGACCCGCCCGCTCAAGCTTCTCCCGTCATTCTTCCCTAAAATATTCCAGCCACTCTTAAACAGTCCGTTAGCGAATTCTTCCCGAGGATGAATTGAAATCTCCCGTTCTGAAACTTCCATCCTCTGGTTGGAATCTTGCAACCAGTGATCTGTAACCAATCAAAATAATCCCCCCATTTCTATACGATGGCTGACCTTCCCGAGGCTTCACCCACTGCCTGCTCTCGTCTGTACTCCTGCTGGGGTTTCCGTGAACTTCTTCCGCTAGGACTTCCCACACAGGTTGGCCCACACATGGCAAAGCACAGATCAGTTAAGTGGAGTTTCGACCTCATCTACTTCAGTATTAAATGTCTCCAGGTACAAACATCATTCCCTTCTGCCTTCGGACAGAACTTCAACAGTTATGTTCCCGTTACATCGTGTGTCACACAAGCGGAGTGCAGGGTCCTACCTCACTGCTCTCTCATTGGCAGCTTTGCAGCCGAGTGCCCTTGACATTCCCATTAGTACTCCTTTCTGTACTGACCTAAGCTTCTGTTAGACTCAGAGGGGAGGGATCCTCGCCACGTAAATGCTGGAAAGAGAGGACTCTGGACATCCTGGGAGAATGTCCCCTAAAATGCCGTGCCCCCTAGAACACCCCCCACCGCCACTGGCATCAGCTTTTCAATCAGCTTCTGGAAGAAGAAACGGTCTCACAACGCATGCATTTCTCTTTCTTTTTGCCGTGACATGCATGATCTAAACCAATTTGACCCTGAGGATGAGCTAGCAGGAGGTCCTCATAGTTGTCAACAATAAAAATCTTGCTGTCTTTTCTTTCACTCTTGACCTAAGAACAAGGTTGCAAAACGCTCTTGTCTTTTTATCTATAGTGTCGGCCAAGAGTCATTGAGGTTTATTGTGTATTTTGTGTCATTGAACACTCTTCTGGGAGAAATTAGAAAGTGCAGGGAAAGTAGGCAAGCAGCAAATTTCTTCACTTAAGATGGAGTCATGTACACAGACTTTTCCCCCGCTAAGGTTATTAACACAGAGCTAAATTTACCCACTGTAATTAATTAGCACACACTGAACAACTCATCAACACCGATTCACTACTGTCATTCGGAAAAAATTTATTAAGAAAAAAGTAATTTTGCAGTTGAGTCATCCAATTGAATGTGGCTAATTGCATTGTGGTTGACAATAATTGTTTTGACAAATGTTTATGAAATATGTCAAGTTAAGTCATCAGAAGCGTGTTTAATTTTAGGGATGTTCTGGGTAGCACAAAAGGCTCAAAAAATGTGAGTGTCCATGGGAGAGTCGCTCCCCCTTGAAGCCATGTCTTGTCGTGAAGAGACTTGGAGTAGTTTTGGAGGAAGATAAGCTGTGCTCTTGTTATCCCTCACGTCGTGCGAATGAATGTTGGTTAGTGAAAGGTTAAACAGCTGTTTAGAGGACAGCCCATCACAGCTATGTGTATGAAGTTGCAGCTGATTGTGCTATATTCAGAAACCACTCAGGGCGGCATCAAAGCAACACCATGTGAAATTCCATTTCAAAGTAATACTGGTAGTGAGCCATCACAGATTACATTGTGTAGTTTTATGAAGTGACATAGGTAGAAAACCTGCCAGACAGTATTATCTCATGTCTGTAAAGAATAATAAACCCAAAACTTACATATCATGCGAAAAATGTTCATTTGTAGCACGGTTTTGTTTTCTCGTGCGCAGTGTCCACGTCCCATACTATTGCTACTCGAAAAACGTGGCATTTCACCTCGCAGGCGCAGAAGGACATCGCCCTCAGCAGCGGCCTACACGCAGCACGCCGCACTGACAGCGTGCTGTGGTTTCTCTGATGCTCTCGCCGGGCTGGGCCCGGTCTTCTTCATCGCTGACTTTCCCTTGTTCCGTTAAGCTTCCCCACCGAGCCTGCTCCTCAGGCCCCGTCTCAGCTGTATTGACAACTTTATCTAGACCTGAGTCTCTGCCTCGAACAAGTGTTTAATCTATTGTATAGTTTCATCTTTAGCCGTTTGGTTTTTTTTTTACATATACTCATTTTACTGATACTCACTTTTCTGAAACTGCCCTTTACAGGATATAAGCTATCAAGTATGAAGTTCGGTGCATGTAGCCAAGAATCTCTCTATTGGCTCCTCCCCTGTCCTCCTATATTGATAGTAGCTGGTTACAAACCGACATATAATCATCCAGGGAAATCTCGGTAATGTGTAGGATTTCAGTTTCTTAGAAGCTGTAGCGAAGACATAAATATTTCCTGCCTTGTCCTGTTGTAGTATAGCTTTCATTTTGATTTGGTAAAAAGCAGCTTTTTCACCAGCCGTTTCTCGCTTCCATAAAAGTGTGGACTTCCTTTCTGTAACGAATTCAACATTTGCCACTGCTGGAGGCAGACGGCGTTACTGTGGACGGAACGCTTCTGCTCAGCAGAGCGAGTGGCTGTGGTCTGTAATCTCCAGTGAGTGTCAGTCTCCTGGAGTCACGTGAAGACCGGAGGAGCGCTGGCAGTTATCAGCATGCCATTGCCTCATCGCCGCCTATGGATAAACATCAGTGCTTCGAGAGACACCGACACTGGCTTGGAATTTGCCCGAAAGGTCCTCTTCTTCGAGCTCACTGTTTCTTACATGTCCTATAATTCGCCGTCAGGCCAATTGATAGCCTATGGCTCCTCCTTTGTTTACTTTATACTCCAGCTGCTTCGGTGCACGGCATCACAGCCGTGACCGGACTCTGGTGCAGCCGAGGAAAAGCTTAGACCTGACCCAGCAGCACAGAGCTTAAAGGTGCAGTACAGGGACCCTCGTGGAGAAGCCTTGACCTTCGGCAATCGTGAAGTTAATTGCCTGCGAGGTCCTCATTTATATACGTGAATTAAGTAGCCTAGCAGTTCCCTGTTAGATGTTAACAAAATGGTTCATTTGTAACCATTTAATAAAACATTTATTAAACTCTTGTTTTATTATGAAGTGTACTTTGGCATTGATAGTTCATTAGTTATGTTCCCGTAGCGTTTTACCTTGTAGTTCAAGTAATGCTTTGCTAATTATTAATGTATGAAATTGCATATTAAATTACCTTTTTATTATTGCATGTTTAATTTAAACATCAAGATGTCCTGGGCCGCTTTAATGTGAAATCAATGGCTACATCTTTAAAAACATAAAATACCTAGCCAGAAGTATAATTTACTAAACCGAAATCCCCTTTTTTCTCCGACTTTAATCTTCACTCTCGGTGGTTGTAGGGGAAGTCCTGTGGGCATCAGGCCCGCCAGCCTGGCCCATTAGAAGTCCGGGCAGCAGCCTCCCTGCTGCAGCCGTTTCGGACCGGCGGACATTCTCCCGACAGAAACACCGCACCTCCACCTACCAGAGATAACCAGCTACCCTTAGCAAGGTGCTATGTAGTGAGATCTCCATCGTTGAAGGTATTCCATAAAATATCCCCGGAGAGGTAACCCACTGACTTAAGTTTACTGTGTGATGTCTTATCCTTTTGTTCAAGTGTGGGGAGAGAGACCCCAGGGTACCTGTAAGGAAAGGGAATATCACAGAATATGGAAAGGAGATGCAAAACTGAAGAGACCAAGGTTCCTAAATACAAACTGCAGAATTCGACCTGGGCCTCTAAGAATTCGTTAGGAAATTCTTAATTAATACTTAAAAGTCTCACCATCTCCATTTGTTAAAGAAATAACAACAAAAAAACACCTGTAAACTCATCTAGAATTACATACTAATAAATAGTAGAAGTCAGTTGGATCCTAGATCTTTTCACATATTTCATCTTTAGTACTTATGGTAATTCTTAAAAGGCCTAGAAAGGGATGTGCGTGCATCTACAAGAGGTACAGAAAGAGGAAGAGCGAGCTCTGGTGTATAATGGTTTGTAGGAGGTGTTTATGTTTAAGCCTCGTTTCAATTTGTGGTTTAAAAACCTTGTCTCGGTGAGAGGAGGAAGTATCAGAGCCCAAACTCGGTGCCTGCACGCGACGGTGACCACACAGGTCATCAGGAACGGGACAGGTGGAGAGTGAAAGGAGAATCGGAAGGACTGCCCCGGAATGGCAGGCGTGAACCGAGGCTGTCCCGGGCAAAGAGGGGTGTATGGTTTCCCTGCCGAATTTCACTCCCAGTGGTAAAGTGGCTTCCACGCCCATGATGCCCTATACCTAAGGGAAGGAATAAGACAGAGGTCAGTGAGGGGCAGTGGAAAGGCAGCCATTAGCGGAATACAGGTGTGACTCCCAACTTGAACTTTTTTCGTTTCTATTGCCAACTCCTAGCAAACGTTTAACCCTTTGTCAGCCCCTTCGCAGGGGAAAGTTTTGTTGACCGCCAAAATATATAACTCCTAAAATAGTGCATAAGATATTTGTCTTTATTTTCTTCTCACAATATTAAGAGAATAGAGAGCATATACTGAAGTTATCATACTGAATGAATTTTTTTTCAAAAGTTCAAATTTCATTTTTTAAGTGTAAAATGTTAGATTTAAAGGTAACCTGTATATTCACTAAAATATAAAACAAGGATAAAGTTTGATCCGGAATTTACTCAAAGAACAAACATCATGTGTCTCCAGCAGCATTACAACTTGGTTCCCGAAAACATTCCCTGAAATTCGGACCTCATTCTATCAAGTATGAGGTTTTCAAAGGTGGTTCCCGAGATAAGTGATGGCAGAGCAAGATTTTTGTGGGTGAAATCACTATTAACCAATTGTAAAGCTGCAGCCTCCACTTGGTCGTTTGGCCGGCATCAGGCCGATATTTATGGAGTCGTTCCCAGGTGTCACATTGCTCTCTCTATTCGTGAGTCAGTCACAGGAGATCTAGTGGGAAGCACACACAGGTGAGCGCTGTGAGGGGCATGTGCCCCGAAGACAGACCTGTCTTTGATCCGAGACCCATTCTTTAATCTACCTATGTGATCATCTCCAACTTACTGAAATCCAAGGTCGATTTCAATGCAGTAATGATGCCTACTCAAGAAAGCGTTGTATTAACTGAAAGAATGTTAGTAAAGCACGTGGTACATGATGGATGCTCCATAAATGTCTTTTAAAAATAGGAACTACTAATAATAACAACCATTGAATATAGAACAAAATAACCTAATCGATTAACCGTTGAACAAATTCTTTTACCGTCACATAGCTCCCTTCTTTCCAATGGATAAGGAAACTATTTGTCTTAACTGGAATATTTATAGTAACAAATAGTAAATTTACCTTTATGTGTTAGGTAGGCCAAGCATGAACGGTAATTTTACCACAATAAAACCTCTAGGTTTTTTCACTGTTCATGTCACTCAACAAAAAGTAGGTGAATTTTTGTAGGAAGGAACCCCAAGTCTGCTAATTTTGTTCTTGAGAACAAAAAAAAAAAACCTTTCAAATTATAATGAAAGGCAACTATTCATGTCCTTGAACCACTTGATTAACTGAAGTAGTAAGTGTTTGGAGTGAACCAGTAAAAGCCTTGATGGATGCGGTTAGGCCTCGGTTGATTCAAGGTATTGGAAGCGTAAGGTGTCTTTGAGTGTGACGAAGGCGCCGTACGGCAGAGTGGGGTGTTGTTCTGTTTGATCAAAGGGAACCAGTGTGGTTTTAATAGCAGTGAAGATGCCAAGAAAATCTGCATTCCATTATTTGCCATAGGCCTAAATGATTTTTAAAACAGTAATTTTAACAAATTGGCCCTGGCCCGACAGCTCATCCCCTTAGAGTGATGATTTAGAGTAACGGTTAGAGCGCCATCCTGACACTACAAGGTTGTGGGTTTGATCCCCAGTCAGGGCACATACAAGAAGCAACCAATGAACGCATAAATAAACGGAACAACAAATCAACATTTCTCTCTCTCTCCCATACACACACCGCATCCCTCTCTAAAATCCATCAATAAAAATAATAATTGCAAATACTCTATACTGTGGTAGTGTTTGGTCTTGGATATGCAGCAGTCTGTAAATATATTCATATATGACAGCCTTAGTTCCCATAGTACCAGGGGAAATGAATTTTTAATTACTCCTAACACACTTCTAGTCACCTCTCTGAACATGACCGAAGCAGACAGTCACTTGTGTGATTGTTCCTGAGGGCTTGGGTCACAGCTGATAACTGATTCAGTCCCTATCTTTTTCTGAAGATGCTCTGTTCAGTCTGGTCCCCTCTCTTCCTCGGCAACTGTTCTGTGAGGTTTTTTCAGTTCTTTTACTCTTCCCTAATATTGTCTGTGAAAATCTGTTTCAGTCCTCATTCTTTAATGTGTGTGTGTGTGTGTGTGTGTTTCATCTGTACTTAACATCATTACCACACGGTGATTTTATCATTTCCTAGAATTAATTGTTGTCCATTTTTAAAACTATATTTTTTCCTCTAAAATTTTATCTTCTGGTTTCATTACCAATTAATACATACCCTATCAAAGATAATTGCTTATCTTTTTCTGTGTTTCTTTATTTTGCCTTGACATACTTTTGCCCATTTTTTTCTCTCTCCTTTAATCTCAAGCCTGTTTTCTACACCATTCTCAGAACCTTTCTTCTTAGCCCAAAAGATTAAATTCTCAGACATGCAATTAACCAACTAATCCTAATACATTCTGTTTGATAACCCCTCTGATTCTGCTCTGACCCTCTTTATGATTTCTTAGCATCTCACCTCATATCCTGAACCACTTAAAATACTACCAGAATCATCCTGTTCCAATTACATCTTGCACTAATATAACACTGCTTTTCCCTGGTCATGGAGGACCAAAAAAAACATTGGTTGCGGACCGACAGATCTGTGTTAAAACTCTCAGTGTCTTGCCCTGGCTGGTGTGGCTCAGTGGACTGAGTGCCGGTCTGTGAGCCAGAAGGTTGTTGGTTCGCTTCCCGGCCGGGGCACATGCCTGGGTTGTGGGCTGGATCCCCAGTTGGGGTGTGCAAGAGGCGAGCAATTTATGTTTCTCTCCCCCTCTAGCCCTCCGTTCCTCTGAAAATAAATCAACAAAATCTTTTTTAAAATCTCAGCATCTTACTCACTAGGGCTGATTACTCTAACATTTTTATCTTTTTTTTCCATAAAATAGGCTTGATACTAGTTAACAAAGATTTTGTAGGGATTTATTGAACTGTCATATGTAAAGCTCCTAGCACTTTAGTTTCTTTTCCTGAGTCCTTTCTTATGCCACACATTTAAAAGTATGCTAATTGATTTAGTATTTGTAAAGATAAAGGACATCTACCTACAACTTCCATGCTGGCTAATTTCTGCCTTTCAGCTTTGGAGATAGGTGTTTTTGTAATGTGAGAACAATCACCTCTTACCGATTTAACTGGCATGGAGAGCATCCTACAGGAGGTAAACTAGGAAGTGACTTTTCCACAGACAGGATGTGTTTTAGGACGAGGTAGTGGGAATAATGTGGGAGGGAATTACCTGTGATGGGGGCAGGTAGTGATATTTCATAAAATAAGGCGTGGATGCACGCATTCATTGAGTAGATGTGTATGAAAGTCTTCCAGTGTACCACCATGGAACACTCCGCTGTGTCGGAGAGCACCCGGAGCAGTCGGGGAGGCTGCAGGGAAGGGTGGACTCTCTTCCAAAACAAATTCCAGAACTGGAATTAATCTTAGAGATTATCTTATCTTTTTAATTCCTTTTAAGGCCCATTGTGATTTGGAACTCTCTTGTTCTACGAGTCTGACTTTTCTTAGATTCCAAATATTGCAGAGATTATACACTATCTGTTGAAATCTGGCTAATTTTTCTGATGCTCCAGCGAACGAATTATAAGCTGTTGTTGGATTTTCACGTCTTTAAATAAACAAGAACAAAACCTACTAAAATAACACATTTTGCAGACTAAGCAGTTTAGAAAATTGAAAATTGTTATAAATGACAATCATTCTTCTTGGCAACAAAATCGTACATTGATGGGAATATTTCCAAATGTAAGTTTTAAAAATATTCTCTCTGTACTAATGGTTTCTTTAGAGAAGCAGTACTTTCTCACTCATTCTTAAATACTACCTTTAGCTGAAAGGGACAGATTGATAATAATTTTTTTAGATTTTATTTATTCTTTTTAGAGAGAGGGGAAGGGAGGGGGAGAGAGAAAGAAACATCAGTGTGTGGTTGCCTCTTGCACACCCCCAGCTGGGGACCTGGCCCACAACCCAGGCATGTGCCCTGAGTGGGAATCGAACCTGGCAACCCTTTGGTTCACAGGCTGGCACTCAATCCACTGAGTCACACCAGCCAGGACTAATAATAATAATTTTTGTAAGAAAGCATTCTTAGTAGACCACTACTGACAGCCACTTGTCATCACAGAAAAGATAAGCAAATTTGGAGCTTCCTCCTTTTTATATATTCAACTCACTTTTAAGGTTTATAATTGTTTTGGGTTCTCTGCCATGAGAATAACATTTATATGGTTAAAAAAGATGTTCAAGATCAGTGCACAACTCAACCGAAGTATTTTGAAGAATCTTGTACTTAATCACGCACAAGCTATAAACTAGGAGGTGAGGCCTTGCCTGTCAGCCGCTCTCCTTGGAGAAAGCTTGTTCCCTCAGCCACCAGCCATCAGTGGCCTTGCACCAGAAGGGCTGAGTGTAGGCTCCGTGGTCGTCCGTGTATTCAATATTATAACAACGTAATATCGTTCTTATTTTTTAGATAAGCAATACATGCAAATATAAGTGTGTTCTACATGAGAGTTAAGATACATTCCACATACAGAAATGCGCACTATATTGTGCAGCTGGTGAAGAATATAAGTTTTAGGGCAAAACAGGCTTAGCTTTGTCCCTGTATCAACGCTGACCTATTAAGGCTGTTTCCTCATCTTAAAAAAGTAGATTTTATACACACACACACAGAATAGAGACTTTGTGGAGTTTAGATTAGGTAATATTTTATTTGTATACAATTAATAGGTGCTTAATGAGCTTTATTTAAGTCACTTTTCCCTCTATGGACTAGTTGTTTTCTGTTTTGATTTGTTAAATTCTTCTATAATACTTCTATAATAGTTCACTATTATTTACCTGATTCACTAGGATAGCTTCAGCATCTCTTAAAAACTCTGCAAATCTTTTATTCTTCATAAACATACTTCTACACCTGAAATTCTTCTCTTTATCTAGATCACCACTTCTGTCTCAAGCTTACAGAAAGAACTCTGCTGGACAGTTTTAAGCATAGGTGGCCATCAACTATTAAATGAATTGTAATTAAATACATTAAGTCTTGTGCAAATAGCACATAGGAATTTTAGGATGTTCTTTATCATGTACATTTTAATTTCAATATACTTAGTATGTAATAAGTACCAACAGTAGGTATAATTGAGGCCTTAAAACATGTAAGTAAATATCTACAAGACTGATGTATTTGATGCCACAGCTAAACCACTGAAGTAACTAAAATGTGAAGCAGAGCATGGTAAGCTACTTTAGCCTTCTTGATAATAGCAAAAAAATGCTACGTATTTCAGAATTAATGTTGTTCAGTTCTTACTGCTCCCAAACCAACTCTGTAATGTGACTTGACATTTGATTCCAGATACCTCTAAGTTAAAATAAGTCATAATAAAAATATTTTGCTACCTTTCGTAGCCCTATATTGTACAGCTGTGGTTATGCTTACATTATATAAGTCTCAGTTAAGACTGAAAAGGAAATGTAAAAGATACTCAAGAATTCACTCAAATATATTTCCCACAATCGCCTTAATAGTCTCCAGAATTTTGCCTCCCAGTTTTCAGAGGTCAATTAACACATATTGCTATACTTAAAATGAACATATCTGTATACTTAATATAATTACAAATTGATACAGAGGCAATTGCTAGAATGTATGATTATTCATACTGCAATTGTTTTGGTAAAAGCATTAAAAACCTTTTATTTCTCAAACCACTTTTTGTTCAATCACTGCTAGCGCATATTAATTCAGGTAACAGCGGTGAAATGTATCTTGTTTATAAGCTTTTCATTTAAGACATTTTTCTCACCGGGATCACCTCCTAGTGTGAAAATTGTCCAAAGATAATAGCCCATCAATTCAAAAGTGTAATAGATTTGCTATAGCAGCACGCGCTCAGGGCGAAGAGGTACTTTATCAGTCTCACTAACTCACTGTGTCACAGCCAGAATCATCCCATATTTATTCTTTTGTTTTCACGTCAAAACGCATATAATTTACATCCTGGTGTTGATTACTCACCTAGGGGGTGTTTGATGTTCTTATTTGAAATATTTTTCTTTAAAAATGCATACCATAATTACTTTAAAAGTTATAAAAGAAGTGTCACTTTCACTAGTAGGAATCTAAAATATTTTCTTTTTACAAGGGAAGGATGCATAGTATATGACTTCCTACAAAGCATTTTCGATTAAATTTATTATAATAAACTTGTTCCTTTGTATTAGAAGCAAGACCATTGATTCACTTTGATCAGGCCCCCGCCAATTCTTAGAAAATAGACACACACTTACACGTGCGCATCAGCCTTTTCTAGACTCCTCCTATTCACAAAACAGCAGAGATGAAATTACCAAAGTGCAATGAGAAAAGTACTGACGTTTAGGTAAATTGTCTTATTTCTGAACTGTTACCATTTTATCTGTTATTGAAACGGGGCTTTTCAGTGGTCAGGTTCCATTGGCCAATTTTTATTCCTAGTTCCAGCTCCTGCCCGGCACCCCCGCCACCACAGGAGGGGTCCATGGGGTGCGCCTTCCGCACTCAGTTAAGTGCTCTCCCAGGCTTTCCCTCCCCACCTGGAAGGCGTGCTTTGCACCAGCATCTAAATGGGGAAAGAAGAAACTTTCTCTTTAACTGTAATGATGAGGACTCAGTGTGGGATTTTTTTTTTCCAAGTACGCTGCATTTGTGCTCATTCTGAACCTGGATAAGAGGCTGTTCTTCCTTACATTGTTCTGTGGATGAGGAGCTCCCACTCCCCAGCTCTGGGCAGCCGTGGTGGGGCCTCATTCCTGGCGGCCAGTGCTGCAAACGTCGCCCACGGTCACTGCTTTCTTCTCAGCAGCTTAAAGAAGGAGAAAAGCTAAGGGAAGGGGAGGTTGTGCAGAAAAGTACTTTCCTTTTTTTCCACCTCAACATAGCAGATGTGTAAAGGGGTAAGGTCGTTTTGTGTGTGTGTGTAGGGTGCTTCTAAAATATTTAGAATTGAGTTTTCCAGAAGCCTCTGCTAAAAGGGAAAGCAATACGCTACCTCTATGCGTTCCTAGATAGATTTTAATACAGGTAATAAATTGAAGCAAAGTGTTTAGAGGGAAAAAGAATATACTAAATCTACTCCAGCCAGAAAGGGTCAGGGAAGAGAAATAGCGAGGTCTGTATGAAGACAGTGGTGGGACCTCTTGGGAAGTTGTAACTAACTAAGGGGAACCATCAGCTAGACTTGCACGCGGCTCACAGATCCAAGTATTAAGTTGAAAGAGAAAAGAAAGCGAACCCCCTAAAGAAGGTACGTGTGGAATAAGGTATATGCTTCGAATGTTCTACGAGCACATGGAAACAGAGATACAAATACAGGAAGCAAAGGTGAACCGAAAGAGGGCAGATACTGGCGTCTCATTTCGTCAGAGAGGCTAATAACACGGGACATCGGTGATCTTCAAACTTTGTCCCCTTATGGCACACACAAACTAATTACTAAAATTCTGCAGCGCACCAAAAATGTATGCGTTCTTGCCACTCTGACAAAAAAAAAACTGTAATTTTGATTCCTTCACACTGGACAGTTGCTGTGTTGGCTGTTGTCACTTTTTTGTGTGACACTGCAAGGGACAAGAAGCCAGCGCCCCTGACTTAAATAGTCAGGCATTGCATGTTTTAAAATTCTTGTGGCTCACGAGTTTGAAAATCACTGTGGTGGATTTTTAAAAGTAGCAACAAGATTAGAAATGGGGAGGAAACGGATTTCTTACCAAATAGGCGGGATTCGAAGGGAGGAACAGTAAAATTAAGAGTGAGGTGACATAAGACAATGAAAAATGTCTAAGCCGTTTGATTCCGAGGTCAGATGGATTGAGCCTTGTCTGGTAGGAATTCCATTTGTTCTAAATTGGCTACTTGAAGTGAGCGGCCAGCAGTGACTTTGTAAGCAGGAGCCTTTAGATTTTCTGATCTGTTATACAGTCTTGATGCGAATCTTCAAGTTAAACGGAAGCTAAGCAACGAATCGGCCAACACCTTACTGCTGTGGTTCCCCAAATGGGGTCCCTGCACCAGCAGCCCCGGCCCCTGGCCTCTTCCCCAGACCTTTGGTTTTAACAAGCTTTGCAAGGAATTTGATGCAGGCTAACGCCTGAGAACCTCTGCTTTTATGTGTGGGAGGGTCTCTAAGTACCATTCTGCTCCTGTCAGGGGCCTGAGCCCCCACTATGTGAATTCACAAGGCTCTCCCCACACCTGCGATTCCAGAATCAGCCTGTTGAACTGTTTTCACAGGAGAGGTAGGTGAGTGCAGAGCCCCTTTCAGCTCTTCTGCAGATGCTGGTGTGAATGGGCTTCTCCCTGAGACTTCGTAGCAGCCTCCGCCATCTCCTAGCTCAGGAGCCTCACGGAGCTTCTGAGAGCCAGCATCTTTGACTGATGGCGATCTCTTTCCAGTAGTTCAGTATTCAAGCACAGGAAGTCATTGAACTAGATGTCTCTGGGTTATCTGTGGAGAAATCAGTGGCTTAAAGGTAAAGAAAACAAGCAGGAACCCAGCCTAGATTAAGAACAGGTAATGCTCTACAGGGGCTTGCTTTCTTTAGTTTCCTGTTTTCTAGCTGCCGGAAATGTGGTATTCCTTTGCGTCACTATCTAAAGCCCATCATTTGAATAAACTGCTTGTACGGCTGTTTAATTCATTATAAACACATTGCTAAATATATATTTAGCAGATATTCATTCCAGTTACGGAATTTAAAATTCAGGCTTTGACAGTGAAAATTCTGGAGACTGTGGGTCATGGATTACAGGGGTTCAAAATGCTTAGACAGCAGTTAATAATCATCTTTCATGGATATCACTTTTTAAAATATATACTGACAAATATGTTGGGCTGTTTTGACTCCTGCAGAATTTAATAAATATAGTCTCAGCTACAGACCAAGTAATTAAATGAGTGGTAATGAGCCATAGCAAAGGAAGATAGTACTTAGTAATTCATTTTGTATGTATTTTGACAATTTTTAAAAAGTGTTTTGTCTTCAAGTGAATTCTAGGCAAACCATCTATTGTTTTGCCAAGTGACAAGTATTATCAAGTGACTGAAACTGTTTTGAACTCAGTAGTAATTTTAACCTCCATATATTCCCAGGTAAATTTAATCCACAAGTGTGGGATTCATTTGCTTTAGATCTGAAAATGTCATTTTGGAAGAGTCGTTTGATGTTGAGGAAATCTTGTGAGACCTTTAATAAGCCTTTCAAATCCAGGAAGTTCTATTTTGCCCGGAGGAAAAGGAACCCATACCTTAAAATTGTTTTAGTTCTTAAGTAAGAACTTCGGATTTTGAAAAGGCTGCAGATTTGACCAAACAGAATCCATCTTTCTCTCATTGCCACACCATCTTTGAAATCAGAGCATCTGATTTGAAGCAAGCAAACGATATTCTAGATAAAGTTTCTATTGATTTCCCTAAAAACCACAAGTAGAAGGCAGGACATGGAGAGATTTTATTTAAGCATGGCACATATAGTTTGATGCAAATTACGCTCTTTGTTCAAGGAGTAATGAGAAGGAGGGAGCGTCAGCACACCCGTGCAGTGGAGTCTTTCTCTTCACAAGATGGAACAGGTTATATGTAATAGAAATGTTTTTCCAGGGGTCTGTATGTCAGGAATAATGGTTTCAAATGTGCCGTAGGGACAGAAACCGAACACTGTAACTATGACACTCTTTTTATTCTAATTATTTGCTGTGTTCATCTCAATGAAGGCTTTTAACACTGTGTAAAGCGTTGAAGAAACAAACCTCTTTTCTGTAAAGATGACCAGCTATGAAGTTAATGTCATTAAAATCTCCTTCAGGAGCTGCACGCTTTCCTTTCGGCTTCTGTTTTCTGTCCTGCTGTCCCTGCTATCCTGCTGTCCCATGAAGGGGACGACGCGAACCACTTTGAGTCATGTCCCAACACCTTTCCCCGAGATGCTTTTCGTCTTGCTCTGCATACTTCCTTGTTTATAAGCCACGTCCTTGATATGAGAGGACTGCCACGATTAGATTAACCTGCTGAACAAAGATCGCTATTAACCCACTTGTTTCCGGGGACTCTTTTAAGTTGACAATGTCCAGTCATGTATTGGAATTTATTTAATTTTGTACTTCATGTTAGGATCTCTTTAAATGAGCATTGATATGTGGGTGTTGTATATAATATAATGTAGGAAGGCACATTTAAACTTACTGCCAAAGTCGTAACTATTTTTCCACTATATATTTATGATAGTAAGTTTTGTGGTTACTGCTTTGAAAGACGAAATCAATCAAAAGTGAAGAATTACTAAGGAACGAAGCATATCTGCTAAGAGATGGAGTGAAAAAAAACAAAATGAATTATAAGAAGCAACGTAAGGAACCTGATATAAGAGTTGATAGATATTATGACTGGACATAAGAAAGTAATTCAAGTCCTGTGCAAGTCTGCTATACAAAACATGACATTTCATTTAAGAGTAGATAAAAATGTTGCTTTTTGCTCTTCCATGCCTCTGCCAAAGAGATTAAAAAGAGGAAGCTAGGGATAAGAACTGAGAACTTTACCACGGCCAAAACGAAACAAGAAAGAAATGCCACAAAGGAGAGGATGGGGACTCTCTGACCAGGTGACTGCAGGGCAGGAGCGGAGGTGGGCAGGAGGAAAGGACGTCAGTCTTTGTCCCTACTAAGTTCCAATTTGTGACATGACCCATAGAAGAAAAAAATCCATGAGACAATCGCTTAGAAACACACCAGCAAGTAGGAGCCGAAATGATAAGGTCGGTCTGAGGCCACAAAGAAACAGACCTTTCACCTTCGGAAGTGAATAAAACAAGGAGCCATCCACTGTGCCTGATGCGGAGCCATCCTTCCCAGTGACGCCTTCCCGGCCACGCGGCAGCACCGTGAATGCTGCCGCGCAGCCCCGCGGCTCGTGTCTGGTTGCCGTTGCTGCTGAACAGGATCCCCCTCAAGATGGCAAAGCCACAAAGCAACTGTTAGTGCGCAGTGACCCTCTGCACCCGCTATCTCTGCGGCTTTGAAACTGACTGTCCTCCTCCCGGTGTCTGACAGTGTGTCTTCAAGTGCGCCTCCAGGTCGTCACCCAAAGCATCCTTGGGAACCTCAGAACAAAGACAGCCTGCTCCCGTGGGGTCCGTGCCGTGGCTGCTTTAGTCCCGGGCACACGGGGGAGTATGCTCACGGGATTCACATTTTTCGTTCCCAAACACGGGCTGAGAGGTAAAGAAAATGTCTGCCTTGATTCTGCAAACCGCCTGTGGGTGCCGGGTCACAGCCGTCTGTGTTTTGATGGTGCTTTCTGCAGAATGTTTCCTACGTGAGAAGCATATTCCCAAGGCCGGAGGGCCTGGCAAAGAGTCACAGGACGGGGGAGGACTGTTCAACACACAGATACAGGTGCCTGAGAGAGAACTGGGGATCGAATCGTTTTCTCGTGCACTCACCATACCACCGTCACCCCCCGAATTTCAGGGTCCTTTCGCGTTTGCTCGTTAAACATCTGTGCAGTTGCAGGTGCAAACGAATGGGGGTGGCGGCCCCGGAAACCGCCCAGAGGAGTCCTGGGCTGAAAGACAGACACCTGTCACAACACACTCTCGTTCGGTGTTACGCAGACTCTGCATTGCAGGGAAGGAGAGGGCCTTGTTGACCTCAGAAAGAAGACGTCCTGTCTGGATCTCAGAAGTGGCACGACTCCCTCCAAATGTGAAATCACACGGCCCCTCTCTGGGAAATGTGTGGACGTAGGCCCCTTCTGCTCCTCCAGTTACGTCCGGGAGGCCTTCACCGGGTTTTGTAGCACATCTACCTTGAGGGCTACGGTTACCTAAAGGAATTGCTCTCACGTGAATGACAGCACTTGTTTGTCATCGGTTTCAAAATACATCAGCCCAAACAGTCTTTACAAATTCTTTCTGTACTCACATCCTCTGACGATACTGAAGACCGGTGATTTTAAAATACGTGCATTGGTGATTTGGCCTCTCTGCCAATGTCTTACCGTGTTTCTGTAGATACAATGCACGTGTATTTCCAAGGCACTGATCAGATGCCCCCTGATGTGGGTGGTCATTCAGACAGAGGAAGGGGAAGTATACTTCTGGGATTTAAAGTCAGTGGCCAAAAAATCTCTCTGGCAACAATACGAATAAATGCATGCATTAAATAGGTTAGAAACTCTCTGACGTAAAGCGGTCTTCCGTTCCACTAATGTGGATGGACAGTGTAGTTCTGAATATTTTTCAGTGTTATCTCGGAGTAACTCAAGCCCTGTTCTTGCAAGAGTGCTTTGCCAGGATCGCCCAAGCAGAGACACATCATGTATTAATATCACAAATTTTGGAAACTGAAGCAGAGATGTCTAATGTGGCATTGGCATGTGTCCAGCTTATTGTCTTAGGTACACGTTTTTAGTGTTAAGGCTAAGATAATGCAGAGTTCCATAGCACAGGTTCAAATCCCATTTCCCATGAAGAAATGACCCAAGCCACTTTGCACAAAGTGGTAACATGTCTTCCCAGGATGCTTTTCATTCTGGTCCTATAATTGCCAACTTCTGTCTATTTTTATTGTTGTTATTGTATTTACTTATTGTTAGCCGTGCTGTGAGTCCTCGTCCAAGGTACTATATTTCTCCAGGACTCACTTTGCACATCGGCACAACGGTCCCCATTTTATCCATTTTACAACATTTATTGAGCAGCTGCTGTGCTCCAGGAGCTGCCTAAGTCCTGAACATGCTCACGGGGAATGAGAAGTCATGGAGCTTGCATTCCACTGGGAGAAGACAGGCAACAGATTGGTGCAGTGGCCCTGTCATCCTTGTCTATCAATTCGCCACCCTACACACCTTCACTTTTTTTTATTCCTGTCCATGTTTCATCCGAAGCCCCCTCATTCCTAGACCCTTTCCTCACATGCTCTGGGTCTCTCCCTCCTTCTATGCTGCTGTGAACACAGCGAGGAGGGTCTGGTGCTAGAATATTCTGCAGGAAGCCGTTGAGTTTTCCTGCTCTGTGTTATCACCATGGTGCTACTGAGGCACCTGCATTCCCATCCGAGTAGCCTCTTGGGGTCCGGTGGCACCCTCCGCCATGTCTGTGCCACCCGAGAAGCCACAAAAATAATTCTGCACCTTACAAGTGGTGCCGAGATGTAGGAATCTCAGGGATCTCTGTAACGACAGCCCCCCACACTCCACACATCAGTTTTCGCGTGGGATCCTGTTACCTCTGCAGGTCTCAGGTGAGCTCTGCTCTCCTGACAGGCCAGGGAGTGTCACCTCTTCAAGGCTGCATCTGCCAGGGCAGCCCAGCGGGGCCTCTGTCTCTCAGGTACAGGGAATCTCTGCCCTCATCCATTCCCCTTTCCCCTCTTCCTAACCCTCCATGAGAAAATTTTCCAGTCTGAGGGGAATCTTTATGTCCTAACTTCTATTGCTTTCCAACATTTTAGTTATAGCCCACATCCTTAATGTGTCTACTTTCCTGCAGAAATTCTTTCCAGTACCAAAGACTGTGTCTGGCCACGGGCTATACACTGGTTGCTAGTGAAATGCTGCTGGTTTCTATAGCGTATTCAGGTCACTCCCTGCTATTTCTGGGCCCTCAACCCTCCAGCAGAGAGTGGAGGTAGTAGAGAGAGCCTCAGATGTCTCTGGAGACTCGCCACCCCCAACCCCAGACTTGCCACAAAGCATCGGGCAGGCTGCTCTCCTGGGGTCCTGTGGATCCCCAGCTCTGTTGGCTCCCTGATGCGCCTCCTTGCAGCCTGAAAATGCTCTTCTGGTCTGGGGGTTGGCGGGGGGCAACCCCTCCTACCTCCCACGGTATTTCCCCAAATGTTGTGGTTATACCCCAGTCCTTTCCATTCCACCCAGTAGCCTGGGCGTTAGGAAACCCGCAACTGACTCAGACTATGTTCACTTCTCATCTTTTCCCGTCTCTCCTGGAGGTGACACAATAAAGCCACTGTCAGAATTGAGAGAGATCAGGCAGAGCAAGGACACAAAGAGGGACATTTCCAGAGGAACAACACACTTTAAAGAGTATGTAATTATTTTCTCTCTGTAACGCACCACACAAGTGAACAAATGGACAAGAGGATGGCTGATGGCAGTAAGCACCCTGAAGAAAATTAGTGTGGCGGTGTGACAGAGAGTGAAGGGAACAGGGCTTCGTAGGAGCTTTGTCCCTGAGGTCACCCCCCCCACCCCCCCACCCCGCTTCCCAGTCACCTTCTCAGAGAGGAGAGGCTCCGCCCCCAATGGCACTGAGATGCGCCCGTTGCTATGGGCCACGGAGCCTCTTGCTCCCTCCTCCCGTGTGATCCTAAGAAGGAAGGAAGGGTCTAGGTCAAGGTCCACCGCAGCTCGCAGGCTGGATCCAGCCTGTCACCTGTTTTTGTGGTGATCCTGAGCACAATTGGGTTCTCCATCTTTAAGTGGTTGAAACAAACACACAAAGAAGAAGACTATGTCACGACATGGGAAAATTTGATCAAATCAACATTTTTTAGTCAATAAGTAAAGTTTCCTTTGAATGCAGCCACGTGCAGTCATTCGCGTATTGTCCGGGTGCCGTCACAGCAGTCCCAGCAGAATTGCTCTGTGAGGACAGATGGTGCCAGCACCTGGCCTGAGTGGGGAGGGGACTGCGTGGCGCAGTACAGCCCGTCTTCTCACCCAGAGTGCGGGCCCACGCGAGCGTCCCCGACATCGAGGGTGCACACCCGCAAACTCCTTCACGTGTTTGGTGTGGAGGGTGTTATATTTTGAGTTTGCATTTAAAGTCTTCAAATGAAGTAAGTCTCCCATT
>CM052548.1:78612884-78637764 GCA_028533065.1 Trachops cirrhosus | reverse complement strand
GGGGCCGCCATGGGTGCCCCTGTCTGTGGCCCCCTCGTTGGGGAAACTCTCTGTACTCGATCTACAACCTGCTTCACCGACCCCTTCACCCGCTTAGGTCAGGCTTAGAAAGTGTCCAGTGACTCCTCCCTTTCTCCTGCCTGCCACCCCCCAACCCCGGCACCTTTACCTTCCCAGTTACGTTTGACCTAAGCTAAAAATAAAATGGGCTTGCCTCCCTTGAGAACTGACCGGCTGGCTGCCTGTGGCCAGGCTGGACAGTCCTCACTGGTGGGAGAGAGGCTAGGATTAGCATGTTTCCATGGACCTCCAGGACGGCCACGTGGTCATACGTGCTTGTGTGCACCTGTGTGCCTGTCCTCGTGTAGTTGTGAACACGCATGTAGCTGTAGGTAATAGGATGAGCTGCCTTAAAGGAAATGTGGAGATGTTCTTAAGGCAGCTCATAAAGGCCAGCTCCAGAATGGTCCTGTGCAGGTGCGACTGGAGTAGCTTCCTAGCTCCGCAGATGGGTGCCTGCTGCACAGGACAGCAGTCACTGGTTACGCGTACGTACTGCTGACTGCACTACGCATCACCCTTTCACCAGAGCCTTTTACGGGTTGGGGGCTTTTTGGCTTAAAGAACCGTGTTTGGGTTTCAAAAACATTTTCTGAATTTCCAGGTTTTTAAACATGATATGAAGTAAATGATTAAAGACAGAGAGGTCAGCGAAGGCACGGCTGTCGCCGTCTCTGTCTCCGCATTTTAACCTCTTCGAATGTCGAACTGAGGTCGATGCCGCATAACCATCTTCTCCTGTTCCGCAGGCATTTCCTATTCAAAACAGGGACAGGGACCACGCCACTGTTCAGCACCGCGACCCCAGGATACACAATGGCTTCTGGCTCCGTCTATTCGCCGCCTACTCGGCCGCTGCCCAGAAACACCCTGTCAAGAAGCGCTTTCAAATTCAAGAAGTCTTCGAAGTACTGCAGCTGGAAGTGCACAGCGCTGTGTGCTGTAGGGGTCTCCGTGCTGCTGGCTGTGCTCCTGTCCTACTTCATAGGTAAGAGCAGAGTCTAAAGCCACTGCGTCTGTAAGGTGGGGCATCGTGTTGTTGTTTTGTTGGTTTTATCTACTCATTTGGTCAAGAAGTCTATTCCGAGGTTATAGTTTCTGGGCAAGGGGTTGGTAAGAATGCATTTTAATTGCAAGGTGGCTGAAGTAATTTCTAACCAATTTAGATACATAGAAAAGCTTTGTTTGCATGAAGAACGAGTTACATTCTCGGACGCAAACTATAGTGTACATTTGTGTTTGACTTATTCCTCGTGAAAACGTGGGCAACTCTGCCGTTTCATGTACACAAAATAATTCACGCGCTTTCGGGAAGGAACACGATGCAGGGATTTCCCACGATGCACAGTGAATGGGGAACTCTGCTGCCTGGCCACATCACGTGTCTTTAGAGCTACCCAGTGTAAACCTCGTCGCGCGGGACCGTCCTCCTGCACTCAGGAACACGCTCCTGAGAACCGTGCGTCCACGCAACAACGAAAGGCGTATCTACTCGTTCCTATTCGTGGATTGGTCGACTCTTATGAGGTGGTGCTGACCGCGGTTCTCACTTCACAGTAACCCAAGCCATGGGAGCTGCTTGTAAAGCTGTAAGTTTTCTTTTTACCTGTTTCATAACGCATGCGAGCACTCACACGATTGGAGGTTGCTTGTTGAAACGTCAGAAGTGACCACGTCAGATTTGGGTTGGCTTCCAAGTGTGGGGCAAGGCTGCCACCTCAGAATAGGGGTCCACTCAGAGAGCCCCCAGGCTGTGTGGCTGGTCCGACAAGAGCTGTGAGCACTGCCGATCAGCACTGCAGTTTCAAGTTTACGGAGCAGTTTGTGGTGCCCCGCGGTTCTGCGACCGACCGAGTGAGACTACCCAGAGCTGCCTGTGGAGCGGTATGGTGCTTGTGCCTCGGACCCGTGTCCACCGTTAGCTACCATGTCCCTTAGTTACAAAGCATGTGGTTTGGAGTCACAACACTCAAGAGACAAGTAGGGTGTAGAGCATGAAGGAACTCGAGAGGTGACTGAGTCAGGGATGGCCACTGCGTGGCGTGTCACATGCTGCCACCTCCTGTCCTTTGACCAGGCAGACACCACTGACGAGTCTGCATCTTTCCAGTGACCCCGGCCCCAGCCACCTGGGGCCTTACCACGTGCTCCATGCAGCACCTCGCAGGGCCACTGTCCCTTGGAGCTGAAAGCCAGGTGACATCCTTTGTCCGTTTTCAATCAGAGTTTACTCTGTCCTTGTGAAAAGGGCCAAACCAGGTCCCCAGGAGGCTGTGGTTTGGCGGAAATCACGTGGGGATGAAGCAGGGTGGTGCTCTTCCGTGGCACTCCAGGTCAGGGAGGATGCGCACGGCGACGAAACTCAGTACTCGGAGCCAGATTCCCGGTGTGCAGCTGTTAGGGGTACCCCCTCCCATCAGCCGGACGAGGTATTTCTGTCCGTTGGCATTGTGTTGCCCACGCATGCAACCCGGTCCCGAAATGCATCCGTCACTAATGGGGTGGGGTAAGTTCAGCTTATGTTTTTGCAGGGGGTTTTTTCACTGTAGTACATGCCGAACAGATGCCTGCCGTGCAGGGCGGGTCCGGCGTCCGTGTGGCTGCGCTGTTGTCGGGCATGCTTCCCCATTGCGCCTGGGTCCTGCCGATCGTCCATTGTGTGCGTGTCGGCGCTGGCACCGTTTGATTCTGTGTACGTCGTGTGGCTCGCAGGAAAAGCAGCGTTTTAATATCAGATTGGATCACTGTTATTTGTGAGACATGTCCTCTTTTCAAGAATCCTCTAGTGAATATAATTATTAGAGTTCTAAGTAAAAGCTCAAATGTTTCTTTTTTTCAAATTGCCCATTTTTACGGTTTCATAGTTAGCATCATCCTTTATTCCTATGGGTACCACTCTCAAAAACTCCTCCGTTTGACTTTAGCTTCCCCGTATAATATATACGTGGACACATACAAAGTATATAGTTAAGGTAGGTACCCACCAGGGTACAGGTATTTGTTGGCCATTCCTTATGACCCAGTTGTCGTGCCAGAGACTAAGGCGCTGCAATCCAAGGGTTACCTGGACAAAATCACTTTGATCCTCAAAGACTTATCTCATACTCTTTATTGCTTTAATTAAGCACAAACATACTGAGAATTTCACTGGTCTTCCTCTGCTTAAATGACTCACACTTAAGGCAGTGGGTTGTTTGTTTTGTTTGTATCAGGTAAAGAATATATTTTCTTCATCCGTTAGCATGATAAATCTTTTCAGACTAAAGATACCGCCTTTACCCTTGGAAACAGAACAGGGCACTTCTCTCCGGGGCGGTTGCTCGTTCCCACTGAGCGTGCATGGAGAGCAGGGGAGACGGAAGAGGCCACTTCCTGTCCAGGGAGATGGGTCTGATAAGCCCCAAATCCGTGGGGAAACCAGCGTCATTGCCAGGTTGACCTCACAACCTTTAACGAAGCGCCGTCATCCTTAAACTTGGTTCCCATGCCCTGGGAGGTCCGCACTCTCTGGTGTTGCCTGTCGGTATAAAGTCACAGCCTTAAGAAACATGCAAAGTAAAAAGCTCGAGGAATTATTTCTACCCCAGACTTTCTTCCTCACCTTCCAATAAGGTCAGGAGCAGTTATGAAGATGTGGCGTTAACGGGCCTCTTCCCTGAGGTCAGGTTAGTTCAAGGTCGTCAAGGTGCATAACTTCTGAAACGGAGGGAAAAGGGGAGGGAGGCGAGCTTGGTTGTTTCTTTGTTTGTTTTTCTGTTCCCACAAAGGATTACAGAGAATAAAGGAGAGATGAAAAAGAAAGTGAAAATTAATTCCCCTAGATCACTCACTATTAACTTTTTGCATAGGTGGCCACTGTTAACATTCTGGTGTATACCCTTCCAGATATTTTTCCGTGCATACACAGGTCTGGAGTTCCCTATTTTTAATACATTTGCACCAGGCTTTCTCACGCATCATGCACTAAACATTGTATGTGTGTAACTTTATGTAAAGGCTGTTTTTAATTAAGCAGTTCCCCAAAATGCAGTGACTGTTTTCTTCTGCAAGCGTGTGTTTCTGTGCGCAGGTGGGTTCAGTTGATCACATTTTTTATTAGAATACATTCTTTGAAAGAAACTGCGGTACCAAAGGATAGGCATGTTTTCAATTTGCAAGCCACAGCCAAATTGTCCTCCACTGTACTTAATTACCAATGCTATGTATTATCAATATTTTTAACCCTTGCCAATCTGTTAGGCTGAAACATTTTATTGTTGTTTTCATTTCTTACTAGTAGTGCTGAATATCTTTTCATACACTTATTGACCATTTTCATTTCTTTTTACATGTGTGAATAGCCTAGGATCCCACATTTTTCTGTTGGGATTTACAAGTGTTTATTTATTAAGGATATTAGTCATTTGTCATATATGTTATGTTGTTTCCCAATTGCATATTATTTGGTTCATATTTGTATGCCTTATACCATATACATACAGAATTTTTTAATTAATCTCATTTATCAGTTTTTCTTTATAATTTCTGATATTTCATGCTATACCTATAAAGTCCTTATTTACTCTTAATATTATTTTTTAAGTCACTTAAATTTTCTTCTGGTGCTTCTGTGGTTTCTTAATAACCATTGTGAGCTCAACATTTTTCTGGACACTCTTACAGATGTTAGAGGTTCAAATTAGCGCTCCATTCTAGAAACTCACAGTCAAGCGTAAAGACACTTCTAACAGCACAGGCTTTCATAGCATCATGGTCCACGGGAGCAAAATAGAGAGGAGAGAAGAAAAATACCTCGGGCTGAAGATGCTGGGGGAAGACTTAATGTAGCAGGTGATTCTTAAGAGCTGAAGAGGAGTTCAGTTTACTGGACTTAATGTCAAAATGGTTAGTGGGAGATGACCTTCAAAGGAGGTCGTGCAAGGCGAGGAAAGGAACAGACAGGAAACATGTACAGTGGTCACGTGGGTGCTCACCGCGCACCAGGCATTGGGTTCGAAGCATTGGGTGTGAATTACCTCATGTAATTTTCACAGCAGCGCTTTGAGTTACTATCTCCATGGAACAAATAGGATCTATTGCTTAGAGAGGTACCTTGTCTGAAGTCGCAGAGCCTGCAAATGATGCAGCTGGACTGGAAACTGGAGGACGCCATTCCTCTGCACTTCCTCCCGTGAAGTTTTTGAAGAACTGAAAAGTTAAAGCGTTTATGTTTTTAAACGATTGCTTTAGTGGCATTCCAAAACATGGAATTTGAAGGAAGGAAGTGCAGACTTGGACTTCTCAAACTTTGATGGGCCTAGGAATCACGGCGAGATCTTGTGAAAATGCGTATTCGGATTCAGCGGATTCGTTGTGAGAACCGAGGGTCTGTATCTCAGACGGGTGGCGGGCGACGCTGCTGTGGCCCGCAGACCATGCCTGGAGGAGCAGGACGGCAGGCCAGCAGTGCCACACGCTGCACTGAGTGAGGACATGACCCACTTCAGCACTAATTCAGTGGCCACTAGACACACGTGGCTCTTGAGTGCTCAAAATGTGGCCACTGCAACTAAGGGACTGGAATTTACATTTTATTACTGTTAATGAATTTCAACTCAGACAGCCACGCGTGGTTAGTGGCTATCACCTGGACAGGGCAAGCACAGATGACCTGTTAGAAAATTTGGCAAAATGGGAGATCATGAGGCTCTGCTTGGGTAGAGGAGCGGCAGAATTGAGAAACTCTGGCTGGTACGTGATAGGATGGGTGTGCCATGATTTGTCACCTCCCAATTCTTAGAAACCCAATGTCCACACTTGTACACATGACAGACCTCTTTTCAACAGTCACATCAGGATTTTTTTTAGACTGCTGAGCTCCAATTCAAAGCCTCCTCCGATGCATTAATCTGTAAGCTGGTGTGTCTTTACGCAATGAAAATCTGATTTCTGAACACACACATTACATTTGATGATAATAGTGATACGGGCATATCAAAAAAATTCCTGTCCCTACACTTCCTGGACCCTGACTCATTCTTCTTCTTTTTTTCCTGTTCTAATGGTTAGAAAATTATAAATATGGGAATAGAAGGCAGCTGTTCGCCGAAGAACGGATCACAGAGACAGTCTGCTAGCTCCTGCTGCTCCCCATTCTGTTTATGGCTATGGGATAAGTAGGAGTCTTGATTATTGTTCTTTACCCACAGAAGATGGGCGATAACCTAAAATCCTGATGTCCTACAGATAGAAAAATGCCCCGAAATCTTATCATAAAGCACGACCATAAATGAAGCATTAAATACAAATCAAAATAAAAGTTTGAATTACTGGTTAACACCGCTTAAAACCAGCAACAAAGTCAAGTCAGACTTCGCCTGACACCATCATGGGCAGGTCACCTCCTTAGCATTTCCAGATACTGCTGGGCGGAGCCTGAAAATTCCAATAATTTCCCACTTGGAGTAGCACCGAAAGTATTTGCACATGTTCCTTAGATTTAAGGAAAACTAGAGAACACAAAAACCTTATCAAATTATAGTATGCTAGTTTATTTTCTCGATTTTTGGCCTGGTTTATCCCAGCCAGTAATCCACCTGACACATTTTATGATGGCTTTATTGAGATGTAATTCTCACATCCTACAGTTCACTCATTCAAAGTGTACCACTCAATGGTGCTTAGTATTTTCACACAGCGCTGCAATCAGTGTCAGAACTTCCCATCACGCCCAAAGCACAAACCCTGGATTCTTCACCAGTCACTTCCCATTTCCCCCTAAACCAGGGGTGTCAAACTCATTTCCACTGGGGGCCCCATCAGCCTCCCGGTTGCCTTCAAAGGGCTGAATGTAATTTCAACTCCTTAACTGTTAAGGAGTAGTTGCATTTATACAGTCCTAAAATTATTTCGGCCCTTTAAAGGCAACCTCGAGGCTGATGGGACCCCCAGTGAAAATGATTTTGACACCCCTGCTCTAAACCTTCCATAGGATTTCCCCCCACACACAAAAATCTGAACTTCTAAGGGATTGGTTTGTTAACTGCTTTCTCAACGACATGAAATAACTCAGCATTGTTTTTCTAATGAACTCCTGACATATGCTGCTAACCCGAGAAATACTTGCATTTTCAACATTCTGTTTCACTGAAAAAAAAATACATAGGTAGTTATTTATTTCCTTTGAACATCTGCTACCAACTGATTCGTAAATAGATGTTGTGATATCCTGCTCAAAAGGCTGTTTAACAACGTGAGCCTCCCGTAGATCTAGCAAAACAGAGCCTGTCGAGTCCAGGTTCATTGCAGTTATGATTTGGTAGCAGTTATCTGTCCTACTTCTTTGTCTATTTGCATTTTATGAACATTTTTACTTCTCGGTGTACCTTGAAATTGATTGCCGTACTAGCTGTATATATGCTATATATATGCAACTCAGGGTCAGGAAGAAAAATACGCCAGCCCTCTACGCTTCATGAGAAATCAACCATTTAAATATATATGGCAAAATAAAATGTGTTGTGACATTCTTTTTTCTTTTTGGACATGTCTGTGTAATAAAAGTGCTGTTTTATTAGGTTATAGAACACAACCGAGCAATGAATTGCATACCATTTTTCACTGCAGCATCTCCCCTTAACTCCTAGTTGCATTACATTCAGAAAATGCATTTTGTCTGAGATGCAATGGTACCATTTTAGCACTAATGTGATTTCATCACACTGCAGAAAAAAATACACTGCCTGTATTTGAGAAGATTGAAAACTGTAAACTAAACATTTTAAATCAGTATTTTATTTTATCCTTGGATACATGGAATTAAAGACATACTGAAACTGATTCAGTGGGGAGGGAAGGCCCAGAATAAAACAGTTTCCCTGAGGAGAGGAGG
Organism: Trachops cirrhosus; assembly: GCA_028533065.1. Lineage (NCBI taxonomy): Eukaryota > Metazoa > Chordata > Mammalia > Chiroptera > Phyllostomidae > Trachops > Trachops cirrhosus. The sequence continues at coordinate 78,629,834 of CM052548.1, read as the reverse complement.
AAAACGGGGCATGATAAAGCTACTGTAGCGTCTGATTCTGCACGTGCAAAAGGACAAAAGTTAAAACCCGTTTTCAACAGTCGCATCTTTTCCCATTAAGAGGCACTCAGTCAGTATGGATAAAATTATGCGTGCGTGTGTGTGTGTGTGTGTGTGTGTGTGTGTGTACCCACATACTCTCTCCCCCCGATTTTGGCTGTCTCGTCATGTTTGTATGCTGTGCTAACGTTCAATGTGAGCTGTATTAATTTGTAGAAAAGACTCGTTTTCTCTGTCTAGCATATCATCCAGAAACCTTGAAAAACCTGAGAGGTCACTTAAATTCATTCTGTAGCCAGCTCGGTGTCATCCGTGACCTCTGAACTGAAAGTGGGAGTGTGTATATGGCACACACGATGTTTTCAACATGAAGTTTTGTTGGTTTTTATTAGGACAATATAAGAATGTGTAGCTTTGAGTTTATCCTGATATCTGCTTATTATTGTACATGAAAAAGGGGCCATTACCAAGTTGAAGAAATGACACAGATGTAAGAAAATTACAGATGTAATTTCTTTTATTGTTGGCTCAATATGATGCCAGCTAAATAAATAATATATGAGAAGTTCTATAGATGAACAGACTGTTTTTACCATTCAGATATAAGAATCTCCCTGACTTGAAAAGCACCACGTTCAGCCACAATAAGAAACACCTTTACCGCCAGCTGAACTTCAGTTCGTGCTCTTTTCTCTGTTTTAGGCTATCGTTTTGCACAGTGTAGCAGCGTTTCCCGACTAATGACAAGTGGGAAGCATAATACAATATCTACCGTTCTGGTGCTACACCGCGTAAACATTGAATGCCTGTGTCATTTGCTTTTAGGTTAGTGGTACTGAGAGCAGTGTGTCTTGAGAGAATTATCTACGTAAAGAGTGAAAGGAAAAGTAACTGGCACATATAAGGTTTTTAAAATAGCAAAACTAGCCCTGGCCAGTGTGGCTCAGTTGGTTGGAACATCGCCTTGTAAACTGGAAGTCTGCGGGTTTGATCCCTGGTCAGGGTACATACACCTAGGCTGAGGGTTTGATCACTGGCAACCAATCTCTCTCTCTCTCTCTCTCTCTCTCTCTTTCTCCCTCTCTAAAAGCAATGAAAAAATGTCCTTGAGTGACAGGTGTGTTTTTAAAAAAAAAAAATTCAAAAATCAAATCATTCCTATAGATTGCTAGGAATTTCAGGAGTGAATTCAGCATAAAACCTTTAAGTTCCACTGAATCTATATTCAAACAAAGGTCTCATCCTAAACTAGGAGATAAAATAAAATCCAAATGCATAAGCTCAGTTTATTTATTGTTCATACATAATCTTAGAATGTCTAGTTACTTTGTCCTTCTTCCTTAAAAGTGAGATTCCACGGTTTCTTCTTTAGTGACTCACTAATATAACACCAGAAAAGGGAACGACCACTCATCCATCCATGCAACGTTCGTTCAAACTCTGCTTATTGAGTGACGTTTGTTTATTGAGACGCTATAACAGATACAGCAGTGAGCAAGATAACACAGCTCCTGCCCTCCTAGAGATTGTGTCTTAGAGAAGACAAGCTCTGAGCCCTGAATTATAATCCTAATGACCATTTGAAAAGGAGGACTCTCAGAGGCGAGGAGAGTGCATAAAAGACAGAACTTCCCGTAGTGAGTTCGTAGTGAGTCTGAGCTTTGGAGAAAGGGTTTCCTGCTAAAACCAGAATAATCACGAGGACTATGTGTTTTGACAAACACTGACATGAGGAGGAATTTTAAACGTTACCACATAAACCTAAATGTGGCCTGAAAAATCAATTCTCAGGACTATTAAAACCAGTATATTGTGATATAATAAAAATAAAATCTAGATGCGTCCAAGGGAAAAAGTTATGATATTCATTGGTTTTCTTTGTTGAGGTAGCCTAGCTAAAACCCTGTTTTGTAGCTCACATCTAGAAGTGGAGAGAAATGTTACGGAGGAAATTTTGGCTAACTAGATTTAAAATTACCATCAGAATGTGCAGTCTTTTCCTACATGTTCCTTGCCCTTAACTTTAGATGACATACATACATGCTTTGAGAATTTTACTTATGAAGGAGACCCAGAAAATAGTTTTAAAACCATTAAAAGAGATGATATCTCTGGTTTTTTTCCAAACATGCATGAGCACTCTCTGACTCTACTTTTGAAGGCATTTGTAAAACGTGTGTTTGCTGTATTTCAAAGCTGTTGGGAATAGGGGTCATGTCACCCTGCATCTGATCACCAAGAGGTCAGCATGTCCTGGTAATTGCCATCCCCCGGTCGGGCCCAAAGGTAGAAGGGACGTTACTGTCAGACCCTCCCGTTGTGCATGTTCAGCACACGTGACACAGCGAACCAGAGACCAGTTGCAGTTTTCAGCTGGCCACTTCAGCATAGTACTGAGATGTATTCTGACCATCACGTTCAGCGTTTTTAAACATAACTCCGCATCTTGTCTTTCCCTGTTAGATTTCACTGGCTCTGCCTGCGGTTGTCTTTCCTTCCTAGTACGTTGGCCGCAGGTGGGTCCTTTCTGTTCCCTCCCCACCAGTGAGCTCTTGCCCCCTCTTACCACTTTTGATCGGCCACCCGGGCCCCAAAGAGGGGAGGCCGTCCACATACCCGCCTGCGGTTCCCAGGGCAGGGGAAGGGTCTCCAAGCCAGCCCACCTAGAAGGTGACTGTGTCTGAGTCCAGGTGGTGGGGCCTTTGATCTCAGGGGGAAAAGTGGTACAAGCACGTTTGCGTCTTGGCAGGTGTCTATTTGGTTTTTCACAGGCATTTCCTTTCCATTATTTCCAACACCACAGAACATTTAATTTCATTAAACTTAGCAATTATCGAGGGTCCCTCCTAATCACTGAATTCACAGAGACGGGCAAAACACAGTGCTTGCCACGGTGACCTGGCAACCTTCCATGGGAAATAGCATGGGGAGTTTCCGCGTCGCGTACAGGCCCTCAAAGCGCCAGCGTGCGTTCGCACCCCTCCTCCGTCACTACTGCCCCTGTGACCTGGAGAAGGGACGGACCCTCCACGAAGCTGAGTCGCCTCGGCAACGCAAACCGGGAATGGATAGCAGAGCTCTGGGAGTCGTTCGCAAAATAATCAGTGTGCCTGATACAGTGCGGTTGACTGTTCCTCCTTGGAACTACCAAGTGAATCAAATATTGTCACCCGTGGTCTTGAGAAAGAGAAATCCTAGGCCCAGGGAAGGAGCGCCAGGTGCAGGGGAAAGCCAGTGAGTGTGAACACAGGGTAACCCAGGCGCCCTCACTGCGGGTCTAGAACTTCTCCCCGCCAGGTCACAGGGCGTCGTGTCCCGTAAGACTTAAGAATTTCGAGGTGGGTGGTGGCCAGGAGAATAAGTGAGGTTGAAAAAGAAATTGAGACGTTGATTGCCTTTTGAATCTTATTCTGTGGTATCTAAGTGTGCCGTGAGGGAGGTCTCGGGTGATGTTAACATGTCGTGACACCTGACTTTAACACCCTTGCACAGGTGAAGGACACTTCGCCGGCAGTTTCTATGTAGATTTTAATAAGATCATTCCACTTATTGTTACCTTTTATTTATATCAAGAGATAGTGGCTTCTCCTTTCATGTAATGCTGTAAAATTCCCTTCTGCAAGAAATGCATTTAAAGTTTTAAGTTAATTACCTCAAGGAAAGAATTAATTAAATATATAAATACAAAAGTCTTCACAACATAATCATTCTGTAGAACGTTCACAATTATGTCATAAAGGTGAAAAGCAGTTTTTTTAATAAAAGGTCGAAATCACTGCTGAGGGACGGATGAAGCCGCAGGCCTTTTCCGCTGGGTCTTTGCGTTTCACCCTAGATCCCGAGTGCGTCCACCAGCTCATCTGCGGTGTCGCCAGGCTGACCGCACAACGTGATAGTGAGCCCGTGGGAATGACACAGAATTTGTACACAAAAACGAGCCGTATTATTCCATCGCTTCACGTCATCACCCATTGCACCATCATTTCCTATTTATAGACTGAAGGTATTTTTAGGGGCTTTCTAGTTCTTCAAAGAAGTTCTTTGGGATCTTAGACAAGAGTCGCATGCAGAGAAGCGACGCACGTTTGAAGGGGGAAAGGTGGCCGTTTGTCTTTAGAAAAGGCGCTTGAAGCCACCACGTACAGAAGCAAGTTGACAGAGCGAGCGTGTCTCCTGGGGATCGGAGACACCTCCCTTTGTGTTTTGCTTTGAAATAAATGTCCATGAATGTCCCCCAACTATCCATTAATTGTAGCTCAGTTTGTAACTGAGGAATCCCCTCTCCAAGTGAGCCCAGATTAGTGGGGGACGCTGGCACGCTGGGTCCCCGAGGCCTGGCCCTGCCCTGCCTGATGGTCGAGGGGGGCTGGTGGGACCTGCCCGCTGCCATCCCCAGCCAGGTCCCGGAGTCGGTGTCGTGGTGCACCGCACACTGCCCCCCTTGTGAAACGGAGCGTGGTAAGGCAGTCACACACTCAGTCTTTGTTGGCGAGAGAATGGTGGACAGCCAACTGCGTGAACAGGCTGTGCCTGGACTCCTGAAAGGCCGTTGATTTTATTTCATGTTGCCACTTTACAACCAGACAAGCGCGCGCACACCCACACACCCACACACACACGCACGCACAAATCCTATTGTAACCTTTGGAAGGCGAAGTGGACTAAATGAAGGGATGTTTCTCTGGATTCGGCCTTATTTTAATGTGCCAACCCTCCTCTAATAATCTCCATAGGCCTAATAGTTGGATCTTTTAATAATGACCAGTAATATGCCTTAAATTTCTGAAGAATTCTGACTTGCAAGTCTATTCTACTTTTATACAAAGTCAAAACGAGCCAAGAAAAAAATGTATGCTTAAGTAGGTCATTAACATACATACACATTGTTACATGAAAGTAGGATATAGACCCTAAAGCTGTTGTAGGGGAGCGGAATCCAGATGAAACAGAGTCAGTACAACAAGCCTTTGATTAATGAGGGGATCCATGGGGTTTCGGTGGCAAAGCTGCTAATAACTGTCACTAATGAATTCTCTGTTACGTGCATTTCACGGTCACAGCAAACTCAGTATGCCGGCAAGCAGGGAAGAGTCGCTGAGCCGTGTCCATGATTTCATTTTGTGTTTTGGATGTTTTTGAAATACATCCTCTCACCATATAATGCCGACAACCATCACCACAAAGATTCTCCAGCTTATTGATCATGATTGTTCATTTCGTCAGAGGGGGCTCCTGGCTGCCTCTTTCGTTCAGAGAACAGGACCTGGAAATTGGAGGCGGCACCAGGAAGGCGGTCTGCCGGAGAATCCTGGCTCCGTGCCCTCGGAGACAGGCAGTGCGTGGTGTTCAGACGCTGCTATCAGCCCCCGTGCTGGCTGTCATTGTCAGCTGGGATTCCTGTCTCCTGTGGCCCTTAAACATGGTACAGGGAGTCCGCGTGGGCGAGGGAGCAGACATGCCATTGCATGGAAGTCCAGTTTCTAAGTCTTGTTATTTATAAAGGAACATGAGTGAAGTGTTCCGTCAGAAATGAGCCTACGGAGCTGAATCCCTGTTTAGTCCCACCGAGACAGCTGATAGACAGCGTGGTTCTACTTTTCCATTAATTACAAAATAACGAAAAGGATAAAAATATGCAGCATAGAAATACAAAATATTACCAACCATTTCCATCTCCTTACCCCTCCTCGCCAGAAAAAAAATTAGCTCATAAAGCATATGATTTTAATATGGTGTTTATAATAACTCAGAGGAACTTGCTATATCAGCTGGTAGTTTCTTTGAATATCAAAATATCTTATAGTTGGGATAATTCCCCTTTTCATAATGGCAATAAGGATGAGTCTTAATACAAAAGCTTTAAAAAGAAATATTGATTTTAAAAGGCTCATATTTGGGTCAGCAAGTCTGGCCTGTGGATGTAACATCAGCCTTCAAGTCAATAACAAATAATAATGGATTAGAATGCCACAATATCGCCCAGCACATTCTGTCAACATGTATGTGCACACAGCAGGAAATCCAAAACAAAAGCTAATTTATGGGGAACTGGGGGCGTCTGATGGCGGTTTAGACCAGCAGGGGTCTGAGCTACAAGCTGCATTCTTCACCTGAGATGCTTTCATTTTCCGTGGAAAACTTGGCTGCATTCTGGAAGTACGTATCAAGCCAAGCCATTGCCCTATATTTAAAAGTATTTTTATATTTTTGTAAAATCTAGTCACTGCACATGTGCATTATGTATATTTATATATCCATGAAACTAAAACACAAAACGAAGAAATTTTGCTTGCAAAACCCAAGATACCCAAGGTATCACATGCACACATGGACAGTTTGACTTCACGTAATTAAATTTTATCTTAAAATAAAAAAGAAGGAACTGCATTTGTATTCTGTTACCTTGATATCTGATTGATGGCAGGTGGGGTTTCCCCCCATGCTCAATAATTTAGCCTAAGTATTTATATTTTAAAATAGATTGACATCATAGAATACAAATCTGGAAGCGATCTTTAAGGAGTTCATCTCGTGTGGTCTCTCCAGGTTTTATGTAAATGAGAAACCGAAGCCTCAGAGACACCGGGGCACTTGAGGAGGTGCCCCACCTACTCAAGGCCAGAACCAAAAGGGGCACCAGCTCTCCTTTAATATAAACAAAAGGCTCCACAGACACCCCTGCTGATCTCTGTTCAAAACTGTGCTCTGACCTCTGAAATCTCAGATTCTGATTTCCTTTTCTTGCAACTTCTGCTGACGTCGTCTTCGTGAATCTTTCTCAGAAACGCTGTTCCACGGTGGACGTGTGATGCACCGTGAGGAAGGGGAGCGTGAGACCTAGAGGATGCTTAGGGGACCCGCCAAGGGCTTGCAGGCTAAATGAACCGAATCGCAGGCTTTTTCGGGATGATATTTTTAAGTCAGTTTGTCTCACCAGATTCCGGTTCTCACCTTATCTCCTGTCTTCTTGTCTTTGTAAGGACGTTTGCTCGATCTTGTAACATTAAGCAGATTTCGGCAGTAGTGGCCATCACGCGAAGACCCGCACTCCAAGGCGCCCAAACCTGAGCGTGCCCTCTGCGGGCCTCCGGCAGAAGCTGCGTCCCGGGTTCCGATGCCCAGGGTGCTGGCTTCTGTGTTCGCTTCACCGCGTCCTCCCGATTTCCCCAAGGTTCTGGCGGAGTGCCGGACCGTGTCACCACCGTCACCACCCCTCCTGCCCCTCCGTGCCTGGCAGGGTCCGAGGTCTCCGGCATGCCCGGAGACATAGTAGTAGCTCTGATAACAACTTCAATGGCCTGGTCCCCAGAGACAAGATGAAATTTTGGCACCTTTTCTCTTAACCTGGAGCTAAAAATGGCCCTGAACTTGCTCCTTGGCGCTCCGTAATTTTCTGTAGTTACACATTTTGGTTTCTGGTGTTCCACACGCCGGCTTTCAAGGCTCAGAGCAACACGCAGTGGTTAAAAACAGCGGCACCCCCTTTCTTCTCTGCGTGGAGGCGATGGTGGATGGCGCGGGGTCCTTTCATCCCATCGGCCTTGAACCCTGAAGGAGGGCGTCACTTCTGTCACCTGTGTGGCCTTTGAAAGACAATTTCCTCCTAAAACTGCACTGATAGATCTTTAGTAGCAGACTGTCTCAAAATTGTTTCAATTAATGAGGTGTTTTTCTTATCATTTACTGGGAAAGTCTACAGAACAGAGAGACTAGGAGGTTATAGGGTAAATGCTTTTGAATGATGTCGGAGACATTTTTATGTTAAACACAGTGTAATTGGTGGCACTCTAAGAATACCACCAGTAAGCTAAGAAGGGGTAATCCAGAGGAAACTGCTTGGCCGTTAGTAACATAAGTTGGGATAATGAATGATGGCTTAGTATTTGTGTGAGTCACTCCTACAGTTGATATCATTATAATGTTTTATCTTTGACTTGGGGGATCATATAAAAAGTATGCCTGTTAATTTTGTAGATAGCAAGTGTCAGATATCACAACTAATTTAAAAATTCTGGCTGGGCATGATCCTGGAAATGGATGCCCCCCTGCCCTGAGAAAAAGGGGAGACTTATACTGGCACCCCCCCTTTATCCACAGTCCCACTGTCTGAGGTTTCAGTTACCCACAGTCCTCTGCGGTCTGAAAATAGTAAATGGAAATTTCCAGATATCGTTCATAAGTTTTAAATTGTTCTCTCTTCTAAATCACGCGATGAAATGTTGTGAGTCCCACCCTGTCCCACCCAGAAGGCGACCCTTCCCTTTGTCCTGTGTCTCCACGCTGGAGACGCACCCCGCCCATTAGTCACTCAGGAGCTGCCGTCTCTGTGGCCAGAGCAGCTGTCTCCGTACCAAGAGCTTGTGCTGGGGCCACCCTTTTCCGCAGGAGCAGTGATGCTGGCAGCTGGCATCTACCAAAGAGAAGCCTGCGAGGTGAAAAGGTGAAAGTTCTCTACTCAATGAAGGAAAAATAATCACATGCTGCGGTTGCTAAAATGGTGAGGACAGATCTTCCATCCATGAAATTGTGAAGAAGGAAAAAACTGAAGAGTGAGGACAGTGTAAGAAGATATTTTGAGAGAGAGGGAGAACCCGCATTCACATATTCTATTACAGTATATTGTTACAATTGCTTTATTTGATTATTAGTTATTGTTGTTAATCTGTTACCATGCCTGTTTATCAATTGAACTTTATCAGCGGTTATGTACATATGTGCAGGAAAGAAAGTATGCCTAGGGCTCAGTACCGTCCGAGGTGGCAGGCTTCCCCGGGGGTGCTGGCCGTACCCCCCACGGGTGAGGGGGGCCTACGGGGTGTCCCACTACACAGTCTTCTAGCCCGTTCCTCCGCCAGCGGGCATCTCCGCTGCTTTGGCCCCGGCCACCGTGGACGTCGCTGCTGTGCACAGCTGTGCGGCTGTCTCTTGGAGACCCTGCTTCCAGTTCTCTTGCAAATGCACCCAGAAGTGGGATTCTGGACGCTGTGGCCGGCCCAGTTTAGTTCTTTAAGAAACCACCATGCTGGTTCCCACAGCGGCTGCACTGGCTCACAGCCTCACCAGCAGTGCACCAGGGTCCCACCTTCGCCACTTGCTCACCCAGGCAGCCGTGTCTTTGAACTCAGCGTCAGTCTGAGAAGGCCGCGGACCCGCCGTCAGGAGCCCGGCTCCCGAATCTGTTCACTCACACTGCTCTCGTCCCAGTACCCGAGAGCTTCACCGAAGGAAGCCTTGCTCCTTCTTCCCTTCCCTCCTGTCCGACCGAGTGAGCCGTTGCCACTCTTCCTGCTCATCCCATCCATGTCCGTTCTCTGTATGTGCGAGTGTTCTCATTGTCTCAGCATGCTGTCGCCGGGGAAGGTGCACCTGGGCGCGTAGGTAGCAGGGAAAGGCAGAAAAGGGTCAGGAAAGGTAAAAACATACACTCTGGAGCGGTACTACATGTCAGATGGGCTACTTTTAAATAGAAACCTTAATTCAAGTGTAATAGACATTTAGAAAAGTAGACAGGTCATCAGTGAACACAACCGGTGGAACCAAGTCCCAGGTGGAGAACGAGAATATGACCACGCGCCACCGAGGCCCTGGGCGCTCTCCCAGTCATTCCCTGCCCCTCCTCCCTGCAGGTAAGCACTCACTCCGGCAACTTCTGTTTCTACCAGTTGATGTTACCTGCCTTGGAACTCATGGACTTACACAGTATTCACGTTTTTCATGAATGGGTTCTGTTCAGTATTATGTTCGTGAGATCCATTCGCATCGTTGCATCTGGCAGAGGTTTGTTCACTTACATCGCTGTATGGAAGTCCCTTGTATGAGTTTCTATAATCTGTCCATCCTCTGTGCTGCTGGCAGGCATCGGGGTCGCTTCCTGTTTGGGGCTATTGCAAACGAGGCTTCAGTGGCCATGTGGTTCCCTGGCTTTGGGGTCTGTGTGTGCAGACATATTCCCCCTGGCTGTGCAGACAGACTTGTGTCTGTGTGGATCAACTGAGGACTCACCCACCCTTTCTAAGACTTTTAAATACAGACAAAATACATTTCAATTCCAAACAAGCAACTTACAAATACTCCTGCAAAATACAATCATTTATAGTTAGTAAATGCCTTGTATTTAGAAGTCATTTTTAAGAAATGGACAACTTCTGATCATACTTGCTACCGTCAGGAAAGAGATACATTAACAATTTGTGTCAAATTTTTTAAAATTTCTTGAAAGGGAATGCTCCATCCTAATGCAGTGCAACTCAGAGAAGGAGGAAAACCACAGAGTGCGGGTAAAGGAGCCCTGAAATCAGGAGACGCAGCATCGTGAGCCTTCTTCCACGGCGACTTTTCCAAAGACACTGGGCAGCTCTCTCTGCCTGTCTCATCCTCATACAACAGGGACCGTGGTCTTCGTCACAGGCTGCATTATTGGAAGATAACAGACAGCAGGCTATTGTAAAATGTGAAAAACACTCTGAGTAGGCATATACTAGTACCACATCTACAAATTCCATTCTTCCTGGGATAACATTTTGGATATGAATCCAGGGAGTACCCCCGACCCTTAAAATCACCTAGAAATCTGTGGAAATAACAATATAAAACTATAAAACATGATGTCATAAACAAAATTTTTAAAAGATTAAATCTATACGAATACTATTTCTGCAACTCTAAAATTCAGAATTATAATGTTTACTTATGTGATTTTTGAGTTGTTTTTAAGACACTTGGAGCTAACCAAAAATAGCCTGCTTCATCACAACCCTCCTCAGATTACTGTCCATGTTTCTTTTAGGACAGTATAAGCGTGGTGGACGGGTACTCATCTGGAAGAACAGTGCCCAGAACACACGAAGGCTACCTACCGATGTCTTTGCCCCACTCCCCCAACACTGTCCCTGCCTCAGTTTCCCGGACCTAGTGGGGAGGCAGTGTCCCTCTGTGGCCTGTGGGCCTTGCAGAACTTACACTTCACTTTCTTCCCGGTGGATTTCACACTCCGAAGCCCTGTGGCAGAATAGGAAGGAGGGTCAGGGTGTGCCCTTTGTTATGAGAAGGCCTGGGTTCAAGGTCAAGGTGTCCCTCCCCTCTTACTTGCTTAGAGCCTTAAACTCTCAGTAAACCTCAGTTTTCTGAGGTTTAAAGTGAAAAGAAAAGTGATGGTCACTATTCAGTGGAGTCTTCGTGAAGATTCAGTGAGACAGTGCATTAATACATCAGCCCCACACTTGGCACACGGCCAGGGTTCGGTGACTGTTGTACGTCTTTTCAATCTTGTGTCACAGGGTATTCACTCCAGCTGGGGGACCATGTCTGTGGCTGAGAGAACGCCTGGTGTCGCTGCCAGCCTGGGCCTCGGCCCCTAAACTGTTCACCCCCCCCTCACCTCCCAGGGTGGCGATGGTCTCAGAAGACCACAGAAGTCCCGGACTCTTCCTTTGTTTTTCCTTATTATGCCCTTACTTGTCTTCTATTGTTTCGGTCCCCAAATACAGCTGGCACAGCGCAGCATCAGGGCGGCATAGAAAAGCATCACTTTTCTCCCAACTCTGTAACTGTCCCCAGGAAGACACGCAGGGATAATGGCCTTTGAGCCTATGGGGCGGTTTGGAGGTCTTGTCTTGAAGATGCCGAGAACGTCTGACTGGCGTGAGCGACGTCAGCTCTTTTGACGTAGAATTCAAATGTGTTTGGTCAGACCGCGTCTTCTCTTTCACACTTTGCCGGTGCGGTGTCCTGGACGCCCCGTATTCAATTACACAGCCCCCCTGGTTTCCGTACCAGGGTCTCAGCACCCTTGGTTGGGTCTTTTGTTTTGTCTTCTTGCTCTTTTTCACAGTCTCGAAAGACCACGTTTCTAAGATGTTTCTCTTCCACTTCTGGTTTCCCTGACTCTAGAGTAACAGCAGTATCCTCAGTGTGGACTTCTTGGATTTGCGCCTTGGCTGCACAAGCCTTTCTCCAAATGTAACTTCTCCGCGACTCTTCGATGCTAGGGCATCTGCAGTTGCATGTCGCCTCTGGTCCGTAGGCTGAGCTGTGCCTCCCCGAGTGGCCTTCCCCAGACTGAGGGAGCCCGTTCAGGAGGACTTCGGCCGCCTCTGGACACACCTCCACCTCCGCTCAGTCACGAAGCGGCCAGGGGCCCGCTGTACCGCGATCACAAGGGCACCCCCGTCCGCGCCGGCTGAGGCTCTGCAGGGCTGTTCCCGACCTCCCTCCCTTGCAGATGTGACTTCTTCCCTACGGTTCTCAGTGTCTGTCTGCAGGCGCCTAGGGATCGCCATGGCATTTTGACTTTTATGCGTTTGCTGCCTCCATCCCTCTCTGTCTCCACCCCCGCTTTCTTTCTCTCCCACTGACTTTGTAGGGAACCGGTTTCACTAACACCCTGTTTTTGTGTAAACATCTTAAATGACACATAATAAGTGTCGAGGCCTCCCCTGGATTCCAAACAGCAATATTTTCAAAGGACCGACTATTCTAAGACCAAACAACTTGTGCTCTGTTTTCAGAGCAATGTTAACAAGATTTACTGTTATTGGGTGTGGTTCTCATTATGCACTGGCTTAGGTAAAACTGAAATCCCCCTTCATTGAGATTTTCTGTAGTAAAAAAATATATAGTAAGATGTTGTTCATCTGGCAAAGAAAGATGAAGTAGCTTTCCGAACACAAATGTACCGTTACTCTTTAACGCAGAGCATCTGCGTATCAGCCCCTGGATGTCCTCTCCCCTTCCAAGTCTGTTTAAACCAGTAACCGGAGCAGATCTGTAAGAAGACTTTCCGTGTTACATACAGCGCACAATGATCATACACTATTCTGTGTGGGAACTCTGACCGTATTGGAATATTTACTGTACTCGCTCTGCCGAAGAGCGTCTGTCAAACCTTCTACTCCACACAAGTAGCTCCCACTGTTTTATTCAAAAATTGCTGAAATATCAGAAGCTTGAAAATGTATGAAGCGATAAATGTTTAGAAAGCTCTTGACATTTTGCCACTCAAATACTACATAATTTAATGCAAAAATGACATATGAAGTTATACCTCTTTACACATTGACAATTTGTAAATTGAAGAATTTCATAACTATATCTTAATCCTTGAAAAATCAGAGGTTCACAGGGATTACTGGCAGACTGTAACTCAAGTGGGGAGTGTAAGTGCAAACACCAGTTACAAAGATACAGGGTAGATGTAGCTACAATATCTTTGCATCTCTGCTTGGTCTGTTTCTTACTGCATTTTGATTTTATATCAGATATTGTTGACAAAAGGATGTGAGGCTAGTCATGGGAGGTCCCCAAGCTGTCATTGAATCTTTTTAAAAAATTCAGTCCACTTTATGCGATACTCATGGACTTTCACTCACCTACTTTTCATATGACACTGAAGCACTCTAATTATGAATGATTAGTACTCTTGTCTTAGCCACATATGTTAGTCTTGTGTGTACTGACTTTTTTAAATTACTGCATATTTGTTATTCACAGCAGTGTTTTCTTAGAGTTTGAAACCTCAGAAAATAGAATTCACTTATTTGACAGACACTTACCGAGACCGTCAGGCTCTGCGCCAGGCGAACGAGGCACAAACGTGAATGAACACGGGTGTGGGAAGGATGCTCAGTGCTGAGAAGCAGGCTTTCCGGGGCAGTGGGCCCCCGCCTTCTAAAGCGCAGGCATTTCCCGGGGTCGGAAGGCAAGGCAGAGAGCGACCGCGGTCTGCTCGGGTGACTTCCGATAGGTCCCTGAGCTGGAGTGAAGAGTCAATCAGTGACATGCGTACGTGCCAAGAACTCTCCAGCCGTCCTCCATATACACGGCCCAGAAGGTTCACATTCATTGAGTGAGGCAGGTTTAACCAACCTTGCTTTTTTTTTTAAGTAAACCTAATGTACAACAGCGTTGCGTCATTTGTCCAGGGCCAAGTCCTGGACTGAGAGCCAAACTTGCACACCGTCACTCCACACACCGAGGACTGAACAAGGGCTTTGCGACAGCGGCAGTTCTCGGGCTGTCTCCAACGTTCTTTCTGAAACACATTTGTCTCTCCAGCTCTCTGCTGAACCCCAGTGTGTACGGGAAGTAAATAACGTCACACAATGAGAAGGAAACATTCTCTTTTGTGATGTGGGGACTAGGACCCTCACTGGGTTCTCTATTGAGCCTTCTGTAGAGAGTAATTCCTAAGCTATGCTTTTTGGAACACAAATGAGTGTTTAGCAAGTGTTAATAGTTAATGTAACAATGATGATGATTCTACATACTTTACATATGTTAAGGAAAATAATACATAAAACTTTTAAATCAGATTTATAGCTATATAGTCTTCGAGTTATCTTTTCTAAATATTTTAAATAAAGTTAGTAGACAAAATTTTTATAAATTTATAAGATTATCATACCCATATCAGAAACTCTACATGAAATTACCTGACCCCTATACATGTTGCTTGAGCTATATCATTGCTGAACTGTTATAAATTCTAAATAAATTCATCTTAAATTTAGAATAGTCAAATATTATACTTTGTGCATCTGTATTCATTCTGTTCATTTCATATGCCAACAAATTCATCTGCCAGACCAGTTTTTAGTTTTTTGCCTTAATGCAATGAAGAGCTTGATGTCTCTTGAGATCCTGTAGGTGTTGCAACAAAGTATCACACATGGGAGCAGCTGTGGACAAGTAAGTGGGGCCATCGCTGCTGGAGAGAGTCCGCCACTTAGTTCAGGGATGGTGGGGAGTGGAACGTTCAGCGCAGCGCAGACAGACCACCGTTCCTGTCTAAACGTTGCCTGGGCCCGATGACCTGAGTCATAAATCGCAGAGCATCGTTAAAGTGCTGCTGTGTGGCGCTGCCTCGCTGCCTCCGTTGCGTCGGTGTGAGGAGCTGTTGTCTGATTTTATTACACAATTAACGGCGGCATTTCAGACCATGGACGTTTTAACTTTACAGAAGACTCTTGTTTGTTATAAACATGTTTACCATGTGCGTGGCAGCTAAAAGCAGCGGACCTTTCAACAACCTGTGTTCTTCGCCCCCAGCAATGCATCTATTTGGCCTCAACTGGCAGCTACAGCAGACGGAGAATGACACGTTCGAGAACGGGAAAGTGAATTCGGACACCATGCCAACGAACACGGTGTCACTGCCTTCCGGCGACAATGGTAAGGCGGGGACTGTGTGCCCTGTGCTTTCCTTTGAAACACCTCTCTCCATGGATTCATTTTTACTGTGTTACGTCTAGTTTTACGTGGGAGAGAGAAAGGGTTGGTTTTTTAAAAATATATTTTATTGATTATGCTATTACGGTTGTCCTATTATCCCCCCTTCATTCCCCTCCACCCTGAACACCCTCTCCCACCCACATTCCCCCCTTTAGTTCATGTCCATGTGTCATAAATTCTTTAACTTCTCCATTTCCCCTACTATTCTTGCCCTCCCCCTGTCTATTTTCTAAAATGACAGCAAACTCACAATTATTAACAACCGCACCTGAAACAAAAACAAGAAGAAACTAAGCAAACAACTGGAACAGGAACGGAACCACAGAAATGGAGATCACATGGAGGGTTAGCAACAGGGGAGTGGGAGGAGAGAGGGGGGAAAGGTACAAAGAATAAGTAGCATGGATGGTACAGAGAAAGGGTTTTGAAATTACAGATGTCATAGTTTAATGAGTAGTTTTTATTCACTTACTTGAAAAATTGGAATTTTCCATTTTGGTTCGATAGCTGGGCCTTTCCACCTTTTCCAGGTGTGTATTTTGTTTCATTTTTAGTCTGTGAATAGATCGTAGTTCAGTGTATCATCTCGTATTGCCTTGGATGTGTTATGCTTTCTTCACTCTACTACTATGTGGAGTTGGATTGCTGTATTTATTTTGTTATAAAAGCCATTAAATACAGAATACATTAAAGGATTACAGTTTATTGACCTTTCCTCTGCTTGCCCTTTCTCTAACCCTTCAAAAGTTTGCACTTCAAACTATCAGACTTTCAAATCAATTAACTCTGCATCAAAAATGAAATTTAAGAGGTTGCATTTCATTTTTCCAACATAAACTCCCAGAATGCTATATTTCATTTTTCCAATACACACAGCCAGGAAAATGTATTCATATGTATGTATATTTATATTATATATGCCTGCCTATTATTTTTATATATGTTATGTATATATATCTTGGCATTTGGCATCCTCTGACTTTCTTGCAAAATGTCATAATACTTCACATCTCAAGACAACCAGATCAAGACACCTTTTTTGTCACATGATAAATGCATCGTTCGCCTGTAAGCATCTCCCTGGCGTTTTTTCCTCTTGTTTTCTCCTTATCTGCTGAATTTCTGCTTTGGTACCATGATGTTCATCCTCATGTGGCTGGTTTCTTTGCAAGATTAGAAAGAAGCTATTATATATTTACATATAAAATGCTCACTTACATGTATGTATATGCTGCTGCGTCACATGTGCCCTTTGACTGTGACTAAAGTTTTTACTATGTTTTTGTTCTTTAATTTTCTAACTTCGGTTTCATTTTAACGATAATACTGTATGGCGCTTCTTTCTTCGGGAGGCTGAGGAGTTTTAGATTTTCGTAGTGATAATGAATACCCCTCCCTGCCCCCTGTATGGGGCCTTCTGACACCCAGTGCCACATGGTCCCCAAAACTCTAAACTGGTGACAGGCGTGCCACCGCACCTGAAGGCAACACGGCAGTCACAGCGCCGCGGGTTAAAGAGGAGAGGAAAGATCTTTCCTGGTTAAAACCCTAGGTGGGAATTTCAATGAGATAAAACAGTTACTTTGAGCACTTGTTGTTTTCTACGATGATAATACACATATGAACGTTCCCAGTAACTACACAGAAATTAAGAGTGTTTGTTTTTGGTGTATGTAGATCAAC
>CM052548.1:78594275-78612384 GCA_028533065.1 Trachops cirrhosus | reverse complement strand
ACAACAATAGGAAACCTATTCAAGTGGCTTTGGAGCATGTCCACCTGCCTGTCTTCCAAGCATTTCATTGTCTAAAATGGAATCCATCGACACATTGGTTGTCTATTACTGCATAACCAGGCACATCAAAACTCAGTGGCTTAAAAAAACAGTTTGTTATCATCTCTCATGGTTCTGTGGATTGGCTAGGCCTGTCTTGTGTTTTCGCTTGGATCTCTCATGCAGTTGCTTTCAGATGCCAGCTAGTTCTGAGCTGGCAGTCCAGGGTGGCTCGTTCGCCCGCTGGCAGTGGATGCTACCCGTTGGCTGGAGCTTCCTGGTGGCTGTCAAACGGGGCATCTCAACATGGCCTTCTGGGTGGCTTGTGCTTCTCAGAACATAGCAGGTGGTTCTGAAGAAGGGAGCCCCAAGTGGGAGCATTCCAAGAAACAAGGTTTCTAGGATATTGGACATTCTAAGGTATCACTTGCATCATGTCCTGTTAGTCAAAAAAAAAAGTCAGTAAGATCAGCCCAGATTTATGGTAAGGAGAACCAACTTCCCTCTTATTTGGGGAAATGGCAGGGACATATTTCATAAGGGCACGAGAGGTGGAAGATGCTGTGGCCATCTTTGGAAAACACATTTGACGTATCATCTTCCTCTCTAAAGTGGCTTCCTAGATCCGCCAGTGGCATCATCATTCACCTCGTCACCTAGGCCAGAGGTCTAGACATCATGCCCGACTCTTCCTACTCTTTCACCTCCCACATTCAGTCAATCTCCACGTCCCATCACTGTCACTTCTAACTCTGAAGTATCTCTTGGGTTCCATCGTCTGTCACCAGGATTATAGAAGCCACTTTCCTTCTGGGATGTATGTATGTAGTCTCGCTCATCCATTCTTCAAAGACAAATTTGAGACATCAATATCCTGCCTGACCCCCTTCAGTGACCTAATTCTAACCTGATGACTTCCAAAGCTCTTCACGGGGTAGCTGTTCATCACCCCACACTCTCGGACAGAAACAGCATAGCAGAGAGAGACAGACAGAGAGAGAAAGAGAGAGAGAGAGAAGGAGCGCATTGGCTCTTGAACCAAACCATCTGGTTTCATATCCTTGTTCAGATCTTAATGCCTTTGTTACTTGAAACAAGTGCATAGCTTCTTTGCGTCTGTTTTCTCATCAATTAGAATATTTTGAGAATTCATTGTGAATACTTAAAATGGTGTATAGTACAGAGTGAGTGCTTGGAAAATGCTGGTGATTATTCATATTATATTTAATGTATGCCTTCTTTGCTAGAGTATAAAGCAAAGATCATTATTTTTCCGCTGCCCTGTCCTAAGCTTTTAGCATAGTTATTGGCATGTAATAGGCACACAACAAGTATTTGTGGAATGAATAAAAGAAAATAGTATGATTAAGTGATACAAACTATATAAGGGTCCAACATGATCCCTTCTATAAAGTATACACAAAAGCAAATGTTGATATATTCTAGCAGTTAAGAAGTTAAGCTTTGTGCCCTGGCTGGTGTGGCTAAGTGGATTGAGTGCCAGCCTGCAAACCAAAGGGTCAGCAGTTCGATTCCCAGTCAGGACACGTGCCTAGGTTGCAGGCAGGCCTCCTGTAGGGGCCACACGAGAGGCAACCACACATTGATGTTTCTCTCCCTCTCTTTCTCACTGCCTTCCCCTCTCTCTAAAAATAAGTAAAGTCTTTTAAAATAAAAAGAAGAATTTAAGCTTTGCCATTGCTAGATGGCTTTAGGCAAATTACCTTATCCAACTTCCTGTCCCTTGTAGGGTGGTAGGGAGATTTCAATCAGATGGCATGGAGGCTGCCAGGCAGTGGGTGGAACATGACAAGTATTTGGTACATTTCAGTAACTTTTTAGTTCGATCTTTTTTTCTGCAATTCAAGATTGTGTACTAGTGTCTTTGTAGCAAATTCTTAAGAAGATAGATCCTTAAATCAGCATTGATGAGATCCTCTAAAGCAAATATAGAAATCTACCCCTATCATTAGCTATTTATATTTTTGTTTATTTAGGTTTGGGGAAAGGAATCTTATCCTTCATCTTGCGTTGAATGCATAGTACGTGTTCGTTCCACATTCATTTATTGAGCATATATTATGTGCCACGCACAGAGCAAGGCTCTGAGAACACCGCAGTGACAAAGGACAGTCACAGTTGTTCCCGGAGCCTGTGCGTCTCCAGGCAGGACGGGACTCAGCACGCAGTCGCAGCGAACAAGAGCATGCACAACAAGGAAAGTGGAGGGTACCAGGGCGTGACATTTCAGCACAAGCTTTATTTGGAAAGAGCAAGAAAACAAATGCCAAATTTAGCGTAGAATAATCAGGGATAATGTAAGGCAAAAGGAAAGGCCATACATTTTGGTTAGCATAACTTTGGCAAATAGCTTCTCCAATCATATAGATGTGTGTGTGTGTGTGTGTGCATACACACACGTATATACATATATACAATACGTATATATAGAACTTGTATGAGTACAGACTAAGAAACTACGTATATATGAGTATGTGTATACATGTATATGATTCATACTGTTTAAATGAATAATTAGAATCGCTTTTAATTACTATTATCATTTATCAGGTATCAATTTTTCTCAAGTACTAGACAATTTCAGCAAACTGGAGTTGAGCAAGTTCAAGACTGCCTTGACTTGAAGGCCTGGGACTCATAGGGCTGCGGCAGCATTGAGTTTTACTCAACACTGTGTATAGTACCTGCGTTGTCGCAGCGTAACTAGGTGCCATATTGATTGTGTCCATTAAGCTATGTTGACAAGGTAGTTATGTTCTATTTCCCCTAGCTTGCAATGCAACGTTCTGAGTCCACAGTGCTAACTTACAGCATGCGGTGGTTTGTAAAAAGATGTGTTCCCTCGGAGACCTCAAAGTCAAGGCAGGAATCCAAGGTTAGGTGACAGGACTGCAGGGTGGACTGCTGACTGTCCATAAATGCCCAAGCTTGCTTCCCGCCGTCTTAATTACGAGTGCCTCCGTGGGACTTAACATGCTATTATCAAGGAGCCAGACTTTCATAATCGGATTTCTTCTCTGCCTTTCCATCGGAATCCTTCGAGACTTGTTTACTCACATCACATGCAGACAGCAAATTCATGACGTATGTGGCAAAATATTTAGTACTTTTTAATGTACGGTGGTTTTCTCATGTCCTAAGATAATGTTCAAACAGTCACCAAGCCTCATAATTACCTGTATGATGTGAAACTCTCTTTTGTCCTTCAGGGCATCTGACATGGGTAAACTGTTATCTGTAAAATATCTCAGAATACAAAGCACTTTTTTAAGGCATCGTCTGAAAAATGCCTCCTTCCTGATGTGCTTTCTTAGCAACCGGGTGTCCGCTAAATGAGGGGAGGAGCAACAATAGCTTCGTGTGCGTGGGTTCTTTAGGTTCCCATGTTCCGACCACCGTGGTTCCAGACATAAGGTTGCTGTGCTTCCTGCTGGAAGGAAAAGTCACGAGCACAGGGGCAGACACTGGGAGTGGCTCCCACATTCGGGCACAACAGGGCATGTTCAGAAAAATGCTTCGAGATGATGCCCTGCGGTGCTTGAAGATAGGATCCATCTCACTCCTACTGCGAAGGCTTTCATTGGTTTGATTCCCAACCTCCAAGCGTCGAGTGGAGAAGAATTATAGGGCACTCTGCTGTCCTGTCTGCTTTTTCATCCTCGTTCTCTTGGTGAAACAGACAGACAACCTGAGTGTTTCCTGTGATCATCTACAGGTTCAGGCTCCAGGGGTTGGAGGAGGGGTGATCTCAGGAGGGGAGGAGAGAGAGCCCAGGACCGGCCCTCCCTTTATTTCCTGGGAAGCCCCAGGTTGGGGAAATTCAGGACATAATGGAAGGCGTGTGTCCAGGCTTCCCTAGGAGAGCAAGGATGAGCTTCAGGGGAAAGGTTGTGAAAGTATTTACAAGCTTATCAAACTGTGCTGGTGGCTCGCTGGCTTGCAGGTGTGTTTACAATTAATAAAGAGCCCTCGACAAGGCTAACAGGAGCAACCACACTCGGCCGCTTTGGAGAAGGGCCGTGACTGGAAGAGCAACAAGGCCTGATTTAAGAAGACACCGCCCCTCCCTGAGCTCCAGGCTCCTGACGTTCAGAGCAGAGGCTGTAGCAGGGAGGTTACACCGATCTCAGCAGCCGGCTCCGTGACTGAAGCAGAGAGAAAGCAGTGACAGACACCCTTATAGTGCCACATCACCCATGATAATGAGAAGTCCGGCCGGCACCTCCCTCTCAGAAAAGACGCATTCCACAGCTTGAATTCAAAATAAACTTGTTCTAAATAATGTAATAATTTGAAGCAAATAGATTTGATAGGCACTTAAAAATGAGATTTGTATTTCATAGGAAAAGCTACAGATCACTGATCCTCAAGCTATTTCGTTCTTGGGTCCCTAACACAAAATATGTATATAAATTTAAATCAAATTTTACTTCCTGTGACCATTATACTTTTAGGTGTTGTACAAACCTTTTTCCTTTATACTGAATTATGCTTATAATCATTAGTTGTGCACACTTAGCTGAAATCAACCTAATTATTACATAAATATATTGAACATTTTGATAATTGTTAAATGTCAAAAGTGAAAATGTATGGAATGTAGCCCACTGAGGAAAGGAACAGGGACTTCTTCAAATAGTATATGTATTCATGGATGAGTATCACTTATAAGAGCAAAGCAAGACACCGTACCAATTCCATTCCTGTTTTCCTGTCTTATAAATGTCTACATAAGAAATCTTGGGACAAAATAAGCAGTTGGGAATGAAAGGATATTTTTTAGAGTGATGCTATTCAATTATGTGAAATCATTATTACTCATATTTCAAAAATCACGTTGTACCTACCCTGCCTGGGTGGCTCAGTTAGTTGGAACACCATCCCACCCACCGAAAGGTTGCAAGTTCGATCCTGGTCGGGGCGCATACGGGAGGCACCCAGTCGATGTTTCTCTCTCACATCGATGTTTCTCTTTCCCACTCTTTCTTTTTCTCCCTTCCTCTCTCTCTAAAATCGATAAACATATTTTTAAACATCACATGGTAGTCTATTTCCAAAAAGCCTGTGTATTGGTCTATAAGTTGTCAATTCCATCAGGCTTCTCCTTCAGTTTTATCGAAGCAAACCCTTGGCACCTACGTACTTTCAAAAAGACTTGTTACAGAGTTTTCCCGAACCATTTCTGTTTCTGTGAAGTATACCAGCCACGGCTCTTTCTACCAAGGCTTAGCAAAATACTACTCATTATACCTGTTATTCTTTTACTAACCGGCACTTTGTTTAATCTGATATGCACAGAGTTTGGTAGGAAATTGAGCATTTTGTTCATTTCAATTTAACTTTGTTATTATAATCCTTTTTGAAGGCATTTATCCTATCACCTGCTTTAAATATCTCTGTTAGTTCATTTAATTTATGGGAAATATTACTATGTGATTTACTGGCAGAGCTAGTACTCATTAAACCAAACTTACTTTCTGCCAGAAAAAGTCTGACTCATTTTTTCAGTTCAAATAAATGGACATACATTGCTTTACAATCATCTCGGGTCTGAATCTCTGCTCCAGGTGGGCAGGGGGGAGACAGACGAAGCGCGGATCCTCACCGTGGGCTTGCTACTTGGATTAAATAACGTGTCGTGGCCTCAACTAAGAACTGCTTATTTCTTCCCAATAAAAATAAGTATAAGTTTATGTCCCAAAATTGAAAGCTAAGCAGATTTTCTAGCGTGGTTCCATGGGTTCGTGTGTCTGATTTTACGTGAAAAAGACTAATTTAGAACTTATCTATTTAAAATGACGTTTCCGTTTTAATAAAAGGTTACACTTCTGGTTATATAAGACGCATAGTGTTGGGTTCATGCCGATCTTGATTTGACTCTGTCTCTGCCGCTCACTGTGGCCGCGTAATTTACTTCCCTGAGCCTTGGCTTCCTCGTCCCAAAGTAAGATCAACCTCATAGAGTTTTCCTGCAATTTAAAACAGGTAATAGAGATGAAATCATATGGCCTGTCTTGGGTGCTCGTAAGGGTTACTCCCATTTCTCTTCCCCCTCCTCAGGCTGTTCAGTAAAAGCTAATTCATGACAAATGTAGACACCTGTGCAGAAGCATCTAAAATGAACAGCAGAAACTGGTCTCAGGTATTTCAAAATTTCTACCCATAAAGAAAGATGGGCGGCTGGCTAGATAGGAAGCAATAATCTCTGGGTGATAGAATTATATTTTTGATCTTCTTATTTAATTATATGTTCTAATTGTGCTCAAATGAATATGTGTAACTATTGTAAAAGAAATATTTAAAATTTTAATGAAGGATGCATAATTTATAATCTTTGAGTTGATACATGGAAAATTATGATTCCTATAACCCAATTTTTTACTTTTATTCCCTGGAGCATTTTACATTACTAAATTAGTTCAAGATAAGTAGACCTGATAGCTCAAAAGTTGTTAACTGCCGGGGTTATGGACATCAAGGAAAAAAGGGAGGAAGAGAGGTTGTAAATAATGTATTTCTGTTAAACTTTCTTGGACAGCCCCCCACCCCACCTCTGCCAGGGTTATCTGCAACTGAGTCCTAACTCGTCCCTCCACTTCCAAGGGCCCACACTGCTGCACCTTCATGTCCTAGAAACAATGACATCTTGTCACCTTTGGCCTGGTCAGAACCCTTAGTGAGTGTCCTCTCTGCGACAGCTCTCCTTTGCAAGAGCCAGTGCACAATATGGCAGTCCAGAGAGGAAACAGGCCCAGCATTGACCAGTCATACACTCTCCCTCAAACTCCGCATTCCTCTCTCTGTGCGGACTGGTTGTGAACCACTGTTGACCCTCATGGCCGAAAACTGGACATCCGCCATGCTCATCTGTGATCACTAGGCATGTTTCTGCGTAATCTGGAATTCTGTTTCTCCTGGTTACACACACATGTGTGCATACACACAACACAGGAATAAGTAAGTACCTTTGTGGCACCGAAATACAAGTCACTCAAGTCTACTTATGTATCTCCTTTTAAAACATGCCGTACATAGTATGTATAGTGACATGATGCTACTGAATATATGCATCTTTGGGGAAAGGGTAAACTAACACTCCTTGATAGAGTTGAAAACACAAATATTAAAGCAATCACTAACATAGAGTATAAAGACCAAATTCTTTCAGCGGGCATTCAGGGCCCTCCACACACTGAGGTCCCTCTCCCTTCCCAACCTGACTTTCCCCAACTCCCAGGACAAACCAACTAATGTCTCCCACTCCTTCGAAACCTTCTGAGAGCCAAGCGCTTCATCGAGTGTAATGCTCACAAGAGTCCTGAGATTGCATTGTTACCATCCCATTTCACAGATGGGATCCAGTGTCTTCCTTTGGTCACACAACTCCTTAGCAAGAGAGCGAGGAGTCAGACCCAGGTTTGTCTGACTCCAAAAACCTTTTCTGCAACTTCTTTTCGAGCCAAATGGATCTCGCCGCTTGGTGTCATCCTAACGTATGCCAGGTTTTGAATCTCCGTGGTCGCCCAGCTCTGCAACCTTGTCCTTTAGAGTTTTCCTCAGCACTTAACTCCTCTGCGGGGTGTCTCAACCCCCAGCCTACAGCGTTGTCACCTGCCTCTGTCCCTTAGTCATATGTTCCTTGTCATTTAATGGATCAGCGTGTGGGTGTTGTCTTTCCAACCAGGTAACCAGATGCTTAGTGCAGAAGCCACAGGAGCAGAGTGGACAGCCTCTGAGATTCTGCTCTTTGGGTTATATTTCGTCCTGTCACCTACCATTCTGTGTCCCTAGTGGACACTCAAAGAGGACCTCAATGTTAAAGTAACAACTCTTCGTAAATAGTCCAAGACTCTCCAATGTCATTAAGATCGTTCACAACTCTCTGATTTGAAGTTAAGTCCTCTAAGTTTCGAGCTAACTGTTTCTCTGGAGGCTATCATGTAAGAGATGTCATATAATATTATAGACTACCTGAAACAATGACCAGGTGAATGTTTTAAAAAGACAAACTTAGCAGCCAGCCAGTTTTGTGACTTTGAAAAGACTGAATTAATGGAGGGTGATCTGCCCATTTTCATTCTATTCCTTAACCTTCACGGACCCTTTATGAATGAGAGACGTGGTTTTATTTCCCGTTAAGGCAAATTACAAGACCTCTTCTATCACCGAACCCCTCAGAAGAACTAAGAAAGAACCTTAGCCGTGAGAGAAGGGGAAACACCACACTAAAAAAAATAAAAAATGTCTCTATAACGCTGCAGAGATTCAGGAAGCAAAGAGTCTTGTTCCTACAGGTTGAAGTTCATTGAGGGGGTAACTTGGGTGTGCCCCCCCAAGGCTGACTGTGAATCTGAGGTGAGGGTCCAAACACACAGGCCAAGTCTAGCAGCCTGCACCAGCAACCGTGTCTCGTGTAAACCCACCCCGCCTTCCCTTCCCCTCCACCCTTTGTCTGCGGCTCTTCCAGCCTCTGCATTTTTATTCATTCCCATGAATAGGTTAGTGGAACTACTTGAATCAGTGCCATTGATTGGTTCTGTTGCTTGTTTGAGGATTGATTTGAAGATCTCCATAATCCATTCCGCCTTAATTTACACTTCAGTGTGTTTAGAATGACTGGTAACTTCGAGACTTAATCTCTCCCAAAAAATAACAAGACGTGTAATTTGCAAGATAATTATGTTTTAAGAGATCACGAAAAACTGTAAGTGTGAAAACCGTTTCAGTAATAGGCATACCTTAGGGGAAGTCAAAGGATTTTGACTGAAATATCTTAAAGCATGTGTTAGTTGAATTAATATCTAACAAAAAAAAAGCTTTTAAAGTGAAAACCTTATAACAGTATTTCATTTACCAGAGGAAGATTAAATGTCTGAGCATCCTAGTGCCAAGAACTTTTTGAAAGCAAGGCTGTTTTGGTTTTTGTTTTAATTTTTTGTTCTCCATTGGATCTCTTACCTTCAGGAAAATTAAGTGGATTTACACAAGAAAATAACACCATAGATTCCGGAGAACTTGATATTGGCCGAAGAGCAATTCAAGAGGTTCCTCCCGGGGTCTTCTGGAGATCACAGCTCTTTATTGATCAGCCACAGTTTCTTAAATTCAATATCTCTCTTCAGAAGGATGCATTGATTGGAGTGTATGGCCGAAAAGGCTTACCACCTTCCCATACTCAGGTAAAAGTGGGCTTGGGTGTCAGTAAAAGGAAAATGGCTAGTTTGCATTTTTGAAGTTATTCTGTTTCGTAAGCTTAGCTGTTTAACTCTTGGACCACTTTTGTATTTATCTTTTACAGTGAGGAGGATTTTGTATGTAGGGTTACCCTGAACTTGAGGTGTTTGAATTGGTAGGAAGAACAGCATTTTCTTCCTGGTTTGCTTTAACCATTATTGACTGAGTGAAATATACTAAAATGTGTGAGTAACTTAATGAATGTTGAACACCATCAGAGCACCTAGTAAAACACCATGGATTTTTCAAGTGTTTTACAAAGATTCTGTGGTAATTGCAGGTGACCTGATTCCTTTCATGTAATATATGCATAACATTTTCATCTCAGCCATGTATTCATTCTATTGAAATGTATTATTTTTTTACTTTATGCCAGATTTCTTTAGTAAAGAAATTATTGGGGCATAAACATAAATATGATGATAGAAACTTCATCAACTCAAGCCATAATTCCTCATCTACAAATGATGAACAATGAAATAAGAAAGCAAAAGAGCCTTACAGATGACCAAGGATGCTCACATTAGTGTGATTCTCAAAACCATTCAAACATTCTTGTGTCACAGACTCAGAGAACTTTAGCGTCAGTTTGCTTGCGTGAAGAAGACCACTTCACAGTAAGAGTCGCCAGGGGAGGGGCACCAGCAGTAACCACAGTAACCAGCCCCCCAGGCTTTTTCAGAAGCTAATATGGCATCATGGTGTACAAATTGGAAACTGTGGTTTAAAGGAGGTCCCATTATGTCTAAGAGAGATTATTTGAATTACCTACCATAAAATTGGAGCTCAGAAATTTCCCCAAGATCAACTAATATTATGTTAGTAAATACATAATAAGAATGCCAAAAATGTAAGACATGGTTCATTTAAATTGACAATTGGATGAAGTTAAAGTTATACTTGATGATCAGTTTTTTCTACCCGTGGAATTTCATGCTGACTTTAGTTTGACTTATAAAGTGAAGACTGGAAGATTTTCATCTATGCTTTATATTATGTAATTTTTGTGAGCAATGCCTTTTCTATCACAGAAATTTAAAATAGGAAATTATAAAGACAAATTGATCATATACTAATAAAAATTATATATTTAAAAAAAGGCGAGCAAGAAAATTTGAACATGCTTTCTCTAATGTCATTGTGGATCAGGGTAAATGTCATATACATACATAAATTATATAGTTGTAAAAGTTTTAATGTTATGCTTTGGTGTATTCATTCTTCTGACTTAACATTGCTCAAATCTACAGTACTGAATCTCTTTAATCCTGATGCAGAAATACTCCTTATTGTGTACCAGTGTTCGATTTTAGATTACGGCCGACTCCACTTTATCTCATAGGCGACACTAACTAGGATGTAATAACCAGATTTTCTCCAATGGAAGTGGGCGTTTGGAATATGAATTGTAACAGATAGATTGAATTTGTAACAATATTCCAGTGAAATAGAAAAATACATTTTATTCATTGGAACCACATGCATGATTAAGTTATTTTTGTGTAACGCAAACACATTAGCTGTAAGCTAATGGATAGCACGACAGTGGACGTGTAACCTATAAAGTCAAGTCCAAAAATAATTTCAGAAAAAAGTGTCCTGTGTGTCGTGCGCGTCAAGGGTTTGTTTAAAGATTGAGGGCTGACTCTTGGCAAGTTATATATACAAGATCAGAGAAATAAAAGGTGCAGTTTCAAGTTTTCACATACTTCTTCTGGTGTTTAAACACAGTGTGCATGATACCCACTGTTCTTCCCCACCACAGTATGTGTGTTTGAGTAGGTTAGACTTTTCCTTAAGCTCCACCGTTATCAGAGCTCCTTTGCCTGGTCTATTCAAGATCAGCAGAGCAAACTGCTGTTTCGGAGTTCCGTGTTTAATCAGGAAATATGCTATAAAGCAGCCCGAATAGAACATTCCTCTGTTTCTGGGACACATGAAATAAATCAGCCTGAAATAATTAAAACTGGCCAGCCATTCACAATAATCACTTGAGCGTTGAAAGGCTCTGTGACCCTATATAAACTGTCTGCAGCCCGGGAGTCGCCTGCCTCGCTCTTCCCCGATGCCCAACTCCTCCCGCAGGGCAGGCAGCGCGGGGCCTAAGGAGGCTGTTCAGCGCCTCACGGTTAACAGTGCCCCGTGTTGTTTGAGCGCACGCGTGTGAACACTGCTTGAGGATGGGGCTGGAAGCCTGGGTTCTAAGCACACACGTCTACCCACTCTTTGGCCTTGTGACCTTGAACACAATCACGTAACTTCTCTGCCCCTCATTGTCTGCCTGTAACACGAAAGAAGGAGATCAGATGATCTGTGAAGTCTCCTCCCCCTCTATATTCCCGGGATTTATGACGAGACTTTGCCACCACCAAAACACATTCATTTAAGAACACAGTTAAAGTACTCATAGATTCTGAGTTCTCCTTATTTTAATAATAGAACTCAGGTAAGCATATGGATAGCCTGTTCAGAAATGAATCATCAAGATACCTTCATCGAGGGTAAGGATTATCTCTGTGAAAGCTCCCCCAAGGTGGTGAAACTGAGTTTTGTCCAAAAATAGCATAAGACCTTAAGACTCACCTGCACAGAAAAATCCACGTCTCCATCTTGTCAGCAAACCACTACAAAGGAAACTACAACTCACCGGAGTTTGCCTGTAGTCGGTTACTTTACGCCCTAAAACAAAGGGTATTGAACATTTCTGTTCCATGTCATTTACTAACTTTTTGTAGGGCAAGTTTCAGCATGGAGTAGGGCATTTGTCTTAGGTAGTTGAGCCACCCTCCTGAGGTCATGTGGGAAATGCACCCCCCCAGAAGAGCCTAGAACTGGGAGGACAGTGAACACCTACCTGCCAGCTGCTCCCCACCACCGCACCACGCCAGCCTCACGACATTGTTCCCGGTGGGATGCAAACAGCATTTCCTATGGTGACGGTAATAATTATGAGTAGTTTGAAGGACCAGTTAAAACTCAGAATGCTCTCCCTTTCAGTTTCCGTTCATCGTGTTTCATGTTAGAGGACAGCAGTGTTTACCTGCAGTGGGGTCATGCCTCGGCCATGCCAATACAAGTATTTCTCTCTGATGAGAAAATGAATGGCTTGTCTGAGATAAAAGCACCTTTCAAAAGCACTGATTTAATTTTCCTCTGATAATTTCAGAATACAATTCCAGTGAAATTTTTGCAAGCCAAATAGCCACACTAGTCATTATATTCATCCTTTTTAAGATAGAAATGCAAACACAAAGTTTCAATGCTAATTAACTAATAGCTTTTTATATTTAAATAAGAATTTTAGGAAGTCAGGAAGTGAATTAGATATTCTGAGTTCTGTTTATTAGTAATAATAAAAGTCTGTGATCAGTCCAGTGGCAACACATTTAACTGTGAATCTCAGAATCTCAACAACTGATGCTACGCCTGTTCGATTGTATTAAGGGATTCATACACTGACCTTTTTTAAAAACGGAACACTGATGAAATTCCATTTACAGAGTCTGTCAGAAAGTAGACTGTGGATAGCTCACACGCATAGTATTGTAACAATGACTAATACATATAGCACTTTACTATACTTACATCACACACCTCAGGAAGAAGTGAAACTAGGTAAAAAACTAGAGAAACTGAATCACTTGGCTTTTAAGAAAGTTATCTAACAAGTGTATTCAAACTCTGTTGGAAAGTCTTTGCGATGTCTTCCAAATTCACTGCATTATCTCTGGTCACAAAATTTTACCCCACGATTAGCAATGACATGACCTACTTTTGATTATCTTTAAATTCTCCAGTTAAACTCTAGCTACCCAGTGTTCATGATTAATCTCACTAAAACAAAACCGAAGTTTAATGATGAAGGACATAATAATGGGGCATGCTTATATCATTCCATCCCTTCAAAGCCATCTCTTGTTCCATTTTTTTGACTTTTAATCAACGACGTAAAGGCGCCCTGTTATTTGTTTGTAATCTAATGGTGACTACGTGAAACCCCACGGGTCTCTCCACGGTCTGGGGATGGCCACGGCTGGTCACGGAGAGCGGAGGAGCGTTGGGGAGGACACGTCCGAGCTCTGAGCCACGTGCACTTGAGACCCCACCCATCCCAGCCCCGCCCCCTGCCGGACTGCAGCCCTGACCCAGCTGCCAGGTGTCAGCCGGCTTCCTCTGTCCAGTGTCAATCCCCGTGCCTTCCTGGGAGGGTTGCCAGAGGGTCATAAGTCATCCTGGCACGGAGTACTGCGCGTGCAAGTGCAGTTGTTACTCTGTGAGCGTTAACCAGAACACTAGACAGTGGCGTTCCTCGTGGCCCAAGGAAGAGGCTGCTGGGCTCGCAGTGTTCTAGCTTTACGTTTGTTTCCCCACACTGCCTGCACTCCTCAAGCTGTTTGTCAGTCAGATGAATGAAATACATGTGCAAACCGTGTTGCCCCATAAGGAAAAACACAGCCTGTGAAGTTTAAATGCCACGGGTGTGCACAGTAGGTAGTTTTCGTCACCCCTGGAAGGGCTGTGCACAGAAGACCTGTCAACCAGAACTTTCTCTTTAACAGCGTGCTCGTTAGAGCAAAGGACAAAAGGGAGAAGGAAGGAGGGAAGCAGCCACAGTCGAACGTAACGTCTGTGACCACTAAACCCTTTTGCTTGTCCCCGTGCTCAGTATGACTTCGTCGAGCTCCTGGATGGCAGCAGGCTGATCGCCAGAGAGCAGCGGAACCTTCTGGAGTCGGAAAGAGCCGGGCGGCAGGCGCGGTCCGTCAGCCTCCACGAGGCCGGCTTCATCCAGTACTTGGATTCCGGAATCTGGCATCTGGCTTTTTACAACGATGGGAAAAACGCAGAGCAGGTGTCTTTCAACACCATCGTCATAGGTGAGAACGGCCTTCCGGGGACTTCCGTCGGGGCTACGGCCTCGACACTGTGGCAAATGGAAATGCAATGGTCCTCACCAATATCGGTGCCGCCTAGGGTGATAGAGCCGGAGGCTCACTGTGAGAAATAGTTTTAAATTATTCGCTGATGAACACGTGCCGAGCGGTGAGGCCCTGGAAGAAAGTGTTACTTGGAAGTGTGTTGGGGGGACAGTGCCTTGTGCAAACACCTGAGCACACCTGCCTGTGGACCGGCAGTGCGGTGATTCACTACTAGAGTGATCGAGGGTAAGGAAGCCTGTTTTGGTGATGGAGCCAGCCAGTCCTACCTCCTTCAGCACGTAGCCAAAATGATCAAAGGGTGACCGCTGACCTTAGCGATGACCTTGGGCCAGACGCAGACAACACAATAAGCGTGTTTCCTTTCTCTTTGCTTCAGAGTCTGTGGTGGAGTGCCCCCGGAATTGCCATGGAAATGGAGAGTGTGTTTCTGGAACTTGCCATTGTTTTCCAGGATTTCTGGGTCCAGATTGTTCAAGAGGTATGCGAGTCCAATTGCCTTTCCTTAAACCCAGATAAATAAGCCACGGAAACACGAGCAGTCCGGGAAAGGACCGAGACAGGAGAGAAAGGGGGGCACTGGCAGGCGGCTTGTCCCGGCGCTGGCTTTCCTTTCAGAGGACGCAGCTGCTGACGGCGGTGTCGTGTTTTATTTCACAGCGGCCTGTCCAGTCCTGTGCAGCGGCAACGGGCAGTACTCCAAGGGGCGCTGCCTGTGCTTCAGCGGCTGGAAGGGCACGGAGTGCGACGTGCCGGCCACGCAGTGCATCGACCCGCAGTGCGGCGGCCGGGGGATCTGCATCATGGGCTCTTGTGCTTGCAACTCGGGGTACAAAGGAGAGAACTGTGAGGAAGGTAAACATGTCAGTGTTTACAGAAGTCCATTGTTATCTTCGCAGAAAGAAGCAGATTAGAGTCGTAATCTTCGGTGTGGCAGACCAGTCTTTTATTTGCCTCCTTATGAAAGTCATTTTGATTTCCATACTTGTGGACGCATCGTTTTATTAGCATGTGAACTAACATAAAGAACGAACGCCGGAGAGCCAGCCCCCTTACCCCTTTTCAGTCGTGTGAATAATTCTTTTTTTTTCCTTTGAGAAAGTAAGCCAACATTTGTGTCTTCAAACCAGCAGTGGACTGGTTTTGGAGGGTTTTATTTTTTTCAACAGATTTTCGTATCGATGCCGGCTTTTAAATCAGGCCTTTTTGGCATCTCTAGAAAGACAGACTATCGAACATAATAACTAGAGAAAAAGAACGACATCGTGGTTTCTTCACATTGTCTGCAACGGTAACAGTCAAGATACTACCCTGTGAAATGCAGCTGAATGGTTTTTTTCTAAAAGCAGAAACACACCATATCGGTTCTTCAGTCAAATTGATTTTATTGATCTGCACACACAAAGTAACACAATTAAGTCCCTGGAATTAAATTTTCAGGCCACTGACCCTACGAGTGTAAAGTTTTATTGAGTCCAATTGCTAAATTAAATCTCGTCATCTAAAGCACATTAAAGTGAATTAAGAAAGATAGAGAGTAGGCAACTCGCTCATTTCTCAAGACAGTCTGAGGGTCCCATACAGCTGTCCACACTCAGTGGTTGTGGGTTAGTTAGGTCAGCCAATCCGGTGCTGTTATAGAAAAGCCAATATTCGTTACTCTCTGCTTAGGCAGAGCAGAGAGCCGGAGTATGAAATCCCGAGAGCATCCTGTGCAATTCATGAAAACCACAGAGCCTCGCAAGAGTCTCGGTTACTTACGTGGCGTGATTCTTAATGCTTTATTGTATAACGCTTTGCAGTTTTCAGAAACAAGTTCCCGAAATTGGTAGGCGTATATTTGAGTAGCCAACGTGTTTCTGTGAATGAGGTGGGGGTTTCACTCTTTATTCTGTGTGTGCTGTGATTGGCATCTCCCAGGTTTAATCGTGAGACGGTCCTCTGCTCTCTACCACAGCTGACTGCCTGGACCCCGGCTGTTCGAATCACGGGGTGTGCATCCACGGGGAATGCCACTGCAGCCCAGGCTGGGGCGGCAGCAACTGCGAAATCCTGAAGACCATGTGTCCAGACCAGTGCTCTGGCCATGGGACGTACCTTCCAGAAAGTGGCTCCTGTACTTGCGACCCTAACTGGACCGGCCCAGACTGCTCAAATGGTGAGGTTCATAAACGCAGTGGAGTTGAGTGCTCGGTATCGTTTAGCTAACGATTAGGATGCAATGTTTAGAACACCCATTAAATTTGACATAGATTTTATTAAAGTGATTGTTTATCCCTGGTTGGTATGGCTCAGCTGGTTGGAGCATCATCTCACAGACTGAAAGGCTGCCGGTTCGATTCCAGGTCAGGACACATGCCCGGGTTTCCCGTTCACTCCCTGGTTTGGGGCGTGCAAGAGGCAACCACCAGACGTTTCTCTCCCACATCCATGTCTCTCTCCCTCCTTTCCCCTCTCTCTAATAATCAATAAGCATGTCCTCAGGTAAGGATTCAAAAGAAGTGATTTTTTGTAGAAATAAATATTAAAAATAATGCAATTTCCTTATAAAGAGGAAAGAAACAGGTTTAACCAATTTGTTATTAAAATGAATTCTTTAGTGTCACGGTGAAGAATAACCTCTCATTCCTGGAAAGCACCCTGTCTTCTCAACTCTCATGGCCTGTGCAGGGCTCGGGAGTCTAAGCATATCGTCTCAGAGCAGAGAAGCCACTTTTAAAAATTAGTTGAGAACATTAGGCTAAACAGGGTCACAGTCAACAATCTACATGGACAGACAATAGATGTAAGTAATGGTTTGGCACGGAGTGTTTAATTATCACGCAGGCACATCTCAGAGATACTGCGGGCTCGGTCCCAGACCCCCGCAAAGTGAGTTGTAATCTTTGCCTTCAGTTTATAAAGAAATGCCACATCTGTGAAGCACAGTAAAATGAGGTGTGCTTGTGATATGAACATAACGGAAATGCAGGTGGCAACTGCAGTCGGGGTGTTACCGAGCACCCGCTATAGGCATGGCCTTTGTGACAGGCCTACAGGGACAAACGAATAGCGCCATTCCTGCCTCCTGGAAGAGTGGCTTTCACGTGTTTGACCTAGTGACCGACAGGGTTAAATACACCTTTACTTGTGACCTAATATACATATTCGTGCACATATGTAACTGAAACAAAAGCTTTCCAATGTGATAAACACTGATGCTCTTTCATAGGTCTGTTCTATTTTATTTTAATTCTGGTTGCAACCCGTGAATTGAATTCATGGCCCACTCATGAGTCACACAGCTTGAAAAGAAGCTGTTCTAGTCAAGAAAATTACAGTGTAATTGGGGAGATAAGATGAACACTCATGAAATGCTTAGAAACCAGTACCTTCCAGTCTAACGTTTTATTGAGTTTTATATGGAAACAACGCTAAATTCAGTCAACATCCAGAAGAATGGTCCTGCCTTGGTGCACATGGAAAGTTCTCAAAGACTGAATAGGAATGGGGGGGATACAATAGATTAATTTTTTTAAAAAAAGGAAGTTCTCAGAGAGACTTTTATTAACAGTGCCTGCCTTCTTTTAAAGATTGTACCTAGTATAGGGGTGGGGAAGAATATATTTTGACTGGGGAAGAATATGAGAAAGTACTCGAGAGCTTGAATTCTGAAATCGGATACTTGGGTTTATTTCCAGCCTCTATAGAAACCTCAGGCAAATTACTATCCACTTCAGTTTACTCACCTATAACATGGATTTAATGATAAGACATTCCTCAGAGATGCTGTGGGAACCACTTGAATTAGTGCCGTATGAAACACTTAGCCCAGGGCTGAGCTCGTGGTATAATCTAAACATAGCTCCCCGTGCCACTACTACTATTAGCAGAGATCC
>CM052548.1:78565122-78593775 GCA_028533065.1 Trachops cirrhosus | reverse complement strand
TTTCCTGGAAATGCGAGTGTTTCCTGGAGTCGGGACTGCATTCGCTAACACGTGAGCGTGTTGCATCCTTAGACGCTCTGAGGTGCCTCTCTGTCGTGTTATGTGAGTCTTACGTCAGCCGCAGCTACTCGGTTTGCATGTAAATTCTGAAAATTTCCTTGTCCCATGTGACACTTCTGAAATGTCTGTCTGTTCTTTTTTTCCTTTTTAATTTCTCAAGCTCACTATTTGGATAAGATAGTTAAAGGTACTGTACACTTGCTCTTTGTTGGCACGCTACATACATATTCTATAACTGTGTATCAGATCGCGTTAGGTATGAAAATAGACTGTTTCCATGCATATTCTTGTAAATTATAAGTCAGGAAATGCCTTGGATTTAAAGTATCAAGACTTAAATGTCTGTGTCTCATTTTTATAATTTTGGGTTATCCCCGATTTCATTCCTATGTAAGGGCTTCACTGGAACCCCCAAACTGAAGATAACAGTACATTTGCTGTTTTTTGTTTATTTATATATTATTTTCCATTGTTGTTTTAAGATCTTCGTTGTTGGCAATTCCTCTACTGAGCATTAGATTCTAAAATAAAAAAACACAATTGCTCGCTCTCATACCGCAGAATAAGAAATTGCCAATCTAAAGAAGATTTGGGTTAACGTATGTTGAGAGAAATCTCGTTGATCCTCATAAGAAAACTTCTTTGGCTTCTTCTCAATGTTTCAAAACCCATGTGATATCATAATCTGTTTCGTTATTTTCTAAAAACTGCGGAAATATTGTGCATTCTGTAAAACAAAATGTAACACCGCTCAGCAGAAAACAGCAGATCCTCCTGTCTTCAGTTATCGTAGAAATAGGTGAAAAATATTTTTTCCCAAAAATTCCCTTTCCCTTTCTCCTCAGATTACCTATTTTCTATTCCTTGTTTGTGCTTTTCATTAGAATATGCAAATATTCATGGCAATATCCAGGCTTTTTTTTACAATAACTCCATGTACATGCAGTCAGCTGCTTCACCTCTCTGTCAGAGGGGCAGTTTAATCTTTTTTGTTAAAGACAAAACAAAAACATCCACAAAGAAAGTTCACCTTTTATGTATTAAATAATCGAGAAATGCAGACAGTAATCGTCTGAAAGAAAGGAAGCAGCAAAATTAATCTCATCTTGACCTGATGGTATCCATAAGTATAATTTTATTATACCCTGCCTCAAGAGGCTGTCAAAATTTTCTTCTTTCTGTTAACTCTAATCTTAAGAGACAGAATGTCTCTTGGCGATACGTTCAAGTTTCGCTGTGGAGGAGGGGAAGCCAATATATGAGTACTTCTCTTAACACAGACTTAAAATAAACATCTTTAAACAGATTGTCCCCGTAAATTTTGTCCCCAAAACGAGAATAACATTCCAGTTCTAACAAACTGTCTAACAAAGCCCAATTGCTATAGCACGTATTTTTACTAATACATATTTTATACCAAATTGTGAATAATTCCGCCCAAACAGATCTGATTTCTAATCAGTGCTTCTCACCTCGTTAGAGCATTGATGTCCTTGTGTCTGTCAGTGTCATATCAAACTCATAGACACGGCCACCGGAAGCTCCCCAAGTGTCATCCTCATACACAGGTCATGTCGGCTGCATGCCAGATATCATCGTTAGAAAGACGCAAAAAAAATTGTTTTCTTTAAATGTCATGTTAGACTGAAACAATTATAGATTTTGGGTATATTAAATTATTTTAATTGTTTCCCAAATTTTCCCTTCTTGCCCATAAAAGCAGACAAGATAGGATATAAAGGTAACAGCCTAAAAGCCTTAGGGAGATTGTCACCAAATATCACTTCTCGCTCTCTGTCTTGAAGCACGTCACTACCGTGTTTTTGTTCAGTCTATCAATGTTTTATTGTGGTCCTTCTGGTATTTCATTTTGTCCGTCCTAAGTAACCAAATATGCACAGCTGCCACATTCAGTTGGAAATCCTGTCGGTCCTGTCCCATCCGTATGCAGCCTGAACCCCGGTGTTTGTTAGAATAGACGCTAAGCTGCTTCTCGATTTCCTGGGCTTTGCTTATTCTGTGACAAGGAATGTACTCCTGGCATAAAGTATAGTCATTAATACTGGCCTATACTTTGTGCAATGATTTAACGCACTGTAATTTCACATGAATACACGGCAACTCTGGGGCCAGATAAAATTAACGGTCTCTTCTGAACATCATGCGTAGCCTCATCCCCCACTTTCATGCTTCTGAATTTAGAGGGAATTTGTTAAAGCAACGAGGCGCTTTAAGGAGGGCATGTCCCAATGAGTGACCGGTAATGTTGACCACAGATTAAAAGTCTATACCAGGGATTCTGAAATTACTGCATGGAGATGCTTCTTCACACCGTGCCATCAACCAATTGACCTCGTTGCTTTGCTGAAGGAAAAAAAAAAACAAACCTTAAGTTAATTTTGTCTGGCCCGCAGCTATTTAGTGGGTTGTTGCATATATTTCTGTCCTGCCCAGGTAAGTGGTGTCTCAAGGGTCAGGCCAATCAAAGATGCCACTTGGATGAGAATTAGATTCCTTAGATAATGTTGCTGTTTCTGTACATGTGCAATTACAGTATTTGTGCTGTTTACAAAGGCCTGTTCCCACTCAGTGTCCCTTATCTGTTCATCGGAGGCGCGAAAACGTCCGGCACTCAAATCCCTCCTGTTTTCCTTGTGTCTTTTGACAGAGGGCTGCCCCGGTCTGTGCAACAGCAACGGCAGGTGCACGCTGGACCAGAACGGCTGGCACTGTGTCTGCCAGCCGGGGTGGAGAGGAGCGGGCTGCGACGTGGCCATGGAGACCCTGTGCACGGACAGCAAGGACAACGAAGGAGGTAGGACGTGCCGGGCGCGGAAAAACAACGCTGGGCCAGAGCACAGGTGTCCGAGGTACAGCGAGGACACGGTTCTCTGTCACCCTCCAAAGCTCGGATCCCCGTGGATGAGACTGATTGGAAAGTGCGTGCATGCTGATAGAGCGGTTGTGACCCCTGTTGTCCCCAAGATTGTCGCCATCTGGGGAAGAGGCAGGGCGACCAGGCTGCTGGGTGATGCGCCTTGTTCTCCATCCCTTTTCCTAACTTCCGGCAATGATTGTCCTCCCCGCAATATGAAGGCCCTGAGAATTGGGAGCTCCAAAGCAGTCGTTGAATAACTCAACAGCCCGACAGATGCCAGGCGTCTTCCCGGCTCTTCTGTGGAAAGGCCTGGATGCCAGCGTGAGGCAGTAGCGGACTGCGGGCCCCTGGAAGCTACGCTTCCACTCCCTCCCCACCCTCAGCTCTACGCCCTGAGGAAAGCATTCCCACACTCCACCCAAAGGAAGCCCCGGGTTAAGAAATGTTGCCTTTCCGCCGTGGACACACCCCCAGCTGCCGTCGCTGAGGTTCGGGGACTGGAGACCCAACGTAGTTGTCCTTTCGGCTGGGCAGTTGGGCGTTCCTGCGGGACTGAGTCTCAGAAAGGCTTCGGTCCCCAGCTGGGCGTCCAGGGTCACTGCAGGTGGCAGTGTGTGCCCCGCTCCCTCCTTCATATCCTCTGCCCTTTGGGACCGTCCACATGGGCAACAGATAGAGTGTCCGTTAAGAGGGCAGGTTTTGGAGTCGGATCTTCGCTCCAGCTCATAGTGCTTATGTGACCTCACACAAGATTCTGATCTCTCAGCTTCAACTGCTTTGCTTGTGAAACAGGAATAAAAGAGGTTTTGAAAGGATTAAGGGAGAGAACATAGGTCTTTACCATTTAGCCTGTTGCCAGGCACAGAGTATGTTGTATACAGCAGCTATTACTATTAGATTTTCTGTCTTTTGCTTTCAAAAGTGCTCATTTGACTAATTGCAGTTCGTACAGTGTGGTCAGAGAAGATTCATCAGCCTTCTCCTTCCTACCGAGTGGGCCTGGCTCCTGTGCTGTAGGGGGCAGAGTGACCAAAACTGGCCCGCAAGCTTTCCTGGTACCTCAGCACACGCACTCCCGTGCACGTGTGTGCACGCACACATAAATGATGCACGTGTGTGGGACACATGCAGACCCGTGCATGCACACACGTGTGCACCTCAGTCATCCTCAAACCACATGTTACTCGTGTCTCATCTTCCTGACAAGACGCTGCAGGTCTCCCCTTTAGTTCTGAGCAGACTGCACTGTGTTCACATTTTCTTTTCACCTGCACTGTCAAGAAAAATGAGCCCCAAGTTCTGAGCTGAAGCCTCCTTGGCTTTCTGCTCCCGACAGATGCAGAAGGTTCTCAGCCCTTGCAGCTTCTCCTGTCCGAGGATCCCTTGTCGCCCCTGCCTCCTCTTAACTGCACTTGGTAGGAATGCTGGCATCAGTGCTGTCGGAGCCACAGCCCAGATGGCAGCTTTCCTCGTCGGTGTCCCCCAGAGCCCCTGTCCCATTGTTTTCCGCTGCTGCTCTTCCTCCCTGGGCAGATATTTCGGAGTTTGTCTTCTAGAAGGGAATTGCACTGGGTAGGTCACAGGCTCTCTCAGAGGGAAGCCAGCTGCAGGACCACATCTGCAGAGACGCTGAGGAGTAATTTACGGGCTAATCAACTCTTCAGTATTGTGATCAGCAGCGGAGGTTTTTCCCTTTCCTCAAAATTTATCAGCTGTGAATTGGCCTCTTTCCCCCTTTGTTTATTCTTATTAGCACGGAACTGGCTGTCTCTAGGCTTCCCTCTCCCGGGGGAATCCCAGCTGATGGAAGACCTCCTGCGGTGTCTCTGCTTATTTCATATCATTTGTATTCCTGTCCCAGACCCAATTTCGTTGATCTTCTGAGAAGGAATCTCAGCACCTCCTCGGAGACTGTAAACTGGGTGTCTAATAACCTGAGCTCGAGGGCTCTGGGGGACGAAAGCTGGGCTGTGGGTACGGACACGATGTTCTCCTCAGCACACCCCCGGGCAAGACGCACCTCTGGCAGTGAAGGACAGCAGGGTCATTCCATGAAGGTGACTGGAGAGAATGTTTTCAAATAAGAGCCATACCTGAAATCCCATGACCTACGGTAAACTGTGCCATGTATAGATCCGCTGTCTAAATTCAGCTTGGTGTCAGCATGGTGAATGAGCCGTAAAGCAGCGAAGGAACTTGACTTAACACGTTAAGTAACTGGAGAGGAAGAGAGGATGAAGAGGTTGGTTTGGCCCCATCAGAAATTAAACACAGTGTGTAAAGAGCTGCTAGTCTAGCCTGGGCTACGTCGGAGAACACAATCTTTGTAAAAAGACAAAAAAAGAGCAAAGGTTGCTTACCCTTTCCAGAACTGAATAAGATAGATGTAAAAAAATTGGTAAGAACAACTACATACGGAGAAGTAGTTAAATATGTGCCCTTAGAGCAAGCATTTTCCTCGCCCTACGAAGCATATTTTCCTTTACCAAGCCCAGTGCCCCCATGCCCACTGTCTAAGCCTATAGGTCCTCAACGTCCAGCTCTCAGTGACTGGATGCCCCCCTTTGCCTCCAGAGTCCCACCTCCCCGTTTCATCTCTGAAATGCTCCAGGAGAAGCAGCGTCACAAGGGAACTCTCCCCGAGCACTAGGGGGCACAATACAGCAGACCAGAGGAACCAATTTGTAGCCACTCTCTTCACACCTCCGCAGCCCTACGAAGCAGACCCCCTGGGGAGTTGGACCTTGCTGTTTTTAAAGGGTCAAATAAACAGCGGTTGTGCACAGAGGGGCAGCGGTTTTTCAGAACTAAGGGCAAGCTTGTACCCACAAGGAAGGCCCTGACCAAGGTCCCCACGCTCTATGGGACCAACAAGGTGCCCCCCCACTGCTCTGTCCATCAGGTGTCGGAGGCTGCTGAAGCTGATTGCATGGACAAGGCAGGCAGTGCAGGGGAGGGTGAGATTTCTAAATCCCACAGTGGAGGACAGGAACGGCCAGCAGACCAGAGAGTTGCGGATACCGTTCCCCGAGGGGCATGGAGACGCTTTGGGTGCAGCTACTAGATAGCCTGTGGTCGCTGAGAAAGCTTTCAGAGCAAATGTCCAGCAGTACGTGCCCAGACGTGGCTTATAAATATTTCC
The DNA here is from genome assembly GCA_028533065.1 of Trachops cirrhosus. Taxonomy (NCBI): domain Eukaryota; kingdom Metazoa; phylum Chordata; class Mammalia; order Chiroptera; family Phyllostomidae; genus Trachops; species Trachops cirrhosus. The sequence goes on along the minus strand of CM052548.1, from coordinate 78,587,695 downwards.
TCTCCAACCCCCTCTTCACCCACAAAGCCAGCCTCCCCCAGACTGAGCCATTTCCGGTTCTGACCCCAGAAGTCAGCCGATGGAGAAGTCGCCAAGAGCAAAGAGAAGGCAGGGGAAGACCTGGGAGCTGGTCACTATTCAATGCTCTGTGATCTGGGGGGGCTTTAGGACAGCGACCCTGCACTGCCTCACGGGTTAGTTCCTTGAGTCCCTCTTCTATTTGGCCATCGGGACTGAGGCACATTCCCTTCATCTCAATAAGAAAATCCTTTCTGTTCTCGAAGGTTCTATCCGTTATTCTTACCAGGAAAGACTCTCCAGTATACATGATAGGTACTCCACTCAAATGGTATTAAGCTTTAAAAAAGAAAAAAAAGTATTAGCTTATATAACACAATTTCAGAGATCACTGCACAGGTGTTCAAACAGTGAGAGCAGAAAGCTGGGTTACTTCATCTGTCACCTCTGCTTTGTTCTCTGCTGGCACCATTCTGTGACCGTCCCCCCGCAAAATGACTACCACCAGCTCTGGGCGTGCATCCCACCAGGGTGAGAACCCCGGACAAGGTGGGTGCCTTTCCAGTGGTTACATGGGCCTGAGCCTGGCTTACTTCCATTGGGCTGACTTAGGTCACCTACCCAAAGGACAGTTGAAGTGGTGTCACCAGAAGAAAGGGGTACACATGTGCACTGGGGAGGCAGGAGAACAGGTTCTACTATAGGGATATTTATAGCTGAATACAGCGCTCAGTTTTAATGTAACTGGACAATACACTTTTATCACTATTTCGTATGGCCAATAGACTTCCATTGTTTCAGGAGGAATCATCTTCTGTTCTCTTCCTCCTTTATGGCCCCAAATTCCAGCCAGATCACTTGAGAACAAGGAAGCCGTGCTGAACCTCTGACACACTCTGCATCTCCCCATTAGGGACAGAGATTGGCAAGGCAGCCATCCCACTCCCTAACGCTGGTTTATGGGTGTTGCTTTTACCTCACCCGTCCTCTAAGAATCCCACTCGGGGAGCGGGGACGGGGGTTCGTGACTTGAAATAGCTCCCCATACAGTGCTCACGCTGTGCAAGCATCAAAATGCTATAGCTTGCCACAGACAATTCTATCAGTATAAAAACTTGACATACTTAACAAGATGACTTCTCCAAAATACATGGTCTCCAGCACTTGTTACCACGTTCCCATCTCTCTTCTCAGTAGAGACCTAGTCCAAGTTCCCTTCAACATCTAGCTTCCCTGTCCGGTCCGCATTGGCTAGCGCCCCTGTGGGCGCCTGGGCGTGCCGCTCAGGTCCTCTCCTGGATACTGGGCGGTGGAGGGCTCACGACGGACTTAAAGCTTCGTAGTAAATTTGTGCAAGGTAGTGGAGCGCCAAAATACAAATCCTGTCGGGGCGGTACATCATACTTGTAAACAGAGTTATGTGTTGCCCTTCAGAATATCACTTGGTGGAGACATGTCAGGAAGAGATACCGAAAGGAGCCTTTTTTAAAAAGTATTTGGAAATGGATGATAGTACAGAAGAAAGAATAATTAGCCCTGGGTGAGTGGCTCAATTGTTTGGAGCATCATCGCATACACCGAAAGGCCATGGGTTCAGTTCCCAGTCAGGGCACATACCTCAGTTGCAGGTTCACTCCCCGCTTGTACAGGAGGCAATTGATTGATGTTTCTCTCTCACATCCATCTCTCTCTATCTCCCCCCCACCCCCACGTTCCCCTCTCTCTAAAATCAACCAACATATCCTTGGTGAGGATTTAAAAAAAAGAAAGCATAACTGAATTGAGGTCATTCATAAATTAGAAATTAGAAACAGTAATAAGAGAGAAAAAAGGAAAGACTAGAAATGAAAGGTTCCAACTGCAAGAAAACGTAGGAGTGTGCCTCAGAGTAAAATAGAGGAGCAAAAACGCCAGTGAATGAGTCTGAGGAAGGGCGGGGGTTGGTGTGAATCTACAGCTCGCCAAGTGAAAACGAGGAAGTACTTGAAAATGGATTTCTTTAAGGTTCTAGCAAGAAGATGAGACCATTGTGTTCTCTGAACACGTATTTCAAAATAAAAATTAAATAAGAAAAATGAGAGTAACAGAACTGGAAACAAAGAAAGGGAAAATGGTTAAAAGAAAGAAAGAAAGGATGACAGAAGAAGAAAATGACAAGGAATCGTAAGCCCTCCCAAAAGAATCCAGCTCTCGGAACTCAGAGGGGCACTCAGAGTCTCAAGCACTTAGATGTATTTTTTTGGTAGAGACAGTTTGGGGGGTGGTCCATTACTGGATTACCACGCATTTGTGAGACTCTACCGGATGCTACTTTAGCAGAGAGAGTCAGGTTAGTGTGAAGCCTTTTAAATCCATAGAGCCTGGAGCACCGTCAACCCCATTCGAGGAAAGAGCAGCCCATCTTGTGCTCTCAGAAGCAAGGACCCCATTAGCTTCCTGATAGTTTACAAGGAACGTGGGGTTTCGCACTTTCTGAATGAGCTTCAGAAGGGGAGGAAAATCAGAGCCACACAGGCTGAAACGAAGTCTCCCCTATGTTTTACACCCACTGCGTTAGCTGCCACCGCACCCTGGGAGGGTGGACGTGGGCCTTGCAGAGCGCCTCTTCAGAGGCGGGTGTCATTGCCACACTTCTCCCCATAGTAAGAGCCTCTCTCTGTCCTCGAGGAGAGGGCTGTGATTAGTCATCGATGTGCACAAACACTACATTGTCATTGTCAAAGAGCTGACCACTGTCAGCCACTCGTGTGTGTATTCCTGCTCCTCCTTCGGTGAATTTATATGAATATTGGTGTTTTTTAAATAGGATGGGTCAGTTCTAAAATCAGTTCTGCCAAAGTGTATATCTGAGAGTTTGTTTTTTTTCATGCCAATACCTGTAGGCATGTCTCATTCTGTATCATAGAAATACAGGGGCACCGATTAATGTTATCACTACTACATTAATAATAATTTAGTTGTTTCTTATTTTTTGCTGTTAGTCTGAAGACAAATCTGTAGTAAATCTGTGTGTTTCTGTGTAGAATATCTGCATATAAATCTTTGTGTAAATGGACAAGTATTTCTTTTGCACAGATTGTTAGAAGCGAAATTGCTGGGTCAAGGGGTATTTTAATTTTTAATTTCGAGAGCGACTGCCAGATTGCCTTGTGAGTGCATTTCCCTCTCTGTGCTTCATCAGTTGGAGGGTGTTTATGTCCCTTGTTCATAGTTTGTACGTAATCATCACACACGAACAAAATTGTCCAACAAAATGAAAAATATGAATTTTGTCTGACAGCTGAAAGTGACTCTATTTTTATTGTTCTAATTTGCATTTCCCTAATTGCTAGGTAGATTGATGACCTTTATATACGTTTCTTGACCGTTTGTATTCCTTCTTTTGCTGGCTGCCCATTTATTCTCTTGCCCATTTTTTTGATCGAGTTGCTTGACTCCTCCTTTTTAATTTTTAGGACCTTTTGTTTATTCAGCTTCTCAGCTCTTTGCTAGGTGTGCTGCAGATATTCAGTCCCCAGTTTGGGTTTATGTTGTAACTTTGCATAGGGTGCCTTTTTTGTGCAGAAGCAATTGATGGGAGGTAAATTTCCATAGCATTTATCTTTTCATTCATGAGTTCTGAGTTGTAAGTCTTCATAAATAAGGATTTTGTAAGATTACAGATAGCATTTCATGTCATTTCTTCCAGTGCTTTTTAATTGTGTGAATTGCTTCATGTCTAATTAATCAAGAACATTTTGAAACACCTATTGGAGTGGAAACAAAACAGGAGCCCAAAGAATGGCACAGCATCTAAGGGTAGGGAAAAGGTGATAAAGGGGTTCCAGTAGGTGTCTCTAATACGCCTTTTAAAAATATTTTTTTTATTTTTATTTATTGATTTTAGACGGGGACGGGGGAGAGAGAGAAATGCATTTGTTGCCCCACCCATCTATGCATTCATTGGTTGGTTCTTGTCTGTGCCCTGACCGGAGATTGAACCCACAACCTTGGCGTGTTAGGACAACGGAGCCACCCATCCAGGGTTCTAATGTGCTTTTAAGACATTATTTTGACTCATTCAGATTTCACAATCCCTAGGAACTGAATTTTTTCTTCATTCAGCAAATTCATCATATGCAAGTCGGGGCCAAGAAATATCTCAGATGCTGGGGACACAACAGTGAAGCAGATGATCCCTCAGGGAACGTCCTGAGGCCATTGTCTGAGCTGATTGTGGAAGGAGGTGGGAGTGGGGAGTCAGAGCCGGTTAGCGTTCTCCCAGCAAAGGAAACAGCTGTGGTGACAGGGCTTATCAGCCGTGTTAAGGACTCCTACCCACTCAGAAGGCAGCGGGGTCCAAGTACAGGAAGTAGTTTAGCTAAAGAAGTAAAATGGCCAAAGTTGATTTGGTGACTCTAACTCAAGTGTAGAGAATGAAGATTTGGAACAAGATTGGAAGCTGGGCAACCAGCTATATTATTGTTGACATCTTGTCAAGAGGTAACCATGGTAGCCTGGTGGATAGTTTCAGTGAAATGGAAAGAAGAGACTGATTCCAAAGGGTGAAGAAAAGAAGGAGCTGGTAACTGGGTGCAGAGAAGACGGGAGGGAGGAGAGGAGTCAAGGATGGCCTTCGGGCTTCTCCTTCGGGAAACCGGAGGGCGGAGGGTGGAGCCGTTTCCTGATACAGGTCATACAGAAGAGGCGGCGTGGTTAGAAAGGGTCACATGCGTTGCGTTATAAACATGTTAAGGTTTTGATGCCTGTGTGATATCCAGGCGGAAGCTACCAGAACGCAGTTTGTGGATATGGAGTTCCGGAGGATGATCAGCCTGGAGTCATTAGCACTGAAATGATGTGAGCAGAGAGACTAAAGTTATCAAGAAAGCTGTTATAGGCAAACCAAGGAGGTGCAAAAAACCAAACCTGATTCCAATTCAGTAATAAAGAAATAAATTTCAAGCATATTGCAGAATGGTGACTTAAAAGGGCAATGAGAGGTATACCTGTCCACTTTAAAAATTTTGAAGTCCACAGGTAAACTATTGAACCAAAATTTCTACCTCTACTCCTGGAGTGGAATGGAGAAAGGGGATTCTAAACACTCTGGGCACAGGGTTGGACATTACCCTTTGAGTAAAAAAGAAAATTTACTAAAAGGAGATTCATGACTATTTATTCAGTCAGTAAGTCAAGGTTTTGAAAAACAAATTAAAATATCCATAGCTGCTTGAGAGAAGAAAGAGTTTTGACAAGCAGATTAAAGCCATCACAGAAGGCAGCCTCGGAAAAGACGTGGAGTCACAAGTTTTAATAAGCTCGCAAACCGCGGCTTGTTTAAGTCTGCCAGGAAAAACAATGTCAAGAATGATTTCAAGAATACAAAGAAATACAGCAGGACAGTAACTTTAAAGCAAGACCAGAGGCTGACAAACTATGACCCCTGGGCTAAAACCTGGTTTTATAAATAAAGTTTTATTGGAACACAGTCACACCCACTTATTTATATACTGTCTCCGGCTGGGCTGCTTTAGGGCTTGCTATAAAAGCAGCTGAAGAGTTGCAACAGAGATGAGACAGCCCACGAGGCCTAAAATATTTACAAAATAAGTTTGCCAATGAAAGCCCAAAGAAAGATAAGAAGATGTTTTAAAATGAGAACTAGAGCAATAATATTAAGAATTGAGCAAAAGCTCAAACTGAGAAAAGGCCCTTAATTTTTATTGACGTTGTTATTCAGTGTGTTTGAACATTTCTGATTTTCTTGAGCTTTTTAATGATTAATTCTATTAGATACAGATTTTATACCAATATAAATGTGAGCCACGCTGATATCTCCAAGATTGAAATGGAATCTCCATGATTTTGAGTAGCTATTCCACAAAGACAATTTTGCCGCCATATACATTTGGCAATCAACTTAGTGGGACCCAATCGCGCCGGCCATATGCGTCCAGACAGAGAGTGAAAAATGCCTTCTCGAGTTATAGGGAGCCAGATGCATAACCATCCGTCACTTGCTTGGGCAAGTTACTGATAAACTCTGCGGCAAAATAACAAACAGTGTGCCCCTGCATCTTGGCCGTTGAAAATGAGATTCCTTCTCTGATGGATGTTAGCGGAGAGGCTTGTAAAAATGCATTTCCAACTGATTAGTTCGGAAGGTGTCAATCCCGTGCGGTTTTATGACCTGCAGAATACAGGCCAGATGTACATTGGCTTTTTATAAACTAACCAAGATGAATGACCAAATTGAAGCATTTCTCGTTGGCCACTGTACCACATACCGCCTCAAGGAAGACTTGGTGGGAGTAGTGTGGGAGAAAAGAGAGGGGAGCATTTAACCCTTCGTTTACCAGATGAATGGGGATACAATACAATGCAGTACTTGCAGTACCCTATTGAGTAGCTTCTACTCATGTTAAAGAATGAATATAAGGGGGAAACCTGAAAGAATGTTAAATGTTTGTGTTAAATTACTCTCCCAAGCAAATGAATTCTAAATCCATGGAGTTTTGTTTTTTTAGTCATATTTTTTGAAGTCAGTAATGGTTTGGGGGCCATAGTTCAATGGTCTGCGACTTTAAAAATCTGAGTCTTAATAACCGGGGTTCTATTTCTTTGAAAGAGATGGAGGGAAAATGCACGGCATTGCATTATATATCCTCATGAAAAATAGGCCTAGAGCACAGTTTCATCTTTCTTCCACTAGAAATATTGAGAAATATTTAGACATTTTTCATCTTCATGGCCTTTTGGCTCAGAAAGTAATATTTTAATAAATTCCTATTAAATTTCAGAGCTCAGTTTCATTTGGCTTTATTAAACATGATTTTAATTTTTTTCAAAGGAATAATATGCAGTTTTAAACAATTAGCAACACATTTTTAGAAGCGTGACAGACATCTACGTGAAAATCTGTCATAAGGAAACAGTATGTCATAAGATCTGCCTGTTGGAAATTCTGACTCATACATTTTCACATGTATAGAAATTGTGGTAACAAAAAAATTAAAATATTAATGTAAAACGAGTCCAATGCCAGAAATTTAAGTTAAGTATTCACCTATTAAGCTTTTCTTTTGAACTACAAGGAAAGTAGTGAGAAGACTTTTGGTTACTGTCTCTAGAAAAACTAAATCCTTTCAATTTCAAGGGAGGGAAAATCCACCCACACGGGCACGAGAAGAAGGGAACGCCTTTGCTTCTGAAACCGAGAAGCCCAGGAGGTCAGCGGCAGGTTATTGCAGACACCCCAGAGGTGTCCCTGTGACCTGTGGTTTGTTCACCGCAGCTCTCGGCTCTGCTTCGGCTGGGGTGGCTGCATTCCCAGCCCCGAGCTTCGCGGCATTACAGCTCCAGGCTGGTCGGGGGTGGAGGGGGGCATCTCTTAGAAGCTCCTGCAATTCACTCGGGTTGGACTAGTCAGGTCGCGTGTACATTTCTGATCCAAACAAAAAGGGCAACATGCACTTGGACAGAGAGTTGGGGAGGGATGGAGAGATCCCCAAATGAGAATTCAGAGCTGTGGCCCAAAGAAGGGGAATGGGGGCTAGGAGAAACCACAAGTGTTTGCTACATTCTTCTTCAGGAGGGCAAAACGGCTTAAGGACCCTGAGCCCAGACCCCTGACCTGGTTCCTACCCCACCTGTGCTGTCACTGACCTTCTTCTAGACTGGCCAGGACAATTCAATTTAGTCTGTTTTCTTTTGTCTCACTTTGCTGTCAGATAATGAAGGGGCAAGCTTCTATTCTATTAGTAAGAGCAGCCTAAAGCAAAAAAAAAGAAAAAAAAACTGGCTAGTATGGTTTTTTATAAAAGTTATTTTGAAACACTTGTGTAAATAAAATATATAGGTCAACTAGATATTTTCAACTGAGTTTGCCATAATAGGATCCCACCAACACCTGATACTTAGGTCTGAAGATTTTAAAACTATTTTGTCAGCTCTCCCAAGAGGGAGTCAAGTCTTCAAAAACCACTGTTTTTATTAATCAATACTGAGAAACGTACCATCATTGGCAAGCAGGTGAAAATGTATGTATCAACTGGCCAGTGAAATATGAGCTTCAAGGAACATGTCATCAAACCATCGTAACCTGAGACTGTCACCCGCTAACGGGTTGGTTTGTATGTTTCAAACAAATACATCCATGGGCCATCGAATGTGGTTCCCCCCTGATATTCCCAGAGAAGTTGCTGGAAAAGTCTTCGTAGCCTTGACTTGTTTATGTCACCCACACTGTAGGTCAATGTTTTGTGACAGTTTCTCGTGATTTCCAGTATTTGGGGCTTATTTACATTCGCCACATTTTAAATTAACCCCTCCATTCTAGAGAGGCGTATCCAGGGCTCAGGCTCCTGTTTAAAATGTGAGGAATGACCTTAATTTTATTTGGAACACACTTTTGTCTTCCTTGGGAGAGCAGTTTCTGTGAAAGGTGGTTGACTAATCTCATCTGTTTTGTGTGGATTTGTATCGGCTTCATTTCACAGACTGTTATTTTCTGACCGTCTCCCAAATTAGAACTTCGCCCTGTGTAGGTCCCTATTTATTTACCATGCACACTTCCTACATCAGCTCCTAGTGCACTTTCTCTGAAATATAGAGGGCTTGAGTAATTGCGCTTAAAACGAATCCATATTACTTCACACTACTAATAAACTGTCCTCATTAGTGATTTTTTATTTCTTATTCAGAATCAACATACGATTCTTTTCAGCCATCTCCAACCCAAACATTTACTTTCTACAAAAGCAGCTGCAAGGATTGTGTTTATATTTCATCTGTTTCCAGAAAGTGTACCTCATAGGAATTACTCTCCGACGGGGGGTGGGGGAAGGAAACAAATCGTTCGATGTGAAAAACCGCCCCACACACAAAGCACATGCCACGTGGCAGCGCAGGGAGGGGGACTGTCTCACTGGTGTGTGTTCCTCCCCGCAGATGGACTCGTCGACTGCATGGACCCTGATTGCTGTTTACAGAGTTCCTGCCAAAACCAGCCCTACTGCCGAGGACTGCCTGATCCGCAGGACATCATTAGCCAAAGCTTACAATCGCCGTCTCAGCAAGCTGCCAAATCCTTCTATGACCGAATCAGTTTTCTTATAGGATCTGATAGCACCCACGTTATTCCCGGAGAGAGTCCTTTCAATAAGAGGTTAATGCTTCTTTTCCTGATATGGATTCGTAGGGATAGCAACAGTTCCACGAAATGCTGACCACTGTGAATCTGAGGAAAGGGCTTTTTTAAATACGCTGTTTCCTCTTTCGGCAAATGCCTCACCGAACTTTGCGTTCCAAGCACTTTTGACACAGTTCCCCTATTTTGTCAATTTCCGTGCCTGCAACATAACAGGACATCCCATTAAGGAGTCAATAAATCTTCATTTAACTAGTTAGCCCAGTTGGAAATGTTTCAAGAGAAGCAGGGAAAAGACCCCAAAAGGCAAAAGAGAAGTGCCCTTTTCTTTCAGCTGAGCTCACTAAATAATATAAATTATGAATGAGGGGAACGGAACGGCTAACGGCAAAGCAGTAGGATCGCATGAGCCGTGCGACTGGGGCTTTCCAGAGCGGTAATGACCTGAGAGTAAACCCGTAAGTGAAAGCAGGTGTCTCGCGTCTCACTGAGCGGAGAAGATGATTTACTCTAGAACTCCTGGGTCTGCGGCAATTTCACAGCATTAATGCAGTTAGACCCAGCAGTTGATTAAAAGTTGTTGCACAAACGTTCCTTATTGCCCCCTTAAATCTTGTACTTCTAGGTCCCTGCAGATTTACAGATTGCCTCGGAATTAATTGGAAAGTATACTTTTCTTCATGTAAGCACCAGACATGTGATTTATGGAAAAAACAGCAATTTATAATTTTAAAATTCATCTCTAAATTATTGCTTTAGATAATTCTCCAAAAACCAGCTTGCAATGAATTAAAGCCCAGGGTGAATCACTAGGCATTTAGAGAATGTGAATTACACTGAATTAAAAGGGACATTGTCTTGGGAGTATTTCAGTCTGGTTTTTGTGAGTAATGATTGCGTGCAATACTGTTATTTTATCTGGAGGTTGAATTATCTCTACATCATCATCCTGCCGGCCCGAGAAGACAAATGTTCATTCTACTTCTTCTGCGTTTCCCACAGCCTCGCGTCTGTCATCAGAGGCCAAGTACTCACTGCTGATGGAACCCCACTTATTGGAGTAAATGTCTCCTTTTTCCATTACCCAGAATATGGATATACCATCACCCGACAGGATGGCATGTGAGTTTGTCCCAGTGCACTGTCTGTGCTTGAAGTATTGTAAGTGTAAGAACTAGACAGTCTTCTATCACACAGCATGTTTTATTGTCCCTTGTAATATAGAGGTACAATGACTTTAGACTCCAGAAATCTGTGACAGCCCATGTAGCAGAAATTTAGAGTCCTTTGTTCATATACCTCTTTATAAGTTGATGCCATTTTCTAAAGCATGATGACGGTGTTGTGGGGTTTCTTTAAGATTTTATTTATTTATTTTTAGAGAGAGGAGAAGGGAAGTAGAAAGAGAGGGAAAGAAACATCAATGTGTGGTTGCCTCTAGCGCGCCCCCTACTGGGGGACCTGGCCTGCAACCCAGGCATGTGCCCTGACTGGGAATCAAACCAATGACTCTTTGGTTCACAGCCCACACTCAATGCACAGAGCTACACCAGCCAGGATTAGTGTCGCGGTTTTGAATGTTCTTGGTTGGAAAAGTTCTTGATGAAATATCTAGGAGTAACATTGCATAGTGTGTACAACCTAAGCTGAGATGATTCTGAAAAAGGAGTAGGCAGGGAGATAATGAAGTGAATTTAGAATGTGTTAATAAACTGGTAAATCTAAGTGCAGGGTATATGAGTGTTCATTGGCTAATTCTTTAATGTTCCTGTAGATTTGAAGCTACTTCATATAAAATTTGGGGGAAAAGTTGATTTTCTTTGTAAAGCACATTGATTTAAGGAGGTTAAATAGTCTGGAGTCATCGCGTGGGATCCAGATGATTCACTGGGCATATCTTGTTTTCCTTAGGTTTGACTTGGTGGCAAATGGCGGGGCTTCTCTAACCCTGGTGTTCGAACGGTCCCCGTTCCTCACGCAGTATCACACTGTGTGGATTCCCTGGAATGTCTTTTACGTGATGGACACTCTCGTCATGAAGAAAGAAGAGAACGACATTCCCAGCTGTGACCTGAGCGGGTTTGTGAGGCCGAATCCTATCATTGTGTCATCGCCTTTGTCCACCTTCTTCAGATCTTCCCCGGAAGACAGCCCCATCATTCCTGAAACACAGGTAGAATATTCTAGCAGGCAGCACTTTCAAATAAACCATTTCCAGATCGAGTGTTTTCCAAAGAATGTGTAAAAAGGGCGGCGGCATTCCAGCGCCATTCTAAATCACTCTGTAGAAGGAACTATGGGATGTGGTGTGTGTGTGCACACACCAAACAGGTATTGTTAGGGTAGCGTATCTAGCTCTTTCTTAAAGATCTACTCAAAACTACTTTTCTTCAGGGTACACCTGTATGTATTTAGTAGTTGCAGCCAGGTGGAAAAGCAGATTAAACTCAACAGCTAATCATATCTGTGCTGGTTTATTCTCTCACTGGGAAGGGTTTCTAGCGCCTGTGTGTGCCAGACCTCCCGACCGGCTCACTGCGGGTGTTCTTGTGCTTGGTCATCTCTCTCCGTAACTGGCCATTCAGTTTTTACTATGAGTAAAAAATGTTTTCAAGGAGGTTATTTTTGACAGAAAATGTTCATAATTTTCTCAAGATATTATTTTTAAAACTTGAGTTCTTAAGTCTATAATTTGTGAATCAGAAAGCCCTCTTCTCCACAGGTTAAAAAAATCTAATAATTTTCTTTAAAATGGCCATGATTCCACTGTTCATTTTACCTAATGAAATATCTGGATGTTGTTTTCTTCCCTATGTGTTTCCAATTAGAAATACTTTCAGATCTGCAAGGCAGGACATTTGGTACAATAATAATGGTCTTTATTCATAAATAGCTAAAGAAAACTACATGGTCTTTAAAATTTAACAGCACATATCAGCTTTGTCACATTCATTCTTCAAATATTTGTTGAATTTTTGTTTCGTATCAGGTGCTGTCAGAATGTGACAGATTAGAAAATCGGTCAGGGGAAGTACCTCCTTCCAAGGAGTTTGCCGGCTAATAGGGAGAGAAAGAGACAGCAGATGTATAAATATATGTCAGGTTGTAAATAAGACATTGTAAAAAACAAAGCAGGGTAAAGTGGATGGAGGGCAGTTTTATAAAGTGTGGTTTGGGAAGCTCTCATTGATAACATGATATTTCATCAGAAACTTTAAGTGAAATCATAAACCTTAAAAATAGAAGCATTCCAGGCAGAGCCAAGAACAGAGGCGAATGCTCTGGGGGAAGAGCTCGCTTCCCTGGCTCACAGAATGGCAGAAAGGCCAGCGGGTGGGGCTGGGGTGAAGGGCGCAGCACACGAATAACAAATCGTGGAAGACCATGCATGGCAAGGGTAAGGACGTCTTCCTTTGAGTAATCGGAAGGCACTGGAGGTTGAAACGAGGAGGCCAGTCAGAAAGCAGTCTCAGTAGCCAACAGCAAAAATGATGGTGGCCTGGCCAAAGGTGCTTGGGGTTGAGGTGGTAAGTGGTGCTGCAACGGTGGAGTCCAGGGAAGAGGTTCGAAGTGAAGATGTAAATTCGGGAGTCATCAACTTTATAGATGTACTTAAAGCACAGGATGAGGGAGTACATAGAGATTAGAGGAAGTGAGCCAAGAAGCCTAGGATAACAAAATAGGGAAAACGCTCGCAGGCAAACACGATGCAGAAGAAACACCTTGCTCATTTACTGCATGACATGGAGCAGACTTTGAGTAGACACTTTCAGAAGCTCATTGTAACCTACTCAGTGTAACACTCCCTCCCCAGGGTCCACCGTGCCGCGACTGAACTCGTCAGCCAATCCAAAAATAGACTTAACCTAGAGGCAGTGTCTGTCTACAGGGGGCAAATTTCTAGCAAACCAAGTCATTGGAATAGGCTTCAGATCCACAGTTCCTGGAACACATGAAGGGTTTTTTTGCCATTCCATCATATAGACGGAAAAATGTACTGAGAGCCTATTAGGTACCAGGTATTCTGCTAGGATAAAAAGAATGAAAAGACACGCATCCTGTTATGCTAAGTGTGATAAAGATTTGAATGCAGAAGTGTGGAAGTTCAGAAGAGAGCTCAATCCCTAAGGGGCCAAAGAAGGCTTTCTCGAGGAAGTTGGCCTTAAGATTGAAGAAGCCGTGTGAGCCACCGTGTGGTGGTGAAAACAGACAATGCTGTGTGAAAACTGGTGAGCAACGTACATGTAGGGCATGTACGGAAAAAGATCGGGGCCAGAATTCAAGATGGAGACCTTGAATTCTTTAGGCAAAAGGAACCCAGGGACCAACGAAGTTTTTCCAGCATTTCTCTAACACTGACTCAAGTGACAAAATGCCTAATCGATAGAAGGAGGCAGAGAGGTCTGTGAAGAGCTAGCGGTCACCGAATTTCCATACACACCCAGCGCACAGATGGACAGGGCTCACAATGGCAGTGGCAGTGGAGAAGAGGGAATGGATTAGACAGAGAGTTGGAAGGTGGAATTGGCAGGAGGTAGCTTCTAACGGAATGGCCAATGGGGTCCAGAATGGCACTTTCAAATCACACAGCCGCCAAAAAATGGGCAGAATGGTTTATTTTTCCCCTGCGGCGGGATTGACTTTTCACACTAATACAGGATAACGTGGTCAGTTTAAATGACTTGGGAGACACGCATGTTTTAATGAACTAAATTACAGATAGTTGTTCCATGAAAGTAGGTTAATGACGGAAAAGACAACAGTCAGTTATTAAAATTAGGATAGCACGTGATATTTTGAAATAGGGAAGCAACTCCTAGAAGGTCACAGGAAATATAGTCATGAAAGGTTGCCTTATATATACACAAAACCTGTCAAATTTAAGAGAAGTTATTTTGAAAATAAGTGAAGAGGAAATAAAGTTTACGCTTTAGGTCTCAATGATTGTATTTTCCGGGCCATTCAGGAGTCACAGAATCTGGTTTTCAAACTGACCCATTGATATTCCACCCCAGTGATGGGAAAACAATGAGTTCTGTTTGGTTTTTTACCGTGTACGCTTCAGTCCAACAAAAGTACCGCCGATCTTAAATGCAGTGGTCCCCCTCTGTCTAACAGAGCTCTAAAAAGTTTCTGCGTGTTCAGAAACTATTTTGCTTAAGACCATCTGTGGCTGAACTCAGTGTGTTTGGTAAAGGAAGCCCAACTGTAATAAATGAGCCTATTACAGTAGAGTGATGCCTTCTGAATCCATTACATAGCATCGCCGTGTTCCTTTTCATGCCAACACCGATCACCGACCAGGACAGAAGCCTGTTCAGTTCATGCTTTTGTGCCTCTTCCAACCGTTTGATTGTTCCCATTGAGACCAACAGCTGCACCCTCAGTACCCAGGTTTCTCCTTAAGTTAGTAAAATTTGGAGGGGGCAGAGGCACACCATCCCTACATTCTGTGTGAGAGCAGGTGGGGGAGAGAAACACTTCTGAACACTGCACCGTGTTCTAAGATTTTCTAACAGGACAGAGCATCCTTTAGGTCTGCCCGATGAGCCTTGATAGGGCCATCTGAGGAAGCCTCTGAAAACGCCGTGAAATTCTCCACAGAGAAAGGGTGGGCCCTGGCCCCCGTCTGGCACGCAGATATGACGCTCTGTGTCCTAAGGCTCTGAGGAGCTGCCGTTCTTCACAAACCCATGGGAGCATTAGTAAGGAGGATCTGAAATCTTCAGGAAGACTTCTGTATACTAAGCAAAATATATTTTTCAAAATAACTCAGTAATGTTTTGGCATGATGTGTTTTGCATACATCAGTATAAATTTGTGGGCATGGACTGAGCCCGTCACATTGATGGGTAAATTGCAGGGTTAAGACTATGGTATTTTTTTAAATGTATAAAGAAGATAATTCTTATGCAGGTAATTATATTAACTTTTTACAGCCCGGTTTCACTTCAAAAGTTATATAGTGTCTTTTGCATGCATTCAATAACTCATTAGTTGTTCATGGGGAGATAGTGCATGCACCTTTCAATTATTAATTCATTTACCGTCATATCGAAAATCAGCGGTGACTCCCAGCTAATTATGAGAATGTGCTATTTTTATATCACTTTTCATCGTGGATGTGGACTCTGTCAGCACTCCTGCCTTTGTAAGTTGTGTCCAGCCAGCCGATGAGGCCACAGCAGAGGTTCCGTCCCTAACTGAGGCAGCTGGCGGGGGCCAGATCTTTGGCCCAGACCACATCCCCGTTCTGAGCCAGGCAGCTTCCAGATGTCCACTCCACCCCCTGGGGCCACGAGGGGCAGGGACGGGTTAGAGAGAAGCTGCTGTGACCGTACACTAACAAGCCGGTGCATGTCAGCCTGGTGGGGCAGCCACAGCGGCTGCCGCACCAGGCGTGGCCCCTGAGGTGTGGAGGAGTAACACCTGAGGTGTGAGGAACTCCGAATACACGACAGGATGCTGTCCGTTGGAGAGCAGTCGGCCGGCAGCAGAGCTGTATCCAATCGTTGAGTAAGATAACAGCTCCAGCGGTTATTTGTGAACCGCGACTCTAGTGTCTCAGTTGCTCTACTTGGTTTTGGGGAGGTTTTTTGTTTGTTTTTTGCATACAGTTTATCTCGTAGTTGCATGCAATCACAGTTTGGTGCTTTTGCTTTATGCAAACCTAGGTGCTGCATGAAGAAACCACCATTCCAGGGACAGACTTGAAACTTTCCTACTTGAGTTCCAGAGCAGCCGGATACAAGTCCGTTCTCAAGATCACCATGACCCAGGCCGTCATACCATTTAACTTGATGAAGGTTCACCTTATGGTGGCCGTGGTAGGAAGACTCTTTCAAAAGTGGTTCCCTGCCTCGCCGAACTTGGCCTATACTTTCATATGGGACAAAACAGATGCATATAATCAGAAGGTCTATGGTCTGTCCGAAGCTGTTGGTAAGTTCCATGTAAACTTATGTTACATCAAAAAAAATTGTCTTGATTCAGAACTAACCTACAAATAATTGTAAGCCATGGAAGCCAATGGATGAGCAGGTAGAAAGGCAGTGAGATTGTCATGGGGAAGTTACACGCGGGTTGGCTGAGACATGACACGGGAAACCGGAATGCATTGCCTATGAGGAGAAACAGAATGGGTCGTCTTGGGGGAGGCCAAAATTATATTTTAGAAGCGTGTTCTGAAGGAGATTTCAGGTTGTCGTATTTTTTCATGTTTTTTTCCTTTATTGCATCCCTTTTTTCATTTTCTTCTTCTTTTTTTTTTTATAATTTTATCTCCCTCACTTTCCTTACCTTTTTTCATTATTTTCTGTGTCTAACAACTGGTGTAGTTTCCGTTCATAGTGATGTTTAACAGGATGCCAGACATTTGTGCCTAAAAATCATTTCAGCCCTTGGGATTATAAGGTCAGTTCAGGGAAAGAATAGTCTCCATACATCAGTCAAATCCGCTGTGTCACTGGTGGCAGGAAAGTGGAGTCGAAGTCGGACACGTTGAGAAATACATGGAACAGCGTCCAGTTCAGGCTCCGAACATCGAACGCCAAGGCAAACATGCGCTTTGCTCTGTTCGTTTTTAATCTAACAAACACTATATCCTGAAATCAATATATAATTCGGACTTAAATAATTCAAATCAATCAGATAATTGCCACTTCCTTCACTTTGTCCTAAATTTTAAAAATCCATGTCTCCTCGTAAACTTGGAGGGGTTTTTTCTGATCTGTTCCTATTACTTTACTGTTAATGTCATTGTTCACTCCTGAGAACGGTACAATATGGCTTTTTTATTGTATTGAATTTTACTTACTGTAAATATTTTGCATAACTTAATACTCTTGGAAACTAAAGAGCTCTAGTAATTCAGACAGCAAATACGATTTTTAGTGGTTATCATCTGATCGCCATTGGGGCTGACTTATCTGAGATAATTACTGAATCATTTGCCCAACCCGAACTTCATTCTGTGCTGTGAACCCCTTGTAAAGAGTAGTTTGGGGGTAAAAAAAATACTAGTTTCCATTAAATCAATACAAAAACAATATATGGAGGTCACATTTTTAGAAAAACATCTTTGATGTGGTTAACTCTTCTCATATAAAAAAATAAACACTGCCTATAACTAAATGGAAATAGGGTCGCAGAACACACTTGTGACAAAAGCAGACTCAGGAAATAATGGAGGTGAGTGGTAGCCGGACCGATGACCTCTGCCCTGTCTTGGTTCCAGTGTCAGTCGGGTACGAGTACGAGTCCTGCTTGGACCTGACGCTGTGGGAGAAGAGGACCGCCGTCCTGCAAGGCTACGAGCTGGACGCGTCCAACATGGGCGGTTGGACGCTGGACAAGCATCACGTGCTGGACGTTCAGAACGGTGAGGTCTTGTCCAGAGCGTTAACATCGCTCACCTGCAAATGCATCCTAGTCAACGCTCTATTCTACGTATGTGCTCGGGTTACACTTAGTAGGAAAAAATAAGGATCGACAATTTGACCTTTGAACAACACCGGGGTTAGGGGCGCCAACCCCCTGCTCAGTGAAAAGTCCGCATATAACTTTCGACTCCCCTAAAACTCAGCTGCTGACAGCCTGCTGCTGACCAGAAGCCTTACTGATAACATAGTCAACTTTTCTGTTACATGTTATGTATATAACCTACTGTATTCTTACAATGAAGTCAGCTAGAGAAAAGAAAATCTTATTAAGAAACATCATAAGGGAGAAAAATATATTGACATCACTGTACGTATTTATTGAAAAAAATCTGTGTTTATATGGACCCACACAGTTCAAACCTGTGTTCAAGAGTCATCTGTGCTTTTAAAGTCTGTAGTAGCCCGAAGAGGGAACTGCATAATACTCTTCTAACAAATGTTTTGGTGTTCATAGATTCATTACCAAAATAGTTCTCCCATTAGAATGTGAGTGGCCGCCCTTGGCACTGTGTGGAAAGGCGTCCTCACCACGGATTCGCCCGGGAGTGTCTGATGCTGCAGGGAGTCAGTGAGTTGCTCCAGAGCACTTTCGGAAGGTTCACCCAAAAGGGAGGGAGGGGAGTTTGTTTTAAGTAAATAAAAAATATAAATCCATGTCACTTTACCAAACTGTTACTACTAGATCTTAATCCTTAGGTAAGTAGTCTATTCTGAATGTCTAGATTTTTTTTTCAGTTCTTCGTAGAGTGTACTTGAGAAAAAAAATATCCTTACACTCAAATTGAGTTACACATACTTGTTACATGTTATTTGACCTTTTAAATACTAGGAAAAAATAAATGCATAATCTGAGAAGAAAGCAAGAATCCAGAATAAATCTTGTAGTGGACTTTATAATATAAGTGGATATCCTCTGAAAAAAGCATATGGCAGCTATCACAAACCAAAAGAAAAAAATCACTTGCAAAATTGGACCAGCTTAATCTCATAAAGAATGTTATTTATACTAAATAAATGCCGTTGTCTTTACATTCTGTCCTCGCAGTGGCTACATCTCAGACACTTTATAAGCACTTTCTAGAAAAGCAGAACCTTAAGGGAGTACCTCGGCTCTCCTTTTGCAGATAGCCGGAGAAGGAGACTTCGGTCTTGAAATCATCTCGCTTTGACTTTGCGGAGGTTTCTGGACAGTTCAGAGTATTGAACGTAGCAGTCAACAGAACTAAATATTTGACCGCGATTAATGATCACTGTTTCAGATTAACGTTGCTTTGATATTTGGGGTTTTTAATGTATTTAATTCGGAGAGGATATATTTTCCGGCTCCAAATATACTAAATCTAAAGCAGTTTCCCAGCTGGGGCTAGCTGATACATCACCTCCCAAAGAGAATGGTAACTGAGCAGATCAATACTAAGGAAAAACCAGACAGAAAGCCCCTCACACCTCTCCTGTCATAGCTGCGCTAAGCGCTGTTCCCTTTCTAACTGCCCTGACATCGGGCTGTAGTTCGGTCTGCACCCCAGAAGTGTGGGAGCAGAGCCACTAGTCCCCCGTGAAGCACACTCCTTGGAAAAGTGAGCCTCCCAGCCGAGGAGGATGGCGACTTTGTTCTGTCCCATCATAAGGCAGATGATCAGCGGCATCTTCAGTGTGTCGTGTGAAAAACACGAGGCTTCATCGTGGTCTTTCAGAATGCAGAGGCTGTGCCAGCTCTGCAGGTAGCTGCTCTTGATTAAATTATTGAAATTGTACTTCACACCATTTGACACACTGCTCTGTACCTTCAAAAGTTCTTTACAGATGAAACTCAGGGAAACCTCTCTAGATGCATTTTAGTTATTCTGAGACTGCAGGGTCAAGTTCATAACCAATTAGCCCCAGCATCTCATCCATGAGATTATGAACCAAGAGGGACTTCAAGCAGAGAGCTCTAGGAAAGTCCATGCCCCTGTAGTTCAATGCTGTTGTGATACCTGTCTCTCAGTATAGTATTCAGGGGCATTAAGAAAACTGCAGATACCTGAGCATGTATGTGTGATAAACACACACGCACACTCTACCAGACTAATAATAGTTAGCTTTTATTAAAATATCAGCTCAGATGTAAGAACTGGACTAGCCCAAATTCTGTCCTCCAAAAAACTGTCATAAAGTATAAAATACATGCTATTTTGAAATGTGAGGTAACCTATTTGTGGAATGAACTGAATGTGATTTCAAACTGTATCCAAGAACAGTTTGACAAGCAGTGGCTTTTCGAAGTGACATGTGTCTAATTGAATAAACAAAGTGATTTGCAATCCTGACAAGGTGGATGAGGAATGGAAATACATCAAGGAAGGAGGGAAGGCAAAAATGGGGACGGTGACAGGTGTTCATGCAGGCGCCCTGGAACATGGAAATAAATATCCTAACGTTCATCTTTCTATTCTGTCATAATAGAGGAGAACCGCAAAAGACCAATTAATTGTTCGTAGTAATGACCGAATGCGTCAGGTGCAGAAGGGGGCAGGCTGGCTCATAGGATCCTTCTGATGGAAATTGCAGAACTGGCTCTTAGAGGAAATTACAGTTCCATAGTTATCAAATAACATAACCACAGAAAGGAGGATCTTAGGTATCAGTAATGTATTCTCTGAATATTCAAGGCAAAATGCATCTGATCTATTGTTATGATCCAGCCTTACGTAGATGATTTTTCTTAAATATGAATAAACCTATTTTATCTTTCCTGATTTCCTTATGTGAATTTGCTATGATGGTTACATCACCCAAATAGCAAAGCATTAAAAAAAGGTAATCCTAGAATTCACCTCAAATGTGTTGAGCTATAAAAGAGAACATAATTG
Source organism: Trachops cirrhosus (assembly GCA_028533065.1). Taxonomy (NCBI): domain Eukaryota; kingdom Metazoa; phylum Chordata; class Mammalia; order Chiroptera; family Phyllostomidae; genus Trachops; species Trachops cirrhosus. The sequence goes on along the minus strand of CM052548.1, from coordinate 78,567,254 downwards.
TTTTGATCTCTTCTTCACTTTAAAACTATTCCAAAGTGGAAGGAGAATATACTTAATATACTTTCTCAAGTTTCCTGGTATACTTGCACGGGACTGGTTCTCTTCACAGCTTACCTGCTAAACGATGTCAGCGTTGGCTTGGAGAACTGCTTTGCGATGTAGAACTGTCGGTAATGACCGTATGGACAGCTCTCAGGTCAGAGCAGCAGGTGGTTTATGCAGATGACACATGGAGGAGGGTCACGAAGTGTGTATGGAACAATGACAGCTGACCCGGCAGTGACATGAGGCCAGAATGGAGCCATTGCTCTATATGGTGCGGCCACGACAGATGACTAAAATTAGACTCTCAACTCAACCCTACTTTCTAACTACGAAAATATTTCATATTCATTTGGAATTTTTTCTCAGATTTTCATTGACGATCATAAGGGAACAGATTGGCATCTTGTCTTCTTAAAATATCATTGACACTTTCACGCCGTAAAGCAGAAACACTTTAAATAATTAATTCTCCCTTCCACAAAGTTGCGTTATGTTTGAAATTTTGAATATGCCTTCTTATGGCAGACAAAAGTATAAGCAAGAAGAATATTCTTTGACAGTACAGCGGAATATTGGAGGTTTGCTATATACTTTCTAACTTTGTTTTCCATAAAGTATTTTAACTTAAAAAAATGATAAACTCTTAAGGAAGAAATTCACATTATGGCATACATTTTATTAGTTGGATTAATTTATAATATTTTCAGCATCATTTAACAATTAGGTAAACTTGTTCTTCCCTAAAGAACATGATTTAGAGCATGGGTCTCCAACTTGGTTGACATTAGGATCTTCTGGAGGGTTCTCTAAAATCTCAGTGCCAAGGCCTCACCCACACCAGTTCAATCAGAATCTCTTGGCATGAGATCCAGGCATCAGTATTTTTTCCAGCTCCCCATTCGGTGCCAACATGCCGCCGGGTTTGAGAATCACTGATGTGGAGAATGTGGGCTTTCAGTTCTTCTTGTTCGTCCTTGGCTTCTCCCACCGGCCATTCTTTAAATTCCTAACAGACGGCTTTTTTCATATGCAGTCTACGTATTTTGACATACGATATTTTCCAGCAGGCGATTATCACACAGAATGTTTTCCAGTGGAACTTTAAATAAAAGTTTTTCCAGTCCCAGCCTAAATAGCACTAAGCTGGAGTTCGAGCCACAGGGAACCTCTTTGCTTCTCATCTTCGCACTTTCCGCTGTGAGAAAAAATGTGTTTTGTTTCTTGTAGGCATACTGTACAAGGGAAACGGGGAAAACCAGTTCATCTCCCAGCAGCCCCCGGTGGTCAGCAGCATCATGGGCAACGGGCGGAGGCGCAGCATCTCCTGCCCGAGCTGCAACGGCCAAGCGGACGGTAACAAGCTCTTGGCCCCGGTGGCGTTAGCCTGCGGGATCGACGGCAGCCTGTACGTGGGGGATTTCAACTACGTTCGCCGGATATTCCCTTCCGGGAACGTCACGAGCGTTTTAGAACTAAGGTATGTCTTTCCTTAATTTGGGGTTTTAGTGAACACTAAACATGCCTTCGTGGGGGGAAGATGTCAAATCTAATGTCCTAATGTATTTATTTAAACGTGCCTTTCCAGTGTTTAAAATTCTCCCTAGAAAAAGGAGTTCATTTTGATTATAAAATTAGGAGAAGCACAACCCGTACGAGTATATATTTTGCCGTAAATATATAAACAAGTATAAAGTCACCTAGTATATAAAATGTCTCACTGATCCAGTGAATGTTCTTTCTTTGGTAGGATAGAATTATGATATTTAGGCCTGTTTAGTTGTCTCTAGAATAAGTAACCTTGTGCTAGATACTGTTAGTCTTTTATTTCAGTGTTTGAAATGAAGTCATAAAATATTTTCCTACAATTATTTCCCTATTCTATTAGCCATAATGTCAATAGTTAAAGTAACAAATTGTTGTCTTTGCTCTGTTCATTTAAGTGTGATTATCAAAATCATTCTATTCTGTAAATTATTTGAGAAGCCTTGACCTACAAAATCTATTTCCAGTGTTATTGCTGCTTTAGTTGGCAATTCTCCTTACAAAGAATTAAGATCTTGGTATTCAACTCACTATATTTTAGAAGC
>CM052548.1:78506161-78564622 GCA_028533065.1 Trachops cirrhosus | reverse complement strand
GGAGGCCCCTGGGCTCCTGCCCCAGCAGGCACGTGCCCACACCCCCCTAGGCCCGGCCAGGTGTGGAGGCCCCTGGGCTCCTGCCCCAGCAGGCACGTGCCCACACCCCCTGCCACCCCCACACCAGTGCACCCCATTTCTGCTGTGGTGCAATGGTTTTTGCCTCTTCTTCCCCATCCGGTGGCTCTTAAATGATGGGGCCGAAAGGTTAAGACCTCCTAACTTCCATCCGGAGCTCTGCTTGTTTTCTGTGAATCTGCTCTCTGGGGGCCTCTTCTCCCCCATCGCTTTGCCTATAAGGCATGAATGCTTTTTTTAGCTTTTATCTTTGCCTTTCCGTGGACTTCACAATACTCCCCTTCAGCAGCTAATGGGAAAAGTGTAAGTTGAAGGAATATTTTTTGTGGGACTTGCTCAATGCTGATGATAGAATGCACAAATTAGTTTCATCCCGCATGTTACATAAACATACATGTATATTATATGACTACCTATACATATATTTACAAATATACAGGGCCGGGCAGAAGTAGGTTTAGAGTTTGTTATGTGGAAAGTAATACAATAATTAATAAATGACAATACAAGAATAAGCTGTTTTGCATACTCACAACTGTAAACCTAGTTTTGCCCACCGTGTGTGTGTGTGTGTGTGTGTGTGTGTAAATAGGATGTAGTGCGTGTGCATAGCTGATCAGTTGTCCATTTTGAAGGTTGTAGCCAGGACACAGCCATATGAAATTAAGATTTTCCCATTTAATTTTTAACGATCCCAACAGTTAACAAGATGTCGTTACGTGCAAGCCACCACAGCCACACAGGTGCTGTAGAAGAGCAGAGAGGGGAGGTGCTGGCCTCCCTTTGAGGGGCCCCCTGTCTGCGAGCAGCGCAGGCCACTGTAACACAGAGCTTCCCCAAGGCCGCATGCCCGCCGCAGCAGCGCGTGCTGGCTTACAGATGCCTTGGGTCGCAGACAATAACAACGGAACGTGGCCGAAGACTCTGGACGGAGCCACGCAGAGACCCTGCCCCAGCAAGGCGGCGCCAGATCTGTGCATTTATCACATGAGTCAGACCGACTGTGCAGGCATGGGAGCAGAGGACCTCAAGTCCCTGCCAGTTAACCAGATGCTACCCAAGGAAAAGGCATTCGAGAAAGTTGTGAGATTGCAGCATTTGGCCAAAAGCAATGATCGTGTTTGCAGCCTCCTGCGATTTCAGCTCATTAATAATTTACAGTAATGGGGGTTCCAACCTATACTTAACTGCCCGACAAAAGGCTCCAGTCACACTGACCACTGCTTTATTTAACGTGGCCGTGATGAACCTGCTGGGCTCGCGGGGGGCGGGCTCGGGGCAGTTCACAGAGATGTCGCGTCCCCCTGCTTTGTATCTTCTTCACAAACTTCAAAGTAAATACATTTGGGTCCTTTTCTTATCAGTTGCCCAAGTTTACAAAATGTAATTGAAAAGGTTTTGAGCAAATGCCAGGCTGTCTTCCTGCTTAATGAAACCTTTTAAACGAGCAGTTAATCTACTGCTTTGCACTTGTACCCGAGAAGTTGCTAAATTAATTTACTGACATGGAGAATCAATCACCAGAGATGGTGTTTGAACAATAGTGGGGACTCCCAGGGGCAGTAAGGCGCTGGCGCTGGGCCAGCGTGATTTACGTCATCACCGTGTCTGTGTCCCCGCAGGTTAATGGCCGGAACCTCCTGTCAGTGGACTTCGATCGAACTACGAAGACAGAGAAGATCTATGACGACCACCGTAAATTTCTGCTGAGGATCGCCTATGACACGTCGGGCCACCCGACTCTCTGGCTGCCGAGCAGCAAGCTGATGGCCGTCAACGTCACCTACTCATCCACAGGCCAGATCGCCAGCATCCAGCGGGGCACGACCAGCGAGAAGGTGGACTATGACGGGCAGGGCAGGATTGTGTCGAGGGTCTTCGCTGACGGTAAAACGTGGAGCTACACGTACTTGGAAAAGGTATGTCGGCACACGCGCGGCGCAGAGAGAGAGGCGATGACAACGCCTAGTCAGCAGTCTCCCAGAGCGCTACAGCGGGGGCGGGGCGGGGAGAAGTGGCATGTGACTGCGTTCCATTTGTTATTCTAAGTATCGACATGTGAGTCACATTCGTGCAGCCGTGATGAATTTCTGCATTAGCGGAGTACTTTCTCCTTAGTTAAGTTCTACTGTCTGAGACCCTTCTGAGTGATTGATGCCGTAAACAAACAAGCAATAACACCGTCCACCTGCCCAGCGTGTACACGGACCGCGTCCACAAATTAGACCTGGGGCGTGTAAGTCATTTGTAAATCATCCCGGCGCCGGGTCCTTCATTGAAGAAAAAGCCTCCCGCTAGCACGGGGAGCTGTCAGGCTGGTGTGGTGGAGGCGGAGCTTCAACGCGACCGTGCAAAGCCGGCCCTCTGTGTGCGTTATTAACCAAAAGAGGCTGCTTTCCAGAAAGCCAGGCTTCCAGAACTCTGTGGCATCTGTCCTTTCTTCCACATAGAAAAGGCGAACATCCTAGCTTGGGCTTTTTTCTCCCCCATTCTTAAGAACTGTGAACAGTACCAAAGCAGACAAGTTCCAGGTGTGCGGGATGCACAGTCGTACGACGCGTGGTTTGGGGTAGCGACTGGAGAGTAGAGGGAGTGAAGGTGAAAGGAAGGAGAGGGAAAGGGTGGCCTCCTGGTAATTCCTTTCTTAAGAAATACGACCCACCAAAGAGCACACTCATGGGGTCCTTCGTTGGCCTTTGAAACGCACATGAGCCCTGGAAAATGATTTGGTTTTGAGTTCTGCCGCCTCTCACACCTCAGAGCTCTCACCGCCACGACAGCAGCCTGTGTGACACACTCAGCTCTGCACACTCACTGCCTTCACACTGGCTCATTGCACACAGAGTAGCTTCTGCTGCCAAAACCCTCACGCCTGCATCATGTGCTCACCTCACGCAATCCGGGTCTCCGGCAGAGGTGGGCCACGCAGCCACGCAGCCTCGGCCTCGGCCCTGCACCGGGGCCGTCCCGTCAGTTCTGGTCTCCCTGAGAGCCAGTGTCAGCTCCGCAGTTCACGGTCGGGTGCTGCTGTCTTCAGGCGGCCCCCCAACTCCAGATACTGCCAGCGAGGACCCCACTTGCCAGCCTCTCCTCTTGCAAACCCACTGGTGTGCTCTCCTTAGAAGAGACTCAGCCCTCAGACAAGGGACCACGCCTGTGTCCTGGCAGCTGCCGTCCAGGCTGCCCACCGGTCCTTTGTTGAGGGACCAGAGACAGCCCCCTGCCCACACACCTTCCTGGGGACACATCCTGACGCCTAGAAAGTAGTTCCCCTCCAACCAGGAGAGGCTGGGAGAGGACCACTGCTTCCTTCCGGAACACCTTTCCCAGCTGGAATCCATGACAGAGGACAGAACCAGGAACGAAAATGTTCAGACCCCCAAAATTGATAGTGGTGATCATATGTGACCGAAACATATTTAAGGGCAGCAAGAAGCATGTCACCTTCACGCATCAAGGGGGTCAGAAAAGGCAGGAGGTACCTACTCATCATGTCTCTGAAACCCCTAAAACCACACAAACTACCTCCATTTCCCTGCCAGATTAGCCACACTAAGCCAAAACTTAATCATAGCAAAAATAAGTACTGTCTCACTACCTACCGTCAGATGGGATTTTAAGTGATTGTGAAACTGCGTACTGACTCCCGTGAGTTCAGCAGCAGTCCCAGCCCCCTTGGAAGAATGGGAACTACAGGAAGCGGGTGCAGGGCACCGACCGCGCAGCCCGCACGCGAAAGGGCCCCAGGTGTGCCCGCAGAGGAGATGCTGCAGGAGCGGGTCCCTCGGACCGCTGTGAAGATGGTGCACAGTGAGAGCGGACGAGCCCTGGGCACGTCCACGTCACAAGCAAAGCAGAAGTCCCGGGAGGGCTGCCGACCCGAGCATCCTCCGGTTCTGCGGTCCTTCCCTGTGGTCTAAGGGGGCGCAGAGGAGGCTTCCCCGAGGGAAGACCCCTGTGCTCTGGGGGGCTATCGGGCTGCCTCAACCAGCCAACTTATCTGGGCCTCATGAATGCACGTCTTTTGTCTTTCCTGCAATTATGTGCAAAATAAGCAAAGCTAATTTTTACTTATATATTTATTCATTTCATTATTTAGCACCAAAGCAGTGTACAGTCCAGAAACCATTTTTACAGCACCTGCTGTGTGGAGTGGGTTTCATACTCACAAAAGGAAATTTCAAAATGTGGATTTCATTGTCATCACAGATGCCACCCAAGAATTAGCAAACAGACCTGACCGGTGTGGCTCCGTTAGTTGGGCATCTTTCAGTAAAGTGAAAGGTCACCGGTTTGATTCCCAGCCAGGGCACGTGCCTGGGTTGCAGGTTCAGTCCCCAGTCAGGGCACATGTGAGGGGCAACCGATCAACGTTTCTCTCTCACACTGATGTTTCTCTCCCATTCTTTTCCCTTCCTCCCCCTCTCTCTAAAGATAAAATCTTTAAAAAAAATTTGCAAACAAAACAAAAAAACCACATCTGGGTTCATATTTCTATTACGGGCATTTATAGCTCTCACTCACTGCGGGATTAATTTAGCAATGTTTGTTGACATGGATGCTTTATGTGCACAGTATCCATTTGGGGCTAATTTTATGTCTCTTCTTCATAAAACAATATTCCAAATGCTTTGCTCCTCCCCCAAATCCTCTGAAAATTAAAACATGATTTGAGAGGCTCTTCAATCAAACGAGGGGAACACCCACCTTACTGCATAGTTGCTGCTCGTGGGTGGCATTGCCTTTCCCGCAGGCTCTTTTCCCCCGAAATACTGTCTCCGAAGCCGCTTTGCCCACGCCTCCATTCCGACCCGGCCAAGTCCACGGACGATCTGCCGCCTGGCCGCGAGGGCCCGGAAATGGATGGGACGGTCCCGACCGGCGGCCCATCCTGAATCTCAAGCCACTAACTGTAGAAGCCCTCACGATTAAGCATCCAAGCAAATCAGGCAGGGAATCGTTGGCAACATGTAAGGTCAAGGCTAACTCAGCTAAAATGAAAATCATTCTCTCGAGCGTCTTTGCGGTCCCTGCCCCTGCTCTTGCCTCCCCCGTTCACAGACACCGGCTAACAGTGTGCTCTCTCGTTGCAGTCCATGGTTCTTCTGCTTCACAGCCAGAGGCAGTACATCTTCGAGTACGACATGTGGGACCGGCTGGCGGCCATCACCATGCCCAGCGTGGCCCGCCACACCATGCAGACCATCCGATCCATCGGCTACTACCGCAACATATACAACCCCCCGGAAAGCAACGCCTCCGTCATCACCGACTACAATGAGGAGGGGCTGCTTCTGCAAACGGCGTTCCTGGGCACGAGTCGGAGGGTCTTGTTCAAGTACAGAAGGCAGACCAGGCTCTCGGAGATCTTATACGACAGCACGAGAGTCAGCTTTACCTACGACGAAACAGCAGGAGTCCTGAAAACGGTGAACCTCCAGAGCGATGGTTTCATTTGCACCATTAGGTACAGGCAGATCGGCCCCCTGATTGACAGACAGATCTTCCGCTTCAGTGAAGACGGGATGGTCAATGCGAGATTTGACTACAGCTATGACAACAGCTTTCGAGTGACCAGCATGCAGGGTGTCATCAATGAAACTCCACTGCCCATTGATCTCTATCAGTTTGATGACATTTCCGGCAAAGTCGAGCAGTTTGGAAAATTTGGAGTTATATACTACGACATTAACCAGATCATTTCCACAGCGGTCATGACCTACACGAAGCACTTCGACGCTCACGGCCGCATCAAGGAGATTCAGTACGAGATCTTCAGGTCACTCATGTACTGGATTACAATCCAATACGACAACATGGGCCGGGTGACCAAGAGAGAGATTAAGATCGGGCCCTTCGCCAACACCACCAAATACGCTTACGAGTACGACGTGGACGGGCAGCTGCAGACGGTATACCTGAACGAGAAGATCATGTGGCGCTACAACTATGACCTCAACGGCAACCTGCACTTACTGAACCCCAGCAGCAGCGCCCGGCTGACCCCTCTCCGCTACGACCTGCGGGACAGGATCACCCGGCTGGGCGACGTCCAGTACCGGCTGGACGAGGACGGCTTCCTGCGCCAGAGAGGCACCGAGATCTTCGAGTACAGCTCCAAGGGGCTCCTCACCCGCGTGTACAGCAAGGGCAGCGGCTGGACGGTGATCTACCGCTACGACGGCCTGGGGAGGCGTGTGTCCAGCAAGACCAGCCTGGGGCAGCACCTGCAGTTCTTCTACGCCGACCTCACGTACCCCACGAGGATCACGCACGTCTACAACCACTCCAGTTCAGAAATCACCTCCCTCTATTACGATCTCCAAGGACACCTCTTTGCCATGGAGATCAGCAGTGGGGACGAGTTCTACATCGCGTCGGACAACACAGGGACCCCGCTGGCTGTCTTCAGCAGCAACGGGCTCATGCTGAAGCAGATTCAGTACACCGCGTACGGCGAAATCTACTTCGACTCCAACATTGACTTTCAGCTGGTAATTGGATTCCACGGTGGCCTGTATGACCCGCTCACAAAATTAATCCACTTCGGTGAGAGAGATTATGACATTTTGGCAGGACGGTGGACCACGCCGGACATAGAAATCTGGAGGAGAATCGGGAAGGACCCAGCTCCTTTTAACCTGTACATGTTCAGGAATAACAACCCTGCGAGCAAAATCCACGACGTGAAAGACTACATCACAGGTAAGCGTCATTTTACTTCCTTTCCAGGTGCTGAGGTACTTTGGTCCTTAGATTAATACACAGAATAACTGGAGTTGCTTTCTCTAACTTGATACTTCCCTCAGGCAGAATCAAGTGCCCAACTTCTCACATGTTTTTCTCTGTGGAACCGTAGAGAAACCAAAAAGGAAACATAGTTTGTTACTTCCTGTTCTGCTTGCCAGTGCCCAAGGCCACATTTTCTGAAATGACAGGGAATCCAGTCACCTAAGGGACGTGACATGGAAGGTGCAGAGAACATACCAAACTCGGAGTCCCCACACTGGAGTTCGTACCGCACATCCTCTGCCACAAGCCGCGTGGCCTTGCAGACAAGCCCCGTTGATTCTGGCGGAAAGAGTCGGTGTGGAACACAGCTCGGTGTGGCTCCCCGTCTCCTCCCCGGAGGCGTGTCGCGCTCTCTCCACCACCACCACCTCCACGCGACAGAGGAGCAGTTCCTCCCATGAGTTGGGTAGACACGAATGCTGCTTCTGTCCTAACTTCTGCCCTCCTGTTCTACCGTCTTCATTGCTAGTGCAGGTCTGGCACTACTGATAGACGCACTAATTGTCCTGCCGGCAAGGGGAAATTTTCGGGATACAGATTTAAGATCTTTCCACGTGTAATGCATGATTCAGTTGAAAACATCAGATCCCATTTCCGCCACCGCAGAACAACTGGGGTGCGAAACAGAGACAAGGTCCCGGCAAGCAGGACCCTGGTCCCCTTAAGTAGCTGTATTCTCCGCTCCTCATCCAATCCCAGGACCCTGGATCCTTCCGTGTCCACCTTTCATTCCAGAATCACACGCCCACCGTTAACCTCCGAACTACATTTATGTTTCCTGGAGGAAGGGTTTTTCCTGTTTTCTCTATTTGTTTGGTTTTCATTTGGTTTAGTGCACGGCGTTTTCTGTTTTGTCTTTTGCTCCGTCAGGCTGTCTCTTTTCTTGCTCAGTATTTGAGGCGTGCGGAGGTGTCTGTTTTCTCAGATCTCCGGGCACCTCTCAAAACGCTGCCCCTGTTCATTTCACGTCCGCCTCCTGCTTTTCCAGACTGCCTGAAGCTCTCATCCCTCTCTTCCGTGTGAACCGGCTGCACGCCCCTTCTCGCAGGATCCTCCTTCGGCAGCCCCCCATGGCATTCTCCTTCGTGCTTTTTCCGCACAAATCTGCGTTCATGTCCCAGCATTCTGGCGATGCTTTCTTTTCAGTACTTAGACCCTTTGATTTTCACTGTTACACCAACATCATTCGTAGTGGGAGGGCCCTTGCCTCCAATGTTCCACCAATCGTGAGCATTTTCTCCAAACACTGGACAGACAGACAGACAGATATCTCTTTCTATCCTACATGATGAACTTGGGGGTTTTCTCTCCCCACCGCCCGACCCCCATGTAAAAGAGCACCACTGATTTGAGAGCCACATCATGCGTGCACAAAGGACCTGCCAGCCTGGCGAGGAGGCGAGAGAGCCTGTGCCCTGAAGAAGGAAAGAGGAAGCAAGCAGCTCTCCATCATTCTGACAAGCAGTTAAACACTGGTTATTTAAGAGGTGTTGACAGGGGCTGCCTGGAAGGCGGGAAGGCCCAGGGCTCCTGAATCCATCCTCTCCTAGCAACGCGGGCTGCAGGGAATGCCACAGCAGCATTTTCTGAACAACATCAAAAGAGAGATGGAACAGCATAAAATATATTAGGTGAAATGCAATTTCAAATTTTCCAGCCATGTGCTTAATATATAAAATAATCTACACCCAACTGTACTCATAAAGCTGCAAGCCCGCTGAGCAGTTCTGCAACATTATAACCTCCAGAAGAGAATAAAAGCCTTATTCCGAGCTTAATGGCTTCTGGAGTCACATGGCAATATTTTAAAATACCATTTTAAAGGTTTCTAGGTTTTCTCCCCCAAAAGTTTGTTTCCTTCCACCTGTGCGCAGGGAGCCTTTGAAGTCCTAACCAATGACAATCAGAAATTCTGGGCCCTGGGCCACTTTTGCTAGCTTTCAGCATCCACCTTTGATTAAGTATCTACTGTTGATTTTAATACTCTCAATTTAGGGTTTTTATTAAGAGAAAATGGGTTGTGGAACTCTGCATATCCTCGGGCAGCCACTTTTGAAAGACAGTAATGCACCACTTCTTTCTCAGACTAGTCTTTACTAACTACAAAACAAATTTCATCTGCTTTCAACAACTATGGCTCTCTCTCTCCTGCCGCTGGGCATTGTCACCGCCTTTCTTCGTCACGTTTACTAACACGGGACACAGCGCGGCGCTCACGAGTGTATTTGGTCTGTCTGCCTGAGTATCTCTTACTGTGCATTTTCTGTAGGTCCTAACATAGTCATTGAGGTTACTGTCTCCACGTCTAAAAGGGGAGAGAGGGTGTTAAATTGTCAGGGCGAACATGCGCTCTTTTTCTGGTTCTTACTTGTGAATTCAGGTTCTCTTTAAGGTAAGGATTTAAATTCATGAAAGCACAGAATAACTCTAACACCTCTCCTGTGGAACATTCTTCTCCTAGATGTTAACAGCTGGCTGGTGACATTTGGCTTCCATCTGCACAATGCTATTCCTGGATTCCCCGTTCCCAAATTTGATTTAACGGAGCCTTCTTACGAGCTTGTGAAGAGTCAGCAGTGGGACGATATACCGGTAAGAAACAAAAAGCAAAACTTTGAAAAGGTGATAAATGGCTTACGTGTATCTTCTTTACCCATATTTAATCAAACTACCCTTGTGAAAACTGTACCAAAGATAGTTTTTAATTTTTTGGACTCTTTTTGGGAAGAAAAACACCACTTCTCTCTGCATTTCTGTTCAGCAAGCCAGGGGCCAATGAAACAGGCTTGAATCTGTTTTTAATGATGCAAATAAAAACATAGAAAGACATTATCAAGAGTTTATAAAATGCAGAAGCCCTTTTTTAGTGTAAGGTTTCTACAAAGAACCCCATGAAATCATATTTTTGGCCCTGGGCAGCTGAATGCAAAGATACAATAAACAGGAAGGCAGGGGATCCATATTACAAATTACCAGCCCACAAACAATGCCACAGAGCTCACCTTTTTAAAAAACATTCACAGCGTTTCATGGGAAACAATTAAAAATAAAATATAAGGCTCCCCCTACAACTAAGCGCTTATGAAATTTTCCTGAAAATAACAGATCAGGAGGCCTATAACTGTTCTGAGGAAAAAAAGGAAAGAAAAAAAGGATGGAGAGTTGCAAAGTCAAAGCTGCCATCTCAGAAAATGGTACTTTTAATTCCCACCATTCAAAGATCAGAAAGGAATGCACAACAAAACACCAGAATTTCTAGCTTAAAGCAAGAATCATTAAAGATCAAGAAATTGGGTTACTCCGTGATGATAAGACGAGGGTGCAGAGTGTCTTAGAAAGATTAATTCCCCCTCCCCTTGAGCAATTCCCTGTCGTTTCGATGAGTATAAAGAGAAAAGCCAACCGTGTCTACGACAGGCAGCACATATATAGTATCACTACCCCCGTTTGCTGGTACACGTTTCATAACATTAAAGCAGTTCCTTTTTCAGATGTCATCTTTACATTTAAAAAGCAAAACCCATCAGTGTCCTGGGCCCGGGAGCCATTTTCACATTTCTGATGGCAAACATTGTCTACACTGATAACACACCAGGAGGACATACTGAAGCTTCCTGGTGTTTTTGAAGAAGCACCTCCTAATTGTGTATGACTTTCCAACATGTTTGAAAACATTTCGGTCTTACTGTACAACTGGGATTGCCAACTTCCTTCCTAGGCAGCCTTTGAAATAGGGTTCAGGTTCTCTGGCAAGAGACACGCACCATAAGGACAGCCTAGGGAATCGCTGGCGAAGACTCGGAGGCTGCCCCAAGTTCACAAAAACAAATGTTACTTTCACTGCTGCAAATGAAGCAGATGTTTCCATTTGGAAAACACTGGGCAGACGAACATCTGGGCGTGTAAGAAAATGGCTGAGTTAAGATGCCCCCAGTTTAAATCGTCTGCCAGTGTAGATGGTGCCCTGTCCCTAAGTCTCAAAAAAAACCAATGTTTTCCCAAAGCCTTACAATAAATGCAGTCCCCAGCTGTCCCCCTGCGCACTCCTCCTGGTTCATTTCAGTTCTGGCAAAATTCAGCTGACAGTGTGTTCACCAGGAGAGGGTGCGGCGTGTACCTACATTAAAGCACAAGCCCTTCAAAGCACGTGAGGTCAAGGCAGTGATCTGGCCCTCAGCACCCCAGCCTTTCCAAGCCTGGGTTTGCGACGTGCGGAAAGCTGCTGGGAGGACAGACCGGATGAGCTGGGTTCTCCCAATGGGATGGACGCAGGAAAAGGGCATCTAGAAATTGAAAGAAAAAGAGCTAAAAACATGACTATCGTGCCCACATTAGACACAAAAAAGCTCTGCACTAATACGTGATGGAGTGAGTTTCCTCGTTTTACGTTTCAAAACACATTTGGATCAGCCTGAGGGGTGGGCATCTTGAGTGCATTTCTCCACGCAGGGTTCTTTAAGCCTTTTCATCTCTAAAGCACCGATGGAGGTTTTAATAAATGCCCTGGAGCTCTCCACCCAATACCCTCCCCCCGTTTTGTCAGGAGTGGGAGCGTTGCCAGGAAGCCGGGCTCCCGGCAACTGAGAGCTACAGCTGTTCTCTAAACCTCCCCCCTGTTCTGTTCTGCTTCCATTTCCAGCCCATTTTCGGAGTTCAGCAACAAGTGGCGAGGCAGGCCAAGGCCTTCCTGTCCCTGGGGAAGATGGCAGAGGTGCAGGTGAACCGGCGCAAGGGCGGCGGCGCGCAGTCGTGGCTGTGGTTCGCCACGGTCAAGTCGCTGATCGGCAAGGGCGTGATGCTGGCGGTCAGCCAGGGACACGTGCAGACCAACGTGCTCAACATCGCCAACGAGGACTGCATCAAGGTGGCGGCCGTGCTCAACAACGCCTTCTACCTGGAGAACCTGCACTTCACCATCGAGGGCAAGGACACGCACTACTTCATCAAGACCAGCACGCCCGAGAGCGACCTGGGCACCCTGCGGCTGACCAGCGGCCGCAAGGCCCTGGAGAACGGCATCAACGTGACCGTGTCGCAGTCCACGACCGTGGTCAACGGCAGGACGCGCAGGTTCGCCGACGTGGAGATGCAGTTCGGCGCGCTGGCGCTGCACGTGCGCTACGGCATGACGCTGGACGAGGAGAAGGCGCGCATCCTGGAGCAGGCGCGGCAGCGCGCCCTCGCCCGCGCCTGGGCGCGCGAGCAGCAGCGCGTGCGCGACGGCGAGGAGGGCGCGCGCCTCTGGACGGAGGGCGAGAAGCGGCAGCTGCTGAGCGCGGGCAAGGTGCAGGGCTACGACGGCTACTACGTGCTGTCGGTGGAGCAGTACCCGGAGCTGGCCGACAGCGCCAACAACATCCAGTTCCTGCGGCAGAGCGAGATCGGCAAGAGGTAACCCCGCCCCCTCGGGGACAGGGACAGCGGCGGGCGCCGCCGTGGCCCGCGAGCCGAACCCCACTTTGCTCAGATTTGTCTGTAGCACAATCCGTCTGGGACTCTCCGACACTGAAGAGCCTTCTGCGAGAATGATACCGCTATTTTAGAAAGAAAATCCACGGAAGAAAAAACAAAAAATAAAAACAGAACTCCTTTTCTGAATGACCTTAAAGGTGATCGGCTTTAAAGAATATGTTTACATATGCATATCGCTGCACTCTGTTGGACTGAAGGTACTAATAAAAGGAACAAATAATAAAAAGAAAGAAAAAAAAAGGCCTAATCGTTTTGCCCTGGGCCTTCTGTTCCTTTGAGGCACTGTATTTAACGAGGGTGAAAATGCCTCAGTGGTTCCAAATATTACCGAGTTGTCGACCTTTGCTTACAAAGAAGTAGTGTCTGCATAGGATGTGATACGTAGCTCTGTTAATTTTGCAACGTGGGGCGAAATTACAGTTTATAGACGACCCAGCTGCTTTCCCTGTGCTGCTTTGTAAAAGGACACGGGCACAGTGACTTCTCCGAGGGGAATTCATACTGCATTTTACGATGCTGTCGTGGTTTGCCTGGGGCGGGGGGGGGTGGAAATCTGGCAGATACAACCCATGTCACTGATAAGCAAAGGAACCCCTGATTTTTTTGTAAATTATGTGAGACAAGTTGTTTATGGATTTTTATATGAATTACAATTTACTGTACATCAAATATTAGTCTCAGAGGAGTTAATTTATGTAAAGTGTTTAAAAAGTTTATACTTAAAAATAAAATGATAAAAACATGTGAGCTGTGTGATTTTTTTAAAGGATTGCACCTTTTGTTACCTGTTATAGCTGTACAGTATAAATTATTATATTGTAGAGATATAACGACTTATGCCTATAATGTCCAGAAGTGTTAATATTTTTGTATTAGGTTGAGAAATGTGCAGCTTTCTATCACTAAATGGATAGACAGTGCAATCCTAAGTGGGTGGCTATCCAGAGAATTGCCTCTTTCTCTTCCTTCTCTTTCCCATCAGGCCACTGTCCTCATCAATAGCAACTGAGAGGCACAGTAGAAATCTAAGGCTGGTGAAATGTATTGGGGGCGGGGAGCAGGCAGGAGTGTTCCCGCTCCCCTCTCTCGGCCCTGACAGTCAATGGGGAGTTGATATAATTTAACCACAGGGTTGTCACCGTTCCTTGAAGCTCCATTTCATGACAGAGGCGAGAGATCCCATCAAATGCTCGGGGAAACTGGGAAGAAAAGGATCTCATGTAGTCGTGACCATGAACACGTGTCTTAAGATCTAGGAAAGACGGCAGAAACCCAGCAGTGGTGAGAGAGCCAGATGGAGTAAGTAGGTCAGGGTCACTCCGCTAGTCTTGGGTTTGGACCCTGGGGTCACCAAGAGGGACAAAAAGGGGAGAGATGCTCCTGTGAGCCCAAGGCCCCAGCCACCTTGGGAGCTGGTGCGAACAGCAGCCCCTGCTCAGTCAGGGAAGCTGGGGTGGCAGGTCCAGCCGGCAGTGAGTTGACAGCCGTGTGCTCCTGCGCACGCGCGCGCAGGGCCCAGCCCAGCGCGTCTACACCTCCGTGCTGGCTCAGCCGCTCTTGCAAATCTCTTTCGTGAGTACTAAATTCAGCCACAAAAATATTTTTAGAAAATATTTCTCAGTTCATTGAGCTATAGTACACACTGTTTTCCTCTATGTATAATGGTGATAAAATATAGCAAGTGAACATGTCGTAAATATAAAGGTTCAAGTGATGTATTGAAAATAATTTTCTAACTGCTTTGTATGTATCACATACTCTAAATTGCACAGTAGGCGTGTTTATTAAACAGATTGGCTGGGAAAGTTTCAAAATAGCTACTGAGTTTACAGTATCAGTGCTATTACTGTCTTTGTGTATTTGGTAGAGCATACCGAAGTAATTAATCTTCTAATGAATGCTGATATTTTATTAGAATGAAAGCACAGATTAGCATTAATATTTTTTATCCTGGAAATCCTTTGGCAAGTATTATGAAGCCCAAATTTAGGTAACTACGAGATTTCAAACCACATGAACATGGCTCTGTTTTACGTTTTATTTTTTAACTGTTAACGTAGGCGTCTGCAGTTCCGTTCGATGGCATTTCTGCAGGACTGTATTTAGCATGCTGTAAGTACTTTTGGTTGAAATAGGCTCTGAGTCTAAATTCTCAGAAATGTTCCTGATGTATTGACCATGAAAAGCTTGTACCACGTGGCAGAAGTGAAATCATAATCTTACCCTCTTCTCGACATGGACTGGTCCCTTACACTGGCCCAGATAACAGATTTACAGTATCTCCTGGTGCTCATTTTAGATGAAGTCAAATCAACCCAATTAGTGTCTTGTTAGTAGGTCTAATGAGCCTATTTCTTTCTAAAAAGACTTGTGATCCGGACATGCTTTTACAAGAAATAGTGACCTTGGGGAATATGTAAACAAAAGACCTTTTTTCTAAGAGTTCAGGGTGTGGGGGAACTGTATAATGAAAAGAATTAGCTTACGAAAAAAGAAATTGATATTCAAAGTATTTTAGGCAAAGCCAGTCAAAATGCTTTCATGATATTTTGAGATGTAAATTTTGTCTGATTTGTATTGTTCTTTTCATTTGCCTTCTTAACTTTATATGTGACCTGAATTTTCCATAACTTGGTGACTATAGGTTGCATCTAGGCATTCCAATAAAAGCCAACCCAATGTGTGTGTGTTCATATGTTTTTTTAAAAAATAACCTCGGGCCAGCCAGGATTGCTTTTGCGTGTGAGAGTGGAGGGTGCAGATACACACAGTGCTTGGGGTATTGATTCACCTGCAACCCCGTTGGGAATATCTTCTGTTTTGTTGTTTTTCTTATGTCCGTGGCCACCAGCCAGACTGCCCTCTCAGCAGTGCACCCTTCACAGGGCACTCTCCCGTGGCCTACTTCAGAAAAATGTTAAATACACCCCGACAAAGCCAAACATTATCACTGTAAAGAAGGGGAAAAATACAGCTTGAGAGCAGGCCTCGTCCCTGTGATCCTGACAATAGGTGCTTGATTAAAACACTTGATTAGAATAATCAGCTCGGGCCTGATAGGCTCCCCGGCTCCTGGAGGAGCCTAAATCTGCGCAGAGACCCACTGACGGGGTGCTTGGTTCAGCAACTCCCGGCTGGCAGGCCAGGGCTTTGAGCTTAGTCTGAAACGGCAGCCTTCAGCACATTTGCTCTGCAGTGACAACCTCAACTCGAGAACGTGTTGATCCAACAACCATCGGGTCGCTCCACTTGGCAAACCAGTCTGTTTTTTTCTCTTCGAAATTAGCCATCTGACACGCTCACACTGGGGAAATGCAGGAAAAGGCACGCGAGTTCCTCCTTTCACTTTTCTAGACCGCTTTCCTGGAAAGTGATGTCCGAACAAAGGGAAAGAAGAACACGGGAGGTAAAAACTGCATTTAGCAGCACATTTTCTGGGCTGTCCTGCCGCCACATCCGGGGAATGCTGCACTCCGCTGATGACGTTCGCCTGACGTCACCTCACCGAGTAGTCTCGCGTGGCTTTAAGTGCCCCACCCGAACCTCAAGTCGACCCCAGTGCAAGCACTCCCGATGACGAGGAGGGAATTCTGCCCTTGATGCACAGGGAACCGGCCCACGGCTCTCTCTGCTCGCCAGCTTTGCTTCCCCCTGTCATCCTGGCCTGCTCCCAGGTGAAGTGTTTCCCTCGCAGGCTGCACAGCAGATCAGCTGAGGCGCCTTTGAAGTGGAAGGCTCCAGAAGGGGAAGCCTGGCAGGCGCTGGTCCACAGTTTGTCTGTCTGTCTGTGGCAAAACCGCACAGGCAGCGCTCCCCACAGCTCACTTGCGGTAATACAAAGGAGCAGGAGGTCCCCGGGGCCCACGACCTGCCCCCCACCAGCCTTGGGTGCTGTTAGAGCCGCAGAGCAGAGCGAGCCTGCCCTTGAGGAGCCTTGAAGGGCAGCGTGGCTCTGACCCCTCCCACACACACCAGGTCGACCTGACGTCCTTCAGCGCAGTGAGCGGATTCCAGCACCTGTCTGTCAGATGCAGCAAACTCTAGCGGCGAAGCCAAGGGGACTTAGTGACGTTTGGGTGAGTTGTCCAAGTTCACAGAAGCTGCTCAAGCCAAGGTGAGCAGAGATTTCCTATCCGCAAGTCCCTTCCACTCCGTCGTGTAGTCCAGGATGCTTCCCAGGAGGGGCCTGCGTGCTCCCTACACCCCATTTCCTCAGAGCACTTGGTCTTTCTTGGCAGAGCTGCCTTCATTTAGAGGCACAACATGCATTTTTCATAACGTACAGATGCCCGGAGGCATGTGTTTTGAGTTCCCCTCTGTCTGCTGGTATTCCTAGCTCCTCAGCCCCCTCGTCTTGGATAAGAAAGCCTGCTATGCAATGTCGACGACTTCATAATTTCTGAAAAGACTTTTAAAAGAAAAGATTTCATTTATTTATCTTTAGAAAGAAGGAAGGGGAGGGAGAAGGGAGAGAAACATTGATTGGTTGCCTTATGCATGAGCCCCAACTGGGGGCAGGGCCTGCAACCCAGGTATTTGCCCTGACTGGGAGTCGAACCCGTGACCTTTCGCTTTGCGAGTCAGGACAACGCTCAAATAACTGAGCCAATCAGGGCTGAAAAGGCTTCTAAAGAAAGACTATTGATTTGCATATATGTGCCGGGCTAGTTAGGTAGATTCTCTATAAATTACTCACCCGGCTTCGGTCATCCTACCAAACCAGGCACAAATTAGCTATATGTCATTATTACCCATTTTCATCAGGGTTAAGCCAGAGGACCAAAGAGGTAATGATAAGCCATTTGAGATTTCTACCTTCTAATTGAAATCACGTAATAAATACCCTCTCTTGCCAGCATTCTCCTTTGCTCTTCACCACCTCTGCAAGCAATGGTCTCTTGATGTCAGTTAATTACCAGTAACTTGTAGATAAATTGAGTAAACCTTTTCATTTACGAACTAGCTTAAAATTCTGTCGTGGAGAAATACAGGATTCCTAGAGTCCCATGCACAGAGAATTTACTACAAACTGATTCTAAGCCTAGAGTAACATCATTATTCAGTTTAGAGTTAATGGGTTCCACAAAGCAAATTTAATAAATCCTTCGGGGAGCTAAGCTGAGGGAAATTAAAATTAGAAGCATAAATTGTGACTTCCAGGGCAAGTCAGTGGCTTGGTTACGGTCTGGTCTCTCTGCTTATTGGGCGAGCTGTGAGTTGAGGAAGGGAAATTGCCTTCTTCCACATGCGTGCAGGGATGTTCTGAATTCCACCCACACGGCTATTTCCATACAGCACAAGCCACTGCATAAGGACCGACAGGGTTTACAAATGATCCATGGGGGCCGAATGAATTCTTGGAAATTTTCACAAGTCACCTTCATCAGTGGGGTGAGGGGATCGCAAATACCCAAGGAGTTGAAGGGATGAGTTCTTTACGTGGCCGCGGAAAGGCTGGAGATGGGACGGCTCGGTGGAAGTCCGCGAGGAGGCACACCGAACTCTGTCTTCCACCTGGAGTTCTTATCGCACGAGATTAATGACCGTATCCGTGAAGAAACCTCCCTATCTTAAATTTCCATCCAAAGTTAATTATCAGGAGATTCTCCCCCAAGATTTCTGTCTCTGCACCCAGGATGGCACTCACACTCTCAATCTCTCTCTCTTCCCCTTCCCCCCGCCTTCCCTTTCGGGGATTTATCCTGGGGGAAGCAGTCTTGGCTGCTCAGGTGTCTAATCATGTATCTTTCTCAGGCTTAGAAGAAAAACCACAGGGCTCCCTTGGTAGACCAGATGGACTTCAAATAATTATCCAGGATATCACAGGAAATGAGAGTCCTTTGTCCCTGGCTTATTTACAAAAGGTTATAAACAAGTAGATTTAAAATCTCCCGCTATGACATTATATTTCCAGGTTCCACCCTGTAGTAAAAAAAAAAAAAAAAAGATGAAGAAGCAGGCCTGGAGTTTATGCTTCAGGCCCCACTCTGACAAGCGCCCCTTGAAGAACACAGGGGACACAGGAATGGCAGGGGAGAATGTCCCGGCACTGAGGAAAGCAGCCTTGGGTCTGGGGAGAGGCGGTAGCATGGAGCACAGCATCTTCCATTAGGGTGGCCCTCCAACCCAGGGCTGCCCTTCTGCCTCCCCTCCTATCTCTGGGGATCTGGTTCCTGCAGGAATGAAAAGCCATCCTAACATCTGAGGACCCAGTGGACAGGAAATCCCAACCACGGTCCCCAGCTGAGAGGCCTTGGGGGCAGGGCCCGGTGGTACCACGTCCCTCCAGGGCACTGCAAGGTCCCAGACGCGTTCCGGAAGGGCTCCAGCGCCCCCTGGCGATGAGCATCGTTGGAGAAGCAGCCTCACCCAAAACTGCAGACACCACTTGCTCAGGCTGCCCTGGGCCCCTCTCCCTGGCCAGGCCAGTTCCACAAAACGGTTACTTCTGCTTGGTGCACCACCTCAGGCCTGCTTCTTGCAAAAATCGCTCCCATAACATTCCCCTTCATGTCAAGCAGAAGCTTTGTCAGACAATGTTCCTCCCGCTTGGCAGATCAAAATAAGGCCCTTCCTCCCAGGAATTGTCCGCCGGCTACTGGAGTTTTGCAGCCCTGAAAACAGTGATTTCTGAACTATCACATTGTTTCCCTTTTACTTTTCATGTCTGAACAGTCCTGTCACTCGGAAGAATTTCCCCGAAGGACAGATCATTTAAATTCAGAGTGGCGTTTTATTTCTGAGGGAGCCAGCCTCTCAGGCTAAGTGCTGGAGCAGCAGCCTGGAAAAGTGAACTCCCTCCTGATTCTCTGGGCAGCCGAGGCCTCGGCGGGGCCTGCCCGCCCCTTGCCCCTGCCCCCAGCGGTCTCTCGTGGGCCCAGCCCGGCACAGCCACTGGAGGAGAGAATCCAGGATTCAGCCTCATGATCCCAACTCATCACCCAGAGGAAGCAGTGGAAGCTACTTGGCAGGGGCAGCCTGAACTGTCACTTTTGGAAGCTCTAGGGGACTCATTTTTCTTACCCAAATTTTCACGGGAATAAGAAAGAAGACCAGAGTTGGCACATTAAAGCCAAAATATCACCTTAGATAAAGGCCAAGTTGGAGGAGGTAGCTTCACATAAAAAAGTGAAATAACCTACTGACAGACAGCCCTGGCCAGTGTGGCTCAGTGGATTGAGCGCTAGCCTACAAACCCAAGGGTTGCCAGTTCAGTTCCCAGCGGGCCAGGTCCCAGGCGGGGGTGTGTGTGAGAGACATCTACACATTGATGTTTCTCTCCCTCTCTTTCTCCCTCCCTTCCCCTGTATAAGTAAAAACCTTTTTTTAAAAAAAAAAAGGTAAAATAGCCACTAACTGGATGCCAAAATTGGGCAGACAGATGTACTGACAGCAGGAGCTCCAGGCTCTGCATGAGCCAGAGGGCGCTGTGCATTCTTCTCAACTCACCAGCCTCTCTCCAACCCCGGGGGCCGGAGGGCTGCGGAGAGAGGGGCCAGGCGAGAGCTCTCACACACTCTCACACGTGCATGCACGCTCACAGGTACACACACTCATGCAGACTCACACGTGCACTCACACGCAGGTGCGCACACACAAACCCTAAGAGCCTCCAGATCTCGCGACCCTGGGGTATACCTGAGGCTGCTACCGGGAGCCCGTGGCCTCCGCCACGCAGCTTCGCCTACTTGGGCCTCTGTGCAGCCCCTCGCTGCTCGGACACTGGTGGCTGTGTTTGCAGGCTCCCTGGGGAGCCTGTCCCAAAACCCAAGGGCTCCCCCATAAACAGACTTCAGCCCTAGGATTTGCGATTTCAGCCTCCAGAAATTTTACCCTTATTTCAAAAATACGCTTTTAATTTTAAAACGTTGGCCGTCTATGGTATAGAAAGAAACACTGAATTATTGAGGAGATAATCAACGACTCGAAGTCACATGGCAGGCGGCAGGCCATGGGCTCCTGGGGCACCCACGCACGGGGACACCGGGCGTGGGGGCACAGCTCCACTGGAGACAGGACCCGGGTCTCTCACCCGCCCCATCCCCTCTGCAGCCAGGGCCTGTGGGCTCCGCCTCCCGCCCCACCCCCCACGCGTGGCCCCCAGCTTTGCTCCTCCCCTGTCTCCTCTCCCCCTGGGCTAGTCCTGTGAGGATGGGAGCGAAAGCTGACTTTGTCGTTTCCACAGAAATTGCCTAGTGTCATACCCTTCTATTATTTTTTAAAGTTATAAACACAAATGTAATATTTCTCAAGAACTGGGTAAGAGACTGCACAGTGCTGCCTGCTAGAAGCTCCCCGGGGCACCACTGACCGAGGACCTACCCCCTCTGGCCCCACCCATGGCCTTGGGCTAGAATCCCCACTCTCCTCTGCTCCTTCCTGTCTTCCTTCACCCTCATCAGGAGGGGTGCCCCGAGAAAGGCACTGCCCTCCCCGAGGATAATGAGGCCCTGGGGTCCCCATGCACCACCCCATCTCCCTCCCTGGGCACCTCACCCCGCGAAGCCAGAGGGAACCCTCAGAGGACCAGGGCCTGAGGATCCTTTGATTACCCTCGTTCCTTGGTTGGCAAAGCTGTCAGTTGTGGATCTTCGCACCAGTTCAGTTCCTTCACCCGCAGGGACCAGGCATCCAGGGAACCGCTTACCACCTACCTTCCCACCCCCCGGGCTCTGGATACAAAGCTGCAACCAACACAGGGAGACAAACTAAACTACTCGGAGGGGCAGAGGCTGTCGGAACGGTTGAAAGACAAGCGTCCCCTCCCTGTTCTAATGAAAGCGAGGTACCAGCCACCAAGCCCACAGCCCCTCGGGCCAGCTCTCCCCCAGGCTGGGCCAGGCCCTGCGGTCTCCCCTCCGCACCTGCAGCCCCTACAAGGCCCTTTCTCTGATGCCCTTGGGCCCAGGGGTGACGCCTGCAGACTCACCAGGCCACACTCACCTATAACCGTGTCCCTTCTTATGAGTGCTGTCCTTGACAGAGCCTGTCCTGGCTGACAGAAGGAAGGGCCCACTCTGCAGCCCCTCAGCCCACGCCCACACGGGAGCGGCTGCAGGCAGGTGGGCGCCCTTCCCACAGGCCCCAGCTCTCACGGAAAGTGCCACACCCCATGGACAGAACGTGGCCTGTGGCCGGCCTGTGGGCAATTCTGCAGTGGGAACGGAGCCTGTGCCTCGGCCTGGTCCTCCTTCTCCTCCTGGGAAATGGCACCACCGTCCTGCCTGTCACGCAGGCTGGAGTTCTCAGCGTCACCTGGTCCCCTTCACCAAATCAGTCACCATGTCCTACAGATTCCTTCCATCAGGCTTGGGGGCGCACTCAGACCCGTTCCCTCCGTGTCCCCGCAGCCAAGGCCTGTGCCCCCCTCCCCAGCCCCGGCAGGGCCCCACACTCCAGCCACATGGCCCGCCAGCTTTCTCCCCAGCGGAGCCTCTCAGTCCCTGTCCCTCCCAACTGCACACAACTCCGAGACCCGCTGCGGGTTTCCCGGGGTTTCCCAACTGCTCTGAGCCCCCGAGTCTCTCCAAGCCCCCCCTCAGCCCCGATCTCCTTCCCCAGGAGGGAAACTGAAGATGGTTTAAAATAGAGCAAATCGAAGAGCAGAGGCTGATGCAGTGTGGCTCGGCAGGACTCACCGGGAGGCTGCTCCCCCGCCCCACAGAAGGCCTCCCCCCAGGCAGGTGGCCTCCCCACCCGCCTCCTCCTGCCTGTTCCCGTCCCCCAGACTTGCATCCAGCTGGTAGGGATGATGTTCAGACTGCAGGCAGCTGGCAGGGCTCGGGAGCCCTGAGGAGGGGGCGCAGGTGGGTTTAGAACCAGCCCTGCGGACTCAGAGGCCGCCCCCTGGACCATCCAAGGATGCAGGTCAAGGCAGACCTACAGGCCCTTCTGTGAGCCCAGGACCCAAGAAATGGGGGATTGGGGGGCGGCAAGGGGTGGGAGTGGGGCTCGGAGTGCCAGAGAAAATGCAGGATGCCCAGTTAAAATTGAATTGCAGGAGAGTGGTCTGTGACTTATTGCATTAAAACCATTTACACACACTTACACACACTCACACACACTGGACAGCTCTTTCCCAGGGGCCCGTCTGCCTCCTCCCTTGGCCCGGGTCCCTGTGCCACAAGGGGAGCCTGACACAGCAGCTGGATGGCGCTTTCTGGAGAATCAGCACAGGCCCCCGGGGCCCCTGGCCACCTCTGTCCGGGGTGGCCGTGCTGGGGCTCTCTCCTCATCCGCTGGTCTGTGGGGCAACTCTTGACCTTCTGGGCCTGTGGCAGCTTCTTCTATTCAGGTAAAGGCTCAGAACACCCGTCCTGGATCTGCCCAGCCCGAGGCTGTCACCCCTCATACCTGTGGCATTCCTCAGAGAGGGGGACGCAAAGGCTAGAGTGCTCCTTCTGCGGCCACTGCAAAGGGCTGATCTCACTAGGAGAGAGTCGGAGGGGCGGGTCTGGGAGGCACGGAAGATGCTCTGGTCTTTCCAGGCTCTGTGGAGCATTCCAGGGCCTGGGTGCCTGCGGGCCTCAAGAGCCAGCTGTGCCACCACTGTGTGTGTGACTTTTGTCAAGTGCCAGGACGTGACTGTGACACGCCCTGACATAATCAACAGCACATTTTCACATAAAGAGGAGCAGCTCCTTGCGGAGTAATGTGCTCACACACTTCCGCTGCGGCCCCATCCTCGGTCAGGATGCTTTGTCCAGGGACAGACTGTCAGCCTCTGATGGGGAAGCGACAACTCAGCCTCCCCAGAGGGTGGGTCGGGCACAGAGACACCCTTCCTCGCACTGGACAGAAGCAATGTAGGGGAACTGCTGGTCCTCAGACCAGAGAGAGCAGGGCAGCAGAGGAGGCTGGCAGATCCTGACACCAGGGAGACCCCAAATAACAGAAACAGTCTTTGTCATAGCCAAGTATGGGAGAGGGTGGGGCGGGCAGAAGGAGCTGCGGGAGGGCTCCGGGGTCCTCATGTCTCTGTGCCGGGCCCTCCCGGGTATTCATGACAAGCCACCCACATGAGAAAATGCAGCTGAAGCCGGAGAGTACAGAGCCTGAGACAGAAGAGAATTTATTGTTGTAATCAAATACAGCTTACAGTCAACTTCATCTGACACACATATAATGATAGGCAGAATCATTACTGTGCAGTTGGCACTTAGGCCTAAATGGTAATCAATTTGCCTAAATGGCTGCAATTAGCATGCCTTTTCCGTGACACAGAGCATGTCTGGGCCGGCTGAGGGGGCCCCGGGCCAGCGGCATTGCCAACTGTTCCCCGGGCCCATGAGGCCCCAAGCTTCCCGCTCCTGGGAAGGGGATCCCCCAGAACTTAACCTAAAAGCTATCGACTCTCCTTTCTTTGCTTCTCTTCAGAATGTTCCTGAAGTGTCTAAGAAAAAAATGTCACTTAAGGGAAGGCCACCTGTGCACCAGTCAGAGCTACGGGGTCCTCAGTGCCTCCTTTAATCAGAGCGCTTACCTAGCACCCAGCGCTGGGCCACGAGCGGCGGACTGGCCACCGTCCCCGGCCCTCCTCAGCCCCATTTATTTGTTAGGACAGTCGTAGAGGAATTCCAGGTGGTGAGCCACAGAAAACAGGTGGTAGAAAGCATTTTATACTTGGCCTTTTAAGACATCTATTATCTTTTTTAATCTTTTGTATTGAGAAAGAGAATCCAAGGCCATATCAAAATTTCCAAGGAAAGTTGTTTTTAGACCCTCCCTCCCCAACATCAGACCTCCTCCTGTGCTGTGTCCTCTTTGCCCCGCCTCTTAGAGACCCAGAGCTTCTGTGCAGCCCTCTGCCCAGCCTGCCCTCCCCGGCCCCCACCTGCCCAGGCCCCCTCCCCGGCCCCCACCTGCTCAGCCTGCCCTCCCCGGCCCCCACCTGCCCAGGCCCCCTCCCCAACTCCCACCTGCCCAGGGCCCCACCCCAGCTCCCACCTTCTCAGGCTCCCCTTCCTGGACCCCACTTGGCCCTCACCTCCCTCACAGAGTCCTGTGATCCCCAATTACTTTTTTCTCTTTCTCCTTCTCAAAATTCCCTTTCTCCTGAAGGTGATCCTGAACCAGGAAGTCTCCCAACAGTCCACTTTTCTATGTTCTTAATAAAGAAACAAAGCAAGGGTTTATAAGGATACATCTCCATTTCTTCCTCTTGACCTTTCTTGTTCTTATTCCCATCCGTTTCTTCACATGAGAAACACGAATCCCTCGGAGCAATAGAGTTTTACCATCTTTAAAACTGGCCCTGGCACCCTGACCAGGCATTGGAATCGTCGGCCACTGAACAAAATCCCGAAACCTGGCAAAGGGTGTCCATGGGCACCTCGTGTCCATCGGAACCTCTTCCCTGACCTCCAGATGCCGGAGAGCTCCTCCGGCCTCCAGACAGGCAACCCTGAGGCCAGCTGCCTGTGTTTGCAGGAGCCAAGACGCCAGCTGGCTCCTGTCAGGAAACGGTCATTTCAACAGAGAGAATTTCACGCGGGGAATCGGCCATGTGGGTAAGGGAGGGCTGAAAGGAAAAAAGGAAGGCGAGGGACACCAGGGTACAAGAAGGTAAAAGAAGCAGGTGTTATCTGTAGTGCGAGGGGGACCACGCGGAGGGGCTGGGGAAAGGGCCTGGCCCACAGCACCGGGGCGCAGCTCCGAGCTGCGGTGGCGCCCAGCTATGCCTGGTTCTGGGGGCGTCCACAGAAGCTGGCAGCTGGAACGAACTGCCGCTGCCACCAGAACAGGACAAGGTGCCTCTGCTGACAGAATCAGGTGACAAACCAGAACCAGGAAGTCCCTGTTCTGGCACCCAGGGGGCCCTTCCTGCTGAACTAACAAGGGTCCCCCTGCAGAGGAGAAATGAATCCACGTGCAGAGCCCTGGCCCAGCAGCACGGAGCGGGGAACAGGAGACTGGTTTGGGGGCGGAGAGGTAAGTGCCTGGAGCACGCACTGTGTTTTCAATGGCTCCCCTTCTTCACGGGTGGCATCGTCTACCGGAAAGCCAAGGGCTTCCTTCTGCCAGAAGCTTGCAAAACACCATCATACAAAAAGATCCTTCCCAGGAAACGTGTGTTTCAAACCGAATCTGCACACCGAGGTCATTACAAAATTCTGTTGTCTGATGTCCTCTGTGTGCACTGTACTGGCTCAGGTGTGAGCAAGAGGGTGACGGAGGCTTGGAGGGCAGGACACTCGCTGGGCTCCAGACCTGTTTTCCTCTGCGGGCTGCTGGCGTTCCTGGAGATGCCTGCCTGCACCAGGAATTCCTCAGTCCCTGCCAGTTGGTTCTGCACTGCCCCGGGTCCCCAGGGCGTCCCACCTGTGTTTATTCCTGCACCATCTCTACCTTCTCTTTCTTCTACTCATTCTATGAGCACTCAAGGCACTTGTCCCCGGGACCCTGAGGCAGAAACTGGACCAGCACTCCCCCTAGTGGCGGTCAATGAAACTCCTCAAATCCCCTTCCTAGAGAAGGGCTCAGCCAACCTGAAGTAGGTGCTTGTATTCCCACTTTACAGATGGAGACATTGAGTCTTAAAAGAGGCTAAAGACACCTGGGGTGACCTCAGGGCCATGCCAGTGTCCTTCATATTGCCTGAGTCCTTCAGCGTTTTTGGCAAAGCAGTGACACTGTAGGAAGCTCAGACTGGCCCTGGGCTCTGAGTCCCAAGTGCCCGGATCCAGGAGGCGAGGCTACAGGCATATAAAAGCTTAACCACTGAAGCCCTGGCTGGCGTGGCTCAGTGGGTCGAGCACCAGCTTATAAACCAAAGGGTTGCTGGTTTGATTCCTCAGTCAGGGCACACGCCTGCGTTGCAGGCCACAGTCCCAGTAGGGGGCGCTTGAGAGGCAACCACACATTGATGTTTCCCTCTCTCCTTCCCTACCCTCTCTCTAAAAATAAATAAGTAAAATTTTTTAAAAAATCTTAACCGCTGACCTGAAAAATAACCATACTTCTTCCCTAACAAATCCCTTTACTCCACTCAGCTCGCCCCAAAGCCAAATTCTCAGAATACTGAATTAATCTAGAAAATTCTCTTTAAACCCAAGGGTGAAGAAACCTCACATTCCTGCATGGAATGTTTGTTCTTTTAGAGCACTTTTGAATTGCTATCACAATTTGGAATGGAGACGGGATCTGTATTTTTTGCTTTAGCCTCAGTCTTCAGTGTGGCCTTTTTTTCTAAATTGCGGCAAAATCTACATAACGAGACGTTTGCCACCGCTAAATGTGCAGTTCAGCGGCCCGACGCACGTCCCCACTGTCCTGTGACCATCGCCCCGGCTCAGCTCTGGCCTGGCTTCCCTCTCAGAGCCCCGGCTGCCCCGCCCTGTTTCTGGAATCCACCTTCCTCCAGCCAACAATGCCCCTTCTTGCTGACTTCCGGGGCCTCTCGGAGCAGCTGCACGCTTTCTCCGTTTTCCATCCCATCCACTCCACTCGGTATGGATCAGAAAAGGCAGAGCGCCTCCTTTGGCTGTTCCCGCACCTTCTGAGGAAGGAGAGAGCAGCCAGAGCCTGTGCTTCTGCCCAGCAGAAAGCACAACAGCTGTGCACAGGGATGGAGCCCCGCCTCTCTCTGGGGCACCCTGAGACAGGGCCTCACCAGACTCAGGCGATGATCCAGCAGCGAGGGACACGGCCCACCTGAGGCCGGGACAGCAGAGCCCAGGTGTGGAAAGGTGAGGCCACAGCCTCAGGTAGCTGCTGATAAGGGTTTTTTTTTTTTTTTTTTTTTTAACAAGTGCTTGGAAACAAAGTGTCGTGGATAGTTGACTTGTTCCTCTGATTAGAAATAAGAACAGGCTTTTTTTCTTCATTCTCCAGGGTGGCCACTTTGGGAAACTACCATCAAGTGATTAGTGAGACAATTACGGTTGCGACCCGGCACGAAGCAGGCGCCTGTGCTTAAGTGCAGGGAGCGTTTTCCCCCGGACTCCGCTGTTTATCGATCCCGTGTCCCCTCCTTTCCGCCCTAATGAGTCATAGTTTAAGCCTGTCTGCATGATTTATAGAGAGGCTCACGGACACCTATTATTTAGCTCCGGCTCTAGAGCAAACACCCCAGGGACCCGTCGCCGGCCTCGCTCCCCATCACTGCCACCTTCCCGGACCCTGAGTCAGGCAGCAGAGGAAAAACGGTCGGGAGAGAGGGGCCAGGAGCAGGAGACCAGAAGCAGGGGACCAGGACCAGGGCTCCCTCCCTGGCACCGGCTGGGGACCCTGCTCCGTTCCGGCAAGTCCCTTCCCCCACTGGGAGTATCCCCTTCCACCGCCACTACTCCAGACTGGCTTGGGGGACGATATTAATAACAGTGATTGTGTGCCTTTTTTTTCTATGCACTTATTACCAGTGCTTTATGAGTGCTTATTATTAATAATAATAATTTAGTGCAGACTTTACTGCTTTTGTGTTACAGTGAGTACCTGGATTCTAATTATCTGTCTTATTTTAATATTTATGGAATTAATCAAACTTTTTAATGGAAAATCCCACAATGAAATTACCGCACGCACGCTTCGGTGAAGATAGATGCGGCCTGCGGTGGGAAAAGACAGCTCGGCTTTATTAACACGACTGGGAACCCGCACGCAGGCCGGTGACCGCGTGGGGCGGGGCGGGCTCTGGGCGGCGCTGGCAGCACCCCATCACCAGGCTCCTCCGCCACTCCTGCGCTAACTGACGGGTTTGTGCCGGCCCGCTCGCCAAGGCCACACTGTGGGCTGCAGCGACTCCGCCCGCTCTGCCGCCCAGAGCCAATGGGCGCTGCTGGCTGGCTGACCTCCCTACGGCGGACGGGAAGCAGAGCCAGAGTCAAGCTCCGGCTGGAGACGCTGGAAGATGCTCCCTGTAGGCTCCAGGCCTCAGCCGACGCACACCCATGGGTGCCTTGGAGCTTCACTGACGTTGGCCAGGTCCGAAAAGCCATCGCCAACCTTATCTCAAACCTGGAGGAGCAGCTACCTGGTTCCCTAAAATCCCACTGAGATTCTGCAGCTCCCGAGGCCTCTCCCGCGGCCTCTGCTAGAGTAGGAGGGGGTGCCAGGAGCCTCTGGTTACACATGCGGGCCACCATTCGCCAAGAGCTCACCCCTAGCATGCCCTGTGGGACGTGCTTTCTGCGTGCTCCTGAACATACGTTCTATAACGCCCAGTGTATCGGGCACTGTTATTACCGTATTTTGCCGCGTATACTGCGCACCCGCGTTTTAGAGCTACCCATGTATAATGTGCATCCTTATTTTTCCTTTAAAAATTTAGGCAAAAAAGTGTGCATTATACACGGCAAAATACGGGTCCTTCCTTTCACAGAAGCAAACCGAGGCAACACGGGTTAATCAGGTGCCAGGGTGGCAGGAACTGCCGGGCCTAAACACCCAGCTCTGAACCCGGGCGATGCGGGGAGGCCAGCCTCCCTGAGGACCCGCTGAGCCTGCGGCAGTCACCGGCTTCCCAGAGCCCCCTCTCAGCAAGTCTTCCGTCATGGCATCGGGATCCTGGGCTGCCCTTGTTTCCAAAGAGTCGCACTCCTAGAATTCCGCGGGCTCTTTTCCATCTAGATGTTCCCCTCACTCTGCTCGCCCTGCCCCCAACACCTCCAGGAAGGAGCCACGGCTGAGCGGCAGGGCAGGGCCAGGCCACCTGAGCAGGACCACGTGGGCAGCCTGCAGGAGCCCGAGGCCCAGGCCACACCTGCCACCCGTGAAGTGCCGGGGACCCAGGCCGCTGTCATTTTTCCTTGAGACATCAGATGAGAACAGCCACAGGAACCTTCCAGATGATTCCAATTTGCAGCGAGGGCTGTTCTCAGTTCTGACTTCTTACTGGGGAGCTTTTAAAAACACCCACCTTGGGTCCAGCCCCCAGAGACACCGTCGAGTTGGCCTGGGGAGACTGTTTAAGGGCTGTGAGAACGGGCATGGGTTTTTTGAAGCTCCCGGGACGTGTTAGTGAGCCATGAGCGCGGAGGTGTTCCAGCTTAGCGTGAGAACTTTTGTCTGAAAAGAACCCTAAGAAGTGGCTCCTCCTTCCACAGCTCCCACGCTACTGTCCTTGTATGTCGGCTCAAAGGTCACCCTCTCAGAGGGCCTCTCTGGGTCCCCAGCCCAGACACTCCCCACCAACGGTAGCCCCGCCCCCCGCCACTGGGCCCAGTGTTCTTGTCCTTGTAGCATGTTTCACTGTACTGAGTTGACTAGTGTCCCCGGAAAGTCGTGTCTACCCGGAAACCGTGAAAATGACCGGATTTGGAAATCGGGTCTCTGCTGATGTGACCGCACGAAAATGATGTCATCCTGGATTAGAGTGGGCCCTTCCAGAGACTGGTGTCCTTACAAGGGGATGGAAATTTGGACGCAGAGACCTACAGAGGAGACCGCCAGTGACCACGAGGCAGAGGTCGGAGTGATGCACCCACACGCAGGAAAACGCCAAGGATGCCGGGCACGTGGAGACGCGGGCTCTGGGCCGGGGGGCGGGGCGGGGGGCGGGTTGGTTGCTCCTGGAGCCTTCAGAGGGCGCGGAGCCCAGCCAGCACCGTGTTTTCAGACTTCCCGCCTCCAGAACTGGCGGACAATAAATTCCAGGTGTTTCAGACCACGCAATCAATGGGATGGTGATTTGGTACTAAAACGGTCCCCACGTGTACTGATGGGTCCATCTATTCTGGAGTCTGCCAGCGCACGGCCCTGCCCCCCACCCCGCTAGCACGCATGTGCTGTAAGGTAAGGGGCCCGCGTCGCTCTGTTCGCTGCTCAGGCCCCAACACCTACAACCGCACCTGACAAGTAGCTGTGCTCAAAACTTTCACACCAGTGAATAAGTAAAAAAATATGTATATATGAAAGGCATAATCCTGCCTCCAAAGCCCAAAGGTGAAGCTCTGTTCAGACCACGTGGGACATAAAGGGAAATCTCTTCAATGTGGCCCTTGGTACAAGAGGATCATTGCTCCGAGCACCACGTGTGGATGCTGTTGTTTGGCCTCTAAATGGGCCTGTGAAGTAGATGCTGTGATCATCCCCATTTTACGATGAAGTAACTAAGGGTCAGAGGTGAAGTCAGGGGCCAGAGGGCAGAGGTCACACAAGCGTCAAGTGAAAAATGAACCCAGGGCCCCGTGATTCAAGCAACCCCAAGTTTTCCAAGGAGGGGCCTGGCGCCCAGGTACTCACTCCGGTGCCGCCCAGACGCACCCCCAAGACCCAGGCTGAAAAGTTGCGGACCTTGGCCTTGACACAAAAGTTTCTCCAAAGTCCTCTTCCCTCCCCAGTATTTCTATCTCCCTTCCGATCACTCCTGGAATTAGAGTTGCAGAACTAATTTATCAAGGGCCCTGGAGGCTTCAGAAAGATCACCTAAAGAGGACAAGTCCAAATTAGAAATGTTTATCTTGTTTCAGGTGACTTCCTGTGTCAGCTCTTCCTAGCAATGATTTTTTTAACGGATAGAGAAGTTGGGCGAAACTCGTCGGCATTAATGTCCCAGATGAGGGGGCGGCTGAGGTGCCACAGAATAATGATGCTTGCTTGCTTGCATTTTTGTTTTAATTTGGAAAAGAGGGGGAAAGTCATACTCTCCAGTGAAGCAGGGAAATCGGATTCCTGCTGATCCTTCCCAAAGATTTGGGGAACCCCGGGGCTCCGGTCCCTCGGCGCCCCGGAAGCCCAGCCAGTTCGGTCTGCAGACCACTGACGCTGACGGGTCCCTTCGCCCTGTGCCGACCCCTGAGCTCACTGCTGCAGCGGCTGTTCTGTGACGGACCCTTACCGTGCCTCTAAATTATTCTGACGTCGTTCTCCTCTTCCCCTCTGCTGAAATCCAGTTTTAATTAATTTTCTGTAACTAGCCAATTGTCCTCTGGTTGTTCCCTTTCCAAAACATGTTCATCACCAGAGCCCCCTTAGTCATAAGTGCCAGTTACAGACTACAGTCAATATCCTGACAGCCCCGGACACTGGAGACACCCACCAGGGCCCACCTGCCACACCAACGACCTGCTCCTTCCCCATCTCATCTCCCACCTTTCCTGTCTTGAAACGCCACCCCTGACCAGGGGTCAGTGACCCACCCCATCCAATTCATTAGCCCTCGAATCAAGCAAGGTGAGAAGTGAAGAGAGGAGGACAGAAAATGGGGAGAGGATGAGACACAGGTGAAACAAAAGCAACAATAGGAACGTCTCTTCTAAGTGAAGTCAAGGAATATGCCCATTCTTGTCTGGGGAGGTAAGAATCAAA
Source organism: Trachops cirrhosus (assembly GCA_028533065.1). Lineage (NCBI taxonomy): Eukaryota > Metazoa > Chordata > Mammalia > Chiroptera > Phyllostomidae > Trachops > Trachops cirrhosus. The sequence continues at coordinate 78,533,035 of CM052548.1, read as the reverse complement.
GAGGTTGAATGGGTAAAGATGCCATGTGCGTCTACAATGGAACACTATTCAGTCACGGGAAAGAAGGAGAGCCAGCCATTTGCCACAACGTGGGCGGGACTTGAGTGCACTATGCTGAGTGCGATAAACAGAGAAGGACGAAGAGTGCACAGCATCACACATATGTGGCATCTAGAAAAGTCCAACATGTAAAAACAGAGAGTAGAATGGTGGTTACCAGAGTGGGAGGGGGTGGGGAGTTGGGGGACTCCCCAACTCCTATTTAAGGGTACAAACCTGCAACCAAGTGATGAATAAGTCCTGGAGATCTAATACACAGCCCACATCCCTTCACAGAGGCCTCCCTCCTCTGTGTCTGTGTTCAAATGTCCCCTTTTTGTAAGGACACCGTACCCAAACCAAGGCTTGGCTGCCTGCTGCCACAAAAGCCACACTCATGAGACCGGTGCTAGTGTGAAGGAAAGAGGTTTATTCAAGCGCCAGCCCCCTGAGAAGATGGGGGACTCTCATCCCGAAGCCCATCGCCACATCTCCGTACTAGCCGAGGTTTTTGTAAGGAAGAGGAGGGAAAGCGGAACAAAGAGATCAGGGGGAGGGGGTTGAACAGTTCTCCACCAGCTGACCAGTACAGCCTATTCTGATAAGGACCTTGAAACTGGTCAAGCGATGGTCTGGTGTGCATCCTCCTGGTTTTCGTTTGAAGGTCAGCAAATCTCCCGAAGCCGGGGAGACGGAAGGTCTGAGTCTGTATCTTTTGAGCAATTGGTTCCTAGGATTTTTATGCAAACATGCTGTTTAGATAAACAAGCTCCCTATTAGTCAGAGTCAGCATATACAGAAAGAACTTCAACAGAATGGTGGGGGTCACAATTCCCCACAGTTACCACACCAGTCATATTGGATGAGGGCCCACCCATATTGCCTCCTCTTAACTACATCTGCGATGACCCTATAACCACATTAGGTCACATTCCAAGGCACTGGGAGTGAGGACCTCGACATGCCGGTTTTTTAGGGGGCACAACTCCACCCATAACAAGGAGCTTCTAGACCCTCGCCGTAGGCCCCCCAGGCCCTTCCAGCCCCGCCGCAATGTGCTCCATAAGAGTTAAGTCTACTCTTTCCTGCTCAGAATTAGCATCCCTCCCGCCAGTGGGCAAGACTTGCTGTCCTGCTGGTCTGGCCCACCCGCACAGCTGCCCCCAACACCTGCTCCCCAGCCCAGTGCGCACTCGGGCCCCACCCGTCCTTCTCTGCAGGTTCGGCTGCTCTCTGACAGATCTCCTGGTTTTAAGAAATGGAAGAGTATTGACTCATTCAACAATTACTCATTGGACACAGTACTGGTTTTAGAGTGCATATATTAACACAATTCAATAAGGACAGTGCAGACTTATGTGTGTGTGAATGAACACGAATCCACTCTCCAGGTGACTGGGCGGGGGGTGGGGGAGGGGCTGGCATTCCCAGGACTATGATCAGGGGTCCACCCTTTGGAGGCAGAGAGCCCATGCTCTGGTTACCTCTGTACCACAGGGTTCATTCGTTGGCTTTGGGGTCTTGGAAATTGTTTTCCCTTGTGACGTCGGGGGTGCTGAGGCTACGGGATTGCCTAGAAACAGGCCCGCTGCACTCACATGAATGGTGTGTGGAAGTCTGTGATCCCCAGACTCCCTTTTCGGGACAGACTGAGGTCTGGAATTCTCACCGGTCTGGGCGTGCCTGCCTTCCACCCCGAAGACAGTCGACAGAGAATGTGTCGTTAGATTCACCCAGAAGGTTATTGATTCTACCATCAGACCATTCTTATGTGTTTTGGCGTGAAACTCTCCTGAAGGGCAATGAGCAGAAACTCCGCCTAGCCCGCCGGGACAGGGGTGTATTTGTGTGGGGCCTGCTAATAACCGACAGCGACCAGCTGGAGACTCACTCTCCGGATAACACACTGCCTGGTAGGGAGGGCAGGAGGGCAGATGCACAATTCCCCACAGCGGTGGGATGCTAGCGATATTTTCCAGAGTGCGGGCTAATTGATTTAAGCTGGAAACAATGATTTAGATAGAATGCTTACTGTCTGCCAAAGCGCTAGCTTTTTGTTTGCAGGCCTCGATGGATGGACAAAGGCCAGCCACGCCAGGAATTAATTGTGTGGCCATCCAGCGTCCGTGCCCCTTGGATGCTGTCTGGGCCATAGGGGCCCCTGGGGCAGTCCCCGCAGCCCCCTCCCGGGACCCCTGCAGAGAGGTCAGCATTGTGCTCCCGGGGCACAGGAAAGGGGCCTGTGTCTGCCTCTCCCAAAGCAGAGGAGGAGAGTCCATCACTCCCCAGCTAACGTGGCCATGGGTGTGAAGTCCAGGAGGCCCTCGTCCCGCCTTGCTCAGAGAGAGCAGGAAGAAATGGCCGTGCCCATGCTGCGCTGAGAACATCACGTGGCCCGTGGAGAGAACAAGCGAGTCTCCTCTGCCAGGCAAGTCATGAGCCGGAGCCTCGAGCAAGCGGCCCCTCGCTGCCCTGGGATTATATGGGGTGTGGGGTGGAGCAGGTGCTCTCTCCAAATGATCAGTTGGCTTCTCAGACTTTGCACACTTTGAATGGGTCCACCTCCCAACCAATCCCTTCCTTCTCCAGGCAAGACTGACACATGTCTTTGGTCCAGCATCCCCCACTGGGACTTCTATTTTGACTTCCATGGAACTGTGCCTGCCTTCCCCTGATCCCACCCCCAGTGTGGAACAGAAGCAAGGGGCAGGGGATTTTTCTATCCGATTATCTTGCTAGCTTTTCATACACTCAGTATAAGAACCACCCTCTGCCGCCCTTTGGCCAATGGGAGAGATTCCCCAGTGCTCTGGACACACTGTCTACAGGCAACATCGATCTTTCCCATTGATGAGAACACAGCTAGTAAAATGAGATACAGTTAACTTTTTCCACCAGGTTATTCCATTGCTCTAAATTTTTCACAAATCACTCTACCTCAGAGGATGCCACAGGGGCTTGGGTCAGACGCCCTGGCCGGTCCTTTGCACCAGGAGCACACCAAAGCCAGTCTGTCTGTCTGTCTGTAGCACGGCACTGAGCCACGCCCCACATCCCTGTGCCCTTTACACCAGGGAGAAGAAATCCAAACGGCGCTACTGCTCGCCGAGCACGTGAGGACTTCCTGCCCTGGGTTCCCTTTAGATGTCCAGGCTTTGGCCCCCTTCCTGCCCTGTGAGCGGCCCTCTTTCACGGAGGATGGCCCTCCGAGGGTAAGTCACATTGGTCAGGCTCTCGGCCGCCGCACTTTTGTGATTAGGGAGCATTTCAAAGTAATTAAAATGTTGCGGTGGACGTCAGGGCTTCCGCTGGGCCACTGACAGGCCCACAATTAGGTCCTTGGATGGCTTTAGTCCTTCCATGTGTCGACGTAAGAAACATCCAGACCTACAGAGAATTTGTATCAGTGTATTAGAGCCGAACTGATGTAAGCAACCGCAGGTAAGCAACATCTCAACAGGCCGAGGCCATGCTCCAGAGATGGCCGCTTTGCACCTCACTTTATACGTCAGAATCAAAGGAGGAGAGGTAAGGGGGTTACGTGAAGTCCATTGCTGATGGATTAGGGAGGCAGGAGAAAGCAAAATGGACAGACAACTTCTTTTACGTCGGTGGGTACAGGGCAGGTAATGTTGGCAGTGGACACAACGCCAGCCACAGTGAGGGGTTTCGTCGTCTTCGCTCTGACGCAGAGATGGTGCGCTGAAGTGTCTGGAAAAGGAAATCCCCCTGACGTCCCAAAGGTGCGTTGTCCTGGATGCAAAATGATGATAGGCAGGCTCCGGGAAGGTACAGATTGCCCTTTGTCAGGGAAGAGAGCAGCGTAGCACGTGACTAGCACAGGACTACCCACCACGACTCACTTCTAGTTAGAGGGTTTTGATTTCCGACCATCCTATGTGGACACTTTCGGTCTCTGGGTTTCTCAGGCTGCCACAAAGCCCCCCTGTGCTTGTCTGGTTTAGCAGGTGGCCCCTATTCCCTCCCTATGTGACAGGTTGCAGTGGGAGGGCACAGGGGGACATGAGCAGGGGAGACTCGCCACCTCTTATCTCCACCCACCGTCCAGGAAGGACTGCTCGGCGAGCCAGAGTCCCGGACGCCTCCCGGATGCTCCTGGGTGAGCCTCTGCCCCCAAATCATATACTGAAGCCCTAGCGCCCCCCCTACCCCACCGGCACCGCATACGGCCTTATTTGGAGATAGGGCCCTCATAGAGGTCATGAGGGTGAATCCCCAGCGCCACACGGCTGGTGTCCTTGTAGGAAGAGGGACTGTGGGCAGAGGCAGACAGGCATGTGGGAAGGTGCCTTGGAGAGCCTCAGGGAGAAGACGCTGTCTAGGAGACAAGGGGAACACCGGGAGCAGAGCCTCCCCACAGCCCTCGGAAGGAAAGAGCACTGGGCACACCCTGATTCTTTTTCACTCCCCGCCCCCTGAAGTGTGAGAGGATGGGTTTCTGCGGTTTCGGCTGCTCCGATGGTGTCCTTTGTCACAGGGGGCCACCACCGCCTCTCAGGGACCATCCCCAAGGCCGGCTCTCCACCGTATTTCACTCACTGTTCTTCACATACAGAGTTAAATAGTAATAATAATGATGATGATGATAATGATAACAGAAGGTGAAAAGAAAGGACAGTGATGAGCACTAGGAAGAAGGCGGTCAGACATCAGCTGGACTTCAGCTGAGCTTTACTCCGAGTTGGGGGAAGCCCCAAAAATCTAAATTCAGGATTGATTCCAGAGAATTGACATGTAGCCATATTCAAATACAGCTGCTCCCAGTGGTGGCGGCCTGGGAAGAATCCACCCCCTCCCAGGACGGGGTCCCTTTACATAGGGGGTTAATAGTAAAACCACCTGGTGGGTAGTCAGGTGGACCACCAGGAAGAACAACGGGCTCCTAAGTTCACAGATAACATCAGGCAGTTATCACACACAGTCAGTACTCACTGACCTCCTTCCTGGGAGGCACACCCTCCTGGGGTGGCATTCGGGTTTTCTGCGTAGTCAGCCTGAGGCCTCAGAGTCGGTTAGAGAGTCACAGGAGGTTGAACAGAGAGCCCCACCTTCCCCAGATGCTTCGGTTGCATCTTTAAGTACGTTCTCCCACACTAAACAAAGCGGCAGGTGAGATCCAGGGCACCCCACCTTCCCGGCCCCCAAATCAAAGCCTTCGTGAAAGCAGTATCGAATTATTTGAATCTGAATAATACATGTTGCGAAACCAAACGGATAATACAAGTTTCAAATTCCCCAGAAATTGTCCTGTCTGCCTGGGAGATCTAACTACTGCTACTTTATTTATATCCCTGCATCAAAAAAAAAAATTTTTTTACCCACCCAGTTCACAAGGAAGCAGCTTCTCTCCCTAACAGGCGGATGCTAATGTACTTTCTGCCCCACCAGCCTGTTTCCAGAAAGCGTTCTCAGTCTTTGACAGGTAGGAAATTTGCATTTCCATTAGTGAGGCCTTTGTCAATTGTGAGTCGTCAAAGCCCCAGAAGAACAGGGTTGGGGAAACGCATTGTACTTTAAAAAGGAGACTTTATTCCGCGGTTTAACCGAAGGTACCAAAGCAGATAAAGGCAGCTGAGCGGCTGGGGGCTGCTGAGAATCCTCACTCACAATCCGGAGAAACATTAATGCAGGGGGTTGTCACTGGACCAGCAGAGACAAGGCACGCCTGAAAGGGACTTCACCAGTTTGCAATTGACCGTGTTTAGCATTTAAATGATCGGCTGTTGGAGGGTGACCAGGGGCATTTGACGCTGCCAGCCCGGGCCCTGCCAGTGTTTTCGAGGGCTCCATGGGCTGAGGCCATCATCTGATTGCTTAAACTTGCTCCTGGCTCCAGTAGGGCTGGGGGTGTGATTGGTGTGCTTGATTTGTTTCACGCTTGCTGTCCGTAAAGTCACGAGGCCGGAGGAAGATAAAAAAAAAAAAGCTCCAGAATCCCCAGCAGCGGGATGAGGGTGTAACACGCTGCTTCATTTGTTCGCATGTTTGCGCTTCAAACTCGGTCCCAAATGCTTGCCAGAGCACGCAGGGGACAGATAGCTCTGCCCAGTCCCCAGACGCTCCCAAGGCAGAGAGTGAAAGTGCCTAGTTTTAGAGACAAGAGGGGTGAAGAAGCAGAGCAGAGCCACAAGCAGAGAGGCACGCCATTGCTACCGGGGATCAGGGTCTGGAGCAGGGTCTGGAGCCCACGTCTCTCGTTCCCAGACCACCTTGCTTCTCCTGGACACGCCCCTCTTTTACGGACGTCCGTTGAGTGACTGCCCTGTGCCAGGCACTGAGGACAGAGAGGAAATGCAAAGGCACCAGAACCCTGCTCTCACGGGAAGGCTGTCCATCTTCGGGAGACAGACAGTAAAGGAGAAAGCCAGGGGACCCGCCGCGACATCACGAGTGATGCGTGCAGCCGAGAGAACAAAGGATCAGGCAAGCAGGGGCCAGTTCAGAGCAAGGGATGAAGGAAAAGCTCTCTGGGGGGGGCGGGGGAGCAGAGGACTGCGTGATGGAAAGAACATTCCAGGCAGTGGGAACAGACAGTACTGCCAACTCCCTAAGGCCCCGTGGAGTGTGGTGTTCCTGCAGCAGGAGCCCCGACAGCAAGGGGGCGACCTGGGTCAGAGAAGAGAGCGGAGGCCAGAGCCTGGGGTCACAGTAGGAGTTTAGTTTTATTCAGTCGTGATGGGAAACCAGCGCAGGACTTCCTGGGAGACGCGGCGGTGCCAGTCTCCCACGGGCAGTAGGAGTGGGCTCGGGAGGAGCTGAGTCGAGAGATCATTGCAATAAAGTTGCATCCGGGCTGCTGGGCTCGGGAAGAGGCCCCTCAATACCACTCCTCTTTCTTGTCTGAGTGCAGAATAGTTTGAGAATAAACAGTGGAGTCCGTCCGTGGCACTGGAGGTCTCCCACGGTTGGGATGGTGGAAGGGGCGGTTCTTGCATCGAGCCTGTGAAAACCGGGCAAGGTGATTGGATAGAGAAGGAAGCCCTCCCCGCTTGCCAGGTTGGGGGTGGGACCAAGGGAAAGCAGGCATATTCGCCCTAGAAGTCAAAATGGTGTGGTGGGGAGGTGCTGGGCAAAGAGGCCTGTCAGTCTAGCCTGGGGAAAGAAGGGATTGGCTGGGAGGTGGGCTCATCTGCAGGGCGCGAAAGTTGGGGCATTGATTGGCATTTTGAGAAAGCACCTGGTCCATCCCACACCCAAGCTAATATAATCCCAGGGGAACGGAGAGGCTCTCTTTGGCTCGTGGCTGCTGTGGCTGGCTTGCTCAAGACCTGGACTCATGGGGTGCACTGGCCTCTTCTCTCCATGGGCCACTTGGCCTTGGCGGCCTCATGGCCCGTGGCCTCCAGGAGGGAGCCTCTCGCTCTCTTGACCACCTGGTGATGCACTGGCAGCTGAGTTTGCACGCTCTCTTGTGGCCCAGCAGCTGCGTGGCCCGTGGCTGTGCAGGCTCCACACACAGGCTCCAGGAGGGACCCTGAAATGGACAGCAGCCAGGAAGAAACTTGGGTGGGGACTGTGACTTTTGTGGCAACAAGCAGCCAAACCTGCGTTGTTTTGTTGTTGTTGTTCGGTTACAGAGTGGCAGATGGAGGCTACACTGTCACCCTTATTGTTGGTAAGGGTGGGTAGGTATCAGTGCCCAAGTGCAGTCTAATTTGGCCCCCATGATCGATCAGTCTCCCGCCCCCTGGAGAGGAAGAGCTGGCCGATGTTGGGGGCTCAGCAGACAGAGGAAGATGGAAGAAGCAGAGCTGAGCAAGCCCGTCCACGCTCCCCAGATTAGCCATCCGCTAGTGCTGCAGCTGAGGGAGTCCAGGGTGGGGAGGGGCCAGCAGCCTCCTTGGCGTGGAAGGCAATCCCCGTTGTCAGGAGGCACTGTGCCAAGGTCGGGTGAGGGTGGCCTAGTGCCAGGCGCTGGTCATGAAGATAGAGAGCATATCAAGAGAACATCTGAAGACTTGTGGACTCAAAAAAAAAAAAAATGTGCTTCCCAGCACTGTGCTTTGGGTAGCCCACCAGCTTCGACATGCCCGGGAGACAGGTCCGAATGAGCCCACTGGTCATCTGCAGACTTCCTATCCGCATGCGCACCTCCTGGAGCAGGAACGGAAGCTCGTCTCCACCTCCCCATCCTCCAGCCTCCTTGTCCTAGCTTCTCGTGCACATGCAACTTACATTTCTCTTTTACAAGTTTAATAACTTCAGCTCCTTTGTAACCTTCACTTGTTTCTGCTCGTGATTGGCTGCAGGTTTACTTCATTGCTCTTAAAATTCAGAGAGCGGAGCGCAGTGTGAAGTCCTGTCACCAAGCCTGACCTCCGCCGTGTCTGCACGGCCTGTGGAGTGCTCCCTGGTGACCCCGTGTCATGCCGTTCCTCTGGCCACCCGCACACTCCCTCTGTCAATACCGGCGTGGCACCGCCCGTCACATCCTGCTTCCGAGACCCAATAATCCCCGAGGCTTTGTCTGCTGTCCTGTCTCCCACCTGAATGTGCATGAAATAGCTTGTAGACAGCCCTTAAAAGCATGTTCTCCATGTTATTGCTGAGACATCTTATTATTCATCAAACGTCTGTCTGCTTTAACGAGGCCACGTTGACTTCTGTTCCTGTCCTCGGAACCGGGCCAATTTAGAGGCGTGTGCAGGAGCGTGGGTAAAAGACGTCACTGCCTCCTCAGCCTGATGGAGGACCCCAGAAGGCAGGTCTCCAAACCTCGGGGATGTGAGCAGACAGCCAGATAACCTGCTCTGCTCTCGGCCAGTGTCTCCCAAATGGGAGATTTGGGGGACATTTCCTGAGCATCCCCAATAATATTGATAAAGCAAATGCTTCTCAGAAGGGGGTTGTGAGAGAAAGAACAAGTCCAAGGTCACGTGACCTCCCCCCAGCCTTTCAGCCTGTTACTCCCCACCTCCAGCTGTCCGGCTCCACTGGCTTCCTCCCTGATCTTTGAGCCCTGCAAGCTCACTCCTGACGCAGACACTCGGGGCTAGCCGCAGCCCTGCCCACAACACCCTCCTCCTCCGTCTCTCAGCCCCTTTCGTCTTCCATGCAGTCACATTCTCCCTCACGGGAGTTGTGGAAGTGAGGCAGCCTCCTCCAGGCCTGGCCGGCCCCTGGTGTCCCACGCCCGGTCCTCTGGACTGGCCCCGTGCAGCGGAGCTTTCTCTGAGGCCAGAAAGGTCCTACATCTGTACTGTAGCAAACACCAGGCACCCTTGATATGTGGTCAGTGAGAATGGGGAGGCGAAATTTTCATTCTATTTCATTTCAATTCACTTTAATGGCTACATACATGAGCTCAATTAGAAGCTCCTTGAGGCCCTGGCTGAGACACTCAGTTGGCTAGAGCATTGTCCCGACACACCAAGGCTGTGGGTTCGATCCCCAGTCAGGACACATACAAGGAAACCAGTGAATGCATGAACGAGTGGAACAACAAATCGATGCTTCCCTCTCTCTCAAAAAAATCAATTAAAAATTTTTTTAAAAGATCATTTAGGAAATGCACCTCATTCTCTCTGTCTAGTATATTGCCTGACAAACAGCAGGGGCTCAGGAATGAATGAATGAATGAATGAATGAACCACTCATCTGGTGCTGCTGCCTCTGCTCCCTCCCACCCCCATGGCCGCCCCCTTGCTCTCTTCCTCGTGCCCTGCCTCCCTGCTCTCCCTCCCTGCCCTCACACATAGGGGCCCACCACATATTCCTCCCCCCTTCCTTTCTCAAAGCTCTGAAAATGCTCTGCTATGGGTTGAATGGTGTCTCCCCCAAATTCATGTGTTGATGTCCTAACCCCAGCACCTCAGAACGTGACTGTATTTGGGCACAGGGTCACTATGTGTATAAATCAATTAAGCCGAGATAAGGTCCTACTGGAGGAGGAAGGCCCTAATCCAATTTGGCAGGTGTCCTTATAAAAGGGGGAAATTTGGGCCCCGACAGACGCACCGGGAGAATGCCACGTGTAGGTGAAGTCAGAGGTCAGGGTGACGCTTCCATGAGCCCAGGGACACCAAGGTGGCCAGCAGGTCTCCAGAAGCCAGGAGATGACAGGCCGTTCCTGCCACCCAGGCCTCAGAAGACCCCGAAGCCGTGGGCACCTGGGAGACGGTACCTTCTGCTGTGTGAGCCGCCCAGCCTAGGAAACTCATCTGTGCTCCCACTCACGTCGTCCCTGTAAAGGCATAAACTGGGACAGAGGGAGAAATCCTCGGTGCCCCGCAGGCCGAGGGGTCTGCCGTATCAGGCTAGCGTGCTTCCCAGGAGGCTCTGGTTTCTAAGTTTCCATCCCCACTTTCCTCGTGAATACATTAAGTCTTCCTTCTCCAGCTCCGCCATCACACTATTCTTTAGGTCAGTGCTGCAGTGTTATTTATCACCACCATCTGAAATATTAGGAACTCCTATTTCCATGTGCCAAGGGCTCTCAGAGCACATGCCAAGCCATGGCCCTTATTTTCTGGGGCATTGCGTCCAAGGCCAGCATGCGACACAACGATGCCATTTATTTTAATTTGCTAACTCATTCGAGGAATGATTGAGCACCAAGTCCACATTAAGTGCTGTGAGACATTGTGTCAAAGCCTTGAGAGTTGGCAAAGAGAATGGCTCATCAGGGAACCGAACACGGTGTCTCATTCCAGGGCCCGCCTGTCTCCTGCAGCGCCCTGGGTGAAGGGCCATTTGCAAGCACATCACAGTGGCTAGCCGAGGGCCAGCAAGAGGCAAGGGAGCTCGCCATCCATCTCCCTCGCCCACCCCTGGCTCACACCTGTGGCAGGCCTGTCGCTGCAGCCACATGAGGTCACTGCAGGTGGCCCACCTCAGCCAGCTCTCCTGCAACTCAGATGAAGAAAATGAAGAAAAATGCATCTTTCTGGCTAAAAGAATGCCTCCCCACCCGGCCCCCGTGCCGATGACGGAGTTCTGGCAGAGCGTGGCTATGACTGCCACACATAGTAGTTGGGGAGTTTTCCGTCTTGCCTTCATCCAAAAGGCCGCCGCTCCAGCCAACCAGAAATTAAAGTAGGTGCCGCTGTGCACAGCTGACAGCCTGTGTAAGACAAAACGACAAAAGCCACTGCTTCGGTGCTCTGGAAACTCTTGGTTCAAGCTCACAACTCTCCAGGTGTCCTCCAGAGCCTCCCACTGACCCCAGCATTCCCCACGCATCTGTGTCCTTGACCAGTGGCTCTGGCTGTGACTGGCCACTTGGCCATTTGTCTCCTGCATTTTTGTGAGGGCTGGGCGTGCCTGTCCTTTTGGCAAGGGCTACTCCCACCTGTGGGATGTTCACCTACCTCTGGGAAGTGGGGAAAAAAAAACAACTCAACGCCAGAAATACAAACAAACCAATTTAAAAAAATGGGCCAAGGACCTGAATAGACACTTCTCCGAAAAGGACATACAGAGGGCCAATAGGCATATGAAAAGATGCTCAACATCACTAATCATCAGAGAGATGCACATTAAAACCACAGTGAGATATCACCTCACACCTGTCGGAAAGGCCATCATCAATAAATCAACAAACAAGTGCTGCTGAGGATGTGGAGAAAGGGGAACCTTTGTGCACCATTGGTGGGAATGCAGATCGGTGCAGCCACTGTGGAAAGCAGGATGGAGATACCGTAAAAAATTAAAAATGGATCTGCCTTTCAACCCAGCTATCCCACTTCTGGGAATATATCCGAAGGAATCCAAAACACTACTTTGAAAGACCATAAGCACGCCTCTGTTCATTGCAGCGTTATTTACAGTCGCCAAGATAGGGAAGCAGCCCAGTGTCCATCAGTAGATGCGTGGATAAAACCACTATGGGACACGTACACAGTGGAATACTAGACAGCCATAAAACAGAAAAAAAATTTATCCTTTGCAACAGCATGGATGGACCTGGAGAACATTATGCTAAGTGAGATAAGTCAGTCAGAGAAAGACAAATACCATACGATCTCACTCATATGAGGAATGTAATGAACAAACTGAATTAACAAGGAAAATAAAGACAGACTCAGAGATGGAGGGCAGATGACAGCTAATGGTGGTGGGGGAGAGGTTAGGGGATAGAGGAATCAAGCAAAAAGGAAAAAGGACTCAGGGGCATGAACAACAGTGTGGGGATTGCTGGGGGGAGGAGGGATAAGGGGACTAAATGGTAATGGAAAAGAAATGCAATAAAAACTGGGGGGATGGTGGGGGGAGCATGTTGTATTTAAAACCAAAACCAGAAAGCTTAACCTCTTCCCGGGAAAGCATTCTCCTCCCGGGATTGGCTATGCTGTGCCAAGTTCAGGAAAGAAAAGTGAACGCAGGAACAAAAGCCAGGCCACAGCCGCTGGGCTGATGGGCTGATGGGCTGATGGGCTGATGGGCTGGGGGCTGGTGGGCTGGTGGGCTGGGGGCCGGCTGCCCGCCCTCCACGGTGGCAGGGCAGCACCACCACCGGGCGACCTCTTCACCGAGGCAGCTGCACCTGCTGGCTCCTAGGCAGGAACTGAGTGGGAGTGAGAAGGTGTAGCTACTGTCACCCACCGAGAGGCCGAAGTCCCAGGCTTCCTGATGCCCCACGTGGCAGCCAATCTGAGACGGACCGTGTTGTTTTGTTGGACCCTGACTCCCTCCACCCAGTGACCTGGAGATAATTCTACCTCGAACTCCTATGAAATTTAGACGCTTTATTATGTGACAGTGATTAAATGCCTTGAAATGAAAAACTGCCAAAAGACACAGCACCTCTCACGGAGGCAGGTCATAGCTCTGGCCTTCCAGCAAGATGTCTGGATCATAATTCAAGACTAGCCACTCGATTTGAGTGCACGGCCTCCGTATTCCTGTCTCTCTGGGGTGCAGGCCGTGGATTAAATCTGCTTTGTGATTTCCCGCTCTCTGTCCGGATGGCCGAGTCTGGCACATGGTGATACTTAAGGTTCACTCTCCAGCCGCCCAGCCTGTACCCACGCCCATGCCCACGCTGGTCCCTCTGCCCGTGAAGGCCTTCCCACTCGCATCCTGCCCCCTCCCTCTCTCTTCTGGTTGGCTCACACCTGCCCTTCGGGCCTCGGTGCGGACACCCTCTCCCAGGAGGCCTTTCCTGTCCCCTGAACACAACCCACCGCCAGCCTGAGCAGAGTCCTCCACTCAGCACCGTGCATCCCTTCCCCGACTCTGCAGCCAGGCCACAGACTGTGGCTTGGTTCCCCCCAACAGCCCGCACAGTGGTGGCACACAGTAGGTCCTCAATGACTACCTGGTGACTGAAGAAGTGCAAAGGGCTTGCATCGTGTTGGATACAAAGAAGTGTGTCACGAAGGACCTAAGCCCTGTCCTTTATGTCCTGAGTCTCCAATGAAACCAAAGCCCACAAAGGCTCTTTAGTGGACATGGGACTTTAAAGGAATCCGTTTTCAGGGTCGCAACTTCCACAACGGTCCATTCGAGAATGGGCCAGAATGATGTGGGTTTTCCCCCCACTTAGCCCTTTGCACAATTGCCTTATCAGTGAGCAAAAGTAAGGCCTTCCTCTTACCCCTCCTGGACCACCCAAGAGTGTGAACACCCTCTAGGACACCAAAGAAGGGACAACTCCAGGATGCATCATTTCTGAGGACGCCCTGAGGCTGGCAAGGAGCGTTTTAGAAAGAACCTTTGCAGGGAGCCGTTCACCCCGGCCCCGAACCCAGGCCCGGCCTCACCCTGACACCTACCCTCCATCTCTCTCCGGGTGCGCACCTGCCTCTCTGCGTGGCTGCAGCCACCGCTCCACCTGAGGCCAGGTCCTAGCCATGCCAAGGTTCAAATTCAAAACTGAGATGGTCACGTGGGGACTCAGAACTCTTCTGCCCAATAGTAAGTCTGACTCAGGCGGTCGCTGTGACAGCGAGGACTGGCTCTGTCACTTTGGTAACGTAAAGTGCACGAGACGAAATCTGTAGCTCTGAGGTTGTAATAAACTATGCAGGTAATATGCGATATTCAGGAAAGTAAATCTTTTTAAAGGATTCAAATGCATAATTAATTTTTTGACATTCTTTACTTTAAAATGTGTAAAGAGAAACATAGTGTTTCGAAATTCTTTTAGGGGCTGTACAGGAAAAAATGCGGGGGCCACAGCCTGGTTTCACAGGCAGGGAGCACACAAGGGCAGGAGGACCCCAGAGCCTCGAGGCAGAGCGACACCACTCTCCAGAGGGAGGATGACCCCAGACCCAGCCACCTGCAATGACAAAGAACTGCGCAGCATTGAAGAGGCCAGGGGGCTGTGACATGCGAGGTGCTACCGAGAGATTATCTAACTGGAGGTGAGCTCCCCCTCCTTCCCATTCAATGCCCGTTGGGGTGTTTTCAGGGAGTTTCTAGGAAATTCCTGTGGTGTTTACAAAACTGGGAGAAGTAAAAGGCTTTTTTAAAAGAAGAAAAGGTCATTGAAAGATGAAGGAAGGAATTCTGAGATTGTGAACAGGGTAAACAGAAGAAACCAAATGGGCTGGTAAATTGAAAGAATTTTTAAAAGCAGTGACAAATTAGTCCTTTGTTTTTCTAAAAACTATCTTGGGGGAAGAAAGCTACATTTTCTCTTGCCGGGGAGGAACACATTTCCCTCTGCCTTTCTAGGTTCTTTCTGCTCGTCTAATAATTCAGTCAGCGTGAGACAGATGAACAAGAGAAAATAGTAAATTTAATTACATATGTACGTACAGGAACTCCACAGACATGAGAGCATCAGAAGACTCACATGCATGAGAGGCTCAGAGACAGGAGGGTAAAATGAGGTACATGTGACTTCCTGAGCGAAGGATGGAGTAAGGGCCCTGAGGCCTCAGCCGGGAGGGGGGTAGGTAGCTCCCAGGGTGATAAGAAGAGCGAACGTTAAGTAATGAGATGTTCACCCTGCTCTATAAAGAGGTCAAAAATGTATCTCTGACAACTCTTATTATGAGAGAGGACCCTAATTTCATTCTTCTAGGTAGCTAATGGGGGTGGGGGTGCAGAAGTCTGCTTTGCACCCAAAGGTCTAGACTGCCTTCGGCTGAAAATAAGCCACATGCAAAGTAGCATGTCTTGGGGAGGCCTGTTCTGAACGCCCTCAGCCTTTAGAGGAATTCAAGAGGCCCGTGCATACCGTCAACTTGGGTAGGAAAATAATTCCATCTTTACTTTCACGCGCCTCTAGCTGAAACTTAGCATCTCCTTCCATTACAAACGTGCCCACCGGACCGCAGCAGCTGGAGCAGTTCCCAGCAGAAACCGCAGCTCTTCGCACATCCCGTTACGGAGGGCTGCAGCTATCTCAAAACACGTCAGAGTTATGGCGGTTATTAAGCCTGGGCTAGATCTAGTTATTTAAGTCAATAAAAAAAAAAGCACTCATTTACTTTATCACAAGTGAGTTTTAAAAAAATATTTTGATAACTATATATCACTATAACTGGTTTCCATTGGGATATTTTGTGTTCTATTTATGCATTTAAAAATATTATTCTGAGAAGGGGACCATAGACGGCCAACAGGTCCCCAGGATAAAAAAAATTAAGAATCTCTGCTTTAAAACTACACCCCAAAACCCACTTACTGTGTGTTTATGGTGATAGTGGGCTGCCGTGGGTAAGGGGAAGAAAACACGCACGGCTACACTAGAGAAGTGGCACAGGGTGAGCTGAGGACGGGAAACGCCCCGAGAGGCTCGCTGGGCACGCTCCAGGTCTTGGGGAACGAGCAGCCTTACCTGTTTAGCGCACAGACCAGCTCGAGCTTGGTGGCTACACACACAGCATCGACGTTCTTCTAACAGAGAGACTCGAGCCCTGGGAAAGCCACTGGAGAAAAGCAGCCCCAGCAGCCTGGGTTTCTTACAAAAATCTCAAGGACCACACAGTGTTCTATCTCAGCAAGGACCTCCGACCGCAGAGTGAGCTGGGATCCCATTTCACAAGCTCCCTTCCGTTCCTGCCAAGTTCAGTGTCTGAGACGATCAGAGGACGGACAGCAGCCTTACGCTTAACTCACACCAGAGAATGAGCCATAAATAAAAGTCTCGGGAAGTCAGAACGCTCGGACGTCTCAAAACAGCTCCCAGCACGGCTTACCTACTGAAACACGGGACTCTCACTCCTGCCATGCCCCGTGCAGAGGACACAAGGGAAAGTCATTTTTCTCGGATGTGGAGGACAAGGGGAAGTCGTTTTTCTCGGGAGGCCTTGGGGAGCGATAGAAAGACAAGGAAATTGGAGGTCAGAGCTGGGTTTGAATTTGGGCCCAGGGAGAGTTAATAAACATTTCTGCGTCCTGATCTCCTCATCCATAAAATAATGCTGACCTGTCCAATTGCGGGAAAAGCCCACCGGCCTTGTCCTTGCCCCTTCCTTCGTGATCAGATAGAGTAATTCTGCCCCCAGAAAGGCAGCAAGAGGTGTCTTCTCAGGAGAAAAGACCACAAAGCAAATAAAATCCCATGCATGTGAGGAGCAAGGCCTGTCTTTCTCCTTCTCTTTCTGCCCTCAAAATTGAAATTCCCCATTAAGGCTGCCTGCCCCTCTCTTCTGCCAGAAACAGTCCACGTTCCCTTCTTAGAATTGGTCATATCTCAGTGAGCACCTCAAGACTTGCTTACACCACAAAAGCAGAAAATCTGTTCGACAAAACCTTGCTCTGAGCTGGGTCCGCCAGGGTTCGGAAGCAAGAGCACCCGGGCCCTGCTGAGCGGGGGCAGGGGGGCGGGGAGCTCAGAGCTCCAAGAGCCCTTTACTGAGGGGGAGAGGAGGACCCCGATTTGCTGACTGGGGGCAAGCAAAGGTGCCCCCAAAGTCAAACATCAGAATTGTGCCAACTTTCTATCTCTGTTGGCAAACAATGATGTATTTTTAATCACAAGACCCTCATTACTGCCTCTACAGAAACCTTCTAAAATGCAAATAAGAGCTTTAAAAATTATAATACCACCCCTGATGCAGCGAAATTAAGCACTCATATATCGTACAGGAGGGGTTATAATTTCTGTGACCTTTTTGAAAGGGCATTTGGCCATATGTATTGAGAGCCATTAAAAATACAGCCTTTGATCCAACACTTTTACTTGTGAGAACTTTTTTCCTAAAGAAACAGATACGTGGAAAGATTTCTCATGAGAATAATCTCTGAATCACTCATTCATTTATTCACCAAATACTGAATGCCTCTTAGATGGCAAGCACTACTGTTATCACTTAGAATAACAAAGCACTGGGGTAAGGAAAGAACTGTCCGATTGGAACTGGCTACGCAAACCCAGTTATGGCTGTGTGACATAACACTGTGCAGTCACTGAATGCCACGTTTTCAGAAGAGTGGTTGATACGATGGGAAAATTCACATTCAAGGGGAAAGGCCAGTTTCTAGGTTCTGTGTAAGGTGCAATCCCAATTTTGAAGGGAGAATCACACACACACAAAGCCATGCACCCACCAAATACCAACAGGGGCTATCTCTACCAAGTGAGATGGAGTGATTTTTATTTTTTCGTCCACATTTCTCTATATTCCCAACTTTCAACATTAAACCGGAAAAAATTACTTTAAAAGTAATAAGCAAATGTGATCGTGCCTCCATTATACACAAAACCCATCACCAGTCCTTGGGGCACACGCAAAGTGAAGGGTCCCATCTCTCCTAGGTCTCCAACCCCCACCACCTCCGCCAGGTGAGCTCGAGAAGACTCCACGCCCACCCGGCCACTGTGAGCACCCACGATGGGTCCCACCCTATGGCCTCTGGCCTTGTTCTTTCAGTGGGCACCTGTGTCTGCCCCCGAGTGCCACCTCTGTTCTAGGCACCACGGACAGCACAAGAGAGGAGAGAGTTCGGTGCCTGGCCTCATGGGGCCCACATCCCAGCGGAGGGAGACGGGTTGTGAACACGTACACAAGCGGACCTGTGATGCTTTAGTTCCCGAGTTGCTGCCCTAAAAAAGGACCAACTTGGTGGCTTAAAACAGCACAGGCTCACTCTCGGACAGTTCTGGAGGTCAGAAGTCTTCTTACAGGGCTGAATCAAGGGGTCAGCAGGGCTGGCTCCTTCTGGAGACCCCCGTGAGGCCTTGAACACACTTGTTTAGCCCAACTGGTGCGTATTAAGCACCTCCTGTGTGCAGGGAACTGTGCTAGATGCCAGCGGTTCTCCGCGGAGCAGACAGACCCGTTTTCCGGGCTCACAGACACGCAGTGAACTAGAGCAGAAGTGACCGGGAGCTGAGGCCGAAGAGACTCGGGCCGGGAGGGGCCTGTGCTGTGCGCCGCGTGGGCGTGTGATCTGCCCCGGAGAACACCTGGGCCGGAACTCCGGCGTTTCCACTTCGGTGTAATTTTGAGAAGACAGTACTTTCTTAGGATTCCCCCTGGTTTCCCACGCCGGCTTCTGCTGACAGGTGCGCCACTGTGCACCTGGGAAGCCTGCTCACGCACGATCCTGCCCTAATGCACCGGGAGGCGTTTCCTGGCGCCCGCAGCTCCGTCACAGAACGCGCCCGCAGCGGGGTGGGCGCCGCAAGCCAGGGCTCTCGGGGCATTCCCGTTGTGTCCTCACTTAGGGCATCACGCTCGGTGCACCCCGGCTCCCAGAGGCCATCCCGGCTGCCGCTCTGAGATCCTGTTTCCTGGTGAATCTTCACTCTCCGCTCCGAGAGGGACGATGACAAAACGCCAAATTTCTCTGCCTTCTGACAAGGTAAGAGGCGCAGGGGTGCCGCCTGCTTCTCTCTCTTGGGAAAGATGACAGCAAGCCTTTGCTGACTGCCTTTCCTCCCATGCTGTCCTCTCGGATGGCCAGCGAGGCCATCGACAGGGTTTGCGGTTCGAGCCTTGCTTGCCCTTCACTATGGAGGTGACCGCGATGGCTCTGGTCCAGGCACCGGTCAAGTGGCCATGACAATGACTCTGGATCAGGGGCACACGGACACATCCAAGTAGTACACGCCCTGGTCTTGCCCAGAAGGCACCAGGGCCCTGTCTCCGCACCTGTGAGAAGTGCCTCCGCCCGGCCCTGTGCCTCCCTGGCTGAGCTCCGAGCTCCTCCTGCTCAGTGCGCCACCTACTGTCCCTCAGGGCCACGTCTTTTCCCTGAGACGCTGCTTCGGTTTTCTTTCCTGCCCTCGTGTCTTGGACGCTGGTCGGAGTTCAAGAATGATGGGAAAGGGCCACATGGCCATAGGATTTGCAAGGATCAAGCTGGCTTATTTAGCAATTTAAATTTGGTTTTAAGTCATAAAAGGGCTATAAAAACCTTACACTAAATAAGGAAAACTATCCCATTCGAGGGCCTAATCCCTGGCCCGTTCTGCTTGGCTTCGCTCTCTCATTATGCGCGTATAATACAGTTTGGTTTCCATTGAGTCCTTCCTGTTTTTACACTTATTCTTGCTTCGCTGGCGTTATTATCGGCAAAATTTTGCAGCATTTTTTTTACACGGCCATAAATACCATTCAATTCAACAAATGCATACAAATGGGTTCCATTAGAATTTTAATCTACTCTCAAAATAAAAGAAAAGCTTAATATAAATCTTTTTAAATTACCAGAACATAAATTCAGACGGGGACAGCTCCGCGCCGACTGTGCTCACGGGGTCACATCCTGCTGTCCTCGCTCATAAATTAATTGAGGTCTCTCGCTGCCGTAAACGCACAGTGCATCCTGGAAAGATCATATCTGCCGAGATTGCAGATTGGTTCCCCTCAGACTTCGTAAAAGTCACAGCTTACAATGCCTTCATTATGCCTATGAGAATGGCTGTCTCCCCAACTGGAAAGAAATAGGTGTTTTGTTCTGTTGGACCAAGATTTACAGAAAGCAATTTCCTCCATGTAGGCGATATGACAATCCTGCTGGAAAAAAAAAATGTCATTTCACAACTTTCATTTCATCACCTGTTGGTTTTGGGGGTTTTGTGTTTTTTACTGTCAGAGGTAGATTCTCTCCTCGGTCTGAATGGGCGGCAGTGACATTTAATGGCTCGGCGAGGTAGTCACCGGTGAGCAGAAGCACCTTTCCTGAGGGCTCAGAGGCTGTCGGGAATGTCCCAGCAATGGCCAGCACTCGGGGTGAACGCCTGAGCCCCCCGAGCCCCCACACCCACATGAACTTGAGACTCACGAGAGCCTGGACAGACCTGTGCAGGCAGCTGACCGGCCTCTGTTTCCCGCCCCCTGCTGGCTGAGCCGCAGAGCCGCGGCTCTTCTGCTCTGTCCTTGGCCGGTGCCAGCACGCTCTCAGGACAACTGAAGGGCAGAGTTTGGACTTGGCGTTTTTCTTTTCTTTTTTTTCCCCATGTTCTCATGTCATAACCCAGTGCTGTTCTAACAGAGCTCCTGCATACTAAATTGCCTTTTAGCAACCGAGAAGGGGTGGCGTGATCTGCGGAGAAAAGGCCCCTCATGCAAATGTATGACAGTGACCTGCCCCACGGAGGAGAAAGGGCAAGAGGAGCCCGGAGCCCGGGGGTCAGCAAACCCCGGGAAACGTCACTCTTACAGCCACTTCTCTCTCCTTGAGTCAGGAGCCGCTGTTCCGGGCTCCTCGCCCACGGCAGCCCTACCCCAGGCCTGTCACTGCCTGCCCTCCGGGCCGTGGATGGTGACAAGGCTGAGGAGGTCGGAGGAGCGTGTGGACATGCTGTGGGTCTGAGAGCTGCGAATGAGGCTTCCTACCTGGGCGGCTGCTTTGTGCTCCGGGCAGGGCGTCTAGGAGGCCCAGTAGGGCATCGTGTCTAGGGGCTGAGGAGCTTTTTGCAAGTCTTTCTGCAAAGAATGATCTCTAGGCACATGAAGTGGCGTAATAGCCTCTTCTCTTTGCTGCGTGGTGCTGGCCGTGTGAGTGCTCACTCCTTGATTCGGAGCCCATTTGCTTTCCATTAGCCGTAATCCCCAGCCTGCAAAACTCCAATTACGGAGTGATAATAGAAATGCCGCTCCACCTGGAATTCTCTGGCACACGGGGGCCAGCATGGCCCGGGGTCCACACACAGCCACTTTGCAATCATACTTATGCCACCAGAGCAAGACAGCTGGCCAAGCCCCGGGAGGGAGGCCCCGGGGGGGGGGGGCTCACAGCAGTGTCTGAACTTCAGGGTGTGAAGGAGCTGATAAAACAGGAAAGGTGCTCCCGAGATAGTGCGAGACGCCGGGCGGAGAAGTGACGTGGGGAAGGACAGAGCCACGGAGCAGGACTCTGTCTATGTGCCTCTTTGAAGTCTCAAGTGGTGGCCGGAGTGATGGCAGAGAAAGAGGAGGACTGGGGGGCAGGGGATGGGGGGTAAGTCAGATGGGGCGGTTCACAACCTCACCCAAACTGATGAGAAAAGCACCCTCTGTGTGGCCCCTGGTGACCACTTAGGGGCAGAGGAGTCTCTTTTGTTCTTTGTTTTTTACTGAGGTGAGAATACAAACACACAACCCTAACCAGGTGTACAGTTCAGTTGTGTTAAGTGGATTCTCTCTGGTGTACAACCAAGCTCTATAACTATATGCATTGAACAGCGCCCCGTTCCGCCACGCCAGTCCTGAGCCCCGGGGGTCCACCAGTCTGCTTTCTGTCTCTGTGCATTTGAAATACTCTGGATACCTCGTACAAGTACCATCACATGGCATTTGTCCTCTCGTGACTGGCCTGTGTCTCTTAGCATAATGTGTTCAAGGTTTATCCACGTTGCAGTACATGCCAAGATTTCTTCCCGTTTATGGCGGAGTAATATTCCATTGTCTGTAGAGACCACATTTGGTTGATCTTTTCATCCGCCGATGGACACTTGGGTGGCTTCCACTTCTTGGCCATCGTGATGAATGCACGTGAGTGTGGGCGTGTCTTACCAAGGAGACCTGTCAGGCGTCATGGCAGCACTCGGACCTGCCCATCTGCCCCATGAGCCCCTGGGCTCTCCCAGAAAGCATTGAGCATCCCGACTTCCTCCTACGATTCCTGCCCTTGGCTCTGAGTTCCCTAAATCCCCATTAGCACGCTTCTCGGCTCCTTTCTTCCCAAGGCTCCTCTCCCTTGAAATGTCTCTGTTTTTGCCGGTTTCAGGCCTTCCAGCATAACTGCCTTTTCTCCATGACTTCCTCAACCTTAAAACCACTCTCCACCCTTAGCTGGCTTCACTCTGAAGCCTCTCCTCTGCCAGTTCCTTCAACTCAAAGATCCTCTTTGGAATCCACTAGAAAGCGAGGCTTGTCTAACTGCTCTCCGGTTCACACCCAGGAGGCAACAGATTTCAGGGACCCAAGATCACTGGGTGTGGATGTGATCCTGCTCTTCTCGTTGGTGATTTTTGCTCCTTAGCTCAGCTCTCTGTACACCTGTCCCCCTGGGGACACTCATAGTTCATTGCCACTGCCATCGAGCAGAACCGTGCAGGGTTCTCACCCGGGCCGGGGCCATCGTGACTGTGATGTCTCTGATGGCGAAGAGTGGCAAAGGAAACGGCGTGCGGGCGCTGTTCCTCTCTGAGCCCTTCATGCCTTTCTGCGTGGCTTCTCACGGCGGCACCAGCCACGGCTCTCTCTTTTCTCAGGCTTTTTAAAAACTTACTAGACTTTATCTTTTTGAAGCACTTTTAGATTTCAGCGAAATTGAAAGTACAGAAAGTTCCATATTATTCCCTCAATTCTGTCCCCTTAACACACACACACACACACACACACACACACACAAATTCTCATATTATTGACGTCTTGCCTCAGTGTGGCACATTCGTGACAACTGACAACCCGGTATGGATGCATTATTGTGAAGTAAAGCCTGGAGTTCTCATTCTTGGTGTTGTATATTCTACGGGTTTGCGCGAATGTCATACAGTATCGTTTCACCGCGCTAAAAATCCCGTGTTCTCTGCCTGTTCGTCCCCCCTCCCCTCCAGCTCCTGGCGCCAGTCCTATTTAAAATCACACTTTGGACCAATCTTCATGAGCTTCTCCGATCTGTTTGGCCTTATGTGTCCTTGCTGGAATGCGAAGGGAGGGAGGGGTGTTCGCAGCACAGAGGGGACTCCAGTTTTCCTGCCGCGGCATCTGCCTGAGAGGCCGCACACCAGGAGACCAGAGCAGCAAGGGGAGTGCATACCCTTTCTTCTGTGTCGTTGTGGGGAAAGTTGTTCATTGCAAAAAAAAGAGAGAGGTGTGCATTCTTCTGACACTCTGTTCCAAAGGACATAATGCAAGTCAATGTTCGTAAAGTGAAAATGGTTGTATTTAATGTACTAGATGATCAGATTTTTTTCTTCATATAGTTTTCAGTCATTATAAGCTCTCCCCAGGCCTCCCTGGGACTAGGTCCCCAGCCCAGCCCTCCTGGAGTCCTTCCCCTGAGCAGAGGCCACGGGACACACCAACAGGTCTCCCCCTGCTCTTTAAGGTCTGTCCCTTAAGGGGGGGACAGAAGAGCTCTGGGCCCGTGACAGGTTCTAGTGACTGGGTTCCGAGCCTGCCTGTGCTCAGTTCTGGGAATCAGGTTACCTGCCTGATGATCCAGCCCCTCACTCTGGCAGGACCCCTCTGCTGGTCCTGCCTTGGGGGCTGGCGCCCCATCACCTGCTGACAGATCTCCCCCCTTCCCCGCTGCCCACATAGATCTCCCACTCCTGGGGCGCCTCACTGGCTCCCCTGAGCCTACGGTCACCCTCACCCTGAGGAGGTCCCCTGCCTTGCTCACTGTCTCTTGGAAACCCAGTGGCTCCGCCTCCCTTCCGCCCACTCTGTGTGACCGTGTGTCCACACGCACCGCTTGATTCTGAGCCTGGGGCTGGCCCTGTCTCCAAAGCTGAAGCTGACCTGTCCCCCAAGCCCCTGTCCCACCCCGGGAGAGGATCTGAATCCAGGGTCCGGCACGTCACACTCTGCCTCTGCCACAGCTGGCCCGACCACCATCAGCTCTACTCCAGGATGGAGCCCACCGCACCACTGTGTGACACAGCCAGGGGCACATCATTCACAGAGACTCCACTAGATGGCGCTCCCAGGAGCTGCACCACCTGGCCCCTGCTAGCCGACCCCAAGCTGCCACCGAGGCTGCAAAGATAAATGCCCTGTGTAGGAACGAGGAGTCGAATCTCACCCCGCCTGGCGACCTGAGACATTTCCCCTCAGCCCCTAAAATGGGAAAGGGAGTCTGACTAAATCAGAGAACTTTTCTGACCAAGACTTCCAATGATCAAGTTCAAGTCCTTACTGGATTCGTAACTTAATCCCTAATGATTCAGAACCACTCCAGGGCCAGGCCCTGTTCTAGGCACCAGGGAGTCAACAGGGAATGGGAGGGACCCAGCCCCTGCTGTCCTGGGTGGACACAAGCAGGAAACAAAAAGAGCAACCAGACAAGATAAGGACACCGGGAAAGAGATAAAGTGATACAACAGAATCTGGGGGTGGGGTCGCGGGAAGGCAGGTAGTGGGGTAGACGGAAGACTTGAGCTGGGAGCAGAGATGGGCAGGGCTGGGGCAGTGGGCAGTGGGCAGAGTCCGGTCCAGGAAGGACAAACAGCAGGTACAACAGCCTTGACCGAGGAAGGAATGGAGAGGAATCAGGCCCACAGGGCCAGAGCCCCAGGAGCAGAGGGTCAGGCCGCAGAGTGCCCGCCTGGCTCCAGCCCCTGCTTTATGGCCTGCCGTCTGCCCACAGGACTGAGCCCAGTGTCCAGGTCTCAGGGTTGGGAAGCCTGTGTCCTCACCCAGTCTACCTCTAAAGCCTGGCTAGGTCCTTTACCTGCAGGCTCCTCATCTACAAAGCGAGAGCGCGAGTCCCGGTGACTGTAAAGCTCCCATTCTCCAGCACCAGGGGCCAACGCAGGCTCACCCAGACGGCCGGAACTCCGAGCGCAGAGACACCAAACTAGAGTTCTGAGAGCCTCGATCTTCCCCCGCAAACCGGCTGCTGCTCCGGGGAGTGGAAGCCTGCCAGCTGCAGCCCAGGGATGCTGACAACTCACTTGGCGGGTGAGCGGTGTCACGGTCCTGTCCAAGAGAGGACAGGCGGGAGGAGAGAGCAGGAACAGGCAGGACGCCCACTCGCAGACAATGAGGCTTGTAACAGTCCTGCCTGGGCGGGAGCCTAAATTGAAACATCATCCCAGTCCAGCCGAGTGATGGCACGAAGCAAGCCGGCCAAGCACCAGACAGCAGGCACCACGGCTGCCGGCGTCCCAGGCTCGGTGGGCTCCAGACTGGGCCAAAGCACCGAGTGCATGGCGCCGCCACCAGGGCCAAAACAGCTGGTCCTTGACTCAGTTACCCGGGGTATCCAAGGTGGCCGGTTGCCCCTCCCTGGACAGTAGAGGGACTGAGACCACCCCAGAGCCTGGAGCTCTGGCTCTATTTGCCCCGCTTACAACCCAAGAGACTACGTTTAACCAGAGGGCTTTGCCGTCGAAGCAGCCGGCTCCTCTGTGCCCCACACCTGCTCCTGGGCGAGATCAGGCCGTGCTGCTTTGAAGGAGGGCGCTGCTGCTGTTTGGGACAGAGCCCCCATCTACGAGCGGGGAGAGGCCTGTGTCATAACACTGCTCGGTCCCTCTGTTCCCTGAGTTTCACCAGAGGAACTTCATTGCGGAACCCGACTCCCGGCCACCTCCCCTTTTAAAGAAACTAGCTGCCAGGGAGGACTGAGGTTCACAGTAGGCGGGCAAGGGCCGGGTTTACTTCTGCATGCATTCGTCAGGCCCTTTTCTGAAGCCTGGTTCTCCAGTGCGTCCTGGGCAGGTGGCCTGCCTCATCAGCAGCACCGGCCACTGGCTGGGAAAGAGAGGGAAGGGGACACGGCCGACTTCATTGTCCGTCCTTGGCCTGTGATATTTGTGGGCTAAATGGAAACCCCTTCCCCAGCGCCCTGCTTCTCCCCAGAGTCGGGCTGCTGGCATTAGGGCCAATCAGCTCCATTCCCTGCTCCAATCTGGCTCCTCTAAGAGCAGAGAAGACTCAGGGTCGCGAAGCGTAAGGAGAACGTGCTCACAGTATGAAGTTTCTTTTAAGTAATACTTCTCTGATTCATGTTATTAAGAAATTAAATAGTCGATCCATTTGGACTCTCATTAATAGATATTAAATGTTGCTTATTATAAAAATGTTCATAAATCATTAGGTTTTTAAAAAATTCACCACCACATGGCTAACAAATTAAATTTAAATAATTAAGTCTGATATTCCTAGAGAGGGCTCACAGGAGGTGGCACATTAGCGAACCTGTTTTTATTTTGCTGGGTCTTAAACAAAAGGAGCCCGTGCTGGCTGCTGGCTCGAGCCTCCCTGGCCCCTTTCCAGAAGGCGGGGAGCATCTGCGCGGCAGCTGACCGGGCGGGGCGCCAGTTTGGAGGGCGGCCCGGCGCCCTGGGCCGCCAGGCTGAGCCTGTGACCTCGGCCGCACTGGTCCGCACTCTAACCAGCCGCGCTAATCAGCGCCAACATGGGCTGTTCAAGTGTCAACGCCTCTGCTGCTCTCGCCTCTTCTGGGGCTGCGCAGGTAATTAAACGCTCTGACTCTGGCACGGAGACGGCCAATCAGCCTCATCCGGAATTAGAAAGAAAACACTCTTGTCCCCACTCCCTGAACGGAAGCGAGGAACAGGAAGGCCCTGGAATGCGGAGCAAGTTTTCGCTGGAACTCAGAGGGATCCCACCTCGCAGCCGCTCTCCCGGCCCGGGTAGGCTAGGGCTGAGCTCTCCTCCTCGGGAAAGAAGTTGTGCGAACTGGCTCAGTTCGCTGTCCCTCTCTGCCATTTTATCACAGGGGCATTAAAGGAGAGTGTCGGTGGCCTCCTGATTCGCAAAACCGCATCGGGCTGTAACACGTGGTCAG
>CM052548.1:78487803-78505661 GCA_028533065.1 Trachops cirrhosus | reverse complement strand
GTGGTGGTGCGGGGCTGGTGCACAAATGCAGGCAGTGGCACCAACCTGTGTGAGTGCTTGTCACCACCCCACACTCAGGGAGGAAGAAAAAAGGTCACTCCCACGGAAGATGGACCTTGGCGAAGCCTGAACAACGCAGGACCTGTGCTAGGTCTCCACCCTGGAGTCTTTCTGACCCTCTCGGAGGAGACGGGAAGCCCGAGCCTGGCTTCAGGACAAGTGCGTGCCCCGTTGCCGGCACTGTGAGCCCCACTAGCTCCGGGTCCACCAAATACCGGTTTTAGAAAGAAGGATTGACACACTACGGTTTCGCAGATTTGGGTATGTGACAAACTTTGTCTCGAAAATGAGCGAGGTAAGCCTATCACTTCAGGGATAATGAAATGATGCAGCTCAAGCGTTCAAGATGAATTTAGAGTTTGCGAAACCTCGTTATCTGGCACTGTGAGCTCGACAGCCTCCCAATACTTATAAGATTTTTTTTTACTAATGAGATCAGCTATGCTATTTACAAAAGTGATTTTTGGGGGTATTGTATAATGAAATGTGTCAACATTTGGAAGAACCACATAACTCAGTGAAGGATTATTTCCAAATGATATCATCTCATGCATGAGTAAAACATCAATTCAAAGGACAAGACAGACCCATGGATCTTAATGTAAGATCACAGGAAATATTCATTAACGGGGTTTCAGATTTCACGCAGCAAATGATCTTTAAGAAACTACCACTTATCAAGTTGTGGTGCAGGATCAAAGGAAAATATTTACAATTTTCTGAAAAGGCTATTAAAACACTCCTCTTTTTTCTAACGACATAGCTGTGTAGAGCTGGATTTTCCTCATATTCTTCAACCAAAATAACATCTCACAACAGATAGAAAGCACTCAGAAATGAGCATCTAACGGTTTTCTGTGAAGCCAGACACTTAAAAGAGTTGCAAAAACCTAAGACAATGTTACCTCTTTTCTCTAAATATTTTCTGCTGTTCTGGAAAATAGTTATTTTTCATAAAAACATGTTATTAATGTTAGCACATGATGGAGTTGTTCTTTTACATCAGCAATTCTCAGCCTTCTTCATCTCATGGCACACATAAACTAATTACTAAAATTCCGCAGCACACTACAAATTATATTTTTTGCTGATCTGACGAAACACTGATTTTTTAAAAAAACATAATAATAGTAATTAGCTACCATTTTTGCTCCAAAGGGACTTAAAAAACCAGGTGCCTCCCTGACCAGTAAGGCTCAGTGGGTTGGCCTCACAAAAAGAAAGGTTGCTGGTTCCATTCCCGGTCAGGGCACAAGCCTGGGTTGTGGGTTTGGTCCTCATTTGGGACATGTATGGGAGACAGCCGATTGATGTTTCTCTCTTACATCAATGTTTCTCTCCCTTTCTCTCTTTCTCCCTTCCCCCTCTCTAAAAATAAATAAATAAAATCAAAAACAAATAAATAATCAGGTGACTATACTTGTATATAAGCATTTCTGCTGTCAAGAATTAACCAATGAGATGCAATCATATTATATGATGTGACCAATGAGATGCAACTCTATTAGATGACCTACGCATTTATGGTTCAAAGCAGGGCATTCACACCAGATGGCTGTTGTTGTGTTGCCCGTTGTCATTATTTTTTACTTGACAATCTCAGGGAGGAGAGGTCAGTGCCTCTGACTAGGTAGTCAGGCATCAGTGTTTCAAAAATTCTTGTGGCACGCAGGTTGAAAATCAGTTTTAAATGAATTAAAAAATGTTTTAGATTTATGCTTACATTTCTAATGTGATAAATATCAACAGTGGTAACTCACATAAACTGCTTTGGCGGTCTACAATAATTTTTAAGAGTATAAAGAAATCTTGACACCAAAAAGTTTGAAGATTGCTGCTTCTGAGGAATCTCAAGCCTTGGGCAGCAGGAGAAAGGGGCTCTCTCAAGCAGTGGCAACACTGTGGGAACATTCCAGATTGAAGAGGCACGACAGCCAAATGTAACAGCAGACCCTAGACCAGAATCTGTGCTGAAAATGCTACAAAAACACATATGTGTATATTGGATCAACTGACAGCATTGGAATATAAGGGGTATTGTTAATTTTATGGAATTCAATAAATATACTGTCGTTTTATGAATGAAGACACCTCTATTCTTGGGAAACACACAAAGTATTTAGGGGCCAAACGCCACGATGTAATCTACCTTCAAATGATACATGTGTTTCTTTTTCATAGCTCTGCCCAAGAAACTAAGACTTTCTACATGAGACTTTGAAAGTCAATGCAAATATCACATTTCAACTCAACAAATGCTTTCACACCTAGTATGTGAAAAGCAGCTGAGTAGAAATTTCGTAATTGAGCCGCTTTGCAATTTTCCACACAAGGTGTGTACTTACAGCCAATATCATTACTGTCATGTGTTACTGGATGGGGATCCGTTCTGAGAAATGCATCGTTGGGCAACTTCACCACTGAGTGACTATTGCTTACATCAGGCGTGTCACACTCATTTTCACCAGGGGCCACAGTAGCCTTGCAGTTGCCGTCAAAGGGCCGAATGTTATTTCTACTCCTTAACAGTTAAGGAGCAGTTACATCTACACAGTCCTAAAATTATTTTGGCTCCTTGAAGGCAACCGTAAGGCAGCTGTGACCCCAGTGAAAATGAGTTTGACACCCCTGGCTTACATGAACCTGGATGGCACAGCCACACCTAGGCTACACAGTAAAACACTGTCATATATGCAGTCCGTCATCGACCCAAATGCCATGCATTGTGTGCTAGCAGGTGTTACTAACCCCCTTCTCCCGTGCAGCCTCCACTCTAGAACCAGGAATGCCACAGACCCTGACAGACTCTCTTGCAGCTAAGTGTGCCCATATGATCCATGTGCGGCCAATGAGACATAAAAGAATAGTTGCTGAAAGCTTCCTGACAAAGGGGCAGGCAATACAAAAGAAGCCTCATGTCCACCCTACCTCCCATCTCCGTCTTCTGGAATTTCATGAGGATACTTGGAGCTTGATAGAACAAACCCAAAGATACAGTGCTAAAGATAGCCAAGTGAAAATAAATGTAAAGCCTACATCATTGCTGACATCACTGAGCAGCTAAACCAATGCCAACGAATGCTTACCTCTGTACTTATTATGTGCGAAAAAGATGCTACTATTTGTTCGAGCCACTGCGCGGCGTCTGCTACAGCCGCATAGAGGACTGGCGCCTGCTTCTGGGGGAGACCGGGGGAAGGCAGGAGGATAAACACAGACGCTGCATGCCGCGCGCTGCCGTGCAGAGAAAGCAATTCCCTCACCACGTCCATTTCAAACCTGGGCCGAACGGCATCTTTAACAACACCAAAGACAGAACAGTTGCCATTAACGAAAGTTAAAACAGAGAACCCCTGCGACAGTAAGCACTGTGCAGCGATTTAAGGCTCGAAAGGTCAAGACATCCTCTCATCAGATGGGTTTAAATGGAAACGTCTTTTCTCCGGGTGTCCTGCCAAGACCGTGTCTGATTGCCAAATTCCTGATTCAAAACCGTGTACAAGAATGCTTTAACGGAAACACAGAAGTTAAAAATAAGACATTTCAATAGCAATCTCCCTTCTCTCTCAAAGGTATATGTGCCCATGAACCCTGAGGCTCACTCACAGAAAGATTTCTTTCCCTTATGTTCCATTTGAACTTTTTTTTCCCAGGCCATTCATGGGGAAATCGACACAGGAAAAAATAATTTAGGAAGTTGGCTCCCGATCAGCTACTTCACTGAATTCAAGTGCGGTCAGGTTTATAACTTTTAAATGGGAGTATAAACCACGTGTACTGAACACCTCTGCGTGAGGTTATGGTGTGAACCCATGGGTGGGGTGGGCACAGGTGGGGACAAAGATACTCGAGGCACACCCAGGCTCTGGTACAGGTCATCATCTCGTTAGAGGAGGAAGAGATCAATGAGAAAAGTTCAACGAAATACCTCAGTTATAGTTCTAGACAGTAGGAGAGATGTCAGCAAACAGTGCATGATTTATTGCCAAAAAGACTGTTGCTGACAGGAACTGCTGATGGATTCCAGAGACGAAAGATCACCTCGAACAGAGGACGGCTGAGTGGAGACTTCAGGGAAAGGAGGGTCCCCGGGCAACCTTGAAAGATGCACCGAAACCCGTGGGTGGGCAAAGGAAGCGCTTGAACAGCCTTCTAAAAGGGCTGGTTCGCGTTGTTTTCAGGGTGCCTGGTGTAGGGAGGGGGGTGGGGCCCTGGAGGATGCTGCCCGTCGCAGAGGAACACTGACATTCAACAGAGACTGGCAGCCCAAAGGTGGAGGGAACCCAAGAGCCCACCAACGGGTGAACAGCTTAACAAAAGGTGGCAGACGGAGGAATATTAGCCAGCCTTCTAAAAGGAGGAAGAAAAGGACCTCCCGCTTTCTCAGTTCCTTCCGAGACAACTGATTCTTCCACCTGAGTATTTTTAATCCGCAGGCAGATGTCACATCAGAAGATCAAACACTATGCCTGGTACACAGGACATTTGGGTCATCGGTCACACGAGCCTCAATGATTTTTCAAGCTCTTCTCCATTTTTTCTCTGGATGCTGGTTCCCTGGCTTTGCTTCCTCTTTAATTCAGGAAAAGATGGCTAATACAGTAGATCCCTTTCATGGCTGGGTCTACTGGGGCTTGATAAATCTGTAACGGCAGACTTGTAAAAAAACAAAGCATAAAATGTGTCAGGGAAACAGAATTCCTGTCATTTCACTCACAAATTTTGCCTTTCCAATGCAGTTCTCCTACGAATAGCGGTTCCGTGAAAGACGGTTTGCTGATTGCCACTTATTAGCCATCGACAGGCAGCAACACGCCTCACAGACACGGCCTCCCTTCGCCACAATCCCCGCACAGCCTGCAGCGCAAAGACGGCCACAAATGTTCGTGCTGGCAGGCCTGTCCCCAAGGCAGCGGTTCGAAGCCCACCTCTGGCACCTGGAGCACTGACACCTACAGAATGCTCCGGACAGGAAGATTCTGCTACGGCGACAGTGACACCAGAGATGAGGACACACCTACACCGCAGTCACAGGGAATCAGCGTCAGCATCACAGCCTGCATGCGGAATCCTCAGGTTCTTGCAGTAAAAGCATCACCGGCGCACACCCACGACCCAACCACTGACGGGTAGACACGCTTCCTTCTTACCTCGGGTCCTTCCTGCTAACCTCCTCACCACCTCCCCCGCCCCCAGCAATTTCCTTTTTTCACTCAGACTCGATGCAACAAGATGGGACAAAATATGAGTCTTGAAATTGAACAAATCAGGTACACAGCTGGCTTATTTACCCCTGGATGTATTCACAAATGCGACACAAAATCACACACTCCTTTCTACAGGGCTTACAACTCAGAATTTGTAGCAACATACAAATCTAATGTATTTTCTGTCATTAGGTATTTTTATTGATTTTTTTCCTCTACATTTGGTTTATGTATTTTGGAGCAAACAGAGGGCCAGGGGTGTGGAAGAAGGAAAAGAGAAAACACTGAGGAGATTCAGTAAGATGATAAAAGCAAGAGAGCAGCTGGAGGGCCAGAATGGAGACTGAAGTGTTACAGGAGGGACCCTCCGGGGGGCCCTGATGACCTATCAGATGGTCACACCTGAGGTGAGGTGCAGGTGCACAGGAGGGAGAAGAACGAACCTTCCACTGTCTTCAGTGTGGTCCGCACAACAGCGCCACCCACTGGCCCCAGGAGAAAACAGCATCGGGGTCTCAGCTCTCTAAGCATTAAGATACATGTAATGTACTTCGCAGACAATGCAGAAACGACAGAAATGGAGAATCAAGCATATAATTGCAAGATAAAAATGAACATACTACGGCAGGGTAGGTTTTTAATAAGATCTTAATAATATTGGTAAGGAGCCAAATTACAACAGGCCCCAGAATATGGAGTACAAAACCTAAGAGACAGAATAAAACCTCATAAAAATATAAGAGCACCTTAAAACAGTAATAATCTTTAGGATAAAGAAACCATTTTCTCAACAAAGGCACTGAGTGAGCATGTTTAATAAAAATTAAGTGAGATTAAAGACACATCCCGCGGGGTCCCAGTGACAGGAAGGTGCGAGACTGGTGTCCGAGGAGGGAGGCACGGTGCCAGGAGCACAGACGAGGCCCCCCCACCGGAGCGCGTGAGAACCACCTCAAGGCGCCTCCATTTCCTCCCATCTCGCCCACAGGACAGGAATCAATTTCCCCTGTGTTGGGCAGTGACCTTGGAAATGATCCATGATGGCACGCCCAGCCACACAACTCCGCCCACCACAGCAGGGCGTGGTCTAGAGGGCAAAACAAGTACACCCCCACCTGGGGACAGGAGCAGGGCAGCAAAAGCAGAGGAAGCACCCCAAGGTCAGTTACGCCCACCCACTCCATCGACGGGCGTGCCATCCTCTAGGATTTGGGGGTGGGTGTTTCCCTCAACTCTCTCACGCAGATACTGTGATGCTGCTGGCATGTGGGTCCTATTTTTTCCCCAAGGGCACTACATGTTATGCTTCATTTGGGCCAGATGTTCCAATCAGTGTGCCTGCTCATCCCGCCAGGGACGAAACAATTATTTATTTGCCCTCCCAGCCATGGAGCCATGTGGAGCAGCTGCGACATGCAGTGGGTGACGGAGTGGGGACGTGAGTCGGCTGAGCCGCCAAGGGGAAAGCTTGCCACTCCAGCCCCCGAGACAGGCCATGGACAGGCTCCTTGACCTTAAACCCTAAGTTGAGAGCTTAATCAGCTGCAGATTCCATGGGACAGAACAGAGAGTCGAAGAACTGAAGCTTGATATTCTTTCGATGTCTGCTTTGGCTGTGCTGGCTACTGAAAAGTGATGAGGAACTTCAGGGTGAAAGGCATTAGCAGCTCCTTAGAAGAGGATAATCCCAATCTTCCGGCAGAGGCTCAAGGAGATGGAGCTCACTGAAGCTTCTGGCTGGGCCTGCTGTTAATCGAATCAAAGTCAATGACAATCTTGCTGCACTTGGGTGTGAATTTCCTAAACGTGAGAAACAAAATATGTAATGAAATTATCCAGTGAGTACTTAAAGCAACTTGTTTACTTTGGCTTAACCTACGTTTCCTGTGGGGAAGAAAAAACTTTCTGGGGACTCCCTTTATCCTCTAGGCACCAATTACAACGCACCGTCTGGAGACAAACAGGGCCCGAGAAAGACTAAGACCGAAGCAGATGCTGGGGGCGGGCTTGGCTCCAAGGTTCTTCAGCTGGCTGAGCACACGAATTACGGGAAGGTCAAAGGATTTCTAACAAGTCAGCTGCACAACGTGACATCCGATTACTAGTTTTCCCACCAGACTTATCTTATTTTCTAAGAACCTTCTACAGCCAGCATGAAACCATGCTAAAGCAAAATACACTAAATTTTCTTTGGCCTCTTGTACATAGCAAAAAAGCAATGAGGTTTAGTGAGGAGTCGTTTTTAAAATCATGTTCTAAAAACATGCAGAAGTAAAATAAACCCACGATGTACTTTACATCTAATTGTTCTTACGTAAATAACGTGGACTTAGAGTCTGGTAAGGCACAATGATGAACAGGAGACCCTCCCCACTGACCGCAGCAAACACTGTAAAGGAGCTGCTTTGAAAGCTTTCGCTGCCTCGAAAGAAGTTTCCACCATGAATCAAAGGTGTTTGAACTTATCTGCAAGTCAAACATACCTCCCAGTCTTTGCCTAACAAAGATCATCATAAAAATCGAAATGATTTCAAGTCTTGATTTAAAATGTGGCTGTCAAAAGAATTCGTGGTGTTTCAAACCTGGCAGGTTACTTTCATCCTAAATTTTCTATGCTGGTGGTTGCCATGCTTGCAAAATTGACAAAGGTTTAATGTTCGTATCATAAAACTTGTGAATTTTTAGAAGTTTCTCTCGACCAGGATAATTAGTCTAAGCCTTGGAAAGCTACTAATATTAAAGCACAGTCGTTAGGCAGATGGTCTTCAAAGACTTCTTTCACCGCTCTTAAAAATCTACCCCTAAAATAATCCTTCGATTCTTGGCCCATCGCATTGAAAGAGATGCTCCCCGTGGGGCTGAAGTCCGGCCTCGCAGGCAGAAGGGAACCATCAATCAGCCAGCTCACAGCTGGTTCTGCATCCAGCTTTTACCCCGCTGCCCCCGAGTCCTCCCCGCTTACCTGAAGGTGACCCCAGCCATATCAAACATGAGCCTCGCAGCGATGGTCTCCTCGCTATCGTGGTATTTATCAGACATGAATATAACTTCTTTGATACCTTAAAAGGCAACAGAGCAAGAAGCCCCGTCAGAACAGGCACGGAGACACCGTCACAGACCCACACGCGGCCGCAGAGGCCTGGCGGCGCCTGCGACTGGCGGTGCGCATGCGCACAATGTCCAGTGATGAAATCTTAGCTGCCGCTCTCCAAGGCAAGGCCGTGGTGGGCGGGCAGATTTTGTTTAATCTGCCCTCCAGTCTTTACAGATTTTTTTTTAAACTAATGACAGGTGAAAACGTCACGTAGTCAAGCCTTGATCCAATGAACAAATTTCCTTTACTGTAGACAACCGAATGTTCTTTCTTCCCGGGGCAGCTCCTCTTAACTCCAGAGGCTAATGGAAAGGAGTGGTGCATGCTCCGAAAATCACGGAGAAACACCAGCGAGCTCCCTGGAACGGTTCTGCGGCCCCACTCACGCCAGTGCCAGGAGAGCAGATCCGCCTGGGTCTCCCGTCCCCCCAGCAGCGCGGACTTGAGCGCCAGGGCTCCGGAGGGCTCTCCACACACCACCAGCCTCTGAAGGGGCAGCGCAGAAGCTGGTGGCGCAGGGCACTCGCTGCTCTCCCCACGTGCCAGCCGCAGCCTCTGCGCTGAAGCCCAGAGCCCACGCAATTTCGTCGCAAAGACTGTGGTTCTGACACCAACAGGCCGCCTCGGCTCAGAGGTGCCCGGGGTCATGACAAACATCACACCGAAACCGCACAGCTAGCTAACGTCATAAGTCTTTAAATCTCAGGCCGAGAGTTTTATGGAGATAAAGTGTAGCCAAGTCTTACGTGTGACAATTTGAAAAAAGTAAAATACTCAGAATACAAGGGCGTAGATTTACGGTAAGAAAAACATCAAGAACTACTGATGGACTCATGACATTTGTATGCAAAGATATGGTTAGGCCCTCAAATACCTACCATACATTAGATACAAATTAAAATTTCATATACAGACTCCCAGCTGACCTTGTCCCTGACAGAAACTCATTTCCCTCCCTCCCCCCTAATCTATGCACAATATATCAGAGCACAGTAAACTGACAGTAATGATATGCAAAGCCTGGGTTGTTTTTTGGCAGCTTGCAGTTTAAGAAGTTGCAAACTAAATTAAAAACATGCTAAGAATCACAGAGGATGCAATTAGTCGTAGAATACCTGGCACCATTCAAAAACAAAACACGGGAAGCATCTTGCAAAGTTGATAGTGCAATTAATTTAGATCTAAACAATAGCAACTTAAGATCACACGCGTCTGCAAGGAGCCTCGATGAGCAGGCGGGATGCAGATGTGAGGAACGAGGCGGCCGGTCCCTACCTGCCTGGATGATGAGCTTAGCGCATTCATTACACGGGAACAGGGCCACGTAGATGGTACAGCCTTTCACGTCGGCCGAGTTTTTGTTCATGATGGCATTCAGCTCGGCGTGGCACACTGTGGGTGTGAACGAGAGAAAAAAGAAACACTCAGACTCTGGCTCGGGAACAATTTACCAGCGGTGTTGAAGCATTCCATTCCGCCCTCTGAAATAACACATAATAGACTCGATTAAAAAGAAGCTGATTAGAAACCCAAAGTACTGAGAATACCAAATGAGGGCCCTGAGGTCTGACAGGTGGGCGAGGAGTAGCACAAAGGCTCGCCTCCGCAGCCCTGGGTCTGTAAGCACCTAGGGCACCTGGGGGAGAGGGGCAAAGGGGGGGGCCAAGGTCAAGTACCTTCACCCGCCCTAGGTGGAACCACAGCTCCCAGCTCCCCAAGACTGTGGGGGATGGAAAGGCCCCTGTAGAATGGTTCATCTGAGTGCCCAGTAGTTTGTCTTTTTTTAAGAAAACTATTCATCTGCTTTCTGGCAATGAAAAGTCAAGTTCTCGCTACGCTGGCTCATTCTACCCAAGATCCCTCAAGGGTGATCCAAGGTCATTCCCAGACCTGCCTGAATTCAAGCATGAAGGGAGCACCCTTCTCTCCGCTCCCACACCTGTCAAAGCCCGCCCATCTCCCCAGGCCCCTTGGCTGGGGGTGCCCACCACCTAATCCACAGGGTGCTCCTCTCGTGGGAGGGGCTTTGTTCGCCACTCTGATTCAGTTTGGAATCTCCCACCTGCTTCGTGAGGTTGCGTGTGCTACCTACAGCTGTATGATAATTTCCTTGTGACAGTGATTCACAAATTGTCTGCATGGTGGAATCCTCGCACAGCTCCCAAAACACCGATGCCTGTGTCCCACACCTGGAGCCTGACGGGGCCTGGGGTGTGGCCTGGGCTGTGACATCTTTACTCAGTTCCCCACTGGGATTCCAACGTGCAGACGTGTTTGGGAAACACTGCCTCACGGAATCCTCCAGCGTCCCCAAGGTGACTCAACGCACGCTATGCACACAAGTGCTAAAATAAATGTTTGTTGAACACATTAATGACTCCCTGGCTGTGGTCCAAACCATACAAATCTCCTAGATTTATAAATACGGGGCCTTCAAGGGTCTCCCTCACCCTCTCCCACCCATAACTACCCTTCTACACACAACGCCTTCCTCCAGGGGTGTGAGGCCTCATCTCTGGGCTCTCACACGTTTCGGCCTGGGAGCCTTTACTGAGTGTCCACGCCGGCTCAGACAGCACCGAGCCCCTTGCCCACCCTCCCCCCTCGCCTCCCGTTCTCGGGTCAGGTGGCCACAGTCTACACGCGCCCGTGGCCGGCAGCTGCTCTGCCATGCCACAGGCAGAAAGCTGACCCAGGGCCCTCCCAGGAAACGGTGGGAGGGCGCACTTTAGCTTATGAAGACCACAGTTTAGGAGGTCTTAGTCGTACATGCAAACGAGCAGTCTAAGGCATTGTAAGAAAACCTAAAGAAAAAAAAAAGCAGTGCTCAATCAGGTCACAGCCCATCAGAGAATAATCCCCAAGGGCCAGGGGGACCCCAGTCAGGCCCCTGAGCCGCACTGATCTATAAGCCCCGAGGGGGCAGCAAGGACAGGAAAGAGGAGAGGGGGATCCGTGCTCAGTGGCCAGGGAGACGCTACCCAGGCAGAGGTCTCCTTAAACCCACTTCCTTCCCTGGTGACCACCATGTTCCCAAGCTGGAACTAACACCGCTCCAGTGTTAAAAACAATTAGATGTAATTATTTCTTCTCTTTCCCCCTCGAGGGCAGAAGCCCGTCTTCCCGGTTCATGCAGCTCCCCCAGAGTCTAATGCGCTGCCAGGGACGTAATGGGCGTTAAATATTTATTGAATAAATAAAGGAGGGAATGCGGATTCCAGTTATTGATGGCGACACTGGGAAATGCAGCAGGTCCTCTTAAATTCAAAGATGGAAAACACGCTTTCCCATCCAATAGAGATCTTTTGATGCTGTTGGTATTAATATTCAGAGCTACAGAGTCTCTGAATCTGCTAGAAAACTTAGTACTCTGGCCTCTTTTGAATTTCTAAAAATGATCACACTGAAGGCAACTATCATCCTCTAATTCATCCAAGGCAGTTTGGGGCAAAACTTAGCATTATCTGTCTGGATTCATTAAGGAAATTACCATATGAAACAGATTCCCCTGGGCAACCACCAACAGCCCCGGATAAAGGGTGGTTTAGGGAAATGATACACAGGATCATAAACAGATTTCCTTTCTGTTAACCACAAAACCACAGGATGGGAAATACAAAGCTTTGAGTTAGAAGACACCAGGTCTGCCGGCACCGTGACCAGACAAGTGGCAGGCACCCGTGACGCTCTTTCAAAGACACGGCTCACGACCCACAACTTCACGCATTCAAACGAGACAGTGAAAAACGCAGCACCCGAGTGTGGGTTTGTTGGGTGTCCTGAGTCATCGCCCTAACTCTTCTGACTACAAAACAGCGAGAAGTTAAAGAACACGTGTATCTTTTTCTAGTGCCGTCATTTGGATTGTGTTGCACTGGAATACACACAGCAAGAGCTACCGACATAAGTGCAAAACCCAACCAAGGAGCATGGTCCTCACCGTAGCTCTGAGATGTGAATAGTTTTCATATTCATAGTAGGAAGGAGGGCTCACTACTCCAAAGACACAGTGTCTAGGATGGTATTCAGAAAGAGAGCTGAAGTGTCAAAAAAAGGAGCAAATTTTCCAACTGTTTACGTAGACTCACCACTGGCTAAGCCATAAGCCCGAGAAGTCTCCGAATACTACAAGTGTAATTTAAACACCAGCAGCGACACAAAACTCTTTAATTATTCTCAACCTTGTTTAAGAGGGAAAATATCAAATGCTGAAAATATCAGATTAACACTTGTAAAGTTCTTCGCTGCCAGAAGGAGCACCTCCGTTTCAGGTAATTATAAGACAATTCATAGGCTTTGGTCCTTTTTTTCCTCTTCTATTACTAACTGTCAGAATGCAGAACTGCATTAACCTTGGACCATGGAGAAGAGATTGTATAATTAGAAAACTGTATTTTTCAAATGCCCTCTTACCGGGGCTTGATTAATCCTTACTGTCTCGTGTAGGCGGTTCTCTACAAGTTTGACAAATTAACAGGATATATTCCATCCCTGCTTAGATTCAGATTTAAGAGATTCAACATTTTATAAATGTGACTTTCATCTCATGTGATATAAGACTAATACAATATCTATTTTAGACAGTACTATTTTTAAGGTTACTTTGATAGGTTTAAAAAAGCCTCCAATCATGCTCAACAAACGCTAACTGCTGAACCAATACCTGAGCAGGTGACACAGCCCGCCACTGACCCTCAGGTGCCGCCAGCACCTGATGGGAAAGGCTGAGGCCCGAGAAAATATAAGTTTCAATTCCAAGTAAAGAGACTCTCCAGATGATATAAAACTCCTGATTTTTAGTTAGTAGTGTTGAACTTTAAGACAATGACCTCCTCAGGCCCGAGGGGTACTCGGCCAAGGCCGAGCTGAGAAGCAGGGGGTCTGGAGTGGCAGCTTGGCTGGGGTCAGGTCAGACCAGGAGCGCTTAGCCCGGACTGCACCACCTTCTGCCAACACGCTCCAGGCTGCACCGCGCAAGCCTCAGGGCGCCTCTGACCCCAACAGGGGACCGGGAAGGCTCTCGGGCCGCACAGCCACCCCAGTCAAGGCACAGACAGTTCGGCTCACTGACAAGCCAGAGGTCAGGGCTCCAGAGCCCGGGAGTGTCTGCGCGCTGCCTCCTGGAGTAAAGAGGTGAGAAGCTTCACCCGGCAATTAATAGCTGACATGAAGTGGGTACCCAAGTTCAAGGTCGACCTGTGCACTTTTAAAAAGAACTCAGTGTTAATGTTTATAAGATAGTCTATTTCTGTTCTGATGACAAAGCTTTTGTCATCACTTCTTGAAATGGAGGTCTAAGTGTTTCCAGTTCTGGGGTCCTACAGGTACCAGAGCCGCTACATGCGGGCACATCTCTCAGAGCGGGGGCACCCCCTCCTTGGCCCCTGATGCCTCACAGATGCCTGATGGATACACACGGGGGCGGGGGGCGCGGGGAGGCATGCACTTTCTCCTCTCAGATCCATTTAGGGAACTTTCACAGCTTCAGAAGCTAAAATGGAATTTCAAGGACTAATTTCTTCACTATTGCAAGGTATCCGGACAGAGCCTCATAAGTCACTGCCAGATTCCAAAGTACCCACCCTTC
Organism: Trachops cirrhosus; assembly: GCA_028533065.1. Classification (NCBI taxonomy): domain Eukaryota; kingdom Metazoa; phylum Chordata; class Mammalia; order Chiroptera; family Phyllostomidae; genus Trachops; species Trachops cirrhosus. The sequence continues at coordinate 78,491,713 of CM052548.1, read as the reverse complement.
AGGTTGATAATTTAACAAGGGAGCAGCCTCTAAGTTTAAGCCCCTCCAACCCACCACCACCTCTAGCACCCTCCCTGGTAATAAAATGTTTGTTATTACAGCTACCCCAAACCCCAAAGTGAACATTCTAGAGCTGGCCCCAAACAATACCCCTCCTCTGTCTGGTCTCCCCACTAAGGAGTGTCCACAACTGTAAAGCAGCAACTGGACTCATTATCGGGGTCTCCGAGGGACCTGACGCACAGGTGGGGTAGGGCAGAGGCGACTCAGAAACGATCACAGCGTTCCTCTGGGGCAACCCCAAGCAGCCTCTGCTCCCCACCCCTTGCCCCAGGGACCCCCCACCACAGTCTCCCCTCCTGACAACTTCTTGGCACACACCAAAGCCTACTTCCTTCTCGTGCGTGGCTCCTCAGACAGAGCAGCATCCTCTGTACTGGGCTGCAGCCGGGAGAGAAAGGGGTTTAGAACTGGAGACGGTTCCCACGGAGGGGCAGTGATAGGACCCTGCCTGCATCCCCGCCCCCGCACAGCGCTCACAGGGCTCAGAACGGATGGAGAGCCGCAGGAAAGCTGCAGGCACCGCGGAAGAAGGCCTTTGGCAGAGCGGAAGGGTTGGGAAAATCCAGGAAACGAGGGGTCAAATGTGCTCTTTGTAGGAGAGGGGGAACTGAATGTGCAGGTAATATTGGTCCTGTAGGAAAACATATTTGGATCATCGATGGCTTTTCAGAACAAAGGGAGTTTAAACCTCTGCCTCCACAACGGTTCGAGTCCCAGGCTCACTCAGCTACAAATGCTGCTGGGAATAACAACACCCTCCCTTCCTACCTCCTGAGGTGACAAAGAAGAGCACAGGAGAAAAATGGCCGGAAACAGCTTCACGGACTAGAAAGAATTCTGCAGATGAAGCCCCTGTTACCAACACTCACCTGGGCTGGTTTTCTAAGAGCAGCCTCATCCCAGGGGCTCCTGCCTGTCGGAAGAGCTGGGCAGTCAGGGACAGGGGCTTCCTGGGCGCAGCTGATGGGGGACGGCACTTCTGCCCCGCCCCGCCGAGAAGCACACCCAACCATGCCACCCCCTGCGCTCAGAACCCGGCCCCACAGCCCTGGCCCCCCACCCTGCACACAGATGATGGCCTTTCTATTCAGGAGATGAAGTAACAGCCCGCCACCTTCGGGCACCAAGGGCCACCCATTCCAGTGAGGAGACGTTTATGCTACAGTGCCACTGTGCGTGGGAAACTAAAAACAGGCAACAGTGACAAAGCAAAGGCAGCCAGCCCTGTGCCTGGAAAACATCTTGCAGGTTCTGCTCCTGCCCAGTGCCCAGGGAGGGGTCTCTGTTAGAAGGAAAGGCGCAGGGAGGGATTCTGGCCAGAGCTGGGGGCTGAAGGAGGAGGAGGAGCTGCTCACAGAAAATGCAGCCAGGCCTTCCAGGCTCCTCCAGGTGACACCCTGTCCACTGATGACCTGTCCCCATAGGTGTCCGTCCTGTCTGCAGGATGAAACCAAGCCGTGGGGCTTATCGGAACACGCCCAGTCCTCGGAGCCATCCCGCAGCTCCGTCTCCCCACCTGCAAGTCTGTGACCCTCGGTCTTGGGAAGCCTCGGTCTCCCGACCTGAGAAATGGAGAGAAGGAGGCCCACCTCCAAGCACAGTCACGGAGACTAGCATCTGTGGACAGCGGAGTGCAGGAGGACCCAACACATGCCTGCACCCCCCCTAACCTCTCCTCCCTGCCCCCCCACACCGGGCAGCCTTGGGCTGCAGGACTCTGCTGATGGGAGAACAGACATTTCTGTCCTCTCTCTCCCCCGTCCTCTGGTACCCACCCCCTGTCCCCTTCCGTGCTACTTCTCGCTAAGGCTGCTGGCAGCAACTCCCGGCACCCAGGGGAGCCACTTAGCCCCAATGGTAGTGCTCGGGGCTAAAGAGATTTCTGACTGTGGTGTTTCCATTATTGATAATAAAGCCCCCAGAACTCTAATTACACTGCTCCCCTATGTGCTAAGGGCACACAATCAGGTCAGAAGGCGGAGGGTGTGGAAATACTGCGTTTCTTCCACGGGTGAGCCATGACCAGCTCCCTTCCTACAGTTCCTGGAGGCCCAAAGTGTGTTAAAAGAAGCACCAACAGAACAGAACACTGATCACGGTTTGACAGCCTTGTAATGCAAATGCACAGGAGAAAGGCCCACGGCTTCCCTCTCGTGTTGACAGCGGGTGCAGGGCGAGGCGGCACCGAGAGGAGAGCACTGGACACGGAGTCAGGGCGCGCGTCCAATTCATTCCAGCTCCACAGGGGGCGCTCCGGGCGCTGGCTGAGCTGCTCCCACCACAGGAAACCGGGCGGAAGTGACCTCACTTGGGACTCCGGGAGGAGGCGGGCTCCCGACACTGCCCCGCGTTCCCAGGACATCTCTCCAACGCCCCGACAATCTCTTGTCCTTCTCCCCAGTGTCCGAGCTTGCTCACCCCGTTTCAGCTGACGACGCTTCACGGCCATGCTGTCATGGATCGTACCCCACCTGCGACTCCATAACCTACGTGTTAACTGCCCTCACCCTACCTGGGGTCGCTGCAACGGATCAACGTGCCACCCCCGCTCACGTCCTCCGCGACTTTGCCTCTTCCCCCTTTTTGTTTGTCCACCTCTCTCTACTGGATCATTCCCATCAGCAAACCAAGGGCTGCCGCAAAAACAAACCAATCACCTAAAAGTACCAGGTTCTCCCCTCGTCCAGGCAACGTGACCCTTTCTCTTCGCCCCGCCTCCCGTTCCATCGGCCACCCCCGCGCTCTCGCTCCCATCACAAACATCGCAAACCCGATTTACAGAGACCTTTCCCACTTCCTTTTGCTCCTGCTTCGACTGGCTCCAGGAAGCCTCCCACTCTGTGGGAGTTAACCGGTCCGTGCCCAGTGACCTCCGTGTTGCTAACCCCACGGGCACGTCAGTCCCCACAGACCTCTCAGCAGCCTGTGACACCGCCGGCCACACCCTCCTTCCTGCCCCCCCACCCCGTGCTCCACAGCGTCCCCTGCCGTGCTCAGGGATCAGGCCAGGGCCCAGCCGTTGCACCCTCTCCAGGGTACTGACGTCACCCAGAGGCCAAACAGGCAGGGGCTGACATCCCAGCTTACGCTTTTCTCAGCACTTCTGTACCCAACTGACCACCAGCCACCCTTCCAGGGGTGCTGGCCAACTCCCAAACTTCAGGGGCCCTCCCCTGATCTTCCCCCAAGCCTAGGTGCTTGGGCAGGAAATTCTGGGGGAGTCCATCTCCCTTCCCCCCTTATCACCCAGCCCCCTTGATGCTGTCTCCAAAATATAGCCCCCATTCACCCATTCTCTCCATCCCTAGCAGTTCAGCCCTCCAAACCCACCCCAACCCAGCCTGCAGCCACCACCTCACAGCCAGTCTCCCCTCCTGCCCACAACAATCCATTTTCCACGCACAGCCGACGCCATCCTTTCAATCCGAACTCCTTACCCTGCAGGCCCTCGAGCTCTCCTGACTCTCCAGCTACCCCGGCTAAGCTTGAGCCGAATTCTTTCTGACCCCACGGCAATCCTAGTGCCCAGGTCCTGCCTGAGGGCCTTCACCCAAAAGCAGGGCCCTCCCCCTGCTCTTCCCATCTGTGAACACCGCGCACTCCAACTTACCCGAGGAGACCCTTCCAGCCGCTCAGATCTCAGCTCAGAAGGCACCTCCTCAGAAGGGAGCATTAGATACTATGTGTCACCACGGTCTGCCTCCTCCACTCTCAGGCTGCACACTCCCAGGAAACCGAGCCACCAGACACTGCACCCACGCCTGCAGCGCGCCGGGCACAGGACACACATGGGAGATGCCCTGCAAGTGTTTGCTGAGTGAATGAACGACGACCGGTGGACGACCTC
>CM052548.1:78461161-78487303 GCA_028533065.1 Trachops cirrhosus | reverse complement strand
GGCAGTCCAGCCACAGACCGACACCCTGAGAACTCCTGCACGCGGAGCTTAGTACCGGGACCGAGGTTTCCCCGCCGGGACCCTGGGAAGTGACGACGGTGGCAGTGGTACATTTCAGTACCCATCCTGAACTTGGGGACCCTTTCATTCTGCAACTTTACACGGGACACTGAAAATATGTGCTGTGAAAAATTAGCTTTGCACGCACCCACAAACAACTAATCGCTCCCCTTCTTTCTTACCATCGAAAGCTTACAATCAAATCAGATGGCAAAAAGTTCCCAGAATAGGTGAGCCCCTCTTTCAGTTCACCAGCTCCCCTCAGCTGGAAGCGGAGGCTGAGCAGACAGCTTTACTTTACAGGATCCCGCCTGGGGTCCCACTCTGCCTGCTCCCACAAGGGACTCATCTGACTATGAAATCCCCTTAATCCCTGACTGCGTTTTATTCCCTGAAAACCCCGAGTGCTTTGTTGTTCTCCCCACGCTCGTGCCTCTGTTCCTTCCCCTCCGCTGGGCACCTTTTTTTTCTTTCCAAAAGAGAGCAGTCGCTTGAAGCAGTTTAAAAAAAAATGAATGGGGTTTATTTCACATGATTAAGGCCCAAGGCCATCGGTAAACTATGGAAGTTAGGCTAACTGGAGACTTGGAATTCTTCAGGAAAAAAACCCAGAGGAAGGTCTACTAGGGAAGAGTCGACCGAGCGAAGGCTCCTCCTCCATCGTGCCCGGAACCCCGCTTCCGGAAGGCACACTCTTCCCTTCAGGGTGGCCTTAGTCCACGTGACTTCCGCCAGAGCCGGCCTGTCCATTTCCGGATGCAAATACAGCCCCAACGTTATGAAAAATCAACAACCGCGCATACAGCCCAATCTGCCTCTTCTACAGCACGAGTTACAAAATCTCCAGGGAATGAAAGGTAAAGTGAAGCTGGGACTGTCCCTCCCAGATATTCTCTGAAGGGATTCTGCCTGGGGCTCAGATGGGCAGCAACTTATACGAGGCATCCTTCCCTGATTCAAAGACAAAAAACAGACGGCCAGGCCGAAGGTGTCCAGTCCCGCCCATCTGGCCTGTGGTCTGTCCACAGCCCACTCTGGACTGCAGACCCTCCGGAACAGGAGGAGGCTACAGCATCATCCATCTCCCGTGGTCCAGCTCCCAGTCTGCTTCCTGCTTCCCAGAAATAAGCTGGAGCCAGCTGCCCAGGGTAGGCAGAGGGGCTGAAGGAGCCCTGCTTCTCATCAAAGGTAAGCCCCGGCCAGTACTTGATTAGCTGGCTCCGCTTCCAGGGAGCAAAGAGACAACCTACAGAGCCGTCACCCACAGTCCTCAGCCAGGGGAGGTGGCCCTCTGCCCAGAAGCCGGCCACCAATGCCTGGCAGGTCACCAGTGAAGCTCACCAGGCACACTGCAGGCAGCAGAGCCCGGGACCTCGGGGCCAGGCTGTATGACCGCCACCACGCTTCCATTCGCTGGCTCTCTTTGGAACTTCCAGGATGGGGACAGGCAACTGGGGTAGTTCAGTAAGATTTTTGTTTTCTATCCAGCTGCTGGTGACTGAAAAGGGGAAGGGTGCCTTCTGACCCACTGTCGTACGTAAGCTCTCACCGGGGCTCTGCCACGAAGCAGAAGGCAACACAAGCGCGTCCTACCGTAAGGGTATTTGGTGTCCAGCTTCCTCTCCGCCGTCCTCCTCCAAGGCAAGAGGTCATCGCTGCACCCGTTTGGCATGCCGTTGTACCCGATGCCCACGATCTTGTTTTCTGCGTTCACGATGCAGGCTCCGACCTGCAGGGAAACAGGAGCAAAAGCTGGGTGACTGGGAGTGGCTCATCCGGTGGTAAATGAAACCAGAGGCCCGCAGACCTACAAAAGGCCACGCAGCGTCTGGGGGAGGGGCGCTAAGAGCTCTGTCTCCTTGCTTGTTTTCTGAGGCAGTTCCCACAAGCCAAAGGAAGAGCATCCCTGGCCCCAGAGCAGGTACGGAGACACCTGATGACTATTTTCACAGGAAGACGTGAGCAGGCAGGGACACAGCACATTCTCCTGGAAAGCACACGAACCTGGGAATTTGGATCTTTGCTTCTCTGTGCCGATAAGAAGGCCACGGCCATGAAATACTCGGGCCATTCCAAGTAGTCCTCGCGTTTCTTGCAGGGGACGGCGCTCATGCTGGATCTAGAAGGAAAACACAACGCAACGGCAGGGGAGAAAAGCATTCGGGCAAGCCTGCCCCCCAATTCAAGCCGACCACATTCGAACTGTGCGTCGTCAAACTCAGAAACTTCGGTTACACTTACCGGTCAGAAATCACAGAACACGGACTCCAGACGGTCCCTGGTCTTAAAAAAGAAATTAAGAAATTAACTTACTATTTCAAAAGTTTGAATTTGGCACACAGAGCTTCACATTCCCAAATATTATATCTATTTACTGCTTGGCACAAGATGCCTTACAAATGCCTGTCCTGCGAACTGTTCTCACCCCTCAGCCCTCCCCCTCATAAAATGGAGCCAGCACAAGCGGGAGGGGGAAAGAGAACCTGTTTTGATCACCTAACAGATTTCAGACAGTGTTGAAGGTTATCTACATAACCTCACTACAGACTCGTTGCTAGCTAAGGTAGAGAGTGGCACCCCATCTTAGAGACTGTGAGAACTTGGGTAACCCGCCCTACATCACACCCCGGTAGTACCCTGCCAGGTGAACTTCACTTGGCACCGTCCCAATGCTGACCTTAACTGGATTAATATGTCCTTTCTCTTTCCCTTTAGTTTCCCCAGATACAGCAGTCATCAACTCTGAGTACTAAAATCAGGGCAAACTATGGAAAGTGTTGCATGCTATCACTAAGGCAAGGCTGTTTTAGCAACAGGCCTTGGTGGGCAGGCACAAGCTGTCTCTACTGCAGAGAGAACCCCTGAAGGGGACCTCCCCTGAAAGCTCCAGCAGAGTAGGAGAGGGGCCCTTTCAAGGTCAAGGAAGGAGGTCAACCCAAGAACGGGGTGTGTAGTATCACTGAGAAGTCTGGAGAAGGCCCAGACATCTAGGCTAAAGAAAAGTGAGCATTCCCCCTGTCACCGCCCCTCGTCACCCGGCCCCGGCCCCGGCCCCGCCCCCTCCGCCCCCCCCCCCCCCCCCCCCCGCGCGCCTGACGCTGGGATGCATGAGCAGATGGGGCCGAAACCAGCATTACCCAATGATTATGTGGCCCAAACTCTGAGAAGCCTCTAAGCCCCCTTAACAGGAAGCCATGCCAGACTGGACTGTTTACCACCAGGCTAAAGGGCTGGCATCATGATCGCTGCAGTGTGCCGGGGAAATGCCTACAACCCCCACACGGGAGGAGGGGAGAGGAAGGAGGGGCGGAAAAGGAACTTCCCTCCACCAACCCTTCCCCTGAAGTCTGGATTAATGCTCCCAGGTGCCCCAACCCCAGCTGCGGAAACAGAGAAGGGATCTGTCCAGGGAGGTACCCCTAGCTCCCCACAGGGACAGAACCCAAGCTCCTCCTACCCCCTCCACTCCGATCCCGGAACGAAACCACACATCCCCACCGCACCCGCTGGAAGTTACTGTCACTTTCAGAGTCCCGAGTCTACCCTCTTCTCGGCTGCCCAAGCTGGAAAGCCTCCCACAGGCCACACTGCCCGCCACGGATTTAGCCGAGCCGGCTTCACCGAGAGCAGGGCAGCCCTGGGTTCCGTGCCCCCAGCCTGGCCGCAAGCCCGGCGCCCCACACCCCACGTTCCAGCCGCGCCACGTGGCGCGCGGTCGGACCCCCCAGCCCAACCCCGCTTGGGGACCTGCACCACGTTGTTGGTTCCCGCTGCAGGGGGAAGGAAGTTGGGAGCGGAGGCGGGGCCGCAGCGTGGCCGGAAGGTAGCTGCGGCGGGACAACTGCGCGCTCTGGGGTGGGGGCCGGGCCAGGCACCTTGCGCCCAGAGGGATTGCCTCGGCTTCCTGGACCCAGTTGCAAAGTCAGCTCGCTCAGCCCACGGTCTGGCCGGGGACCTGCAGATTTTGCCTCTGACTTTGCGCTGTAGGCGAAGGGGGTGGGCCTGGTCTGGGACCCCGGTGGTGGCCCCGCCTACGTGAGTCCCAGAGTCCCGGAGCCTCTGCCGCATTAATGGACGCGGGGGTGGTGCCAGGAGGGCCTGCTTGCGGCTGCTCGGACAATCTGACTTCATAACCGTTGCATTTTTCAGATCTCTGAATATGAGGGTTGGATAGTTTCTGTTCTTGATGGTGAGGTATTTTTTTCTTCCCCACCTGAACGTACCGTCAACTAAAAGCTCTCACAATAATTATGAATATGTAATGTGTGAATAAAAGAAGATCTGAACGAGTCTGGTGCAATAAAACTGTAGAGGCAGGAAGTGAGACTTGGTCGCGGCCCTGGAATGGGCCCACTGTGAGGCTCTGCTCTGTCCTCCTGGGGAATACTGACCCCTAGCAGCAGCTTTGCAGTTTTCTGCGGCACTGGACGCTCTGCCTCGAAGATACATTTGCATACATTTGCATTTGTGCTTTGCATGACCAGTTTACCGTCTCCACTCAAATTTTGTGGAAGGGCCTGAGATGTGTGCTGAAGCCTTGCCCCCACTCCCTGCACACCTGTCCTAGTAGTCTCCCGATAACATTTGCCAGCTATAAAACTGTGCTTATTTTGTTACAGTTGTTTGAAAGATCAGAAGAACATAGCCCAGGTGAAAAAGAAAGACCTTCAGTGATATTTCTGAAGTCATACGCCCCAAGGAACTAAATCTGATTTTCTTGAACTTCATTATTCTATTAAGACGTCTAGCTCCGAAGTCTGGTGGAACATCGGTTCCGGCAGGGAGATGGACAGATGCGCCCCTTGTTTTGCACGCGGGGCTGGAGGAGACAGCCAGCCCTCCATAAATAACAGCTACTGTAACAATCACGCGCCTGATCGGCGCATCCCAGATCTGAGCCACTAATCCAAACAAAAGCTCGCTAACTATATTAATTCAGCCTAACACAGGAAGAATGATGAGAACAAACAGTGGGTTCTATCTAATTTCTCACTGCTGCAGACACATCATTCTTCATCTCCTTGGTCCGGCCTGTAGATTCAATAATTAAATTATGTACTGCAGTTGGTGGGTGCCGGGAAAGCGAAGGAGAAAAATACTTCATCGTTAACTATAGATTTTTTTTTTCCCTTGATCAGACTCAGGCTTGAAAGAGCTACATAGATTAAGATGATGATTTTTAATGTCAAGTTAACTTTACGCGGCTGTCTTGTTGTCACTGAAATGTATTACAGGCTCAGCTCCTGTTCCCCCGCCCCCTCCCCCATCCAGTGCTTGGTCTCAGACACAGTCGTGTGTAGTGTTGGAGTCTTCGCAGGTCCATCCCTCTTCTTACCACTCCAACCGATACATCACCCACTGCTGCTGGGCCTTCGACCACAGCATCATTAAGCTTCCTTCCTTCCTCTGCTCTGTGAGGACTGTCATACATAATTTAGTTACTTCTCATCATTCTCCATTTTGGTCAACTCACACACTCCCCTCCGCCATAAATCCGGGGTCCTGCGTGCTGCGAGCGCATTACCCTGGATGTTCCTGCCTTTCACCGAAAGTCTCCCGTCTGACAAGATGACATCATGCTCAGTACAGGAAACTGTCCTGATTCATGGTTTTGCAACTTGAGGTTTCAATTATCGGGCACCAACAGCAAACCCAGGCAGCCGGGGGGGGGGGGGGGGGGGGGGATGCATTTCTTGGTTTATCTTGCTCGTTAACACCTTGTAACTCCACGTGTGGCGGTAGGTGTTAAATCTCTCCTGTCCGTACCTTGTATTTCGGTCTCTAATTGAGGATCTTTCTGCCCGAAGCACAGGCACAGCCTCACTGTGTTTCCAGCCCTATCAAGAGCCAGGGGCAGGGCTTGCCACAGGGGAGGACGCAGCCAGACGTTTGCAAGGACGTTGTCTCGGGCGTTGGCTTGGCTCCCTTGTTCCAGACCCACAGTTATCTATGTCTGATCTGGGACAAAACCTGGGATACATTTCGGGGCCTCGAGGGTCGGGGATCCAGATCAAAAAGGCAGAAGTCCAGGGAAGATCCTTCCGGGCTGCCCCAGAGGAGCTCTGATGGCGTGCAGGGACGCCTGCTCCGCCAGGATGCGCCTCTGCTCGCCCAGGAAAGGGTGGGACTTGAATCCGGAACTGAGGGAGGGGCTCCGGATATTCGCCTGTCCATCAAGTTTGCCTGGGAGGAAGAACGCAGGCCTTGGAGCCCGCCTAGACTTGGAATTCGAATTCCACTTCTTACCACCCAAGGGACCTTCAGAAGGTGGTTACATTCTTGAAGTCTTTGTTCCCTCATCTGTAAATCAAGAACAGTCACTCATTCAATCATTTTTAATTCATTCTCTCTGTGCTCGGTGCTGTGAATAATAGCAATGAAGCAAATAAATCAGTTCTTGCCCCCCGCGTGGCTCACGCCCCACACCCCCATCTCAAATAAACGCCGACTAAAGGAGTCGTACTGCTGGCTCCGTGAGCACAGTAAGTGTTGTTAGGAGACAAATCACCTCCTGGAACAGCTTTGCCCCTAATCCAGTGGTGTCGGGACCAAAAACTTCTTTTCTTAGCCCAACAACTGTACTTAGAGGCAAAGTACCACCTTTACTGTTTTTTCAGAGGAATACTTGTTTCTGTTTCCATGCAGGAGTTTAAACTAGAGAGAACTGTTTACTTATTTTTTAAGGTTTTATTAATTTATTTTTAGAGAGAAGGAGAGGGAGGGAGAAAGAGAGGGAGAGAAACATCAGTCAGTTGCCTCTCAAATGAGCTGCCACCAGGGACCAAACCCGCAAACCAGGCCTGTGCCCTGACCAGGAATTGAACCTGTGACCTTTCGCTTTGCACGGGGTGACCAACCAACTAAGCCACACCAGTCAGGGCTAGAGAGAACTGGTTAAATGCAAGTAAGGGCCTGACTGGATGATCCGCTACAACAGAAAAGAAATCAATGGAAATTCTAGAAAAAAATTAAGAATATGGTCTTGTCACTACACTTTTATCTGTGTTACAACATGAGGACAGTTGTTTGATGAAAGACATGCAGACTGTAAACTGACAAGACAGAATATTCCTAGCAAAAAAAAAAAAAGGTGCCTGCACAGGATTTGCGTTAGGAGTTGAGGGCCCCGGCTGTCTTTATCATTACACTCTTCAAAATGACCATGAAGGTCGATGAGGACATGGTAACGGGGTGCACGCACAGCGCTGGGTGCATTGCTGCTGTATATCAATAAACATCTGCTGACTGAGGACAGGAGTTAGTAGACAGTCATTGCTTTCCGCCAACGCATAAAGAGAAGTCTCTATCTGTACATTGTGAATCTATGTCCGTATCTGCTTCCTTTTTCTCCTTGTGTTGAAGGATCTGGAAAGACATTGGAGAGGGCAGACGTGGGGGCTGGCGGGTCGGGGACCAAAGACAAACAGAGCTGTGTTCAAGGCGTGTGCTGTCTCACGCTTAGGAGCCCGGTCTTGGCTGGCAAACAGCATCGCAGGCACCCGAACGGAGGGCAGCTGGAAGGCTGCGTGCTTTTCTGTGGGTGTTGCTTCTCCCCACGACTCGTTTTCTCTCTACAGAGCTGAACTTGTAGCCTCATTCATACATAACTGGTTGAAGCTGATGGAAATTACATGTCTTAACACTCCTTAAGAGAAAAAAAAAACCCAGAAAATGTAAATCTAAAAGAAATGGGCAATTTTCTTGTACCACTTTATATTTCTGTGTAAGTTACCAAGTGCCAATCATTCTTACTTTTTAAAATTCAAACTTGTCAAGTAGCATGTAAGCTTTCAATGTTGTACAAGAAAAGATAATGCTTCGTGCGGAACCGTCATTTCTGCTGGCTCTGCAGAAGTGCCTCACCAAAAGAGCATTTATCAGGTTGCTGGTTTTATAGCCATATTAACGATGTCATTAAGTCATTCCCTCTCGTCTGGGGTCACCATGGAAGCCACCGAAAGGTAATCAACACGATGTTATGGTTCTGGGTGTAGAATTCTTTACTGACATCAAAGTCTGTATTTTAACTGACATAACAAGATGAGTGTCCAGGAACCGCTGTAGTGAAAACCCCTGTTACATCGGACTGGGAAGTTCGTGGCCACCGTAACCTGATTGACATGGGGTGCCTTCCTTCCATCGACTAACGGGAGAGCTAGTGGCAGGTAAACTTCTACAACGAGAAAGCAGGGATCTGATTGGTACTTCAGTTCCGCAGCTCACTGTGTATACGTACCTCGAGGGGAACATCCGGGGTCCTGCCGTGAGGACAACGATCAGTGCCACTCGGGGAAACGTCACCGTTTACGGACACAAGCAAACAGAATGAGGAAGGAAGCCCATCCCTGAATAACTGTTGGCACCGTTCACAGTGAGCAGTTCAGCGCTTCGATGCAGGAGGTGACAGAGAACCACACGGCAGTGACGAGGTCAGGGTCTTCCAGGAGTCTCGTTTTGAACAACCTCTCTGCCCCCGTGTTTGACCAGCAGCCCCGAGATGGCGAATGCAGAATGCAGGCAGCTGCCCGGCGTTCTGAGATACTTTCACAGTAACGCTCTCTTCAAACGAGCCCTGGATGGAGTTAAATATCAACCAGAGAGACCAGAACGACGCTCATGAAGCCATCCTTCTGAGAACGGGAGAGATTTAATAGTTTGGTGGTCCCAGTAGCCACTGTCCTGCAAGAAAAGTCAGTATCTACACAGTGTCGGAAGCACACCAGGGGCCCCCGGAGCTGTGCCATTTCACTGAAGAGTAAACCTGGACTCGTTAGAGTAGAAAGTCGAGGTGGGGTAAGGGGTCAAGCACAAATACACCCTGGGCTCTTTTGTCCAGAAACCCAACAAGAGTTTCTTCCTTTGGGATGCAAGTATTTTTTTTTAAGCATAGAATGTACAGAGCCAGGAGTGAGCTCAGCAGTCACTGAGTCCGGCCCCTTCTTTTTACAGATGAGGAACCGTGGCCCAGAAAGGTCGCTGAGCTTGCTGCCGTTCCCACGGCTGGTCTGCTGAGGGTCCCTCCCTGCCCCGCTGCTCGTCCCTGGTCTTCGCATCTATGACTCAACCCACGGCTGCTTATCAAAGCCTCTGGAAGGCGCTCTGCTAAGCCTCCAAGGAGCATGAAGGAAGCTGAATCAGCTTTCTCTGATTATTTGCCAAAGAGAAATAAAACTACACAACGGGTTAACCATCCAATGGTTAAGGAGTAATGCAAGACAACACTCAAAGAGTTGTTCCACAGCAGGACATGATTCGTTGTGTGTCTTCTAGAAAAACAACAACAAAAAAAACACATCTTTCTGCCCACTCAGGAAAAAGTTTATGGACACAGAGCTACCCCAGATCCCTTCACTATTACTTCAGTGTAGTAAAACATTCTGTTCATAGCCCAGCTTCTTTTTTGGAAGAAACACATGATATATAAGATGCAAAGAATGAGAGCTTGCACAGGCACGCAGAATCATTCTCATCTCAAGCTGGCTATACGAAGATGCCCAAAATTGAGTCCTGTACAGCCTAGGGAAAAAGACCGCATCTCGGGAAATCTTCATTTGTCTCTAGAGCTGTGGTTAAGGCCAGACGTGGAGGAGGGAGTGCCAGCTCTTGGCACTCACTAAATATCAAATGACAGTCTGTCCCTTCCATAACCATAGCCTCCGTGAAGCGGCAGGCAACTAAATGTATACACATACACACAGGCATGCAATCTTTCTGCTTTGTACCATTTAACGATTTTTGTTGAAATTCCAGGGATAGCATTACCTGGTAGGTAGAGTTCCACTATCTTTTCACTCACATACACACAAAAACATCATCTGAAATAAATAAATAAATGAGAGGACACGGGGAGCATGCCTCCAGGACAGGGAGGGCTGTGTCTGGCTTGTGTCTGGCTTAGGGACCGAGAGCTGGGAACCAGTCTGGCTGCTGAAAAGCAACAATATCTCCACAATAATGCAATAGCCCCATGTAAACTCCTTCCTTATCTGCGCCTTCCACCCCTGTATGTTTTCATATTCATGGCTCCCTGTGAAACCCAGAGGAGTCTACTTCTTGAAAGTCTTTGTTAATAGCCTATTCATCGCCTTGCTATTCCGGTGTCACATCACAAACGGTATGTGTCGGCAAAAGGTGAGATAGCAAGTTTACATTTTAGAGTGTAATTTCATTACAAAGCAACGTGTTTGTAACCGCCTGCTACCGTTCTAACCAGACTCTGCCACCCAGGCACCCAGAGAGGGGAAAGAATTTCATTTCATTAAAATGGCGACGAATTCTTTCGGCGACGTTAGTGGCACTTTAAGCAGGCTATTATTAGAACTGACATTTTACATGCAGAAATATTCTTTACTTGAAAGTCAAGTGTCACTCAAAAGAGGGAGAAATTATTTAGGATTTCTTAGAACATCAGCGAAATCCCCTGCAAACCATACTTACAAATGCCTCAGCCCGTGCGGGAATCGGGGCTGGAACTGATGATGGCTTTGATTCCTCTCTGATGCAAACAATAATACCAGAATGGAACGGCTTTGGGAAGTGTTCAGAAAAGCAGTCAGCAGAGTCATAACAATATGCACAGCCAAACCGCCGCCCAGATGCGCAGGGCCCAGCAGGAGGAGGGTGTGGTTCATTCATAAGGCCCACTGCCCACAAGTTCCCCATCCCTGCTTCATCTAAACACACTGACTCCCCTGCTGTCCATACAGACTCGGCAGCAGTGCACCGAGACGCCCGGAGAGTTTTTTGCTGCCTAGACCTTCAGAGGTATGCACTTGGCTCAGCAGAAGCTAAACACTTCTCAGAGCACAGTAAGAAATAGGCCAGCAAGCATCCAAAACTTGATAGCTTTCTAGAAAACGGGATGGTCTTGCTGGTACAACTCCCCGTGATATGGCTCAGCTGTCATACAGCGGATGGTGTGTCCATGAGAACCGCTGACGGAACACCCGAAGACGCAGCCAAGGGTCCTTGAAACGCATCAGAGAGCAGTTCTTTTGAACTGTGCCTCTTAGCTGTGGAAAACCTCTTTGAGATTTTAAACGGGGCTTTGGATGAACTGCAGAGTGAGAACCTGAAATTATCTCTTGCACTGGAATCAATATCAAGCAATAGTTTCGCTGGGAGAGAAATGCAGCCTGACAGAAGACAGAAGGGGCCATCAGGGTACCCCCACCCTGGCGCACAGGCCTGCCTCAGACCCAGGCGCTGGAAAGCAGTTCCGACTAAGTGGTGTCGCCAGGGGCAGAAAACCATCGTGACGGAATCAAATGTTATCTGGGCTTCAGAATACTTCATTATCACCACCACGGGTCACTAAGCTTCACCAAATGCATCCATCAGCCCTGATGGCCATTTGCAAGCCTCCGCCGGTAGCTAGATGGCGCAGTGACTGAGCCGCAGCCCCCAGGCACTGGAGACTGGGGTTCACACGGAGGCCGGGGAGCCCGGCCCGGGTTTGTCAGTCTCCAAGTGCTCTCTAGCGGCGGGATGAATGAAAGCTTCTCCTAGGCACCGAGGCACTGCGGCGGGGAATCAGAACGGGACTTGTCGGGGGCGGGGTTGGGGGGAGGCAAAGCGCGGACGTTTCCACCGCCGTCGGCACCTCCTGCGTCTGCGGCAAGGTTTCATGAGCCAGCTTGCCTTTTCAGTCGCTGTGTTTCTACCCATAAAACACTTACAAATGATTAAACTCAGCCGTGTAATATCAATACTGTGTATTACCAAATTAATGGGGAAGCGTTTAGGTTTAAACTAATCCTCGTGGATGTCCAGGAGGTTTATTAGTGAAAGGCGTTTCTGAGTCGAATACAGGGTACACTTATCTTGTCCATCCAGGGGGCTACGCAGACAGATGCAGGGTCCTGAGTGTCAAAACCATCTTGGAAGCAAAAGTCGCTGGTTTAGGGAGTGGGATGAGGTTAAAGTACTGTGCATTGAAAAGCATAGGATGCCATATCTGTTCATGCAACACCCACAAAATAGCCAGGTGCAGACCTGGTGTGGGTTAAACCTGCAGACACGGGTCAAAATTTTGTACAGGTACAAGGCATTATCCATCCATGGCCCACGCACAAGGGGAGAACAGCTAGCCCCGAGCTGTGACCATAGAAGAAAGAGGTGAAAAGGAGGAATATGGGGCAACTGAGATTTTTTTAAACGGAAGGAAAAGGGGGAAAAAAACTGACAGATAAAAATCACAGACCTGAAGGTCAATAGAACGTCCTTCCGCAGTAACCACCATCATGAGGTCCCTTACACCCTCAAAGGACCCTGTGGGGAGGACGTGGGCGCCACGCTCAGGATTGAGGACTAGTCCTGAGCTCCGCAGGCTCCGTCTGGTGGCCGAAGGCCGCTCTTCCACCATCATGCTCTTTTCTGTGTGTTTTCTACCTCTCTCTGGAAACCGAGTCTTGTTCCAGGGAGAATAATCAAGCCCCATTTAGCTCTCATAGAGTCAGTTTGTAATCTATCATCACAATGATGTTTTTACTACCTTAGACTATGGAATGTGAGAAACCCAGTCCGACTCCTGGCCTTATATAGATACAGCCTTCATCATGAGGCACCGATGCTTCCCAACAGCGTTTGCAGCGAAAGACCCGTCAAAGGAAGGGAGAGAGCAGAGTATCATGCATTCCCACCCCTGATTTAGCTCCAGCAACTGGGACTAAAGATCTTCACTGTATTGCCTTTGGCCAGGTTCTGCTTTCCACTATTTCTGATGCTTCCAGCTCTATGACTTTAACGTTTTAAAAAGTGTGCAAAATGTTGGACCAATTTTCCTTTTGGTATGGGATGGCGTTCTATTGATATAACCAAAGTTAATTGCTTCACACGTGGAGCAGAACATGAAGCAAACAGATCTCACACGGCTTCAAAAAATTTTGAATTACATCTTTGAATGCAGGCCTGTATCATCAACTGAGATAATAACTAAGAGTCTACCAGGATTTTTCTGACAATAACAGAAATTGTATTGCATTCATTAGTGCTTGAGTCATCAAACAGAAGATTATATCTGAGGAAAATAATGAGTTTAGAGATCACATGAAAACCAGTATGACACATGCTGGATCATATTTTTAGAATCAGGGCTTGAAGCCAAAGAGAATATTAATAGACGTGTGTACTTTTAGTCACTATAAGCGACAGCCAGTGACAAAGTCACTAGGCTTACAAAACCTGATTTCCAGAAGAGAGAAAGCATTCTAGGTGTGACCCAAAAATAACAAGACTGGCTGTTGCGGAGTGTGTCATTACCTTATAATCCAATTACACGTCCCCTGGAAGTGGTCGGCCTTTTTTCTCAATTCAACAGTCTTACAAAAAAAAAAAGACATATTTGCTGTTAAATCACAAGTTTTATTTTACTTGTACCCTCCAGAATCTTTTTTTTATTTTTAAAATATTTTATTTTATTTTTTTCTAGAAAGAGGGGAGGGGAGGGAGAAAGAGAGAGAAAGAAACATCAGTGTGCGGTTGCCTCTCACCAATGTAAGTGCCCCTACTGGGGACTTGGCCTGCAGCCCAGGCATGTGCCCTGACTGGGAATCGAACCAACAACCTCAATCCACCAAGCTACACAAGCCAGGGCCAGAATCTTGAATCCAGTATTTTGTCCATTGGTCAGCCAGAGCTCCCCTGTTTTCTGGTTAAGTTCTACACTATCAGGTAACTTCACTCTCTACAAATTATAAAACAAGCAATGCAATTGGCATACATGGGAAACAAATTTCATGTATGAAAACACCATCATTATCATCATCATCATCATCATCACTAAGATTTACTGAGCACTTCCCTTGTATCAGTTAATTATCATAACTTGGGAAAATATAATTGTACCTATTGCACAGATTAGAACATTGAGATAACAGACAGTAAGGAACTCACCCAAAGTCACACAGACAGTAAGTGGTGGCTCCAGAGCCTTCTGCTACACTGCTTAGTGTCTACATTACACTGTCATCAAAAGGGATGGCCATGCAGTCCATAAACCTAACGGATGCTAGGTAACCAGCAAGAACCCTGTATGTGAAGAATATGTAACAGTATGCCTGAAAGTCTCATAATAACCTAAGGAAGAGAAAATTTTTTTGAGTACTTAACTACGTGCCAGACATTGAGTAAATTGCTATATATATACACTATCTCATTAACCCTCATATTAACTGATAGCATAATTAATTCCACTATTTTCTCCATTTAAAAAATGTGGAAACTGAGCCAGAGATTTAAGAATCTTAGCTGAGATCACACAGCTGATAAGTGGCAAGCCCAGCACTTGAACTTGGGCCAGTTGACTGCAGAGCCCATGTATTTAACCACGAGGCTCTATTGCTTCTTGGGACACAAAACCAAACACACCGTATGATGCTAATTTGGGCAATGTATGCATGTACACACATGTGTGTGCACACATGGAGGAAGAAAAAAGACTGGAAGGAAGTTCTCGAACCATTTAAAAATGATTATCACGAAGGATTAGATTATGGGTGGGTTTTATTGTCTTTTTTATACTTTCCTGTTTCCCATTTTTCTTCAATGGGCATTTATTTCTTTTTAACGAATGCACACGTTATGAACAATAGAAGACAAACATACCTTGTGTATAATGCGCTGCACCCTTGGAACCAGCAGTCTGTGGTCAGCAATCCCCTCCCTCTGTCCTCAGCCCCTCCTTGCAGGCTCACCCCGTTTCCCGTAACTGAGTCCAGGTGGACCTGGGGCATCCACGCAGAAGGGGCTACCACTCCCCACTCCCCTGACCCTCACAGCGTCCATCAGTCCCACTCCCTCCTCCTACCGCACCCTGTCATCAACGGAGCTGGTCTGTCTCACGTGTCCTCTCCACCCACCCTCATCATCTTCCTCGACAACTTCCATATCTTCATGGATGATCCACCCAACCCTCTGGCCAATTAGTTCCCTGGCTTCCTGCAGCCAAAAAATAACTTTTTTCCCTGCTCTGTTATTGTCATCCTCTTGTGTCATTGTGTACACATCACCAAAGCTTGCCTCACCTCCAGACTGTCACATACACTAAGCCCGACCTTTAGCTTCCAGGACACTTGACCGAGAACTTCCATTATATTTCACCTTGACCATAATGTGAAACCCATTGCTTTCTTCATCTCCACCTTCTCTTCCCTTTCTTTACGCTTCTTTTCCAGACCAGACTCCCTGGCCTATCATTGCGATCACCTAGCCTTCTCCCTCCATCACATCTGACCGGACCCAGATGCCCTCCAGCTCCAGGGCTGCACCTAGCAGTTGAACTTTGCCAGATTCACACAACTGGGCAAATTGGCTTCCCTTTAAAATTTGGGACCCCACACCCTGGATGGATTCTCAGTATAATCCAGCAACCCAGTGCTTTTTTGCTGGTGAGATTACTGTCCCTGTCTCCAAGCTAACCCTTCTCTCCTCCCAAACCCTCTGCCTTTCCTAGTGGCTTCCTTACATCCTCCATCTCCTTTACCTTATCATTTGGTTGAGAAAATAGGGGCCATCCGATGATTACTCCCCTACCTTCCCACCATCGGGCTTACAGACTCACCTGTGCCCATGCCTGTGTCTAGCTTTCCCTCCTCAGCACCTGAGGAAACAGCTCCCTTTCCTAACCAAGGCTGGCCCCTTCTGTGTGTTTCCTGCCCCCCATCTCTTCCCAAGGAACTTCCTTCCTCCGCACTGACTCCTTCTTTCACCTGCCACACCAGTCCTTCCTTAGCTCATGCTCTATAGTCTAATAATACAGAACCGTCCATCATTTAGCATCTCGGCATTTTCTAGGCAGAGCCAAGAATCAAGGTAAATGATGGGACCGAGTTTCCTTGGGATCAGCCATGGCAGGGTTAGTCCTGTAGGCCTAGACCAGCCTCACCCACATCTGTTATGTTCTAATCATGCAAAGGGTCCTCTCTGCTCCTACAGCGCTGTCCTCGTCTGTCATCCAAGGGAACGGGGTGGCACATGCGTCTCCTCTTCCAGAAAGCAGGCGCTCCAGTTGGATGCGATGTTTTCTTGCTGAGGTGGGTGCGCTGGCATGAGGAGCACCATGGTGACACAGCGATCCCCGTACTCACTCAAAACCACCTGGAATCGCTCCAGGGGGCTCCTCACAAAGCCAGCCTCACTAGGGGACAGTTGCCACATATATGTTCATGAGGCAGGCGGGAGACAGAGCTCAGATTGTCATCCAGGCAACGATGAAAACTGTCCTTTGTCTTTGGCCATGCACTCTCACTGTGCCCACACAGACTACTGTCCTTCGACCTTTTGTTTATTATTGGGTAAACAATGCAGCTGACCCCCAGATGGTCCCTTCCCTGGGGAGGGCTCGTTCCAGTAAATTATGTAAATTATGCAGCTTGCGCCTCTGCAAGGGTTCCAGGTGATTCCGCCCCAGGAACCTCTGCCAGCCTCTCTGTCCTCCCTCTTAACATTACAGTGGGTGACGTGCCCGGACCCAGAAAGGAGCTACTGCAGCCTTGCCTCACATGTGGTCCTTCGCCTGCCCCTGGACAGGCCGATACGAGATGGAGACAAAGGAGGAGTCACCGCAAAGCGAGAGTGATCAGAACCACATCCCTGTGCTATGTCTTAGTGAGAGGGCGTGGGCTATGTTAGTGATGCTCCAGTCGGAGGAATTTGAGAAGCCTCAGCCTTAAAGAACAGTATGGGTCTTCCCCAGACCCTTTAGGGAATAACTCAATTCCGCATGACCTTGACTGTGCAGGAGAGTCCAGTAGGATGAACTCTGATAGGAAGGCAGAGACGCAGAAAGTAGAGAGAGAGTTCTCCCAGGCACACAGCTCGGCGGACTCTGAGCAAGATGATGGGGACCCACGACACAGGAAGGAAATAGCCTGTGCCGCCCTCCGGACCGGTAGTTCTCAACGCGTGACACGTGGACCAGCGCCTGCCTCTGCACTGACCGTGAAGAGCGTGTGATGAGCACAGATAGCGCTGTCTCGAAAGATTCCCAGCAATTTGACAGTCATTTTCTGTTG
This sequence comes from Trachops cirrhosus, assembly GCA_028533065.1. Taxonomy (NCBI): domain Eukaryota; kingdom Metazoa; phylum Chordata; class Mammalia; order Chiroptera; family Phyllostomidae; genus Trachops; species Trachops cirrhosus. The sequence continues at coordinate 78,470,231 of CM052548.1, read as the reverse complement.
AACTTGGGATTTATATTTTGTATGTCTTTTTTTTCTAGAACCTTCTTTTTATTGTATTTTACATAAACATAGATCCAGTAGAGATTGCGAGGGCAACTCTGGTTCCTTCCTCACAGATTAGTTGAGAGGCGCTGCTTTAGGTTTGTGTGTGTAGTTAACTCGTGTTGAGAGCTAAGAGCGTTGTCCTTCTGGTGACACGCACTTCCCCTGCCCCCCTGTCCCGGCAGGCAGGCTCACAGGAAAACCGTCTGCAGGCTCCACCCGAAAACGGTCAGAGCCTTTGGAGAGTGAGAGTATGAAGACAGGAGCAGGAAAAGATAATGAAGTTATGTAGTATCAATTGTGATTTAAGCTCTGCCTCTCTTCTTAAAGGATCGGAAGGATAGTGCAGGGATCCCTTTGGGCTTGGGCGTAAACTGCCTCTCAGGCAGGAAGAGAGTCTTACAGCCGGGAAGTGAGGTATCTCTTCCTTTAAGTTCAAAGAGCGTAATTATGGAGACTGACAAGGAAAAGAAAACCAAGCATAAGATAACTGAGAATGTAATGCATCGTTAGGGCTGCCACAGCAAAGTGCCACAGTCGGGGTGGCTTAAACAGCAGAAATGCAAGTCCTCCCAGTTCTGGAGGCTGGAAGTCCAAGATAAAGGTGCCAGCAGGGTGGGTTTCTGGGAGACCTCTGTGCTCAGCTTGCAGACACCTGTCTTCTCTGTCCTCTCTGTGTGTGCCCATCCTCTTCTTACAAGGACACCAGTCATACTGGGTTACAGGACCACCCTTAAGACCTCATTTAACAGTAATTACCTCTCTAAAGGCTCTGTCTCCAGTACAGTGACTCTGGGGGCTAAGTCTTTATCACGTGAATTTGGGGGTACGCAGCTCAGCCCCTGGGAAGACCTAGTGCCTCAGCTGCTACTCAGATTTGCACTGAGCGCAGGCGACATGACAGCAGCAGAGATGCACAGCAGGTGTGGCCAGAGAGGAAGGCTCTCCCTGCTGTCCGAACCACACGCAGGGTCCCCCCTTCGTGCTTGGGCCTTCTGTGCCTCCTCACTCTCCTGCCACGTCATCGATAACAAAATCTACAGTGTGTGAGAAGCAGACCATCATCAACCCTGGGTCCTAAGACCGTAAACATCTGAAACCAAAATTAACCGAAATAGAAAAGGCAGGGCACTGCACAGAGAACACTCCAGAACGTCGGACGGAAGACAGAGTAGCTGAGCTCTGTGACTCACTCCTCAAGTTGGAAAGGCCATGCGGTAGATGCTACAGATGCCCTGGGCATCCCCCTCAGCCTGGACGTGGAGAACCAGCGCCAGTGGCCTCAGGACTCTGGTCCCAGAGCCAGCTTTGCCTGCAGGCAGGGGAGGGGAAAGTACCAGAGCTCTAAGCAACTTGGCCCCACAGGGGGGCCCACAACCAGCCCCTGGGGTGGTTGGTGATCTGTCCTCAGGCTTCTCCTGGGCATCAAGCTCCGGAACCCACAGCGATGGCTGGCGCAACACCCAACCCTGTGTATGCGGCTTTCCTGCCCACCTCCTACATGGGCCCCTACGGCGGCTCCCCGGTAATCACTCACACTTGAATCCTCTCTCGGTTTTGTTCCCACATTCCCAGGTTACTTAGTAATGGTGAAAGGAATCCGGCAGACACCACCCTAAGAGAACAAACTTAGCATCACTCATAATGGGACAAACTGGTGCGGTGGAAAGTACACAGTGTCGCCTGGGAAATATTCTTGACGAAACTCTCCGAGCTCATTTCAGTCATAAGGAAACAATCACAGTGTTACAAGTTCAATGGTGCATCCCCCAAGTTCGTAGAGTAAAGGCTTGACTGCCAGGACCTCAGACGGTAACCTTATTTGAAAATAGTGTCTTTGTGGACGTAATTAGTCAAATAAGATCATCTGGAGGAGGGTAAACCCAAAATCCAATGAATGGCATTCTTATACAGGGTTCAGAAAGGATTCTACCACAGACCACAGAGTGCCAGGAGCAGCCGGAAGCTGGAGGGAGTGAGAACGTATTCTCCCCCACAGCCTATAGAGGGAGCATGATGCTGCCAACACCTGGGTTTTGGGTTTCTAGCCTCCAGAACTGCGAATGAACAAATTTCTGTTGTTTTAAGCACCCCAATGCACAGTACTTTGTTCCACTGGCCATCGGAAACTAGTAACACAGATTCAGACTGTGGGCTGTTCTACAACTGAGCTAATTCTTTCAAAATAGCGTGTCAGTAACAACACCACAAGAAACAGGTGAGGGATTATTCCAGACAGAAGGAGACTAAAGAGATGATAGCAAAAGGCAGGGTGTGGCTCTTGAGTAGATCCTGGATTTCAAAGAGACAATCGGAGAAATGTGAGTAAGGACAGAGAATGTTATCATACCAGTGTTAAGGTCCTTGGGGTTGTGAGAGGTGCTCCGGCTACACAGGACATCTCCTTCTTTTTAGGCATTTACAGAGTCTTTAAGAGGGTGTGTCATGATGCCTATGTCTTGTTCAATCAATGTTTATGCACCTGTGCCCACACACAGACTGATTGAGCCAACGTGGCCACAGGTTACCAACTGGCCGTCAGAGGAAAGATGATGTAGCACTTTTTCAACTTTCCTTTCCTCTTCACATTTTTCAAAATGATAAATTAGAGAAATGATTACATTTCTTGTGGGTAGTGGCTTATGGCAACTGTCACTTTTTCATGGAAGTGAAACCCACATTTGTTTTCTAATAAATTAGTAGTTCTGAACAAATTGGTGGATGTGTTTGATTCACATCTCATTTAAGTGGGTGGATATAAAAGACATAAGAGCCCTGGCTGGTGTGGCTCAATGGATTGAGCACCAGCCTGAGACCCAAAGGGTCACCAGTTCAACTCTCAGTCAGGGCACATGCCTGGGTTGTGGGCCAGGTCCCCAGTAGGGGGTGTGCTAGAGGCAACCACACATTGATGCTTCTCTCCGTCTCTTTCTCCCTCCCTTCTCCTCTCTCTGAAGATAAATAAATGAAAATCCTTTAAAAAGGGAGAGAGAGAGAGAGAGAGAGAGAGAGAGAGAGAGAGAGAGAGAGAGATAAGAATATATCCCCTTTGAAAATCCCGATGGGAGCAGCTGCCCACCTAAAATTTAGACCCTTTGGGGAAGAGTGCACCAGTTCTGCTCATGTTAGACATCCTAGCTCTCAGGCGATCTAGACTCCAGGAGTGCCACTCGCTGACTCCCATACACCCAACAAACATGTGCCTGCAAACACCACGCCCAAAAAATAATTTTCTGAATTTCAACTAACTTGCCTTTTAGCCCTGAAAGACCAGTATCCCAGATTTAGATTCAGCATTCTTGTTGGGGCTGTTATAAAATGCTGTGACCTTAACTCGTGAAATAAGCCCTCTACATGTCTATTTCTCATTCAATTATTTCGGTTCAACGTTCATGTGACAGAGTGTTGAGAACTCTGAATATGTCTCCACCACATTCAAAGTATTTCTACTCTCTGGAAACCTCGGGATAATTTCTGACATTATGACAAATATCAAAACCGGAATGGCTGAACCTGTGAGTGCAAAGTAGTTACATTACAGCATTATAAAGCATCTCTCAAAAGGATCCATTCGGTCATATATTAGAGTTCATTCAGAGAACATAAAATTTTATTTCCACACTAGGGAACCTCGGGAATCATTGCTTTATACAGTCTTGCTTCAAGCACAGCAGACAAGAGAGCCTCTGGATTCCTACAAGAACGCAGGAGGAGCATGTCACCTGACAGACAGTGACTGTAGCTGTAACACCTATAAAATATGGCTGCGTATAGTCATGTAATTCATTTACACTTACATGTTTTTACTTTCAGTAGCTCATGCAAATAGATTATATGTGGACATTTTAACTGGACAGAAAATGACGATGAGGGTGAGTAAGGTGCCGATGTCTGCAGCCTTCTGTTCACTGTGATGATCTCTCCCCTGGACAACCCCTCCCCACGGGCCTCCCCCATCTGCATTCCCCTGTTCCCTTCTGACCTCTCTGTCTGCACGAGTTGGTTCTCCTCTGGTGGCTCCTCTTCCTTCTATCACTGCTTACGGGTTCCCTCTCTCTGGAGACTTGACCTGGCTCTCTCCTCACTTTACACACTCTCCCTGGGGCTCCCACTCATGGCTTCCCTACAAGGGATGACTACCAAACATCTTCTTTGAGCCGTGATTGATTTTCAGGTCTTCAAAACCAAGTATGTGTCTTCCTGCTGCACATCTCCACTCCTCTGACCCATGGGCACCTCAAACACACTGTGTCCAAAACCCATATCGTCTTTCCTCCACATACGCACCCTCTTCTGCATCCCCTTGCTCAGTGGTCCTATCCTCTTCCCAACATGAACCCTGGGGTTGTCTGAGACTTCTCTCTCTCTTCCTTGCCTCCAAACTATTGAATAATTGTTCAGTATGTCCTACTGAAGCTATAGCCTGAATATCTTCATTTTTTAAAAAAATTATTTTCATTTTTCATGCATTTTTAATTATCATTGACATACAATGTTATATTAGTTTCAGATATACAATATGGTGATTCTACATTAAATATCTTTCAAATCTTTCTGCTGTTCTCCACCTTCACTTTCATTGACTTGATTGATGACTCAATATTTCTCTAGTATTCCAAAATCATCTCTTTGTGAATCTTCTCCTTACATTATTTGTCTGGAGAATTTTCTTTTTTATCCTCACCCAAAGATATGTTTATTTATTTATTTGAGAGAGAGAGAAATACTGATGTGAGAGAGAAATATCCATTGGTTGCCTCCCATACATTCCCTGGCTGGGGATCAAACCTGCAACCTAGGTACGTATGTGCCTTGGCCAGGGATTGAACCCACACACCTTTTGGGGCACAAAATAACACTCCAACCATTGAGCCACCAGGCCAAGGCAAGGACTTTCTTAATATGCAAATAATGTCATGTCCCTTCACTACTTAGAATCCTTTAGTACTCCCCCTTTACGCTCAGGAAGATAGCCAAACTCCCCCACAATATACACAGCTCTTGCTGATCTTGCCTTTTGCCCACTCACACTCATAGTGCCAGGATCGCGAATGGCACTTCATTTCTGAATCTTGCTCTACTGCCTCCCACCTCTTTGCACGCACAGCTCTCTTTCTCTGGAACGGCTTTCTTCCATTTGCTTGCAAATCTGATTCCTACTGTCCTTGAAAGAGTGAGGTCAAGCATCCTGTCCTCTGGGAAGACCGTCTCAGTCTGACTAGGTCGCCCGCTATGTGCCGACACACTCTTCTGCTCGTACACCCATCGTGCGGTGTCATATAATGATGTTGGTTTATCTTCTAATCTGCATCCTTCACTGGATTGTGAAATTCCTGAGTGTCAGACAGCCTCTGCCTTTTTATCTTTATATCCGCATGGCCTGACAAAAAACATTTGTGAGCAAACACTTATTCATGAAAATCTATGTTTAAAACTTGCAAGAAGAGTTTCAGTGCATCGGGTCATTCAGGGATTGTGGCTAATATTGAAGTTGAACGTTAGTGATGATGCCCATATTCAAACATCAATTTTTTTTCTCAGTGACAAGAGATTTGTTGCAATAGAAAGGGAAAAGTGAGTTTTCAAATGGTCTACAGAAAGCTGATATAAAGGCTGTAAATTCTCCAATGCCATATGATGGAACCATTAATAACAAATATTGTTCTGTTTTTCCAAGTTCTCAATACATTTTTCCTTATCCAAGAAACCTAACTATTTTTCAACACCCTAGGTCTCACTTAAGCTTTCTGATTTGCATGCCGTTGATGTGTAGCTAACTGGGGATTTAGAGAGGAAATACTCTTTCATCTTTATATAACAAGTGCTGCAGATTCTATAATCTTTATGAGATTCATATGAACCACTGATTTGTGACAACATCAGTTGACATTTTATAGATCATCTGAATCTTCCTCAAGGCAGAAATTTACAGTCCTATTTCTAATAGCCAACAGCCACAGAAGTAAGGATTCATGTACTTGCTAACATTTATATTCTTCAACCTCACTGTACAACCTTATTGTACTATACAATCTTTGACAGCCAGTCTTCCTCCTGTTTTCAATCACCCTTGGTTATGAAGCTATAGAATTAAGAAAATATGAGGATTAGAACCTTCTTTTAACATTTCCCTAGATTATGTTTTTCACAAGGAAGTGAAATTCTTCAGCTAATATGGAGGCTTATTCAAACCCTTCACTTTTATTATTAGTTGGTTTCTTTCCAAGAGAAGGAGATACTTTGTTCCTTCAGCATGGAAGATAGAGAATCCTTGTTTTACGTCTCTGGAATTCCATTTCCAGGAACTAGAATCCTGTGGTGGTGACAGTTGATAACATTTCCTTCTGTTTCGTAAACATGGGACAAGTTAGGTGTCTCCCATATCCGAAGGTCGGGAGACACCGTTATGTGGAAGGACCCAATGGTAGTTCAGCACCACGGACCGCAGGACAGCGCCCCACTGCGCCGTCTCTGAGGTTTTTCCTTTTACTCTTCTGCCTGCATAACAGCACCCAAATCAATTGTACTAAATGGTCCTTTGGGGTGCCAGAAGAAAAATACTAGAGATTTAATTTATAACTATTTTTATCTAAAAAATGCAAAAGTGACATTTAATTGATATTAAAGATATGGATAGATAGGATTACACACGTATAAATAAATACATATATGTTAAGGGTGTATGCTCAAAATACTTCTACGAATATGTACACAATCAAATAAGTTTTGAGATTGCTACTAGAGAGGATGGGGCATCACTGGAAATTTTGACCGGCGTAATAATGTAATGAATGAACAATTTTAGGAAAAACAATCTAAGAACAATGTAGAATTAGATGGCAGATATGAGGGGGGAAACAGAATTTATTTATTAAAAATTATGTATTTATTCTTACATGTTTAAACTTCAGTCGCCTTTACACTACTCTCCATTTGATGTGATACACCTATTGAGACATTTTTTCCACTGCTCACACCAGGTTTTGAACTCGCTTATTTTGATGCCTTTTAGTGTTTCTGCGGATTCATGTTTCACCTCTTCCACATCAGCAAAACGCTTCCCTTTGAGGACATTTTTCATGGGGGAAACAAAAGTTGCTTGGGACACGATCAGGTGAATAGGGAGGGGAGGCCTGGAGGTCGTGCCGATTTTGATCAAAAACTGCTGAACACCCAGCATGGTGTGGGCAGGTGTGCTCCTAAATCACCCTTCATGAAACATGTTGAAACTGTCTTCAAAAAAATTCACTGAAGCTGAACGCAGCCTCTCACAATGACACTAGCTGGTACACTGATACTGATGGGCTCCTAGAACACTCACCTAGTGGGGGAAGCCTGGACTACAAGGGGCCTGCCCTCCAGAAGATAGTTCTGTTTTTTTGGAGTTCCCCCCTCATACATGATTGGTGATGATAATTACCATAAATCAATTTCCATTTGCCAGATACAATACACTGGCGACTTTTCAGGTTCTCCCTCTTCAGTTTTCAAGATGTGCTTTGAAATTTCTTTCTATTTTTGTTGGTAAATACATAATAAAAAATGTTAGCGCCTCTGAATCATTCCCTCCACGCTTCTTTCTGATTTTTAACTCGGATGTGTCGCTTTCTGTTTCCTGTGACTCCAAAGACACAAAGTAACTTAGATGTTTAAGGTATAAAATCTCTGGGCGACTGTCAAACCGCCTTAACCTTGACTCTACCCAGGACCGAGGAGGACTAAAACGCATGGCAACGGTGTCCGTGAAACCACTCCCGGGAGCCTCTGCTGACCTTTGTGCAGACAGAAAAGGCCCTCCTCTCGGGCAGCCGCGCTCCCCGCCGCCCCTGCCTCTTTCAGCCTCCCTTCTCCCCATTGGCCGTGCACCCTGAGATGGTGCACCACCGTCTCTGCTGTTTTAAGCCACCCAGTCTGTGATACTTTGTAAAGCAGCCCTGGGAAACTAATACACCCGCCATCGCCTCTCCCTCATCTCGCACCTACCGCCATTGACCGAGAAGTAGACGTGGCCTGGTTCAAAGATCAGTCAACAGGGTGCGCTGAAGTGAGCTGTGAACAGACTGCGCATGCGCTACAGATCCAGCGCAGGTGGCCTGAACGGTGGTGAAGAGGGAGAAGCCCTCCAATTGGGTAGAGCCTTGGTCTCCGGGGCAGCAGTGAACGGTTTTGGATGGTTTGTTAATGACATAGAAGGAATATGTTGGAAACGGGACAAGGAGGTCCAGGGAGGAGACGTAAGGATGGACCGCTGCAAGTGGACACAAGCCGTGAAGACGTTCCATGGCATGGTAACACCTATCAAAGAGTTTCTACTGCAAAAGAAGCCTGAAACCTCCGGGCAGAGGGTGTGGCCCAGCAGGTGGCAGCGGCCAGCTTCTATCTGAGCCACTCCTGGGCTTGCAAAAGGGCTCACGAGCAGAACAGACACAGAGGGAGGGCCGCAACGGAATTTGTTTGAGCTACTCGCTGTGCCTGAAATGCTCTTTCCCAGATATCTGTGTCCTTGAATAGCTCTCTCCCCCTTCACGTCCTGGACAAATCGCTCCTTCTCAGTGAGACACGCTTGCAGGAGCAGATTTAGGTTTGAAGCTTAAGTTGTCTGTAACTGCATGCACACAAGCCCCCATACGTGCTGGAAGTTGGCGGTAGCATTGGGGCATGGAGTAGCGGACACTGTTGACAGTGAGGAAGCAGGCCCATGGAGACAGCTCCGGTAAACTGCTGAGTCAGAAGCTAGGTACCTACAGCTCCAGGGTGACAGGCAAATTCTTGTAACCTTTTCTCATTCTGAATAAATATTCAGTCTGGGGACTGAGGTGTATTCACAATACATCTTAGTGTATCTTAAGGAGGACGTCCTTTCATCTTGTACAAGCTTTGGTCCCACCACACCTGGCTGCCTGCCTTTCCCAACCACAGCTTGCCCTGCCCGCCGCCGCCGCCCCCCCCCCAATCTCCTGATCTCACCTACCCTGCTCCAATTTCTCTTTTCTTTTTCCCAGATCACCCATTACCTTCAAACAGGCCC
>CM052548.1:78396097-78460661 GCA_028533065.1 Trachops cirrhosus | reverse complement strand
CAATTTCTCTTTTCTTTTTCCCAGATCACCCATTACCTTCAAACAGGCCCTATACATTCCTTCTGTTTCTGGTGACCGAGGCCCCTCTTTAGAACATAGGTTCCAAGGAGGCAGGGGTCATAGTGTTGTTCATGGAGTCCATGTGCCTTGCACATAGTAGATGCTCAACAAACACTAGTGGGGGAGGAGAGAGTGACAAGTGCAGGAAGAAAGAGAGAAAGGGAAGGAGGGAGAAAGCATGAGCAGGAAACAACTCAGAGGAGACAACTCAGAGTCAGTAATGACAGCAAGAGCTAAGGTAGGGACCAAGCCAAGAGAACAGACGAGAGGTGACAACAGTGACTGCCAGCAGCACACGGGGAGCAGACCAGCAAAGGCTCAGGGGACGGCACATGGGACTGACGCCTCCTCTCCCAGCCACCGTGAGGTCATGGAAACCTCTCTCTTCACCCAAACACCGTCTCGGGGAGGAAAAGGCAAAGGGAAAAAACTCTGAACACCTGAGCATTTGCGTGGAAGAGAGGTTTTAAAATTATTATTAGTTTTATTTTATGTTTTAGAGAGAGTGGAGGGGAAGGAGAAAGAGAGGGAGAGAAACACTGATGTGGCAGAGAAACTTCGACCAGTTGCCTCTTGTACACGTCCCATCGGGGACCGAACCCACAACCTAAGCACAAACCCTGACCAGGGATCCAACTGGTGACCTTTTGCCTTGTGGGATGATGCCCAGCCCACTGAGCCACATCTTCCAGCCAGGGCTGGAAGAGCATTCTTTAAAGTGGAAGGGAAAGCTTCAATTGGCAAGATTCTCCTCCCCCTTCCCACAAGCCTACTGCACACCTAGACTAAGGGTTGGAAACGAGATCACATCAAATTTAAAAATAAACCATGTGTTCTTGGCCTGCCTGGGTAGCAGTACACAGCCTTGCAAAGACTAAGGAAAACTAGTAGAAATACACGATGCCTTTCATTCTAAAAGATCTCAGAGCAGCCGCAAAAAGGGCGTATGCCATCAATATTTAGGTCAGTTTCATAAAACGAGTAAGTCTTTGTTAGTATGGTTACTCATGGGTGTGCACTCACTTTGGACTACCGACAGCACCTACCAGAATAAGAGACACCTGGCGATTTTTATTATGCTTGTGCTTGTTTTACAAAACCTTGTTCTAAGTGAGCTATTATTTATAGCATTTTGTCATGCAACCTTATGGCATGTAGCTTCTGCTATATTAAAATTAGATTCAATTAGTTGGATTTTAAAATACTTTGTAAAACAAATCAATGATAACATAAGTAACCCCAATACACCGCTTACTGATAGTCACATTTATACTCTAGTCACATAAGGGATATGCCCTGTGTATGCACACACACACACAGCCTTAGCCTCCAATGTGAAGAAGCATCCCTTTGGCAAAAGAACACATCTATCTGAAAATTAAAGAAACTGGGAATACAAAATATTTGTTTTTCTGGAATAAATAAAAGCCCGTATTGCCTCGTTCCCTTCAGGACATGGCAGGAAGCCTTTCCGCTCAGACAAGGGCTAATTGCTCAACAGAAAATGCCAGCGAGGCTCATTGTGACGGGATGCTCTCCATCTGTACCTTCCATTGCCAGAACCAGAGACCCTCATCTGTTCCCCTGCCTTCCAAAAGATCGGTGCCCTTGGTGGCAAAGGGAAGTATCTACAGATTGCCGCCGCGTTTTTGAGAGCCGTTCAGAAAGAAAGAAGGATGCGAGAGGCTGGGGACCAGGAACAGATTGAACTCATAAAAAAGGCACAAGGCAAACTGTTCGTCTCTAGCACATGAAAAATTACCACTGCTGTTGTTCAAAAACCGTATGTTCTAGGTAAGAGGACAGGTTTTGTGTTCGCTTTGACATTCGTTCTGAGGCATGTTGATGTGCTTAACGCTGGTGTGTGCTTCGCAGCAATTTGCCTGTTTGAAAAGTAACCCAGAGTTCAAAAAAATGAATAAGAACGATGAGAAACTTCATCTGAGATGCTTCTCAGTGATCCTCATGTCTGGACATTAGAGCGTGTGTGAGCACCTGGGACACTGGTCATTATGTCATAGCTTTAGGTATTCAGGATCAACCTTCTGAAGTTTGTTCGCTCCTTTAAAAATCCTCAAACTTTAAAATTTGCTATCAGGTGAAAATAGTAGAGGCTGTGCATCTTTCAGCGGAGACTCCCGCAGTTCCTCGGTCCCAGTTTTTTAAAAAACAATCGTGTGAGGTAACATCTCAGATCCTGTGCATCTCAGATCCTGCACAGTTTTAGAGTCAACATTCTATGGAAACCTTCCATACATGGATCTGCCATGGAGAGTAGAGACTTTCTCAGAAGACTGTGCAAGCTGGAGGCTGCTTTTTCAGCCTTCCTCAATTTAGTATGCCCCGGTGACTCAGCTCATGCTAAAGAAAGGAGATGGGAAGCAAGGAGTACAATTCCTTCTCACTCCACCATTCCTGTCAGCTAAGATGGTGCAGTCTTACTGACCTTCAAAGTCACGTATTAAAGATGGTTAAGCCCCCATCAGCCTGAATTGCTGAATGACAAACATGGAGAGGGGAGTCGCTGGCTGACCCAGAACACATGCCCTGAGCTGCAGCTTAAATGAAAAACTGCTGTCTTGTGTGAGTCACCAAGTCTTTTGTGCCCTTTGCTACAGCAGGTCATCATAGGTACCCCAACTACTTGTGCTTAGAATCACAAAGGAAGCAACGCTGCTCTTCTGCCTTCTCAGGACATGCTCTCATCCAAGGTATAGTTCAAGGAGATAAATCCCTCCCTTGAAGCTATGGCTCCCAACGGTCATCAATCAGCAGGAAAATTCACCCCAGCAGCCGGGAGGATTGGAGACAGCTACTCAACAAGAAAAAAGACCTGCCGGCTGGCACCCCGCAGTACTCCATATACACTCAGTCTCCCTCTCCAGTGTCAATAAACCTATCAAGGAGGACTTCTGGCCTCGTATTTGCAACTCTATTATCTGTTCTCCCACAGAACCGAGAGCTAGAAACTGTCACTCTTGCGGTGACTGCAAGGCTGCAGTTCATTTTTCCACGCAAATCTCCTTTGTTAAGTAAACAGTGATTCTAGTTCTCAGTGTTTCTTCTCTTACTGTTCCATTGCACTCTGTGGTCCACGGGCAGGTGTGGTCTGCAGGCACCACCACACAAAGCTGACTGAGCTCATTCCGATGGCACCTAGACACTCGGCAGTTCCCCCTGACAAGAAGCCGTCACGCTCTGTCTTCTGTCATAAAAAAGATGAAGGGCACTCCTGTTTTCCCACCAGCATCCACCCTATTCCCATCGACCATCTAGGATTTTTAAGAAGGACTATTTTCACACCATCTGAGCATAGACAAGAATGTGGGTGCTTTTGTATTCTTGTTACTAGAAAGTTTCCAGGATCGCTAAACTTACATTACAATCCTGAAATCCTTTTTATTTGTTTATGGACAAAAAGGTTTAGATTGTCGGGATCTGATCTAAAGCTGCTTATAACCATATTTCCCAATATTAACATTCCGTGAAAGGGTGACATCAGAGAGGGATTAGTTCCTGCTAGATGCACGTTGTTACACAAGTGAATGCCTGACCGTGCGCTTTCACTGCAGAGCTTTCTGGTTGCAAATCAAAAACGCAGCAAAGATTGATCTTGCCTCCTCTTCCTGTGCGCCATCAACAAACAGGGACCTTGAATCATGATTCTCTGCCAGAGACAGTAGAATTCCATCAAATATCAGTGGCACCAAGGATGTCAGCCTCAGGAAGGTAAAGCCACAGTCTTAGTTTACCTGTTGGAGGCAATAACCTGCACAGACAGGTCCTCAATTTCCGAAAACTTATAAATATTCAATACCTTGGAGCCTTTCCTAATACTCTGGTGAGAAGGCACATTTTGCTTTTTAGACTAAATTTTTGACTGCAGCTCATAAATCCTGGGGACTCTCTGTGAGGGCCAAATACTCATCTCTCCTTTCATCAAAACCAAAAGCCTTGGGAATGGGCCTCAGAAGAACAATTCTTGAAGGTGTGTGGAGAAGTCCAAGAATATATATCCGTGCATCTCTATAAATATAGTTAAATCTACCTACAGCAATTGCATCAGCTGTACATTATATCTCACTAGAGACTTTTTAAGAGATGATTTTTCACATGCATATAAGTTTAAAACAAGACGTTTTCTGTATTCAATAAGTTACTGGCCTCTGAGACCCATAAGAGAAATTCTGAGTTGACAATTTTCCTCCAGAAAAGGTGTGAAGGAAGCACCCTGGCAAGCAATAATTTAATAATTTTCTCCTCTGTGTAACACTCAATAAATCCAGTTATTTTCTCTAACCATGATATATATGTACAATAAAGGTAAATGATATTGCCTCCACTGGACATATTTTACATATATTCTGGCTAAAGATCAAACTCAGTGTAATTTCCTCAATAAATGAAGAATAATTGGAAAAGTCATGCATCTTAAATTTTTGCTTTTTATTTTAATTAGAAAAATTTGCCTAAGAAACAATTTCTATAAGTTCTAACACTCAAAATTTTCTTTTAAAACCTGTCTTTGAAGGGTCATCGGTTCGATTCCCAGTCAGGGTACTTGCCTGGGTTGCAGGCTAGGTCCCCAGTGAGGGGTGCGAGAGAAGCAACCACACATTGATGTTTCTCTCCCTCTCTTTCTCCCTCCCTTCCCCCTTCTCTAAAAATAAATGAGAAAAAATATTTTTAAAAGAAAGAAATGTCAAAAAAAAAAACAACCCTAGATTGGGCCTTTGCCAGTGTGACTCAATTAGCTGGAGCATCATCCTGTACACCGAATATGGTTGCAGGTTTGGTTCCCAGTCAAGGCACATACCTAGGTTGCGGGTTCGGTCCCTGGTCAAGGCGCATATCGAAGGCAGCCGATCGATATTTCTCTCTTTCTCTCTCCCTTGCTTCCTCTCTCTTCAAAATCAATAAACATATTTTTTTAACCTGGATTTGGTCTGAAATGTACTATGAGGAAGGCAAGTCCATGAAAATGCATGAACTGCAAAGATAGTTCTTTCTCCTGGTAGTTCGTCAGACCAGAAACCCATTATTAAATGAATAATTACCCCTGAGAAGAGAAAACTAGAAACAAAGTAAATATATACCATGTACAGACCAGCACATGACAGGCCAGGGCTGAACAATGCTGTAACTGGTGCTGCTCACCAGCTCCACCTACTGGCGACACCGGAATGTTCACCCCATGTGCAGCCGGGGTGTCTGCAGCCCACCAGCCTCGCTGTAACATAGCATTAGAGAAGCTCTGTCACCTAATGCCTAACCGGGTTTGTGAGAAGCATTGGTAAGAATGACATAGCCCTTGCTCTGAAGTGAGACTTCTGTACACCTATTAATTTGAGCATCAATAGGTACAACTAGGAAGAAGACTCCGTAAAGCCCTCTTATCAGCTGCTAGTTCAGCCATACTGAATTCCAGGAAGGAGTTTTCTGCTTATCTGGCTCGGCATCCACAACAACATTACCACTCCTGCTTATTGGTGAGAGACGAAGGCTGTCCCCCTTATCAGAAACCAGGAAAAGATGTCCCCTCTCAGGTGCCCTTTCTTACCATTTCTATTCAACAGTCTTTTGAATGTTCTAACCAGTGCAATAAGGCAAGAATAAAAAGGAAACACATGTAGCTTGGAAGTGGAAAGTCAAGCTGTCTTTATTGGCAGGTCATATGATCATATATTAAGAAATTTATTAAAAAGCTACTGCACCTAATTAATGTATAAGGCCATGTGCAATGGCAATATATGAAAAGCAATTATATTTCTATACTACAATAAAGAACTGGAAATGAAATTTTAAAATAATACTATTTGCAATAGCACAGAGCATAAAAGACCAAGGGATAAATTTAATAAGATATATATGACATATCTCACACATATTATAACTCTATAAAACACGATTGAAAAAAATTATAGACCTTAAATAAATGGAGAGATATACCTGGTTCATGGGTTGGACACTGTGAAGGTGTTAATTCTCCCCAAGTTGATCTTTAAATTAAACGCAATATCAATAAAAATCCCGGCAGACTCTTCTTTTGTAGAAACTGATAAGCTGATGTTAAAAAGTATATGAAAATGGGCTCTGGCTAGTGTGGCTCAGTGGATTGAGTGCCCGCCTGTGAACTGAAGGGTTGCTGGTTCGATTCCCAGTCAGGGCACATGCCTGGGTTGCAGGCCAGGTCCCCAGTGGGAGGTGTGTGAGAAGCAACCACACATTGATGTTTCTTTCCCTGTCTAAAAATAAATAAAATCTTTAAAAAAATAAAATAAAAGACCAAATTTTTTTTAAAAAAGTATATGGAAATGAAAAGATGTAGAGGGGGCAAAACTATTTTGAAAAAGGACAAAGTTAGAGAACTTACTTTACCCGCTCTCAGGTTTACTGCAAAGCTACAGTAATTAAGACCATGGTTTGAGTGTAAGCACAGACATTTAGTTCTGTGTTACAGACACAGCACCCAAAAATGGAGCCACAGGGACATGTGATCAACTAGTTTTTAATGAAGTTGTCAAGGTAATTCAATGAGAGAAAGAACAGTCTTTTCAACAAACAGTGTTGAAACAACTAATTATCTGTATGGAAAACAAAATGAAACTCAACCCTTCCCTCACACCACACACAAAAATTAGCCCTAAAGGAATCATAGCTCTTATTGTAAAAGCTAAAATTAAATTTTTTAAAGGAAAACACAGGTGAAAGTCTTTTTAACCTTGAGGTAGAAGATTGTGAAGACGGTAGGAAATCATAAATTTGTATACCTCAGAAGGTGCAGTGAAGAAAACTGAAAGATGAAAACACTGCTCGGAATCTGACCGGCAGATGAGATGCCCTTTGCCGAGTCCCCAGTCCAAAGCCAGCCTGGGCGTGCTGGGGTCCGGCCCCTTCGCCGCCTTCCTCCCAGAGCGGCGGAGGGCGGGGCTCCTCGCGTGGGGGACCAACCACAAGCCAGGGAGCGCCCAGAAAGGAGAGAAAAGAAAAGAGAAGAGAACTCTACGTTGTATTGATTTATGCTGTCAATTAGTGTCATGTTGTCACCCTTGGTAGAGGAAATGAGCCACAGTTTCATCAAAACTCCACCTGAAACAACCAAGTATAAAAACCACGTAACTAAGAGAAATACCTAGTTCAAGATGACCACTACTCTCTATGAACGGAATATTCTGACCTTCTCAAAATCTTCAAGAACTAGAGTGAGCTAGAATATTAAATGATAGGCTCCACTATTTGGTTCCAATTTTATACATATATTTCTATATATGCAGTGAGATATTTGGAAAATACGCTTTAAAATGTTTCTTCATTATACTTTTCTGAATTGTTTAACTTTCTTATAATGAATACAACTCTATAGTAACAATAAAGATGTTTTCAAATCAAAGAAAACTAAAAGACAACTACAAATATTTTGGAAAAAATATTTTTGATACACATATACAGAGAAACTGTGTACAAAATATATAAAGGAATCCTATAATTCAATAGTAATGTCAGATAATATTTTCAAATAAATGGAAGTGTTTCCTACTCACAAGATAAGATATAGAAATGGCCAAAAAGTACCTGAAAAGGTGATTGATGTCATCAGCGTTCAGAGAAATGTAAGGGAAATCTCAATGAGATGCCACTATACATACACTGCAATGGCAAAAAATACATCCACACAGTTGTCGGTGAGAATGTGGAACATGAGCATCGCTGATGGGAATGTGAAAGGGTATGAGCTATGATGTTAGACAAGAACTCTCTAGGACTTTTGAAGACAAATGTTAATCATTGAAACTACAAACTCAGTGGAAAGTGAAATAGAAGATAAGCCACATCTGGATATCTTCATACCCAGAAGTCAGATCCAGAAAACAGAGCAAACAGACCAAGAGTCGGAAAACATGAAAGCGAAGTTAAAAGAGACACAGGCTCCAGCCAGAAGGTGCGACCCAGCAGACTGAACTCCAGTGGAAACAGTGATAATGTGAGAAGTTGGAACAGCCCAATAGACAAGCAGTATCTCCTCTCTCTCTCTGACTCTCTCTGCCCCGCCCCTTAGATACATTCTTATCAAGTATACATCTACCCACTTAAAATCACTGACCACACAGTAGGCTTAAAGGAAACCCTAATCAATCCCAGTGGGTTGGATTATTCAGAACATATTCTTACACCACCAAGCAATTACATTGGAAAATCATTTTAAAAACATAGAAAATCCTCATGCATTTGGAGATACAAAGCACACTTCTGAACAATTTCAAAGAAGAGACCCTAATGGAAGATATAAAACATTTAGAATAGAACAATAATCTACTAGTATATATTAAAACATAGGAGATGCGGTGGTACGGTGAGTGAAATTTATAGCCTCAAATGCTTACACTAGGAGGAAGTCTCATTTCGATGACCTATTTATGAAGTAGAAAAAAATAGCTGAATAAGAACCACAAAGGAGAAGGAATAAAATAATAAATATAAAAGCAGAAATGGATGAAATAGAAAACACAGATGCAGAAGAGAGAATCAATAAAGCCAATAGCTGGGTCTTTGACATGGAAGGTTAGTGAAAGAGAAAGGAAGAGAGGGAGACAACTAAACTAACTACGAATCGGTGTGTGGGCAGTTTACGGGGCTGACGAGATGAAGCCATGTTTGCGGGACAGCTACAATCTGCAAAAGCCGATATATTTTAATTCACTGGCGACAATGAGTTAAGATACCATTTACAATAATAAAATACCTCGGGAGAAATCTAACAAAGGATGTACAAGCCCTTCGAGGACCACATTTTAATAAGACATTCAGATTTAATCAAAGATTAAAGTTTGGAAAACACCTTTAGCACAGCAGCTTTTACCCTTAGCTGTATGCTGTATATTCGAATCTTCCCATTTGGGTGGCAGATTTTTTGTAACACTAGTCTTTAAATCATGCATATGTGTGTTATATACTTTTCTGTAGTTTGAATTTTAGTGTAATGCCGTACCCCCTTAATGGTTGTAGTTCGAGAGTTTTATTTATCAAATCATTCTCTCCCTAATGCTGTGACACATTAATTAGATGGTTTTCTTAATCATTGCAGGACTTTGCGATTTCTCGAAGTCCTACTGCTCGCCATGTAGCATTAAGCAACAGCAGAAACAGAATATTAAACCACTTTTTTCATAAAAATCTGGGAAATCGCCTCTATCCCACAGTAGCCTTTGCGGGGAAAGTAACCTGAGACTCCGTGTGAATGTAAAATCTTATTTCCTGCGCTTAATTTTATTCCAGCTGTGGAGAAATTGGTGTCTTTGTCCAGCCAATGGCAGACACCCACTGGGCTGGCCCCGCCTTTGGGAGGCCCCCCAAGCCTTTTCCACTTCCATGTGCTTCCCAGACCTCGTGATGCTGAGAGCTGTGAGCAGGCAAATGCACAAGCACAGGGCAAACCGGCAAGACCCCAGGGAGCTACCGAAATGTGGGGATGACTGAGAGGGAAGCCGGGAGTGACAGGAACGAAAAGTGAGCAATTACTACAGGGTTTAAAAAATCACTGGGCTTGTTAAACAAGCCAGAACTGAATGAGGACTCACCAGTGTCTGACAACAGCCTGGTATCAAAGTAACTGTTCGGTCACAGAGGCTACGGGGCTCTGATAAGCGACAGAACCAGGATCAGCACCCAGGTCTCCTGAGTCTCCCTGCACGGCCACTGTGGTTCTCCGCGGACTGAGTTCAGAGCTCACAGGGTTTCCTGTCTGGCAGCTGATCCAGGTCCCAAGCGGAGAGGGGCGGCCCTGGGTTAGTGACGTCTACCCTTGATCTCTCTGAAAACAGGTGTGTTGGGTGAGACAGCGCTCACAGGTGGGACCTCTCACCTGCCACCTGACTGCCCAGGTCCCTCCTGTCTGGAGGCTGCATCCAGCAATCTGTGCCATTGCGGAAAGTACAACTTCTTTCGAAAATATTGAGTCCACAGCATCGTTTTTACTGTCATAAAATATTGTCACATAATGTCCAATAATAAAGCCACATAGGCTTATGGTATAAAAATGGGGGGCAGTGTGGCAGTACCTCCAAAAATTAGACATAGAATGACCACGTGGTCCGCTGAAACTGGGTATATGTGCGAGGGAACAGAAGCAGGGACTCAGACACGTGCTCGTAGGCCAGCGTTGGAAGCAGCGCTGTTCCCCGTATCCACAGTGTCGGTGGAATCAGCCCAGATGCCCATCAGGACACAAACAGGTAAACACAGCGCGGTAGATGCATTTAATGGAAAATTAGCAACTCCTGAAAAGGAAAGAGGTTCTGACACATGCTACAACGTGAGCGGACCTGAAGGACTCGCTGCCACGTGAAACAAGCCAGACAAATGATGTCTGAGTCCGGTGGTGCAGGGTAGCTGTTAGTCAAACCTGTGGCGACGGGAGGTCGCATAGCGGTGGCCAGGGGCTGGGAGGCTGTGGGTTACGGAGGAAGGGGGCTCAGAGTTTAAAGGGGCAGAGTTTCAGCTGAGGTTGATGGAGGTCTGCAGAGGGACGAAGCTGAAGGTTGCACAGCAGCGTGGGCCACTGAACCACCCGCTTGAACGTGGTTACAATGATAAACTTTTATCGTTCAGAAATGGGGAGATTCCTATTTCAAATTTGGAGTTGGCACAGAGGAAGGCATCCACGAAACCACACATTTTCAGGAAAAGCTCACTTCTAAAGAAACAGGACTGTCTCACTCCACCCTTACTTGTGCTGGCTCCCTCTCAAAGGCTGGGACGGGACTGATGTTGCCATTAAAAGCACCCCTCCCCCCAAAGGGTAGCACGTGGCCGGGAAGCACTGTTATCCTCGTCTCTGTACCTGAACGAATCTCCTTCTCATGCTTGTTGTCACACTTTGATGTGTGTCCCCCGGCCAGCAAGCTGCCCCGTGCGGCTGTGTAAACTCCCCGTCTTGCCCTCGACCTCGGCCGTGACCTGGCGTGTTCGTGACTCCTGGCTGCGGTAAATGATACGGCACGGTAATAATGGCCGCTGTCAGATCTTTCTCTTTCATCTCCCTCCTTCCTCTGAGCGGTGTCGCTCCCCCACTCCCTCCTCCCAGGTATCGGAAACCTAGATAAAGGGGAACGCAGTTATCTGAAGCATTGTGTGCCCCTGGAAGAAATCCAATTATTTACGGCCACCGGAGACACTTCCTTTTAAGTGTGTGAGGGAGTGACCTAAATGTGTAGTTTTCCTCCCGCCGTTAACATAACTCTCCCTTTATCTCACTCTCAAAAATCCGTAACAGTCCTATTCCTTCTTCAAAATAAAGACAGGTGAGGGGAGACACACTGCTCCCCGTCACGATGCAGAGAAGGCCCAGGTAGCGGAGCCCCATTCTTTGGTTTTCATTTTTTTGCTATTACTTTTTTAAAATTGTCCCTAAGGGACTACAGCTGGTATAATTTTTTTAAATGACAACAGAACAGGCCCCTCATCCAGAGGGTGCCTGCCTGCCTCAAGCTCTGCTCCGTCCAGGGCAGGAAAGCCACACAAAATGATCAGCCACTGTAGGCCCCTCCACGGTCCCGTGTGGGACGGAGAGGACCGACCCCTGAGCTCACGGGGGTAGAGCCTCTGGTCCCACTTTGGCAGAGGGAGCTTCAGGCAGAGCAGAAGATCGGTTCCACCGTCTGAAAGCCTTCCACCGGCCCCACCTTGGTACCCATGACAGCGGAGCAGCCGAGGAGCTGTGCATGCGGCCCTGTCCGCCGCCACCCCCGGGCCTCCGTGCATTGGGAAGGTGTGAGGTCTATGGATCTTTGCCCTTGACCGAGTTCCCACTTCAGGTGTCTCCAAGCCGCATAAGGAAGGAAGCTACTGTTCGTTTCCATGATGCTGTTGCTGAGTGAGAGAGAGAGATCCATCAGGGAAGTCCCCAGGGAGGTGGAGAGCAGAGGTCGGGTCGAATCCAGCAACAGACCCTTGTCCCTGGCTCTGGCCAGTGCCTCGTGCAAACAGCCATGCTTGGAAAGGGGGGGAAGAGCAGGAGGAGCCAGGCTCCGGGTCACCCCCACGATGACCCCAGACCGTAAGGCCAGGTACAGCTCATCCAGCAACTCTCTGAGCAGCCACCCCTCTCTCTGGGGCCCCCACTCTTCCCCTTGCCTGGTGTCCTCAGCCTTTTTATCACAATCGCCCCTGGAAGGAGTCCTTCTAGACTTTGCTTTCTAATTGCCCCCTCTGTGACATTTCATAGCCGGCTCTGCAGGGCGTCTCTGATCTGTACTACGTGTATATTCGAGTTTTCCCAGAGAAGATGTCTACCCTCCTCCCCGAGAACCAATTTCTGCTGCCTTGTGGGCAAGTAACACCCGCATCAAATGGGCACATCCCCACGCGTCTGGAGAGCCAGCTGGACCAGGTGTGACCTGAACGCAGAGCTGTGCTGTGGCATCTCCCTGTGGCCAACCTAGCAGGAGGGCAATGCAGGGATCCGCAGGCAAGTTCCGGCCTTCCCGAGCGGGACCGGCTGGCTGAAGGTAGGAAGCTCCCTCACTCTCGCAATGCTCAGCATCCTCCTGTATAACAGGGGGTGGATTTCTACCTTCGGGGCCACAGTGAGACCCAAGTGATGGCGTGCGCATTACAGCAACTGTCCTGTTACATGCTTAGCACATCTTGGATTCTCCTCTCTCCTTCTTCCCTTAAGTTTCTGTCAAAAATATAATATTCTGGTTTACAAGGGCTATCTTGTGTTACCGAGTACATTTTTATTCCCTTCTCTAGAGCGATGTTAGACTGAAAGCTAGTTTGCAGATGGATGTAAAGCGTGTCGCTGCCGCAGCTGGTGTGTAAATGCTAACTACCAGAGCAAGTGAACCTAACCAGACGGCGAGGGAAAATAAGAGTTATACACACACTCACACTTCACAGCTCCATGAGATGTCTTTGCACTTGAAAAGTTGAGCTTACTAATCACTCGACTTTCCTTCCCCAATCTCACTTTTCTTTACTCGAGTTTCCGTGTTGAGCATACCCACACCACCCCAGGAGTTCCTTCCTTCCCCTAGTGGGGTAAGCTCCGTGGGCACACCACACAAAAGAGTTCCACAGGGGAGCATCTCATGAAATTTTCAGAGATGATTGGCTTTCTCCACCCACCCCTGCCCCTTACCCTATACCCAAAGTCAGAGTTCGTTCTTCAGTTGGGCCCCTGGGGGAGAAGGGGTGAGGACGGGTGCTTGGGAAGTTTGTGATGAGAGCAGTAGCGTTTGATGGCAGCCTAAGTTGGGGAGAAAATGAGGCATCTGAAATGACCTCAGATCCTGTGTTTCAAGAGATACTCATCTGCCGGCAAGCACAGCAAGTACTTTAAAGCGCACTTAACACTGAGGAAGTCACGACTGCTGTAAACAGTCCATAGATGAGATTAAATGACGTGTTGAAACACCGAAAGCTAATTTCGTTTCTGGCATCAGAGTCAATTCTTCCTCACAGGAGTGGATGATGGGGGACAGACATTCCTGAATCAGATGGTCACCAGCCCTCAGAATTTGGGGTGTCCTCAGGCACCCCTGGGAACAGCGACTGGTGTATCAGTGTCTCCCAAGGAGAGAGTGCTCCCCAGAGAAGGAGTTCATCACTGCGTCCCCTCACTTGTCATAAAGTCACCACAAACACAGATGGATTTATGGTTTTGTTTTTGCTTTAGAAAAAGATGAACAGTCTACGAACATATGCAGGTGACGATATGTTCAGGTAAGAAACAAATTCTGGAATCTTAATGATTTACAGTTTCATAAAGATTTGTTTCCAGCTAGCACAAAGTCCCCATGGGCAGGGGCTTTGACAAGCGCCATGTCCCTGCCCCACGCAGGTGGACTTGGTCCAACCTACCTGTCACATCGCCAGGTGACAGCTTCCCCCTCACTGTGCTTCCTGTTGACTTCGTATGTGGGTTGGGGGTGGGGAGACCAACTAGAATCATTTACTAAGGGACTGGAAACCCATTTCCCCCCAAATGTGCAGCACAGAGGGATTTGCACCCGGCCTGCTTTTGAGCAACAGAAATTCAGCACAGTTGGTCCGAGCAACAGGAGCTAGGAGCCAGCAAGCGCTCAGCCATTGCGTAGTCTGCTCTGTGAAAGCCACAGTTTGAGGACTGAAGTGTAAGCTTAAAGGATCAATCAGTATTGCTTGATAGAATAAATGCTCATCAGCAGCTGTCAAATTCAGCATCCTATTTACCAATATCTACTTCCTTCCACAAAGAATTTCTGGAATCACATGGCATTTAGTCACCCAAGGCCATGTTGCTCCTGACAAAAGCCAAGACCCCAACCCAAGAGTTGATGTGGGCCATCCAGACATCTGGGATGGCAGATTGGGACTGTCCCAACAAGCGCAGATGGCTGGTAAGCTTCTGGTACCACAAACTCATTTTCGAGTATGAGATCGGTCACGAGGAAGCCAAGTTATTTTCTTTTATGAACTTTTAATGTTTTTTGGCATACTTGAAAAGTGCAATAAAAATGAAAAAGGATTCATCAATTTGAGTGGATCTCTGCAGTCCCACTGTTGCAGGGTAATATCATTAATTATGCATGCACCCCCAGAGTAGTATGTTTCAAGGGAGTAGAAATTCAATACAGAGTCTTTCATTCTTGTTTTCACTCCGACCCAAGTCATTAGTTCCCTGAGCAACCCCGCCCCCATCCGTGCCCACTCACAGCACTTTGCTGGCAAGCCACAGCGCTGTACCTTGAAGTCTTTCTCCAATTCCTGGCAAGCGAGCACTCCTATTTTAAGAAGCGGCTTAGTCTAAAATAGACACTCATTTCTCCAAATGCCGTCAGCACAATTGTGCTTTGAGTGTGAAGTGCACACATAGCCTTTCCCCTTTCGAACAGCGTGATCGCTTGACATTTTGGCTGCCTAGACACATTTCTGTCTCTGACCCACCCCCCAGCTCCACACCCAGAACAGAGCCAGGCTGGGGCAGAGGATTAAGAGAAAGGCTTCCCGTTTCCACGTGGGCTGCTTCCTCAGCTGCAGGGCTCAGTTCTCCAGACCTGGCAAGAAATCCTAGCAAATTCCCTCACAGGGCTGTCCCTGTCCTGAGGATGGCAGAGCCACCAAGCACAGCTGCATGGACTGGGGCACAAAAGGCAATACCACAGACCCCAAAATCAAAGGAAATGCCCAACCCTAGACGAAAGTGAGTGAGAGATGGAGAAGAAAGCAAAGGGAGAAAGAGAGTCAAGAGCAAGAGACAGCAGTGAGATCAATATGAAGTTTAGGCTGATGGAAGTGGAGAGGGAAGGAAAGACCCAGGCATGCTCAGGAAGAGGCCCCTGGGGTCCCCACATCCAGGGCGTTATGATGGCGCCTGTCCTGGAGGAGGTGGGGAGTGCAGCAAGGGCTGCTCTACTGCAACAGCTCCTGCGACGTCCTTCCTCCCCCCTCTGACTCCCTGCCAAGTGTGGGAGCCCTGTTTCGGGGCTGGCCATTCCCCCTTCTAATAGACAGACGGAGCGCCCTGCACTGGAACATGCAGATTTCACTGCAAGAGAAAGGGGACAGATGCCTCTTCCTCTGTGAAGCCTCCCCTGATTGCCCTCCAACTAGTCCTCTTTCTCGTGCATCTGTTTTCATGGGTCTGTCTCTCCCACCAACTTTTGAGCAGCTTTGAGGGCAGGAATTGTATCTTGTTTGCTATTTATCCTCAGTGCCTCCCCCACCCTCACAACGATGCCTGAGACATAGTAGGACATGAATAAATGTTTGATAAATGAATGAATAAATGAGTGAATAGAATGAGTTATTACTCATAAAAACACTAGCCATCACCTGACTAACACTGTTCGCCCCGCCCTGGAGATCCCCTGAGATTCCGTCCCACCCAACTTATGGGGCCACCCAAACTGTTGACCATGACTTTTCCCTATAAATGGCTGGTCTTGGCTCATGACCCACAACTTCCTAAATCCTCTCAAACAAGCAACAGCCAGCCTCAGTGAGCCCCCAGCCCCTGTACCTCCTGCTAAGTGGCCCCAGGCCCAGCACTAGCAGCAGCCAGCCTAGAATCACAGCATGGCTTCACCTGGGAATCTCCAAGCCCAACACAAGTAGATTGCAACACATCTCAGATTGCTTTATAGCTCATGCAGGGTGGCCCCAGGCAAAACTCAGGTGGGAGCTGACCTTGGCCTGCACCACCCAGGAAACCCCAGAGTCTGTGCACCCAGTGGACAGCTACAGGCTGTGTCAGAGCACCACCACCCTGCCCCTGCACAGCTGATCCTCCATGGAGAGTAGAGGTTGGTGGTCAGTGGTCACAGCCAGTCCTTGCAGCTGACTGGCCTGGGTAAGTCCCTCCCATTGACCTGCCAACAGCAATCAAGGGTCAGTTACAAGAGGTGTACTCAGCCCACACAAAGTTCACATCTTGAGTACCCAGTTTGGGTGATGGGGAGGCTGTGCCACTGGACCCTATACACACCTACTACATTAGGCCATGTTACCAAGACAAGGAGTCATAGCAGCTCTACTGGAAACAAACAGGGATGCTGCCAAAAGGAGAAGACAAAGAAACATGGTCCACGTGAAAAAACACATCAAAACTCCAGAAAAAGACCTAACCAAAATGGAGTTAAGCAATCTATCAGATGAAGAGTTCAAAACACTGGTTATAAGGATGCTCAGGAAACTTAGTGAAGACCTCAGCAGCATGAAACAGATCCAGTTGAAAATGAAGGATATGCTAATTGAAGTAAAGAACAATTTACAGGGAAACAGCAGTAGAGTGGATGAAGCTGAGAATCAAATCAATGATGTGGAACATAAGGAAGCAAAAACAACCAATCAGAACAACAAGAAGGAAAAAGAATCCAAAAAAACAAAGATAGTGTAAGCAGCCTCTGAAACAACTTCAAGCATTCCAACATTCGCATTACAGAGGTGCCAGAAGGAGAAGAGAAAGAGCAAGAAATTGGAAATCTATTTGAAAAAATAATGAAAGAAAAGTTCCCTAACTTGGTGAAGGAAACACACATGCAAGTCCAGGAAGCACAGAAGAGTCCCAAAAAGATAGATGCAAAGAGGCCCACTCCAAGATACATCATAATTAAAATGTCAAAGGTTAAAGCTACAGAGAGAATCTTAAAAGCAGCAAGAGGAAAGCAGTTAGTTATCTACAAGGAAATTCCCTCCCTACTGTCAGCTGATTTCTCAAAAGAAACTTTGCAGCCTAGAAGGGAATTGGCAAGAAATATTCAAAGTCATGAAAACCAGGGACCTACAGATAAGATTGCTCTACCCAGCAAAACTATCACTTAGAATCAAAGAGCAGGTAAAGAGCTTCCCACATAAGAAAAAACTAAAGGAGTTCATCGTCACCAAACTATTATTATATGAAACATTAAAGGGACTTATTTAAGAAAAAGATCAAAACTATAAACAATAAAATGGCAATAAATACATAGCTATCAACAATTGGTTCTAAAAAGCAAACTAAGCAAACAAGAAGAGCAGAGACAGAATCATGGATACAGAGAGCATTTTGATGGCTGCCAGATGGGAGGGGGATGGGGGAGAATGGGTGAAGAGGTGAGGGGATTAAGAAGTACAAGTAGGCAGTTACAGAACAGCCCTGGGGATGTACAGTACAGTGTAGGAAATGGAGTAGCCGAAGAACTTATACACATGACCGGTGGACATGAACAATGGTGTAGGGATTGCCTGAGGGAGTGGGGGGTGCTGGGTGGAGGGGAGAAAGGGGGGAAAATTGCAACAACTGTAATAGCATAATCAATGAACTATCATTAAAAAACACTCTAGGCTGAGCGTGGTATTCTTCAACAGAGAAGAGAGGGGCTGGAGCGCATCGGGTGGGTTTTTCCCCTCGCATGGCGAGTGTTGTGCATTCAGTCACCCCGGGCTCCTTGGAGGACAGGTGTGGTTGGCACGTACAGAGCCCTCTGCTTCCTTTCACGCCATCTCCGACCACACCGTGTTCTTCACTTCATCCTGTGACTCCTTTTGTCTGTTTATTCTTGAAGTTAACATGGATACTCATTAGCCATTGCTGAGTTTTTCAAGGCACACTATCTCAGATACTGGGTTCAGCTGGAGGGCTTCCCTGGGCAGCTTCCGGCACAGCAGGATGTGAGGGGAGGCAGTGCCCGGGGCAGGAGTCTCCGCCAGAGTGGTTTCTGCGGACAGCCGGCCTGTGAAGGACTCGGGTACTGCGCCCCCTGGCCCGTAAAATAGCTTCCATTTAGCCCATATTTCAAAAATAGCTAAATGTTGTCTTATGGGCCACAGGATGCTATGACAGAGCCCAGCCACTCTGGTATGAGCATCATAGGGATGGACATCACTATATGATCATTGTGATTTCCAGGACTAAGAAAAGTCTTTCACATGAAGCACCTTCTGTAACATCTAATATTTTGTAGTTTAAAGGAAATGTTTGTAGACAAAAACATAATATGGTTCTATGCCTAGGAAACTGTGTTCAAGTACTGTTTCACTAGAGAGCATCACTAGGTAAAATGAAACTAACCGTTCACTTTAGCTTAACTCTCCCGGCGAGTATTTATCGAACACCTGCTGGACTGTATCCATCGCTGCCGCCCCCCTGCCTCGGGCTGGCTCACAGTCGGGGCTCAGCAACCGTTTGTGCAACGAGTAAAAGATGAAAGTAAAACGTTGACAGAAGTGTGTTTGTTGTCCTAACAGGTAAGAAGCCAGGAAAAACAAATTCTGAGAAACACTCTAGGAAGCATAAGAAAACAAACAAACAGATAAAGTGTATGCAAAGAAAATTTTCTTGTTGGGATCAGAATGCATTAATGCTGATGAAAACAGGACGCTGGCCAGTCTGACATATTTCACGCTGTCTGAAGACAGACATCGGTGCGGTGCAAACCACAAATAGATGTCCACTACTGTGAGGACGTCATAAGCCACCGCCCGAGTCCTAAGGAGGCCAGTAGCCACCACTGTTTACAGTCAGGCACTGAGGGTCACGGACATGTGTTGTAATGAAGGCTGCGGTGTGTCAGGCAGAATCTGAAAGAGCCTGTCTTCGCAGGGACTGTTTACAAATATACTGAAAAACACTGAAAAAGAAAAATCTCTCTCAGTCCACAGAGAAACGTTCCTTGGCAGAGTAAGCACACGCCACGGTATCCACTCTGTTTTTATTGCATGGATTCTGATTACAGAGGCCGAACCATACTGAGTAGCAATGCAAGGCTACCCATGGGTCCTTTGCGTGAGACGACTCTATCACGAGATGCTCTGTGAACCATCTGGCTCTCCAAGATCCTTGCTCTGACGCTCTGGAGTAGGCAAATGCTTCGTAAGACCCACAGCTTTGGCCTGTGTGTGTGTTTGTGTGCGCTAGTGTGTGTGTTTCGTGAGGTGCGACTTTAAAGTTGAGCCTCCCTGGGCTCACACTGAATCTGCTGAGTTCCTTAATTCAGTTCAAGGGGGGAGAGGATATGAGAAATTAGTCAATCAGCATCACAGAGACAAAGAAGCTGATTGGCTGACTGAATGTTTTAATTTTCAAGTGGACATTTCAGCATCCAGGAAACGCAGTCTGAGTCATAATCGTCTCGGTCCTGGGACTGTGGCAGAATTTCCACACCGCACCAGAGAAACAGTTTGGCCTGACACATTAACTGGTAATGTCCACGTCGCTTCATTTTTCTCAGCAACCCAGACGAGGAAAACCTACTCACGGTGGGAAGGGGTTCTGATCCGATGCTTCACGTTCCCAGCGCCATCAGAACCTGAGACCTCAACAGTGAGGTGACTCTTGCTATGTTGTAAAAACTGCCTGTGAAGAGTCATAAGGCTACACGTGGAAAAACACCTCATATTTCTACAGTGCCTCCTTCTCACTTATTCCAAAGTCTTGCGAATAAAAACCAAAACCAAAAAACCACTAAGCAATGCAGACGTCCCTTGGGAAAGAATAAAATCCGCCATTAAGTCTTTTAAATGGGAGGGAAATTAAGTGGCTCTTGCAGGACCACATAGGAAAACATATGAAGCTTACGCTGAGTCATGCAGCGTGGGTGCGAGAACAGAGCACGCGGTCGATGAGCAGAACAGAGTAAGGAAAGATCGCGTGCAGGGCTGAACGGAAGGGGACCCTGACGGTGTGCCTGAGAGCGTACTGACATGTGACAAATGTGGCGTTTGAGATAAATGGAGGGAATGAAATGTATTCATTAAGTAATACTATTTTATAATAATAAATCAATGAGTTCACTTTGGGCGGGGACTGAGGAGGTCCTCACATCTTTTCCTATGCCAAAGTAAAGTCCAGAGAATTGAAGAATTAAATGTAAAATGTGAAACTGAAATAAACGTGGAAACAATGCAGGCAGTCACATACACACTCTCTGGGTGGGGAGGTGGGGGGGGCAGCCCTTGCAGCCCTGCGGCCCTAGTGGCCCGTCAAGCAGCCTGCAGGCATCTGCAGAGGAACGACCATAAACCAACTTGTGCATAGACAGGTCATAAATTTTAAATGTGAGATAAACTGTAATTTCCAAAGAAATGCCAGGAAAGCACTAAAAATATGATGCGTGGCACCTAAGCTCCAAACCGCACTGGGCATTTTGAGGGAGCTCCATCCTGTAATAGGATCTGTGGCCCCCCGCTGACGCGCCCCCAGGTGACCGGCAGGGGCCTGCCCACCTCGTCACACAGGCCTTTCCATCTTTGCCCACAGGTGGCGTTTCAGCTCCTTGTCAGGACAGCGGCTCAAAGGTTAACTGACGTGGTGTAAAACAGTAATGAGATAATAATGTACCTGCCGCAGCTCACAACACCGCCACACACGTGAGAACGCACGAGACTCCAGTGCAGATATGGAAGTGTGAATCTGAGCGTGCAGGGACCCGTGACCCTTGAGGGCGTTGGCGTCACACAAGCAGTGGAAAAGAGAAGTGTGAACAGAACACAGGATGACGTGTATCTGAAAACTGGATGTCGTGCAACGAGTAATCCATTCATTCTTTGTCCCCAGACGGTGTGGAAACTTTGTGACATAATGAAATGAAGCCATCAAAACTTCCGCATCAGCTTCACATACGCTGATAACCTTTCTGGCACCCACACAAGGTTTTCTGGAATAAAAGTAAAATATCGCTTTCCAAGTTTTATCCCTAAAGTCAAAGAAGAGGTCATGACAATTATAGGTGTCAGTGACACACCATGGAGAAACAACTATTATGGAACAGAAAGCCAGCCCTGACCAGGGTGCCTCAGTGGGTTGGCCTCCATCCTACAAAGAAAAACGTCTCAGGTTCGGTTTCCAGCCAGGGCGCATGCCTGGGTTGCAGGTTCGGTCCCCAGATGGGGCGCGCACGAGTGGCAACCGTCCGATGTTTCTTTCCCTCTCTCTATCCCTCCATTCCCCTGTCTCTAAAAATAAACAAATAAAATCTTTTAAAAAGAAAAGAAACAAAAAACCAGCCCCTAAGTTAATGGCCAATGTTATGGCCATTAGAGAGCAGACCCGTTCTTGGCAAGATGCCTCTACCCAAGGCCTCTGGTGGATGGGCCAGATCAATGCCGACAAAGTGGCACAGTAACTGCCACCGAGTCCTTCTCCCAGCAAGCACTGCTCTCTCCTGTTGGCCAGGACCCCGAGGATCAGAGTGTGACTCTGCTCCCAGCATCTGCTCATGGGGAAGACAGTCTCCATGGCTTTTGATTTTATTTATCTCTGAAAATCCATGCTACATACACACGTATTTTCTTGTGTAGTTAATAATAACTGAATCAATTCAATGATACCTCAGCCTATTTGTCCACTGCTTCTCCATGGAGAACTCTTGGTAGACAAAAAGATATCTACTGATCTTAAGTGTTGAAGGAAATGGTAAAATATGTAAGTATCACCACATTGCTGCCACCACGCGTACTGTGTGGAGAAACTAACGGTGAGTGTGGACTGCCTTTCTCCACTGCACTATGCCGGGAACTGGAAGGAAAGATAATTGCCCTGGCTGGTGTGGTTCAGCTAATTGAGTGCAGTGACCAAAGGGTCGCTAGTTTGATCCCCAGTCGGGGCACATGCCTGTGTTGTGGACCAGGTCCCCAGTAGGGGGCGCACTAGAGGCAGCCACACATTGATGTTTTCCTCCCTCTCTTTCTCCTTCCCCTCCCTCTAAAAACAAATAAATAAAATCTTTTTAAAAAAGGGAAGATCACCACATAGATTTCAAAGTCTTTAGACAATTTTCATCACCCCCTTGGTACCCATAACAACTGTTTTATGATTTCCACTGAGTCGTTGCCACAATTTAATGAGCACATGTCCACGCCCCTCTCCCAGGTGGAGATGCCAGCTTTGGCTGTGATGGGCTTACTGGTTAGCCCCCACAGAACAGTGAGCATAGATTTAGCTGAAAGCCCTCCCGGAGGCCCCCAGCAGCCCCAGCTCCACCCCACAGGATGTCATCATTGCTCCCATGGAATCCACCTTTGTCTGGACACCAGCACCCAGCCTCCCCGGAAGCCCTGCAGGCTGGCAGAGGCAGGGACTGTGTCTCATTCTCCTGGACCCGGCACTCAAGGAAGATTTGGGAGTAAAGACATCAGCAGAGGCTTTTATACATGTGTCCTAATGCCCGCTGAGATGCGATCTCTAAACAAATGCTGGTCTCGTCCTTACGGGGCCTTACCTTGGATAACTGTAACGATGCTCACGGAGCATGTTGAAATTTATAATGCATGGCATACACATTATTTCTGACCAACACTGATTTCCAGCGCTAGGCCATGCACATGATACTTTGGGGCCCGTGCCTCTGTCCTTTTGTCCCTAAACTACAACCAGCACTTGGCTGCCTGTGGCCCCAGTTAGAGACGTTAACTGGTACACAGTCCCAACTCCACACAAAGCTCACAGCCACTGAACCATGACGTGAACACAGGCGGGATGAAAACCCTCCACCCCCAAAGGGAGCGTTTTGCTGAAAAACCCAGGGCTGGGTTTTTCCCCTCTTACACTTTTCAAAATGAACAGTTCTTGTTCCCCCAAATCCATTTTACTAGATTTCAAATGCCATCTTGTTTCATTCAGCTTTCACCCAGATTGCCTCGTTGTGTTCTATTTCTCCTTTTTCTACGTCTTGTAAGTTTTCTTCTTGCCCGTTCCATTTCCCAGTTCTTCGAGCCCTTTATGTATTTACGGTCCAACCATTGGCGACGGGTCAAATGTTTGTGTCTCCCAGATCCGCACGCTGTAACCTCATGGACAGTGTAACAGCATCGGGTGGCAGGGCCTTTGGGAGATGCACACCTCCCATAAAAGGGACCTGTGTCCTTGTAACAGAGACCTCAGGAAGGGCCCCTGCCCCCTTCCGACACGAGAGGACACACTGAGAGGTGGCTCCCTAAGACCCGGGAAGCCAGGCCCCAGAGAGCAGAAGCATCCGAACACAGCGAACCAAAGGCCTGTTTTATCCGGGGCTTGAGAGCAGTTTGCTTCCAGCTCCTCTCTGCAGCCCTGAGCCCGGCACAGCCCTGTCACCACGCGGGGACCCGGCCTGCCACCTGGCCACCCTCGTCCGGCTCTGGGGACCGGCTGGTCTGGGGCTTTGTTTATCAAAGGAAAAAGCATCAGAAATAACCTAAGTATCCATCAGTGGGTTGGGTTCTGTTTCCGCTCCACAGAGATGTTTTCTTGTTCTTTGATTTCAGTTTGAATTTCCGGCTTCCGTTTTTATATTTTTGTTCTCATTACTGTACGTTTCGAGAAGCGCGTGCACCACGGTGTAACCCACTGCGCCATCCTGACCAGATGCCTGGTTTATTGGGTGGATGTTTGATCGTGTGTGTGTTGGTGTGTTTGCAACGTTGGGGTTACGAGAGCGTGATTGCACTCTTCTGGGGAAGGCTGCTGCACTGGGACGGAGAATTTTTAGGGGAAAGGGGGAAATTCCCTGAGCTTCCCTGGAGAGCAGGCGGTGAGGGGTGAGGTGTGGGTGACTGCCTTTGCTCTAAGGAGAGACACTCTCTTCTGCAAGAAGGAGGCAGGGCGGCTGTTAGTTGGGTAACCAGAAGTTGGGCCGCCCCCACACGGGGGTTAACGCCCCTCTTTAAGTAACAGGACACAAGCCTCTCAGTTGAGAGGGAGAGGCGAGGGGTGAGAGGGAGATGTATCACCACAGGAATCAGCTCTCTCAATTTCTAAAACTGCCTTAAATGCTGGAACTGAGTGAAAAAGCATAAATATATTACATTTTGAGTACTCTGCAAACAAATAGCATTTTGAATGGCTCTGTATCATGCACAAGAAATAAAGATATTTCTGGCATTATTTTAACTTTAGTAACTCTTAGGCCTAACGCTTTTGCTGTGCCTCAGAAGCATGGCCATGGGGAAAAATTTATATTTCTTTTCCTGAGCTGTGGTGGGAAGCAATCTACCAAATTGCATATAAAGGTTAGGTAGCTGAAGAATAAAAAGATTTCTTTATTTCTGATTTTCTTGATTACTTTTTTTTTTAATTTTGATTGTGGACCATTTAATAACAGCTACAGAGACAGTTTGCCTGGGATTGAATCCTGGCCCCGCCATCCATCAGTCGCGTGAAATGGGGCACTCCAGCCGGATGCCTTTGTGCCTCAGTTTCTTAACTTGTAACAGGGTAGAATAATGATATTTACTTCTTAGAGCTATTGTAGGGATCAAATTAGAATGTATATATCACTTAGAACAGTGCCTGGCACCACCTAGCTCAGAATAATTAGCTGTCCTTGTCATTTTTAATGGTTGTAAAATATGCCACTGTGTGACTACAGCATAATTTACTTAGCCAACTGCCCATTCAGAGATACTTAGGTTATTTCTAATACTTTTTCCTTTGATAAACAAAACTTGGTAATACATAAAGACGTGGAACAATGGGATGTCTTATATACTGTCAGTGGGAGTGTAAATAGGTTTACTTCCCTTCGAAACTGGTCTGACCCTGCACTGCACAGTTGAGGGTGAGTAGACCGTGTGAGTCACTAGTTCCGTGCCTATGTGTCTCTGTATGGAGGCGGATGTCTAGAGAAACTGCCACACACCTGTGCCAGGAGACGCGGTAAGGGTGTGGACAGCAGCACTGTTCTTAGAAACCCCAGTGAAAAGGACCCAAACGCCCAGCAACAGTAGACTGGGCAAGTGTGCCACGCAAATGAATGAACTAGCTGTGAGCGATTCAGGAGAAACTCAAAAGCATAAGTTTGAGCAAAAGAAGCAGGTCACATCTTAAAATTCATACGGAATCGCAAGGGGCCCCAAATAGCCGAAACAGTTTGAAAAAGAAGAACAAAGTTTGAGGTCTCACATGTCTTGATGTTAAATCTTACCAAAGGCTATAAGTTAAAACAGGGTGGTACAGTGCAGTACTGTAGCAGCGAAAAGACAGACACATGGAAGAGAACAGAGAACCCAGAAATACGCCCACGCAGGTAGAGTCACATGATGTTCACAGGGGCGGCAAGACCATTCAACAAGAAACAACAGTCTTCCAACAAGTGGCGCTGGGAAAACTGTGTCTGCATGTGAAACGATGAGGGTGGACTCTCACCTTCTGCCACGTTCGCAACTGAACTCAAAATTGATCAAGGACCAAAACGTAAAACCTAAAACTGAAAAACTCTTAGAAGAAAACACAGGGGGAAATCTTCTTGACATCGGATTTGGATATGATTTCTTGGATATCGTACCAAAAACATAGACAAAGAAAAGAGAAAAATTAGATAACTAGACTTCATCAAAATTTAACGTTTATGTGCATCAAAGGACACAAGTAACAGACTGGAAAGGCAGCCTACGGAACAGGAGAAGTATTTGCAAATCATACATCTAATAAGGAGTTAATACCCAAAATACATAGAGAACTCCTACAACACAATAGCGACAAACAAGCAACCCAATTTTAAAATGAGCAAAACACTCGAATCAATGTTTCTCCAAAGAAGCTCTACAAATGGCCACTAACCACATGAAAATATGCTCAACATCATTAATCACTAGGGAATGGAATCAAAACCATGATGAGATACTCGCTCTCACCGGGGAGGTTACTATAAACTCTACGAGGTAACAAGTGCCAGGCAAGGACGTGGGACAGTTGGAACCCACGCGCACCCTCCGCGGAAACGGGAAGCAGGGCAGCTGCTGTGGAAACCCAGCGCTGTGGAAACTCTGCGGGGAAGCGCTCTGGTGGCCTGCAGGCATCGCCGTATTACCACCCACAAGGATCTGTGGGCCCCTGGGCGTGCGCCTTCTCTGCCCAGAGAGCTGGGACTGCAGGGCACAAAAATGCTCTGAAAATATTATTTGTTCGGAACCAAGCAATTCTGCATTCCAAGAGCCTCGAGTGACATCTAAGCAACTTGAGATTCTCTCGCGCGTCAGAGACAAGTGGAACACCTATCCCTGTGCCTGAGGTCTGTAGAGAGCTGACTGCTCACCCCTGGGTGCAGGGGTGGAGAGCACAGTGGTGACTCCCGCGGATTGGGAGGAGGTGATTGTCAAAATACGGCAGAGCAGCCATAGAAGAAGCAGTGAATCATGCCACAGGTCCCCTTGGAGAAGGACTTGGCAATAACCACAGAATGTACATTTGTGCTGGCGTGGCATGGTGGGGACTTTCTCCTACAGCCCTGGCCACCCTCAGCCCTGGGTTCCGGGCTGGAATTTGGCTCAGGTCTGGGAACCGAGCAAGGGCACTGTGACTCTTTACGGGGATGACAGCCCTCAGCCCCTGCCTCCCAGTCTTGCCTTGGTTTGGGGTCACAGCTGTCACCTGCTTTGCCCCAGGGAGGGCACATTCTACTCCTGCCTTTCTCCAGGCTCCCAAGAGCCACCCCAGCAAGGAGTTCTCCCCTTTTCCTGGGCAGTTTGCCAAGATATAAAATCTTATCTCCCAAGAAATTGCTTATTCAATCGCATGTGCCACTTACCTCGCAGGATAGCATCCCTCGGCCCACCTCGAAGTGTGTGGAGAAACCTCAGATCCACACTGGTCGTCTGGCCCCTGTGAAGGGAAGAGGGAAGCAGGTGAGGCCGGAGAGTCTGGCCTGCAGTTCTAAGAAAGGTCAGGCAAAGTCTCGGATCAGAGGAGTCCTGTGCCTCTCAGAGACAGGTTTCCCTCCCGTCCCTGCAAGGCCCAGCGTTTGTCTGGGTGGAGACACGTCCCCCTCCATGTGAAGGTGGTAATGGGGCCAGCCACCTCTTCTGAGTCCTGCAGTCCAGAGGGGCGGGTGCGTTTTCATGTCTCCACACAGACGCCTCGCCTATGGGAATTCTCAGGCGCATACAATGAAACAACTGCTTTTATGTCTTAAGAAGTTAAAAATTAGCTTGAAAAGGCCTCCAGGGAACCAGGAACTATAAGCATTACCTTCACAAAGAAACAAATAGAACTTCTAAAACTGAGACACTCAACAGCTGAAATTAATTACTCATATATAGTCTAAAAGCAGGCTCGACAGAGCTAAAGAGAAAATTGTCAGGCTGGATGTTGGTCAAAAGAAATTATCTAGAATGCATTGCAGAAGACAGAAAATACAGAAAAGAAGGTAAAAGACATAGAAGACAGAATAAAAAGGTCTAATATACATTTAATGAGAGTCTAGAAAGAGAAGATAAAGAGAATAAGTAAAAGACAATATTTGAAATTGTAATAATCAATAAAGGAGACAAATCCACAGATTTAAGAAGCTCATCAAATCCTTAGGAGAAAAAAGAAATTCCACATCTAAACACTCAAGTAAAACTAAAACCAAAACTTTTTTTAAACCCTAGAACAATAGCAATTATTTTAAAAATCCAAAGAGAAAAAAATGTAAAGCAGCCACAGAAAAGAAACAAATTATCTTGGAAGGAGTTACAGTCAGACTGAGGCCTGACTCTGTAACAGCAACACAGGAAGCTGGAGGGTGCGGGGGTGGAGACAAAGGAAGAGATTTTTAACACGATGGAAAAATAGTATCCACCTAGAATTATGCCAGGAAGGAGGGTAAATAAAGGCATTGCAGACAAGCCAAACAGAGAGTCCCCCACCAGCAGACGCTCACTCACTAAGGACATTCTAAAGGGTGTTCTTTTAACAGGGAGGATGAGCCCTTATGTGGGGAGGGCCGGGGACAAGGAAGGAAAGAAAAGCAAAGGACACCTGATGTGTTTGGGTAAATCTACTAAACAGTGACTGTATCCTCCAATAATGTGATGTCTTTGAGGATTAAAAAAATGTTAGAAACATAAGTGGTATAAATCACTATAGAGGGAAATTTGGCAATAGGTATCAAAATTACAAAGATGCATACCCTTTGATTTAGCAATTCCACCAGGAATTCTAGGAATTTGTTTCAAGATTACATACTTTTTATAATAATTAATCTTCCCAGATTTATTATTGCAAATAAAAATATTTCAGACATGTGCATACTTAGTGGAACTAACAGAACTCTGAAATTGTGTAATTCTTACCAAATTCTTTGATTCTTACCAGCTTATCTGTGTTTATCCCCACTGGATTTATAACTATTGCTATTTCTAAATGTTTTACCATTGAATCACAATTTAAATGTATTCTGGTTGTCATTTTACTTAGAGATTCCATGATAAATTAATCCATGAAGTAGCAAATCTTTTGACACTATAAACAAAATAGCCCCTAATGTATGTTTTTCAACATGAAAATTCTCATGTTGAAGTGGGGTGCGTTTCAAAAGCTCCTTAGCTACTTGTTGGAACTCAAAACAAATTTTCCCTAAATACAGGCTGACTAGTGATGATTGTATTCACCAATAATCTCAGGATTTTACCCACAATGAACTTAAATGGTCAATACTTATAATGAAATGTAGTAAAAGCGGTATTTACTATTTTTAGAAAATCAAAAATGGATTAAAAGAATGGTAATTTTTTTCTTGAATGTTGGTGCATCAAAAAAGTGGGTAAAAGTGGGGTAGACACAATTAGATGAGAAGACAAAAAGAGGTTTTTGTGGAACTCTGGGCCCTTTTAGGGCCTTTAAAAGTTCATAGAAAAATTTTTTTAAATTTATGATTTTTTTCTTGGAGCAATGTCTAACCGCACAATATTTTCACTTCAAGTCAAGATGAGTGTCACTGTTGGCGCACAAATGGAACCTAAGAGAGAAAGAGGGAAATAACCATTTCTGAGGAAACCAAACAAGAATTGAGGCGGGGGGCCAGGGAGGGTGAAATAGAATGAGTCTATTCCCAAGAAAACAATTGCATGACATTAAATAAACTGAAAGGCAAATGGTAAAAAGCAAACGGAAAGTAGATGGAGACAGGTCTGTCCCTGAGTAATTATCACCATGCCTGGCCCTCAGGTAAGCTCAATGAATGTTTATTGAAAAGAGCCACTGAACTGAACGGGATGTCCGATGCCCTGGAAAAAAATTGTTTGGGGGTAGATGGCAGTTAGTCCTTTTGACCAGCAGGTGGCAGCACCATCTTAAGCCACCCCCACCCCCAATCCCCTCAGGTGTCCTAGGTAAAACGCAGGGGACAGGAGGAGAAGGAGCCAGTCTTCAAAGATGGATTTCTGTGCGTGGATGTTCCTTAGTCGAGCATCTATAATTTGAGAAGAATCTGTATGAACTTTCTCAAATCCAGCAGAGTAAGGCTGAAGTAACCTTACTGATGGAATTTTGGCCCCAAACTCCCCACATATTTTAACCTGAAGTCATTGTTGTTCAAAAATTGCCCCCTTCAAAACTACATTTCTACATTTATAAACATTAATATGAAATTAAAAACACATGGAGAGGGTAACATAGCAGTAGTTCTGATAACCGATACTCGCCAAGAGCTATTGCCACAAGATGTCACATTGCTCATGGTGACTGTGAACTGACCTATTTCCCCAAAATACAATTATTCCAAGCTTCATTAGTGCAGGCTGATTCATACATGGATATTCCTCTGGGCATTACTAAAATAAAAATCAGGTGAAACAGATTAAAAACTATATTTAACGGTCCCCAAAGAAACTTTTTTTTCCAAAAACTTCTCTCTGCCCATGCTAGAGAATGATACCAAAATCGTTGGAAGGTTTGAAGCAAGGGAAGTGTAGAGTAAAACAAAATGTCCTCAGGGTGTGTTGACCAAGACTGGGATCAGCCCTTAAGAAGAGAGAAAACATCCCTGAGAGAGATGCTGCTTTTTCTCAGTCTCTTATTTGTCCGAGCACTGGTGGCTGGGTTGGGACCATTCTTCCCACACAAGGAAAAGTGCATGATTTGGGGATGGTGCTCCATGAATCTCCTCTGTCCGTGGGCACACTGGAGGTGCGGGGCCCCCTCCCCTGCACCCCCGCTAACAGTGCATCCATCGGCACGCTGCTGTGTATCTCCCGGCGTGGAAGACTCCCAGTCGCATTCCTCACGCAGACTCCCTCCTCTCCACTGAGACAACTCTCTGCCTGCTGAACATCTGCCGCTGGTGCACCGTGGCTCTCGGGTCCCCCAAGAACAAGACGGAAGTGAGGCTTCATTTCCCATTCATTGCTACGCAGGCTCTCTCGAACCTCGGTTTCTCTAACGTTAGTGCAAGAGTTGCTGGCCTCACTGGAGCTGCATTTGATGACAATGAACCTGAGTCTGGCGCCCCTGACATTGTCCCAGCGGTGGTACCAGGCACTGACCATGTATAATAGTAGGAACAGGGCCGTGCCTTGTTGAAGTTGTGTAAATAGGCCAGAAATGAATGAGACGTGAACGTAGCCAAATTGTTATCCTCTGCTCTATGGATTCATGTGGAAAAGATGTGATGAGGTTAAAGTGCCTGTTAGAAGGGCCACGTTCAAAAAGAGAATTGATAACCAAGACCGGTGAGGATGTGGAGAAAAGGGGACCCAGGGAACCCTGAGCTCTGTTGGTGGGAAGGTAACCTGATACCTTCCGTAGCCTGGGTACACAACAGCATGGAGGCTCCTCAAAAAATGGAAACGAGAACTACCCCATGATCCGGCAACCCCACTTCTGGGAATATATCTGAAGGAAACAAAATCATCATCTCAATGAGACATCTGCGCCCCTAAGTCCACTGCAGCATTATCCCTGACAGCCGAGACACGCAAACCGTGGGTTGGGAGTTCTTCAGCATGAAGTCCATGGCTGGAGTGGAGAAAATGGATAGCGCCTTGTGAGGAAATCTTACAGAAAGAAAGAGAAGAGTCTGAGAAAGAACCCCGGGGCCATTTACATTCCGGGGCAGAGAAAGGGCAGAGGAGCCAGTGGGAAGGGTTGGACCCTGAGAATCAGCAGGGTTTAAGGATGGGGAAACCCAGAGCTCATTTCAAGGACAGCTGGAGGCTGGGCTGTGCATTAGGTCCCTGGGGCTGTCCTAGCACAGTACCAGAAGGTGAATACCACAGACTTAGAACACAGAAATGCACTTTCCGAAGGCTGGGAGTCCAAGATCGAAGGGTTGGCAGGGCTGGTTCTTCTGAAGGCCTTTCTCCTGGGCTTTCAGATGGCCACTGTCTCCCCGTGTCTTCCACGTGGTCTTTGTGTGTGTCTGAGTTCCGATCTCCTCTCGTAAGGACACTAGTCACATTGGATTTGGGCCCATCCATATGCCTCACTCTACCGAATGGCCTCTTTAAAATTTCTGTCTCCAAATATGGTCACATTCTGCGGGCCTGGAGATAGGACTTCAACATAGGAGTCTGAGAGGGACACCATTCGGCTCATAACAGGCAGTGAGATTTGACAATTCCTGCCTGTGGAACTAAGGGACAGGCATCGTAATGGTCATGGCCAACCCTTACTGAGCACATAGTGTACACCGGCCCACATGGTGAGAACTCACATGTATTAATTCAAATAGCATTCACAACAACCCTGGCAAGTTGGTGCCATTATGATCAGCACCTGTTTTTCCACAGGGAGAAACAAAGGCACCCAGAGATCACTCGCCCGAGGTCACACAGCTTGACAGGTACCATGACCTTGGCTTCTCCAAGGGGGATTTGGGTCAATGAGTTTGTGGTTTGCTATCAGAAGCAGAGACCCAGAGAAGTGGCAACATTGCTGGTTCTCAGTGGAAGAGAGAGCTCTTCGAGCCAACACTGATGGTGGGCATTCTGCGGAGTGGTGGGGGGCGAGTTCTGGTGGGTAGGGTCAGCAGTTTGAGGAGCCAGGAAGAGAAACAATAACTAACGGATGGTTACAATGCCTCAGACTGAGAAATGAGAAGAAGGCAAGCCTGCTATCACTCCAAGTGTGTCCCATCTCATTGTGACTAGATTTCTTTCTGCGTGCTGCTTGCCTTGGGGTGGTCATCCCAGAAGGCGCTGTAAAGTGCAGTGAGAATATACTCAGCATTGCAAGTATGTGCCTGAAATAAGGATTTTTAAGAACTGTGGTATGGACAAGCCTCTTTCAGTCCCGGGTGCTCCGTGGCTTTGGTTTGGGTTTGGGTGGACTCTAACCCAAGATAACTTCATGAACTCTTCTGAGTCCAGGTTAGCTTTCCACGCCAGGGGACTGAGGAGAAAGAACCACTGAGGCATGCACACACGCACACACACACACTCCACACATGCACACGGAAATAAAGACACAAGAGGAACAAGTAAAATTAAATTTCAAGCAGCACTCACCAGCGAGGGTGCCTACGAGAAGCACGGCAGCCTGTCACTTTTATCTTGGAGACAGATTCCCAAGGCAGTGGCACAAAAGACCAGGAATGGCTGCAGGACGGCCTCAGACACACTCCTCTCTGAGATGCTCCCGGGGGAACAGTCTTGAACTAGAAGCCACAGGAGCCTGGACGGAATGGCCTGAGGGTGGAAAGCAACTTTTCTGCGCTCAGGGCCCATCGCAGGCACGACGGACCCTTGGCGCGGCAGGACCTGCGGGCAGGTGTTACAGCTACCTTTGCTCTCCTTGCTTCTTTGGATCATTCATCTTACGGTCACAAACCTTTGGAAGCGTCTGATGGGCTGAGGCAGGTTCGGTACCACAATGGAAGCATCTGATTGGCTGAGGACAATTTAATATCTCATTGGGAGCACCTGATTGCTGAGCCCAGGTCAGTACCACACTGGAAGCTTCTGATTGGCTGAGGATAGTTCAATGCCACAATTAAGAGCATCTGATTGCTGAACCCAGTTCAATACCACATTGGAAACATCTGATTGGCTAAAGCCAGTTCAGTACCACATTGGCAGCATCTGATTGGCTGAACTAAGTTGACGTACACCTGTATTCTCTTTCTGGCTTCTCCAGCAGGAGGCGCTCCCTGCCTTTCATCAAGACACCCATAGGAGGCTGTACCCAAGCTTAGGAGGAGGTTCAGATGTTGGGAAAAAAAGAAAGTCCACTATAACTTTTAAACATCTACTGTCAGAGACCCTGCAAAGTTTCAAGTCATAAGATTCCTGAATTAGAAACTTAGAGTTTTTACATTTATACAGTAGGGACAAAATATTTAAAAACATATACTTCCTTCCCAAGATAATGCGAATTACCCATCGGGGTAAGGAGGTACACAGAGAGAGATGGTAACAAGTCAAGACTGTGAGAAGCCAGAGAGGAAGGAGGAGGAGGAGGGACCATGAATGAATTCTGCATGGTGCTACCCTGTGTTAGACCCCTTTAGACAGCATATCAGGGCTGACTGAAATTCCACAAGAGACGTGCTTTTGTTTGCCTGTAACAAATAAGAAAACGAGAGCTCAAAGTCCAGGGATGGTTGGGGTCACCCAGCTAGTACGTGGTGCAGCCAGGAATCCAGCCAAGATCCTTCTGACCCCCAAAGTCCAAACTTTCCCCTGGGTGACTGCATTTCAACTAGTGCCCCTAAGAAATGCTGCTGGGCCAACATTCATCCAAAAAAAATACAGTCAGGAAAAGAGTGAGAGAAAGGAACACGCTCGTGTATCCCCTCCTATTTGTGTGTCTGCCTACTATCTCTATGTTCATTGAAAGAGAAAAAGAAAATGAACAGGCAAGAGACTCAGCAGATCCTGAAACCAGAGTTAAGCTCTGGCTGCAGCTCTTCCACTACCAGGGTGCGGGACTCAGCGTCTCTCCTTCTGAGGTCTGGTCTCTTCGTTCAGGTCTTCCGGCAGCTCTTCACACCTGCACCTGCGTGGGCCTGGGCCTGGACACTGGCAGCGGCTCCGCCGGGGGATTTGCTGAGTCCCAGTGAAGCTAGGTGAGCAGAGGCATTCCCAGCCCGGGAACACTGGGGTGGAGCCAAGAGCTGCGCTTGGCCAATAGGAAGGAGGTTGCTTCACCGCTTTGTAGGGAGAGTCTTCCAACTTTCACCTTGGCTTTTTCAAAAGAGGCCAAGAGGACTCTCTGCTAACAGAAAAGCCCCCGTTGTCGACATACTTTCTGTTGTCACTTGTCAACACACTTTTTTTTTTTGCATTGAGAAACCAGAGCAAAACATAGGAGTGAACTTTGTAGCTGTTTCACTCGAAAACCAAAAACCAGCCGGATTGTTCAGAAGCCGACGGCAATCAGGTGACCGTGACTTTGACTGCGTGTTGGCAAATACACGTGTATTTTGCCTGTGTTTATTCACGTTCAAGATCATTGTGTTATGGACAATATTTCTACACTTCAGTGTAAATCACTACTGGTCCTAGGACACATTTCTCTGCCTTCGTGGAGCTCAACAGCAATCCACCAAAAGAGATTTAGCTATGGCATAGTTCTAGTGAATATATCTAAGTCAAGGCCATCTCAATGTGTGGTTTCTCTGGGCATTGCGCCCAAATTAGTTTTATGGTGCTCAATCTCCCATATTTATTTTTAAGTGAATGCTTCATAAATCATTATTCTATTATCCACCATATAAACTTTTATGGGTCAATATGAAAGAATGCAAAGCATAAGGCCGTGTAGCTTACCACCACAATGGCAGAAGGATGGGCTTTTCATGCCAATCACACTGTAAGAGCCAAAATATTCGGGCGAATTTTCTGGCTTTTATGGTGGTTCAGAGCCCATCTGTTTCATCTGGTATCCGGCTGCCTCGACAGTTGAACTTGACTTCCCCTCTACACTGCACTGAACTTTTAAGAGCCAACAGAAACTTTTATCTAAGGATTGTGCACAGATGCGTTGCATTACACATTTAAATAGGCCTTTATACACACCTCACTTTTACATCTTAAGTAATGGGGTGTTTTTGTTCTTTAGAATTATAATTTTTGAGAATTTAGCCTGTGACTACTGCCAGTTCCCCAGATGTACTGCAGTAACTTGCACGGAACAGCTACTCGTGAACACTGAATTTTTGGGAAAGGCATTATCTGTCCACATAAGCTAGAAAAGCAAATAAAATTATTTAGAATTAGTACTACTTAAAGATTTTGTCTGTGTGCTTTTTAAAATTATAACAATTTTTCTTCTTTGTGCCAAAAAATGTCATTTGATGAAGTTTCATTGTACATTATAATAAAATTGTTACATATAAAATAGACAATATTTCAAAATATTGACATTTCTCGGCGTTCCTACATTAATAGCCAATGTCATGAATTGAATTAAATCAAATTCCTATCAAGTTGGAAACATAGATCTGGAAGAAATCTCAAGATAGCAGAAGGTGCAGCCCCCTGCCCCAGGGCGGACCCACCCGGTACTCTAAATGGCAATGATTGTTTTTGCTCATTTCAAGGAATCTCCATAGAGTAAGAGCTCACAACACTTGACTTCCTGTCCAACTACAATATTTTCTTTTAGTCAACTTGACTTTGTAATAATTTTTGAC
Source organism: Trachops cirrhosus (assembly GCA_028533065.1). Classification (NCBI taxonomy): domain Eukaryota; kingdom Metazoa; phylum Chordata; class Mammalia; order Chiroptera; family Phyllostomidae; genus Trachops; species Trachops cirrhosus. The sequence goes on along the minus strand of CM052548.1, from coordinate 78,424,836 downwards.
TTATACAAAAGTTGTAGTGCAGACCCTTTCCGTTCTTCTCCCCAAGCCGCTTTAATGGGAAAGTCTTAGAAAATCACGGCACATTTGCCAGACTAAGAAATTAACATCGGTACCTCGCTGTCCACTGAACTCCTGACTTTATCTCATCAATGTCCTTTCTGTTTCCGGATCCAGCCAGGCAGCATTTAGTCATCACGTCCCCTTAGTCTACCCGGACCTGTGACAGTATCCCAGTCCTTCCTCGTCTCTCATGGCCTGTCTCCTAGACTGTCCCTCACTCTGGGTTTGTCGGGCATTGGTCTCATGATTGGACTGGGGTGAGGGGTTTTGTGGCAATGACCCCATCCCACCCTATCGGCGTGACATCACTGGTAATATTAACCTTGACCCCTTCGTGTTGCCAGATTTCTCCACTGTTTCCCCCAGTTTTCTAAAATGAGTCACTAACTCCAGTGCACACTCAGGAGGGAGGGGCTTGGGCTCCGTCTCCTGGAGGGAGAAGCAGCCACAGGAATTACTTGGAATTCTTCCATAAGGAAGACTTGTTCCTTCTCCACATTCATTTATTTATCCAGTCACTTACTTATTATTGGACTCCTGTGCTTTGGTTTATAATCCAAAACTGTATTATTTATGTTGTCGCTCAGATTGCCCCGGCCTTGGCCATTGTAGGCTAGTTTAGGTTAGTATGTTAACACGTACCTGCGGAGTTTTAAGTGACACAGGTGACTGCCATTGAAAGAAGGAGTTGTTACTTCCAGTCCCTGAGAGCAGGGTCACGCCACGCCACGCAGAGCCACGTGGGGAAGCTCAGATTTGGTCAGGCGGCGGATGCGGGAGCGAGAGGAAGGCCAAGCCCGTAGCCCGCACTCATTTTCCGGGGGGGACACCCAGGGGAGCTGGGACAACAGCTTCTTCGGTCTGGCCCGTTTCAACAGTTCCGGCATGGTCTCCGAGGCAGGGGGCTGGGCCTGGTCGTCCGGCACCTGATGCTGGGTTGATGTAGGGCCAGGGAAATATTGGCTTGATGTGTGAGAATTAACTAAAGGAAGAGGGTTGGGATACGGATTTGGGATTGGTTGGAGGGTTTGTAATATGATTTCCACACCCACAGAAGCTGAATCACAGGGGGGTGCAAACAACAATTCCTGGATGCTAAACGGACAAATACAGAGCCTAAGAAGGCACAGTTGTAACAGTTGGCTCCTGTGTCCCTTTGGGGTTTCCCCATCGTTTCGCTCTTTGAACACGTCTTTACTTTCTGGAACTACCAGGCGCTCCAGTCTCATCTTGCCTGTCCTCTGTTCTATCCCCAGAATAAGCCATTTCTCCAAGGGTCTCGGCCTCCTTTTATGGGAGAACGGTATTTGAAACCAAGATTTGGATACAGTCCTCACTACCAAGGTGCCATTATTTCTAGGCCCTCTAAGAAGACAGACTAAGAAATACACATGTGTATGCAAACTCATGGGTACAGCCCTATTTTTAATGATCTACCTGTCTATCTGCCTGCATTAACTAAACAGGAGTTCATACTGATGTGTCCAACACTGATCTGATGCAAAGGTTCATTCTAGACTCCCCTCTTGCTTCTTTGTGACTTTTTTTTTTTTGACAGCTAAATCTCAGCTTAGGTCTACCTAAACCTTTGTTAATAACAATGACTCGATTTTGAATGGAGACAGAAAGTAAAGAGCCAGTGTGCTCCACGTAGCCACTCCTCTACTGCGACTTGGCCAGAAGCACAGGTGTTGGAGGCAGTGCCCTCGGGTCTGAGTCCCGGCTTCGTCACCGAAGAGCTGTGTGACCTCAGGTCAACAAGCTCCGTGGCCCGTGCCTGCACTGCCTTCCCTCTCAAAAAGGAGTCCTAGTAGCCCGTGCTCCAGAGGGCTGATGGGAAGGCCGAAGGAGCACATACAGCAATCAGGGCAGCCCCTGGCTCATGGCAAGTGCTCAATAATTAACTCTGAGAGAGAAGTCTACACCAGGATTTCACCAAAGTGTCTACTAGCAAACAAGAACCTAATGACGTTAAATTTTAAGAGTGTTTGTAAACATGACTCGTAAATCAATACACTGCATTGAGAAAGATCATCTTGGTGTGGAAAACCTGTAGCAGTTTAATATTTGCTCTGTATGAGTCAGTGCTTCCCTCTGTATAAACCCAGTAATCCTAACTTCTCCGAATTACGTATCATTCCTTCGGCGCATTGTCATACTATCTACTTTCAATCCCTTTTTATCATTATTATTGTGTCTCCTGGACTTATTTCCTTTCTGCTGAGAAACCTGAAATGTTTCCCCTTGCAGTCTGATCTCCCTTCAGGTCTAAAGTTTTTATTATGTAGTATTCCATCACATCAATATTCTCAATGCAAAGTGTCAGCATGCAACCTTGACATTTTAGGAATATTTTACGTGTTTCCAGTGGCAGTTTCTAACACATTTAGCCTCAACAAAGATGTAAAAGATATGATCTGAATGCATCATTCACACATATCTCTTCTGAACATCAGAGTTGCTTGTATACGCCCTGCACATTTTTCTTTAAAGTTCATGGCTCTTGCTTCGTAATCAAATACGCTCTTGTGTAGTTAGGCAAAATCAAAATATTACAGAACAGGAGAGAACATTCAGAGTCTTCCAGGGCAATATTTACAAAACTCAATCAAAGGAGTAACGTGGAACCTACTCCAGAGGAGCTCGGGATTATTGTAAACTCAGATTCCCACTCCCGTCCCCTGGAGTGTTTGGTGTAATGGACCTGAGACGGCAAACGTGAGTTTTTTAAGTGTTCCAAGCGATGTGCGCCATCAGACAAGCGTGGAAGCACTGATTTAATCCGAGATCCTGATTTTATGTGAGGAGACCGAGGCCCAGGGAGGAGGATCCACCCAACACGCACCAAGCACCACTCACACGGCCCCGGGCAAGGACACTGGAAGCACGTATGAGACAGGCTGGGGACGGAGCATCGCTATGCATTGCTGCCGGAACTGCAAATCGGTACAGCCTCGCAGGCAGACCGTTTCGCAACACATGTCAGAATATTCATCGTGCTTATCCCGTGATCCAGTGACTCCAGATGAAAACAGTATTTCTTAAATGGTCACTCAGACCACTTGCATCAGAAGAAAGCTGGGGCGGGGCCTCCTGTTGCGGATGTGGCAATTCAACTGATTGATTCAGAATCTCTGGGCGCCGGACCTGGCAACCTGCATTTTAACAAGGTCATCAAGAAATTCTTACGTTCACTGAAGCTTAAGAAATGCTGCCCTAACAAGCATGGAGGGTCCCAGCCTCAGTCGGGTGGTGGTGGCAGGGAGGTTGTCCACACAGAGGGGCAGCCTGGTGGGGGACATTGGGGCCCAAGACAGGCAGGAAAATGTGCCCACAGGTGGGGAACACAACAAGCAGGGTGGAGACAGCATCCCCACATAGGGGCCACCTAGACCAGGGTGTCAGACCTGAACAGACAGCAGGATCATCACCAGCAGGGTGCCCTGGCTGGGTGCAGAGCGGAGCTCGAGTGGGGTGGGGAGGGTCCTGCACAGCCGTGGGGCCCCGCATCAGGGCTGGAGCCCACTGAAGGTAAGAAAGTCTTCAGGGAGTAGCCAAGCTGGTCATGAGGAGCAGGCCAGAGCAGGGAGACTGCACCTCGGTGGAGAGGGCACAGTAGCAGGCCTGGGAGGTTGCTTACCTCCAGGGGGACTGATTAAATGCATAAGTATGTTAAGGATAAGGAGAGTCAGACTTCTCCCTGTTCGAGAAGGAAGTTACAAAGCTGGAATGAATGTTGGATTTGAATTGAGGGAATTCATGTGAACTCACGGCTTTGATGCAATAGACAGAGGGCCCGGCGAAAGTGTCCGCTCAGAGAACCCAGCCGGCATTCCAAGAGCAGTCAGCTCGCTGGGAAGCTCCGATGTTTTCTCAACACCGTGAGGACTGGGTCCTTGGCGAAATGGCGGGCTCAGCTCTGGGTCGGAGACAGCCTCGGAGCGTGCAGTGTCCTCCTGTGTCAGAAAACAAGGAAGTGCTCCAAGAATGAGGGGCACATGTCAGAGGACACAGGAAACAGGCCGAGGGAGCTCCCGTGGGCCAAATCGGAGACAATCTGAGCATAAAAAAAAAAGAGGCCGTTGCCAGGAATTGGGGGGAGGGGAGGAGGGCGAGTTAGAGTCTCATGTGTGCAGAGTTCATTTGGGGAAGATGAAAGTTCCAGAGCTGGACGGTGGGGATGGCTCTACAGTGATGTGAATGTGCTCACTGCCCCTCACTGCACATTTAAACTGGGTAAATAGTCATTTATGTAACGTGTACTTTGCCACAACAAAAAAATGGACGCAGCAGCTTATACACACTGAATAAAAATGATTCATGATCCCTAAATGATAAAAACAATAATAATGGAAAAAGCGGTAAAATTGTTGACATAAAAATACTAGCTAATAAATGTAAAACAAAACAAAACAAAGCCACCCTTTGAACCTCTCAGTATAAAATAATCGACATATGAAGCGTGGATCTCCAATAAATGCCAGAGCCAGCGGGTGAAAGCCACTGGATTGGGGGAAAGGACAGTCACATAGTCTCAGAGTACCTTTAGGAGGTACCACATAGCACTTGAACTGAGGTATCAAATGGAGGAGCATCCCCGACAATGGGACAGATGTGACGACGTCGCATGCCTCCTGATGAGATGAAGAGAAAGGAGTACAACCTAACCATGAGGGTTTCTCGACAAGAAGCTTAATGTGAATCTAATCATGAGGAACTCATTTAAAACCACATTGTGCGGGATTTTGCAAAGCTGCTGTCTTGACTGTATGTCATTGTCATGAAAGATTTGTTAAAAAACAGAGGGATGTTCAAGATTAAAGGGGACTAAAGAAACAGGACGATTAAGTACAATATATTGTCCTTGACTATATCTTGTTTTAAGCAAACAGCCAATAGCTATCGAGGGTGTCTTGGGGTAATGGAGGAAGTCTGAGTATGGACCACAGAGTAGATAATACTTACTATATCAAATTAACTTTGTTCGGTTAGATAATAATACTGTGGTTATGTGGGAGAATGTCCTTATTTTTAGGAGATAGGTAGTGAAGTACATTACAAACATCAGATGTCATGGTGTCTGTAATTTACTTTCAAATGGTTGAGTAAAAACACCTGTATCTCTATCTGTAGACAGAAAAAGCAATGTGCCAAAACGTTAATACCCCCTAGTGAATTTGGAAGACAGTTGCATAGGTACTCATGTTATTATTCTTTCAATTTTTCTGTAGTTTTCACCTTTTTTTTTTCAAAACAAAAAGTAAAGTCTAATTCTCTTGGGTATGTCCCAAGAAGTCAATGCTTCAGCTTCCTTATTTTAAAAATATTAAGATAACGGAAGAATTACACAACAAAATTACAACTATTTAAAAACACAAAACGGCGCAATACGTGGGAACAGGCAGCTACTGAGCATCAGCACTGCAGTCTGGCGGCGGCTATTCTTACCCACCTCTCAGCCCGAAGGACCCTGTTCATAGTCAGCATCCACGTGCTGAATGGGTGAGTCCGGAACTTGTTTTGTTTTGTGATTGAATGGTTCAGGTGACTCCTGGAAGAGATTTGGAAGTCTTATGCAGAAGGAGTTGAGGTGAGCTAAAGGGTAAGAGCTGCAAAGACTCGCATGCGCAGTGCATCTCAGGGGCTCCCGGCTCCGCCCCCCACCCGGTCTACCTGCCACCTCCACCACCGACCACCCACCACCACCGGGCGCCAGTGGAGCAGTTTCCAGGCTGTCTTAAAATGAAAATTCCTGTACACGGATCTGATGCACACATGTGTGGGTTTCTCCAGGGATACAGCCAGGGGTGGAATCACTAGTCACGGATGTGGAGATCCTCAATTTTCCTAAACAGGGCAACTGTGGCTGTGCCCGTCTGCGTTCGCACCCACTGTTGATGAGGATTCCTGCTGCTCCACGTTCTCGCCAACACTGGACATTGTTAAACGTAAAAGACTTGCCAATACAGTGGCTGTATGAGTATCTCGTTGTGGTTCAGTTTTCATTCATTGGTTACTAATGACAGTGAGTATCTTTCCATACGTTCATCGGCAAAATACATACCTCTGAGCATGTTTTGTTACACGGTCCTCCCTGCTTCCATGCCATCCGAATATCCCCAAATCAGTTAAATTTGGGAGATGGCAATTGAGTTAAATTTCATAAAGCCAAATTCACAGCATTAAGTCTAAGTCGGGGACACGAGAGCTGAAGGGAAGAGAGAAAATGAAGTAGGGAAGAACGAGAGGCTGAAAAAAATCATACGTGGACATAAAAAATTTAATGGAAAGTCCAGAGGATAGAAAAGACGTAAAACGGTTTTCAAAGATAGGGGTGAGTTCTTCATAGACTGGAACGGGAAACATGCAAATTAAAAATGGTGAAAGGGAAAGAGAACCTCACATCATTTCATTACATAAGAAAGGATGTGCATGAATATTTACTAGAGGCGTCTTTGCCACGGAGCATACGCCTGGCCCCTCTGAGAGGCTCGCGTGTGCGCACGCGGCATCGGAGCTTCCGTTCCTCCTCCCTAATCAGACCGATTTTAAATGTTCCTTGTCTTTCGAGCACCCACAGAATTTGGTCAGTGTGGGTCTCCTATCTGCAGCAAATAAAACTAATCTGTCCGATGTTGTTTATCACTGAATCGGAATGACTGTTGCTGCCTTAGGTGTTGGTATAATAATTAACCGGAAGGGAAGTAGTTATGGTAATCCAGGTTTCTGGTTTGGCCCAGAACTGGGAATTCTTAAAAATCACATGCCTGTCTTCTTAAGGACTGTCCAGACAATAAAAGTTAGAGTTTGTGGATTAGGGTTACCTCTTTACAATAATTAGAGATGTTATTTATTTTAACCAATTTGGTTACAGAAGAAGAAAAACAAAACCAAAAATGTTACTAGTTTGACTCAGAAAAAAGGAAACGTCTCCCTCTCTCCCTTTTTATTTGTTGACCTTGCACAGAAAATAAAAGCAATGTATAGTGGCAGAAAACAAAAGCAAAACTCTCAGGTTTCAATATATCAAAGACAGACTTAAATAAAAACTTCAAGCTTAAAAAGAAGAAAAAAAGGAACTTCTCGTATGTAGAAGTTCCGGCTTATATTCTCCCTGATCTCCTTGAGTGAATGGAGGTATTAAAATATGGAAAACCAGTTCATCTTGTCGTGCACGTGACTCAATTCAACTATAAAGGTTATACAAATAATTCATTCAGAGATGGTTTATACACAAGTAACTAATTCTTACACACATCACTGAAAATGGAGACCACATTTCACAAAGAAATAAACTAACTCATATCAAATTACTGAAGAGTTACAGGCCAAAAATGGAATTACAGATGCGTTACTTAATTCTGTTTGACGTGCACTGATGTTCCCTTTCCAGGATTCGGTCCTGACTCCTTAGCGCTCTACAGACTCTCAGATGGGTGACTTGCAAGCACGTATTTGCAGTCCTGACCTTTTGCCTGAGCTCAAGTCCTGACCTTTAACTTTCTGCCGGGTATCTCTAATTTCTAAGCGCACAGCCCATATCAGATCCCCCTTTGGACTTCCTCATTTATTCCAGCTATTTGAGTCTCTCTTGACCGCCTAAAATCTTGGACTCACGCCAGAGTCCTCCTTCTGGTCTGTTCACCTCTCCCTTCTAATCTAATCAGCAGCAAATTCTTGCCAGATCATTCCTTTTCATCCCCTCCCCACCCCAGTCACCCCGTGTCCTACCTTATTTCTAATCCAGACCTTTATCTATCTCATACCTACACTATCATAAGCCAGCCTCCAAACCAGATGGCTCCAGCCAGTCTTGGACTCTTTCATGCCAGATTCATTTTTTGAGCTCCGCACAGCCAGGTCTTTCTACAGGCACACACTACCACGCCTGTCTGCTTTGGTGGAAAAGGAATTCATGCTCGTCTCTAACCCTACCCCTTTTCTTTAATAGTCCCTTTTTCTATGCACACTTCTTCGATGGGACCTCCCTGGCAGTCCACATTCACTGTAACAACTCCCTTATCTTACTATCTGAATTCTTCTTTTGACATCGGGAATTATGTAGGAGTCTGTGTTGTTCTCCACATTTAACGGTTAGCCTATCTCCAGTGAAGTGAGTAAGTGTCTTTTTGCACAGTGCTTTTTCCACCTAATATATCCAGCACATCCTTCCCTATCAGCACATATATGTTTTGCTATTGCTTTCTAAATGTCTGCTGAATATGGACGTACCATAATTCATTTAATCAGTCCCTTACCGATGGACGCTGGTGGTTCCTCCAGTTTTGTTATTATCAGACATGCTTCAGTGAACATCCTTGCCTACCTCGAGAAAGTTTAATAGCCATAGGTAAAGTCAGAGCCATAGGATTGCTGGATTAAAAGTATATACATGCATCTTAAATTTGGAGAGACATAACTAAACTACCTTTTGAAATAATTTTCACTGTCCCCTCCCATTTTTGATATCACTAATTTTCCTGCCACGCAGGATTTGGACATGGACAAAGGGGGGCGTGGTTTAATGGTGGCTCATTCCCACAGAGGTTGAGTGGAGAAAATGTAAAACCAGGAGCAAAGTCCATTGAAGGCTTTCAGTGGCCAGTGTCTGGTTCCGTAGACGGGGTTGATCTGGCATCCAGGACAGCAGATTGCAACATGGTTCTTTGCCAATGATTAGCTGAAGCTCAAATCATATCTAAATGCACCCCAAAAGGGATACCTTTTCTACTTACTTGACTTTTACAGAATGCCTATAAATGAAATGAAACTCCATTGTCTTAACCGTTAGGAATTGTCTAAGGGGATGAACGTAGATTGTGTGAACTCAGAACAGCAGAGTTCAAACTTGATCAAGACAAAGAAGCCTGCAGAGCAGTGACTTTCCTTTCTGTCATCTTAGCTGCTTTTGTGTGACCAAACGTTTCCTGAGCCAGCCAGAGGTGAGCTTGTCTCTCAATTGCTTTAGAGCTTTGTTTGTCTATTTAGTGTCCCTTTTTGAAGTCTCAAGATTTATGGAACAATAAATGCCATTTGCCACCCATGTGCTATTTTGGATTCATTTGAAATTACACCTAGAAGTATTGTGTTGTAATTCATCCCAGTGAAACAAATTAAGTTGTGGCAACAGCAGAGTATGTTACTTTGTTTTTGTTTTGTTTTGTTTTTAAATAGTAGTATATGGACATTTTAGTATGACACATATTTTCTAAATGCTGGGGGTGGGGGAGCCTGGAAGCAAGGAATGAGCCAGAATGTTTGCACTGAGCTGCTGAATGGTGTTACTAGTATACCATAATGTAAATTTTGACAGTGCAAGCAGGCCCATTGAGAGAAGTCCCAAATAAAGTGCATTCCTTCAGTAGTGTGAGAGATTAATTATAGACAGTTATTTTTTTTTCTCACAGCATTCAGAAGTCCCACCGTAAGATTAACTACCAGGATGTCACATCTCCCAGGGGCCTGGGGAAGCCGGCCTTGTGTGATCACTTCTTGATGAAGGGAGTGGCCAGAATCCTGGCCCAGAAGGTGGGGGCTTCTCTTTCCTAAGAGCAAAGCGTAGCTTCCCGGGTGGAAAAGCGCTGGGCCGAAAAGGTAACGGGAGCTAGTGGGTCTAGGGTGACTCTGGTTCCCACTTCCTGCTCCCTCTGCTTGCTCCTTTCCAGGGGCTCGCAGCTCTCCAGAGTTTCTGGTGGTTCCAAGTTCCTGCGGGGCTGAGACAGCTCCAAGGACAGATGCAGCCCCTTCTTTAAAAGTTTTCATTGATTTTAGACCCTCTCCAGAGAAGGCAGGTTCGGTTCTGCCATGAAGTTGCTCCAAGCCTGGCCCTCCAGGATCACCCGCCCATTGATCCGCTGAAAGCCCACGGACCCAGCGTCAGTCCATGCTGCGCGGTGGTGAGCCTCAGCTCACCGGACCGCCTGCGGCTCTGTGAATGCAGGAAGGGAGACGTTGTCCCTAAACCCTCCAAAAGCCCCCGCCCAACACTGTGGCCTGCCAGGGTGGGCAGTCATTTCTTACTTTCTGGCAGGGTGAAGCGAATTCACGCCAAGACGGGAGGGACTGAGCTCTGCTCAGAAGAATACGAATGAGCGAAGGTGGTGTGGACGGCCTGGAGAGGAGTCTGGGGACTGGGAGGCTCCGTCCCAGATCGAGGGGTTGGGGGCAGCTAATGCTGTGTGCAGGCCCTGCCAGGCCTGCTGCTCCTGGTACTGTCCTGCCTGAGCCCGACGTCCGGCCACCTCTTCAGTAGTCAGTGGCGACCAGTACTTAGTAGCTGCTGAATAAATCAAAGCTTGTGGCGCGAGAGAAGACCTGCTCCCCATTCCGGCCGCATCCAGGTTCTGGGAGCGCCTGGCTTCCGGGCCGCTGTGGACTTGCTCCAGCCAGTCGCCCACATCTACTTGGCCTTCGCCGGGCTCGGGGTGGGGGACTTCCCGGAGCTGGGGACTTCCCGGGGCGGGGGCTGGACTGAAGGGACTGGATACCGGACATGTCCAGGTCCAACTGTCTTAAACCCTGCAGAGGGGGCTCCAGGGGCCGGCCAGCCCGCGCGGTGGAGAGCCCCGGCCCCGCGTGGAGCTCTGGTGGCGTCAACGACGGCCACGGGAGATGGGGTGTGGGGCCCAGTCGTTTCTCACGATCAGGTTGGAGTCCCCCCCGTGGGCCACTGGGGCAGGCGTGTCGCGGCCCTCTTGGACCGCGGGGCCCGCCTTCGCTTTCCGCTACGAGGCCCGCGGCCTCTCGGCTGAGGTCACCAGCCCAGGAGCCCTGTAGAAGCCCGGGGGGCGACGCCGTTCGGACGCGCCACGGACCCGCTCTCAGTGCTTTTCACACTTTGCCACGGCCTGGGACCGCCCTCGGGTCCGAAGGGGGTCAGGGCGCGGCGTAGGGGAGCTTTTGTGCCCTCGGTGTTTGCTGGGCCTTTTCCTTCCGTAGAGAGCGAGTTCCCCCACCCCTTTCCTCTCGAAAGTCCTGTGCTTTCCCTAGAAGTCGGAAAGGGGTTGAGCAGGGTTCGGAGACTTCTCTTTAGCTGTCTTTCTGTCCCGAAAGTTTGAAAACCCGAGACCCTTGGCCGGAGGGAGATATTTGGGGTCAGGGGAAGGGAGAGAGCGGTGCATTCCAGGCCCTCTCCCTCCCACCTGGTCCCTCGGTTCCCCTCCCCCGCCCGGCTGGGCCCGGCTCCCCAGCTCGAGCAGCGGCCCCCGGGAGCGGCAGGGTTAAGCCCTGGAATGTGGCGGCGAGGAATGTGCATGCAGATGAGCCTGGCGGGGGCGGGCCCGGGCGGGGCGCATGCTAATCGCATGCAAATGAGGAGGCCCGTAGCCGCCACCACCGCAGCTCCGCCGAGCTTCCCGGATCCGAGCCCAGACGGCGGCGGCTCTGGCAGCCTGGGCGCCGCGACCCTCGGCGGCCACAGGGGGACGCGGAGGAGGAGGAAGAGGCGGAGGCAGCGGCGGCAGCCGCGAGGAGGTGGAGGAGGGTTCGATCTCAGGCTCCGACGCAGACATGGTGGACTGATCCTCGGCGGATTCCTGGACTGATAGCCGAGGCGCCCCCTGCGCGTGGCCCCGCCGCGCCCCGCGGCCGGCAGTCCCTGGCCAGCGCCCGCGTCGGGTGCAGCGGCCGGGCCGGACAGTCGCGTTCCCGCCGCGTCCCGTGCCCGGTCCCTATGGAGGCGCCGCTCGCCGGCGAGGCCGCCGATCATGCCTAGGAGGGCCGGGAGTGGGCAGCTGCCGCTACCCCGGGGCTGGGAGGAGGCCAGGGACTACGACGGCAAGGTCTTCTACATCGACCACAACACCAGAAGGACCAGCTGGATCGACCCCCGGGACAGGTGGGCGGCCGGGCCGCTAGGGGCGCGGGGACCCGCCTCGGAAGCGCGGCGGTGGCTGTTGTCCGGGAGACCTGGCCGAGCGGCGGCGCCCGCGGCGCGGGGGGCGTGGGGCGTCGCCGGCCCCGGGGTGCAGGGAGGGGTCCCGGGAAGGAGGTGCGGGAAGGTCTGCCGGAGCTGGGCTGCGTCAGCGGGTCGGGCACTTTGGAGGGGTGCAGTTGGAGTCACCCCTTCCAAGGCCCCTTTGCCCACCCACTTCCCGACGCCCCCAGGACCTTTGGACACTCCCGGCCCCGAGGGACTAATGGAACTGGCGCCTTGGGCTGGCGCTCTGTGTCCAGTTAACCGGCCCACAGGGGCCACCTGAACCCTGTTCGGAGCTCACCATCTCCTAAAGTTGCCTGAATTGAGAGGAGGGCACATTGGGCCTGGCGGGAGGGGTCCGGCTCGGGCCCGGAAGGAGGCCTAAGTGCAAGGTGGGGAGCCAGCCGCCCAGGCCACCTGGGTCATATCTCTGACCGTCCTTTGCACCCAGGCTGAACAGGGGGTTCTTGCTGGGGCGCGCCACCGGTCAGGCCCCGAGGTCCTGGGCACCCTTCCTCCGTGGACCCTGGTAGTGGATGTAATTGGCTTTGACCCTGGGGTTTCCTGCCTAGTGTTAGTCCTCACCTGAAAACTTGAACTGACTCCCAGACCTTGGAAAGGCAGATTCTTTTTTGAAGTAAGAGGTGGTGAAATGAACACTGGAACTCAACCTTGGTTATTGAGGAACTCCGAGTGGAGCTTAGCGTGATTTCTTGTAGTTATCAACACACACTTTTCATTCCCGCTGGGAGTGCAGGGAAGCGTGACAAAATCATTGTCTGCGAAGTTCAGGAGCTGCAGTTTGGCTGGAAGTTCACCAGTGTTACTCCTCTATCCCATCTTTTCTTTATTCTTAAAAGGAAAATATTGTCTCTTAAGAAGCTATTCCTAACTGTAAGTTTAAATAATATGTATATACTATTAGGGATAACTCCAACAACTGGACTTTCATCATTTCTGAAACTTTTTTCAAGCTTTTTATGGAATGTGGCCTTAGAGATTTATAACCTTTCTGGGTGCTTTTTTTTTTTAATGAAACATTCCCCTTTTCTCAACTGGAAGCTGTCATTTTCATACTTTGTACTCCCAGTTACTTTTATCCTAAGAATATTGTTTTTGAAAGCTATTAAAGAGCAATTATAGAAAGTCATAAATTACATTATAAATTTATGGAACAACCCTTATTAAATTATCCATGAAGGTATCGGTGTAGGTTTCCCTCCTGAAATGAGAAGAGACACCTATGCTGAAGTTCCTTCGTGCCACAGCTTGGCTGCCTGTTGCTGGCTTGATGAAAGTTCTGACAAGCATCACAGCGTCACAGTCTCTCCAGACGTAGCTGTTGGCATGAGCTTCACGCTCCAAGCCAGTTATTGCACTTTAAAACAACTTCACAGACAGTAAATGTCAGGGATGGTGGTGTGCATCCAACGGTGTTTTTTAAGGCACCTGTATAATTATTTGACCTTCACAGTTGTGTGGGAATTCTTTCTGCTTTCTGATACTTGGAGTTTCAGGTTATTGAGGTTGCGATGAATTGAAATAGTTAGGTGCTTCATGCCCTTTTCCACTTCCATTTCCGTCTTTGATTATTTTATCTCAGTTGTGTTTACCAACAAGGATTGTTAAGAATATGGAATGCCTGAGTGAAGCGAACAGAAAGTGAAGGGAAATTATATGTCTTTGCTTATCCATGTTATTACTTCTTAAACAAATTAAGCATGTCTCTTATTTTAAACTGTTAATGGATTAACAATTATTCTGAACTCTGTTTTCAGGAAACTGCACAAGCATTCATTTGATGGTGGCAAACAGTTTTAACTAAGATGATTTATTATTATTCCAGTTTTATTGAAGCTGTTGGATCTTTTAAGTATTTATAAATTTGACTGGTTATTTCTGGATCTCAGTATTCAAGTTTTAAAAGATATTCCTTGAGATCAGAGTTAACATTGACGTATTTGTGTTTTCTTTTAGGACAATGAAGTGTCTGCAAGTCTTGCTAAATAGCATAAGAGATGTTGGGGGAGGAAATTTGGAGTAAATATTAACTCTAGTTAATGTTGTTACACACTTACCAAACATAGGGTAAGAGAGATATTAGGCAGGCCAACGGAGTATGCCCCTTCTACAGGATCAAATTACGAATCCTGAAAGGAGAGTGACTTGATGTACTGTGGGTCTGCAGTACTTTTGAACTTTTAAAGCCATTTAGTTAAAATGATCGTGCCCTGGACACTGTGGCTAAGTTGGTTGGAGTGTCATCCTTTAATCTGAAGTGTGGGTTTGATTTCTGGTCAGGGCGCATACCTACGTTGCAGGTTCGATCCCAGTCTGGGTGCATATGGCGTGTAAGAGAGGCAACCAATGGATCTTCCTCTCTCTGAAAGCAATGAAAAAATGTCCCCGGGTGAGAATTAAAAAAAAAAAGATCATGATGATTTATCCAGTCACATTTATGTTAAGAAAAAGAATTTTGTGTTTTTGACAGTCTACCAGAATTTGGGAGGTATTTTCTGCTTGTATAAATTATTGTGCAGATTTAATGGGGGGACAGCGGGGAATTCTATGGAAACACTATTTCATTCACTGAGTTGTGAGTTTAGAATACTGAAACATTAGTTTGAAAGCACTTTCAAGCTTTTGGAAGCAGACAAAATAATGCAAACTTCACAGACGTGATCAGAGCTTTCCCTGCTCCGCCACTTAATGGGGTAAATGTAGATGGGTTCCTGAATCCCTCTAAACCTCCAGGTTTCAACTCGAAAATGAGGATAGGAGAGAGGGGAAAAGGTACAGAGAATAAGTAGCATAGATGGTAGGTAGAAAATAGACAGGGGGAGGGTAAGAATAGTATGGGAAATGGAGAAGCCAAAGAACTTAAAAGTATGACACATGGACTTGAACTAGAGGGGGGGGAATGTGGGTGGGAGAGGGTGTGCAGGGTGGAGGGGAGTGAAGGGGGGAAATGGGACAACTGTAATAGTATAATCGATAAAATATATTTTTTAAAAAAGCTAATACCACCTACCTCAGAGGAGCGTTTGGGGGCCCATAATTAGGGTCCAGCCAAATCGTGGTATTTGTAGAGTTGTCGCTCCAGTTTAGGGTCTGGGTGGAAGTTCAGGATGCCCCTGAAAACAGTGGGTATACACATTCACTCAGCATTTCTTGTAGGGTGTCCACTCTGCCACGCCCCTCAACCGTGATCTCATTTTATCCGCCCATCGGTTCTACTACGGGCGCGCTGTGGTGATCTTCCATTTACATAAGCGGAGGAAGTGGAGTCACAAGAGGCTGCTACCACTGTTAAGAGTGGAGCCAGGACTTGAAGCCCGATAGTCTGACCCCCGAGCCCAGGTGCTTTTCATCCCTCTAGACTTCCTGGACACCTGGACACGCTCTGGAGTCTCTGGGAGAGTAGGACCTCTCTGTCCAGTGATTTTTCAGGCTGATTGACTGGTCTTGATTGGTCAACTTCTTACAATTCTGTGATCCCTGAGTTAGCCACATGTAAGGTCTGGTTCGTGAATGCCTTGGAAGTGTGGGCTGTTAGGGACCCCTCAAGCTGACCACCTCGAAGCACAGCCCAGGTCCTGATGGAACTGGAAATTCAGTGTGCTCTTGGGCACAGTAGAAGTTCTATTTAGGGGAAGAGTGAGGGGTTCTGTCTCGTCCCTGAATAAATTAGTTTTACTGTACATCTTGACTTTGCCTTCTTCTTCCTCCCCCCTCACTAATCCTGGGGAGATCTACCTGTCTGCCATTTCCCGCCTCTGCCGTGCCATGGGCACGCCCCCAGGAGTGTTATTCTGCAGGTCTGCTCCCTCCCTCACCTCTGTTTTGCTCACCCTTTGACAGCACCGGTTGGTGTTCATGGTGAGCCATAGATATGGCCAAATGGTGTGGCACTTTAAAAAAAAAAGACTATATTCAACAGAGAAGAAAAAGGTTGAATGGATCCATTGCCTCTCCTGGGAATACAGGCCTAAGGTAAGCAGGCCTCAGAGATGGAGTGAATGGTTTTACAAACTCCCCGGAGAATTCTGCTCATTGTCTCTGCTCGGATTGAGTATTACCCAACCAGACCATAACTTTTTTTAATTGAACTGAAAAGATTTGCCGCCACACAAAGCTACTTTACGTTAAAACTTGCTGGTAGCCTGCAATCTTTGGTTTATGGCTAGTGCGAGATTTGAGCAAGCTGTGCTTTCTAATTGACGGGAAGAAATCCTGGGGTGGGGGGGGTGGAGAGGGACAGTAGGAGGAGGAAGAGGATGTCAGCTGGGTATTACGGATGACTGAGTGCACTTTTGGCACTCAAGCCCGGGCTGTGGCACGTGGTTAGGATGTGAGGAATTCTGGACGGTCTTTGTTTCAAAGTCAAAGCAAAGAAGTTTGCCACACTCCACCGCTAGAGTGTAAACTCAAGAGACCACCTGATTTCTTACTGCTTGCTGGGTCCTTTGCGTATGGTAGATAGTAACTGAGTATCAGTTAGTCAGTTACTGAAGAAAGTTGTTAAATAAATGAAAGAACCTTGATGGAACGACTCTTCTTTCCAGTGTCTTGTTGCTGGACTCTCAGAAAGCATATCCATAATCACTAACAACCAGAGACCATTGATTTCCCAGTGAGATTGAAAATAATGAGAGCAATCAGCTGCTACATTTTGACTAATAGTATAAAGATGTGAATTGCCTATAAGAGCAAAGAGCACAAAATCAGCCCTTACAGTCAGTCACTGCCGTTGTCTTCGAAGGCTGGAAACCGCTCCTGCAGCCGGCTCTGGGTTCGGGTGCCAAGGGGTTGCTTGTGAATTATTCGAGCGATTATGGTATTTGAAGTGTGGAGAGGCTGTTAAAGGAAGGGTGTTGTTTTTTTTTTTTTAAAGAAATCACTCTGGGAAGCGCTAACTTAAACTGAACTGTGCTGTCTTCCAACAGTTCCCACGGAAATACTTCTCGTTTTCAACAGTTTGCCGTAACGCTTGTTGGAGTGAGCAGCAGTTGCTCCGTGTGTGACTGAGGTTTCTCCAGCGACTTTCATAGTCCACAGTTCGCAGTTGAATTTGGTTGGGAGACTCAGGACAATAATGGCTTTTTCCAGAAAGACTATTTTTGTAAGCAAAGTTTTTAGCTGCCAATTGCTTAGTTGTGAGCTACAGAATCCGCCCTTGTGACTGTAGCCTGCAGGGAAGCCACTCTCAGGATTCCACGTGGGGAAGCCAGACGCTCTGGGGTGCTGTGGCTGCCGCCCTGCACTGGCCAGGCCCTGCACACCTCCTCGCGGGAGCCGGACCATGCTGCCTGGTGAATGGCACCTGAGTAACCCCGATGGGAAAATGACGCCACGGCTACAGAGGGGCGTGGCCAGCTCCATCCTGCGGATGTGGGAGTTGCGGAGGTGTCAGGGAGCTGTTAGTCCTAACTCGGTGTAAAGTCTTCGAGATAGGCTGTGTATGCGCCAGTCCTGTGTACTCGATGGATATCGATTGAACCGATTTCCTGTTAGAATTTTAGACTAACTTTTCCATCCATCTCTGAAGCTCCTGTTATCAGAGAAACGACCACAGAAGTATATAGAATAGGAAAGGGATTTTTTAAAGGCATAGTGTTGTGGGGTTAAACTGATTTACCAAATACAGAGGTTCAGAATGTTTTCACTATCCTCAGTGGGTTTTTCCCCAATTATTTACTTTATTTTTTAATTGATATTAAACATATCACATAAAATTCACCATTGTAACCAGTTAGAGTGCACAGTTCAGTGGTTTTTACGGTGTCACCATATGCAACAGTGACCACGATGTGATTCCTGGTCACCGTAACCACCCCACAAGGAAACCTCGTACCCCTTACGAAGTCATCCTTCCTTCTTTTCCCGTACCTGCGGCCTTTGGCAGCCACTAATCTACTTGTCGTCTCTTTGGTTTTGTCTCTTCCGGGCATTGCGTGTAAATGGAATTGTGTAATGTTCGTGTCTGTCTTCTGTCACTTAGCGTAATATTGTCAAGGTTCACCCGTGTTGTAAAGCATGGTCGCCGCTGCGTTCCTCTGTTTGGCTCTGGATAACGTGCGCCTGTACGGGTACCGCACACTGAGGACTCCAGTCCTCAGCTGGTTGGCATTGGACCCCTTTCCACTTTGAAGCCCTTGAGAGTAATGCGGCGTGAACACCCACGTGTCGTTCTGTGTGAGTTCCTGTTTCCGTTCTCTTGGATATATACCTAGAAGTGGGACTGGTAGCTCCTGCGGGAACTCGGGGTTTAAGTGTTTGAGGATCTGCCAAACTGTCTCCCAAAGCAGCAGTGCCATTTCCCAGCAGGCCAGCCGGGGAGGAGGGTCCCAGACTCTGCCATCCTCCGCGGCACTTACTTTCTCTCCTTTTAAAGCCTTCCTGGGGGCATGAGGTGGTGTCTTCCTGTGGCTTTGATTTGCATTTCCCTGTCCTGGTGTTTTGATGGCCTTCCTCTGACCCCAGCCTTCCCTCTGTCCCCGCCTGGCAGCCCCTCCAAGAGGTCCCCTCCTTTCTGTGCCCTCCTCTCACTGATTGCTTGACCGAGAAAGAGTGAGGTACGAGAAATTAGTTCTTCCCTCTCTGAGGGCTCTGGATTACTTTAACACTGAAGTTGTAGGTGTAAATTAATTAATAGTTTTTATGGTGTCAGCCAGCAAGGTACCGGGGACTCTGGGAGATAAAAAGCTGATAAGACTCCTCCCAGCTCAGGCTGCTTACAATCTAGTTTGCATAATCATCATTTAAAAGCGAAAGAGAGTCTCAGCATTGTCTATTTTGTTTTTTTTATGCACCTACTTTCTAAAATCATAACTTTAGTTTTATTGTATTTTTTATTGTTGGCACAACTACAGACGTCCCCATTTCTCCCCTTTGCTCCCCTCCAGGCAACCTCCACCCCCTTCCCCGGCTTTCCCCACCCTGTGTCCTGCGTGCCTGGGCTGTGTGTGTATGCCTGTATATTCTTCCGTTATCCCCTACTGTTAATTCAGTTAATTGTTCCGCCCTCCTTTCTAATAGGCCTCAGAAGAAGAGTTAAGAGGATTTAAAAGTGGAATATACTGATAAAGTACACATGAATTTTTGTCTGCCTCTCAAGTATGGTGTATTTTCTGAGCACAGATGGGAATCACACAGATGATGAACCATAATATGTGTGTGCATGCCGTCATTTCTTCTAAGTGATTTGACGCTTAAAACCTTTGAGCTAGTTACAAATAGTGAGAATTAAATTCATTTTTATTTGTTTTTTAAAAAACAGTTGGAAGACACCTGGCGAACACCGCCTTAGCCAGGTGATCAAGATCAACATAACAGCAGTAAGTCACGTGGCTGCACCCTTGATAGGACGTGATGACAGGGGCACATTTTCTTCCTGGTCTTTCTGGCCCCTGGAAAACATAAGCCCTGCCTGATCATGAGAAAAACGCCCACCAAATCTCAGTAGAGGGACGATCTACCAAGTGTCTGACCAGCACTCTTTAGCGGTGTCTGAGAAACGGCCGCAGCCAGGGGAAGCCAAAGGGGACACGAGGAACACACGCGGTGTCATCCCGGACCAGAAGAGGAACTTAGGTAGAAGCTAAAGAAACCCGAAAAGAGCATGGACATTAGTTAATAAGGTGTCAGTTAATAAGGTGGTTCATTAATTTTATGTACCATCCTAATAGACAAGATCGAATGTGGGATATATGAAAACTCTGTGCTAACTGCATTTTTCTATAAATATAGAACTTCTACGGAATACTTAATTTTTTTACCAAAAATATAAAGACCCACACAAAACTTGAATACTATGGGTAGTATTTAAAGAATCACAAAGTTCATGATGATGACCAAGGATAATAGACAGTAATTCCGTGCGTTGTCTTTACAAAGCAGACACCTGTCACAGCGAAAGGTTTTCCAAAGAGGCTGTGGAAGGCTGACACTGTGTTACACTGGGGATCATTTTTCTTACGGGGTAAAGGAGCCCTGGTTTGGGGAGGCCAGCGGGCAGCAAGACATAAGGACAGAGCGAGCCTGGGGGAGCTGTTCCGCCCTCCCGGAACCTACATCGGTGTCCCTGGGGCTGGAGGTAGGGAATTGAGAGTGAGAGAAACGTAGACATTATTTTGATTACTGAAATAGCAGCTGGCATGCAGCTGGAAAGTGTCCCTGGCATTTCTGTGAGACGAGTGCCAGGGCCGGACTGGCGGAGGGACTTCCCTTCCTGGTGCCACTCGGCAGGGCCGGGCCTCCTCCGGGTGGCCCAGCTTGGAGTGGCCACCGGCTCCGAACGTGAGTGCCGACAGTGGGGGTAAACATTGACTTACAGAGATTTACGCTGTAAACTCCTGATTAAAATTCCCACGTAGAGGCAGACTGTGGAATGTGTTGTGTACTTTACCGACATCGCTCCATTTTATGAGAAGGTAATTTTATTAAGTGGCATTGGTACTCAGTCAAGTTGAAAGCCCGGTAGCCAGCGTGGACTGCAAATGAGTTGAAGAGCATGCCATTTCATTTAGTGCAAAACTTCACTCTGCAGCTTTCCTTATTTTATGGGTTTCAGCACAGATGAACTAAAATGCCAGCCTTGTTTCTTGAAACTGTGACCATAAACGAATGTGTGGAATCCAGACGGTATATGATATCCTCGAGCTATCAGCTTTGTCAACTTTTAAGTCTAGGTTTGTTCATTTTGGCTGGTCAGTAATTCTGCATGCAGACACTTTCCTAGAGATACCCCGATGTCTCGTCGGTGAGCGGCATCGGTGTGTCCGTCTGCATCACTGGTGTTCTGTAAACTGACTTCAAGTCGGTCCAGGGTGGAGCCCTGTGATGCATGTGCTCCATTTCCTCATGGTCTCTGCTAGCCTACCTGTCCCTGCAGCGCTTAAGAACACTGCAGAGCCCGGACCCATGAAAATGAAATGTCGCTATTTGAGGGACCCTTGCCTTCTTCCAGCAGCCTGTGTATCTGTCCCCTGCCTACTTTTACCGAGCTGACCCCTGGTCACTCAGTCAGCCACTCATTCACTCATTCAACCATCCATCAGATATTCATTGAAAACACTGTATGCCGAGTATGTGCCCGTGTATCTTGGGGACATGGCATTGAATGAAACAGGCAAGGCCCCTACTTCCATGGATTTTCTAGTTTGGGCAAGACAAATCACGGAGACAGTGGTGAACGTGTTTAGGTTGAAATAAACGAGGCAAGGCGACAGTGGTGTTAGTGGGAGCTACTTTGTGTGGGGTGGTCAGGAAAGACCCTGCTGAGGCTCTGACCGTGAGCCGAGACGTGAGGTTGACAAGGAGCCATCCCTGTGAACGTCTGGGAGGACAATTGTCCAGCTGAGGAAAGGCTGGCCCCATACTGTCCAGTACAATAGCTTCTAGGAGCATGTGGCTATTTAAATTAGGCCAAATTAGCCCTGGCTGGTGTGGCTCAGTGGGTTGAGCACCGGCCTGAGAATCAAAGGGTTGCCAGTTTGATTTCCGGTCAGGGCACATGCCTGGGTTGTGGGCCAGTGCCCAGTAGGGTGCGCATGAGAGGCAACCACACATTAATGTGTCTCTCCCTCTTTTTCTTTTTCCCTTCCCCTCTGCCTAAAAATAAGTAAATAAAATCTTTTAAAAAAATAATTAAAAATATAAATTAGGCCAAATTAAATGGGCATGGAGTTCATCAGTGTTGCTGGCCACACGTTAAGGACTCAATGGCCACACGGGCACACACAGGTCACCTCCATCGGCGTGCTGCCCTAAAGAGCCCGGGCAGAGGCAGGGGTGTTCGAGGAGCGGCAGGGCGGCAGTGGGACCGCAGTGCAGACAGGGAGGAAGTTCTCTGGAGATGAGGCGGAGAGGTAAGCCGGGTCTGGTCCCGTGTGCCTCCTAGACCGTCAACGTGTCAAGGGCATGTGGTAGCCATCGGAGGGTTTTAGGTTGGAGGGAGGAAGGATGGTGTGTGTGTGTGTGTGTGTGATATCGGCGTAAACAAGAGCTCCCTGCTACGTAGCACAGAAGCTACTGCAGTGACATAAGCTAGTGAGAGACAGTCAGACCTACAGCTGGAATTATGGTTTTGGCCGCAGAGAGCAGCAGATACATTGGGGATGTATGTCTAAGGTAAAAAGAAAGAACTTCCTCATGCTTTGGATATGTGAAGCATGAAGGAAAGAGAAACATCCAGAATGTGCTGATTTGCTGATAGGGAAAGACCCAGGGGGGTTATGGTTGGTGGGGGTCCCGGTGGGTCAGGAAGCCAGCGTCCCGCTCAGATCGGGAGGTCTGAGACGCCTCTGAACGCAGGCACGTGGCGGTGTCCTGCAGGCAGCTGGGTGGGGAGTCTGCAGTTCGGGAGGCAGCTCCGAGCCATCTCAGGTGCTCAGTGTGTGTCTGCGTAGACAGCATTTTAAAACTGTGGGATGGGACGACACTCCTGGGAGACAAGGAAAAGACGGCGTCCCAGGACTGAGCCCTGCGGCTTCCCTGTTTTTAGTTTTGTTTTGTGAAAACTCGTTTCAGCTAAAATGGTTGATTTGTCCTCGCTGGAACTTGTATTTTTTCCACCACCGAGCTAAAGATGATGATGAAGATGATGGCGGTGATAGAAGGACCACCTGTGAAGCCTTCATGTGTGTCATCTCGGGCTCCGTGTCCGTCTTGTCTCCTGCTGTATTTCATCGTCTAGCTCTGTGCACACTCTTAGTAAATACTTAGTGAATAAGTGAAACCTTTGATGGGCCCTGCTAATGCCCCATTTTAGGAAATGAGGCTTAAAAGGTTAAGTGACTTGTCTAAGGGCACAAAGCTGTTGAGCAGGGGCGACAGGACTCAGCCCGGTCTGTCTGACTTCAAAGCTGCGCATTTAACCCTGCGCTGCCCCTAACCACTGCTCCGAAGGGCCCTTGGCCACCTTTCTGAGGTTGGGAAGTCACAGCCACCCTTCGGGACTCGGCGAAGTTTCGGCACTTGGAGCTTCCCTTAACGCTCTGGCCACACCCGGCCTTCCAGGGCCTTACTTCTTCGGGTGCTTGTTTTTAGCATTCACGTTAAAACTGAATTATATGTGATGTTTTGACTCTTCGGGTTGAACTATTACTGTTTCAGAATTCAGTGTTTATTTCCCCAAATAAACGGGCAGTCTCCATGGGCTCAGTCAGGTGCACAGGTGTGTATGCAAGCCGCTCCCGGGACCCCACGCGCCACATCTGGCACAGGTGAGGGGCTCAGGTGGAACCTGATTCCATTCCGTCACTTCTGCCGCTTCCCAGTGCTTTAAGTTTCTTCAGAGGCTGGGATCTGATATGCTATACATCTTCGTTACCCTAGTCTTCCGGTTCTAAAAACCCTTGACCTTGTACCACAGCCTGCTCCTAATCCAGGCTCTGTGGAGCCCTGCCTCTCCTACGCGTGCCCCCCACACTGTGCACCCCTCCAAGTCCCCTCTCCCACCTGAGGACAGGTGAACCCATCATTAAGGATGGAGAATTTTCAAAGCAATGAAGCTGAGTCCCGGCTCTTCCAGATTCTTTTCTAGAGCTCTTTTTCATTGACTGAAACCCTAGTGGACAGTCTGTTGTTGGAGAATCCCCTGATTTCACCACAAATGTGTCTATTACAGACCTTAATTAAAATTCTCCTTTACCTTGACTCTTGTAGTTGAGTTTAAGTTTTTGAGGGGAAAATAACCTCTGTACATTGCCATGTTATGGTTTGTTTTAAATTTCGTAGATTTGGATTCAGGCTGTAGCCTTCATAATGGGAAGTGATAGAAACTAGGAGGGAGGGTGGTGTGCTTTCACTTGATTTACTTAGGCCGTGAAACTTACCTGGAAGAACAGAAGCAGTCACTAAAACGGTGACGACAAAGGACTCTCTTAACACATGCATTCCTCATCTCTGTCACAAGGTGCTGTGCTTTTATTCAGTCTTTGTGATAGCTAACAGTGTATAGTACATCTGCCTCTGTTTGGGACTCTTACATTTCTGCTTTTGGCTTAGTTTGAGATCGGAGTATGTGAATTTTAATTAAATGCTTAGATTATGCATGGGAAAAATCTTTTGTTCCTGTGTTGCCAGGAGCAACAGTTGTTAAAGTTAACCTTCCTTTTTTAAGGAAATGTAGACAAATAAATACATGAATTTTAGCAGGTTAAAAAGACATGGTCATCATTTCATGCTCTGAGTGTTCTGCCTATGAAATACATGGTTCCGATGACTGTAATTATCATGGCGAAGGGAAGAATGCAGAAGTGAATAATCATCCAACACATCGACAAAACATTCCTAAAATACTATTCAAATGAGGGCAGACTTCCCTGGGCTGCAGCTGGCTAGCCAAGCGTTGAGTCCTTTTAGCCAGTCCTCCGACTGGGCTTACTATTGTGGCCGAACAGAGTTTGCACAGAAAGAAGCCCATGACCTATCTCAAACTTCCCAACATTTTTTTTTTTTTTTGGAAACTTGGTCTCATCCTCTCCTCCCAACACTCTGTCTCATTCCTGACGACTTCTTTTGTGCTGCTGGCCTTTGCGCCTTTGCCTTCCACCCTGCTCCTGGTGATTGCTCACGCTTGCTGTTGGGTGCCGTTGTGTACTTTTTGATTACACTCCTTTGTGCTGTTTAAACTAGCAGTGTTGACCTAAATTCGTGGTGGTAGTAAAGGACACAGGTTGGTCCCTCTGAATGACAGCTGAGCGCTCTGCCCTGGCCCTGCTGTAGCAAGGAACGTGCTGCCCGAGAGAGGTCCACGGATGCACCCTGCAGAAGGCGCTGGGAGGTGGCCGCCGGCGGAAGCCAGCTCCCCATTAGAGGCGGGAGGCCTGGGAGTGGGCGGGCGTAGGGATTTACCGGGGTAACACAGGACTCGGCCCTTTGTCTTCTTCCTGCATCCCGGCAGCTTCCACTGCCCTCGGAGAAGGAGCTCTGAGCTGGTCCTGACACAGTTTGCGGGAAGGAAACGTCACTGTCTCTGTGCGGATTTCGGAAGGACCGCGGTGCTCGCTCGTCCTGCAGGAGGGGTGCCGGCCCCCCTCACACTTGCCCCTCCTCACACTTGCGTCTCTGTGTAGCCAAGGCACTTGGTACGTTGGAAAACAGCGATGGTTTTTTAAAAAACAAGTGTTAATTTTAATTTTGAAAATTTAAATTTGATTTTTATATTTTTGTTCAAATATCAAGTTTTTGTTGTTGTTGTGTTTGTGTTATTTTGCTTCAAGAAGCTTTATTGTTTATCGTTTCCATTTGGTCCGAGGCGTGGCAGAGGCTCCCGGGTGGTCGAAAGGCTGCCTAGCGGTCAGAGGGAGAGGCTCCAGCAGGAGCCAGACTCAGGGGGATGGAGAGGGGCCCCCAAAGGCTTCTGGGTGAGCCTTTTGAAGAGATGCTGGCCCAGCCCAGCCTGCGGAGGTGAGCCAGGCGGTTGCCCATCTTCTGGATGAGCTTCAGCTCCTCACCCAGGAAGTGGTTCTCCAGGAAGTCCCAGAGATGGGGGTCTGTGCAGGCAGGTCCAAAATTACCTGGCCCGGGCTCTTCTCCAGGACCACAGTGGCTTTCATGGTGTCCTGGGTGTCACCCCAATTGTGAGTGCCAGCTTGGGAAGAGGGTACAGCCACCACACTGGTTTTGCATCTTCAAGAGATGCTCAGTGCCCTCTGCCTCTCCTGGACCCAACTCTCAGAAGAAGTGGCACCGGTCCTCCTGGGCCAAATCTTCGCAGTGGAAATAGAAGCCCAGAGAGAGGTAGGTGTGGAGGTAGACGTGGGAGGCCTGCAGATGCTTCTGGGTGACCAGGCTGTGCCGGGGCCTCCCCGTGGGTGGAAGAGTTTGGATGAATTTGGGAGCTCATGGTTGCTCGGCAATAAGGAGATGAGCCAAAAAAAAAAATGGTGTTGGCTGGTCTCGGAGCCCGAGGGCGGCTGAAATGGCTCCGAAGGTAGGGACTGGTTAAGAGGATGGAGGACGGTCAAGGCTGGAAGAAGGGGTGTCCCTGGATCTGTTCCATCTGAACACTGTTGAAGCCAGAGACGGAACCAGGGGACCCACTGCGAGGGTCAAATATCAGTTTTTAAAACACACTGTTTTTTCTACAAGATGTTCATTATAAAAGACATTCTGGTACAAGAGTGGGAACTTACGATCATGTAGCATTTGAGGTGGACATCCATTGGACTGTTAAGGAGAGTATTTATGTGTAAGTCATAGAAGACTATGCCTCTTGCACACAAGTTCATTTCCTTTCCACGATTCCCAGTTCTTGTCCCGAGGTCTGTCTTTAACTTCCACAGTCTTTATTCTGATATTAATCCATGGTGATAATGACATGTAGTTCTTAAGTGGTCCATCCAAAGAACTTGAATTCATTGGTGGGTTTTAAAGAAAGTCACAGTGAAATGGAAATCATTTAAAGATGTGGTTTCATCAGGATATCAGAAGTGATGCCCTAGGTGTGGAGGTGAACAGTTACCTTTGCAAGTAAAAAAAAAAAAAAGACATTTTTACCACTTTAAGATTAAATCCTTCTAAATTAATGCATACTTTAAGGATGGAAGAAACAGGAAAGTCGGTTTTCCTTTTCTGGTCTTGAAGAGGAAAATGAAGAATCATTTAGTTGGGAAATGAGTCATGTTAAAATCTCCAAGGTCAGCTGCCTGTGTATATATATAAATTTTATTGATAAAACGCCTTCATTCCTGTTAAATAATCATGACCCATGGAATGAAATACTGCGCGTTGATAAGGGGAGATGTATGGGTGCTGAGATACAAAGATCTCCGCTGTGGCTTCATTTGAGTTAAAACACGCATGCACACACTGATATGCTCCTACAGTCCGTTTGTCAGCTAGTATGGTTACTTCTGGGGAGTGAAACTCCAGGTTGGGAAAAAAGACTTCTCTGTGAACTCAGTCTTTGTAGTCTTGACTTTATTGTTTTTGGATAGTTGCTATTTCTATTCCTGATTTATAAATGTTGTCTATGTATCAGTGAAATTACAAAATCAGTTGGGCAAGAACAGATTCTTCGGTAAATGGTGCTAGTACCATAGGTCACCTACTTTAAAAAATGAAATTTCTATCCCTATGCTTTCCCATATGCAAACACTTGTAGAAAATCCACGTGGAAAAACAGATTTTAAGCTACTAGGAAATTCTAGGTAGGCGGTGTCTATATGACGTGGTAGCAGGGACCAAGAAGCCCAGACTAGGGGGAGAAGATTGGTGCATTTGACTACAGAAAAGCTCTGATGTGATAAGAGGCATAAATGAAATTAAATGACAATAAAAAGGAAGGGGGTATGATGTTGTATATAACCAATAAAAAGTTACAGCTGTTAAATGAACTTGAGTCTTCCCACGTATATCAACACAGTCAGTCTTGAGGGCGGCGTTTAGAGAAACAAAGCAAGTTTCAGACGTATATCCATAGGATGTCTGTCATTCATGTAAAAAATTCGAAACCCCACAAAACTCGAGTATACCACACTAATGTGTACGTACGTATGTACGTGGTCAAGATTTAAAAACAGCAGTGGTCTACTCTGGCATGAGGAGAGCGCTTGCCTCCGAGGAGGGGCGGGGGGCGGGGGTCTGTCCTAAAAGATATCTGTGTTTCTTTGTATTTTTAAATCTGCAGGCTAGAATGGAAAACCACTACCTCAATCTCGGTGTTCATTTGTCGTCTCTGTATTTTTTATATGCATTAAATATACCTTTTGAATTTTTCCATGTCTTTTCACCATATACAGATAGCTTGTGCTTTAAGCTATTAATATAATGAATTTCCTGGTTTTGAATGTTGTCATTTAAAAATGTATTGCTGGATTCTGTTTGCTGATATTTTAGTCAGGGTTTCTATATTTATATTCATGAGAATAGGCTAATTTTTTCCTTTGTTCTTCATGCTCCCTTGATTAGGTTGTGGTTTTAAGGTTATAACTTCATAAAAAATTATTTATTTATTTTTATTATTTTATTGTTCAATTACAGTTGTCTGCATTTACCCCCCCACTTTCTCCCCACCCCCCCATAAAAAGAATTTAGAAGCTTTCGTTCTTCTCCCTGGAACAGTTCGAGTGTCACTGAATTGCATGTGTGTGCCTTGCAGTTCGGCAGGGCTCACCTTTGTGACTTATTTGATCTCACGCTTCTCACGGAGGTCGGCTCTTGGATGACTATTTCTTGGTACCTATAGGCTGGTCCCCTGTCTTCCGATATCAATATGGCACTTAGGGTCTCCCCAAAAATCACCAGCACTTTCCAATTTACTGGCCAAGTTAATCCCGTACCGTCTTTTCTTTTTTTTCCTGTGTCTGTGGTGGTTTCCTGTTCTCATGTACGGCTTAGGATAGCTGTTTTTTTTCATTTTTTCCCCCTAGGTTACCTGATTGCTCAGTTACGTGGGTATTTCTTTCTAAAACAACCACCTCTTGAATTTGTTGTTATTAACTATAATTATTCTAACTTACCAGTTTTTGTTTTTATTTTTCTTCATTCATTCTGCTTATTCACTTTTGTAACTACCTGAGATTGCTTAACTTGTTTGCATTATTATTTTATGGTACTAACAGTTAAATATTATAAAATTCTTTTGATCTGATGGGGTTCAGGACACGTTATCCCAACACACTCCTCCCCTACCGTCTGCTCTTCCCCAAACCCAGCTTACAAATGCACAGATCCAGCTGTTCCTTGGGGTCTTCTTTCCCCGGGAAGGCTTCGATGCACATAAACATATTGAATAATACACTCGCGTGCTTGT
>CM052548.1:78365146-78378094 GCA_028533065.1 Trachops cirrhosus | reverse complement strand
GGTGTCAGCCAGGACTTTCCAACCTGCCTTACGAAGCCTGATTACTTTGCAAGTTTATTTGTTTTACTTTCTGAATTCAGATGAGAGGATGTGATAATGCTATTTGTGACTTTCCAAATCCTTTTTGTTCTCCCGCTTTAATTTTACTCCCAGCTCCTCTGCCATGGCCTGGCTCTTCTCAGTGAACGAAGGAAGAACTTGGCCAGAAACGACACGTTGGAAGACCAGGCAAAATTTATTTCTCTCACTTAACTTTTTATTTTGAAATAATTACGGAATACAGAGTACAAAGAATCCCCTTACACCCTTCCCCCAGATTCCTCAAATGTTAACATTTTACCATGTTTTTGCTTTATCATTCTCTCTCCCTCCTCCCCTGGTCCCTCCCTCCCTACACATACTCACACACACACTCACGCTCCCTGATGCACATTAACTTTTGTTCTGAACCATTTGAGGATAAGCTGCAGATGTGATACCCTCTGCTTCTGAATGCTGCAGTTCGCACTTTCTAAACACAAAGACGTTCACCGACACAGTCGCAGGACAAGGACTTACCATGTGTACTTTATCCCAGTGCTGCTAAGTTGCCCGGTACCGCCTTTTATAGAACATTCCCTCCAGCACCCTCCCTCCCCATTCACTGTACAACTCAGGCTCACCTGTGTTATCTGGTAACGAAGTCTCTTCATTCTCCCTTCTTCTGGAGTAGTGTTTCTTTGTCTTTCGTGAACTTAGGAGTTGCAAAGAGGACAG
Organism: Trachops cirrhosus; assembly: GCA_028533065.1. NCBI lineage: Eukaryota > Metazoa > Chordata > Mammalia > Chiroptera > Phyllostomidae > Trachops > Trachops cirrhosus. The sequence continues at coordinate 78,377,338 of CM052548.1, read as the reverse complement.
GCCGTTTATCTGGCGTACTGAATGTTGCACGACTTGGGTTTGTTCACTGTTTGATCAGATTCGACTCGGGTTACGCGTTTTTCCTGGAAATCCCGCAGGAGTGGTCTTGTGTCCTTCTCCGTGCACGGCGCCATCAGGGGTACACGAGGTCCTTTTGTCCCACTGCCGGGGACATCGACTTCGATCTCTTGCATAAGGGGTTGTCTGCCAGGGCTCTGCCAGTGTCCCCTCCAGTGGGGCTGCTTTACTGGTTGGCTCTCGTGGGGGTGGGGGAGGACTTCTGTGCCCCTCCGTGGTTGAAAAGTTGATCCTCTTACAGGTTTCTCAACCTCCCCTTGCTTTTTCCCCTTTCCAGTGCAGTCTCCCAAGAGCCCCTCTCCTTTCCTTTCCACCAGCGTCCCCCACAGAGCTGCTTCTCAGAGACTGCCCCCTGCAGGCTGGGATGCCCTTTTGCATTCCTTTGGCATGCTGGGAGCCCGCTCCAAGTGATTTCACATTGAGGGTGGACTTTCTCTTTTAAGAAGTGGTTTTGGATCAGTCTTAGGACCACAGCCACTTCCTTCTACCACTCAGTTGTTCCTGGAATACTATTACTCCTCTGACGACTTACAGCAGCAGCAGGAGAGAGGCAGCTTTGCTGGAATGTGATGCTTAGAAATCCTCACGCTACACAGAATCACACAACCACCACCGTGGACCTCATGGGAAAATGGGCTTAGGGGCGTGTATTAGTTTGCTGGAGCTGCCATAACAAAGAGCCACAGGCTGTGGGACTTGAACAACAGAAATGCATTGTCTCACAGTTCGGGAGGCTAGAAGAAGTCCAAGATCAAGGTGCCAGCAGGGTTGGTTTCTTCTGAGACCTCTCTCCTTGGCTTGTAGATGACCATCTTCTGCTTATGCGCGCTCCTGGTCTTTCCTCTGGTGTCTGATGTCCTCTTCTTGCAAAGGACACCAGACGTGCTGGATCCGGGCCCACTGCACGACCTCAGTTCACCGTAGTCACCTCTTTGAAGGCTCTGTCTCCAAACACAGTCCCATCGAGGGGCCGGGGGTTAGGACTTCGACATGTTAATTTGGGGTGTGGAAGGGGGAACGGCACAGTTCAGCCCCAAACAGGATGAAACAGTCAACGAGCAATCACTGGCACATAAAAAATGACCCTAATAAAAACTAGCACCTACTTTACCCCTGTTACGTCATTAGAAATACAGAATACTCCAATAAGTGTGGCAGTTTACCTTTAGAAATACCTGAAGTTTGCTTGTGGGAGGGGCCAGAGGAAGGATTGTAGCTTGTGAGTTACTCTATCAGACAGAAAGTTGTCACACCAGGTGTGGATGGGCGTGGCTCCCAACTGCTGCTAATGAGCTAGCCAGGAGATTTTCGGGGAGTGTGTGTGTGTGTGTGTGTGTGTGTGTGTGTGTGTGTCTGGTATTCCCGCCAGCCTGGTTCAGCTGGGCGCAGTTTTCCGCATTCAATGAGTGTTTCTTGCGGATGAAAAGGCACATAAGCAAGCTCAGAACTCTCATTTTGTTCTAATTGTTCTCTAATTTTGCATTTTCAAAACTCATCACCGTAGCTCACTAGGAGTTGATGTTTATTTTCTTATCTACAGGTAATTTGAAATTACCTTCGTTTCTGGGAGGGCATGAGTTTTTTGTAGCTTTCTTTGTGCTTGCTTTCTAAGATCGTCTTTTGTATTTTGGAGAACGTGCTGGCAGATTTGACTCCACACAATTGCCTTCACTGCAGCTACTCAGCTTCTTCTTACGTACAGAGTTTGTCTTCTAAACATACTTTAGTCACAGTAAGCTAGTGTTGCGAATTTATGTATCTTATAGTGAAATTTTATTATAGCCCTTTTCTCTCCTCTTTTGTTTCTGTGTCCTTTATTTATATAATTAATTTCTCCACATTTGGTCAGAGTTCAGGGTTTTTCTATTTTTCCCTAAAGTTTCATTGTTTTAATAACATTTAAAAATCCTTAGCCTAATCGGCCGCGGCATTTTTAAGGAGGGGTTGGAGTGAAATAAAGCAGCCGTCCCTCGCTTCGCGTGCCCCTGATGTGTGCATACATCATTGACTGTGATTTACTTAAGTAATATCCGTCTCCCAGCAACCTGGTTCGCATTTCAGATACCGCAGTCTGTTAGCTGTGAGTAACTGCATCGAGTACAAACCTGGCTTCAGCCCACAGGTCACTGCATTGCGACAGTGACAAATCGCAGGGATTCCCAGCCCGGCCCGTGAGGGGTCGGCCACCCTGCGTGTTCACGCAGGGTTCACGCAGACAGCAGGTGTGTGCAGCTGTATCACCTCTTTGTCTCCCAATGATGAACCCGCTGTGATCGTGCAAGAGTGGACCATTGAAAGAGAGAACTGGCCAATAAAAATAAAAGTGGCACAAAGAAATGAGAAGTGCCCATGCTAGCAGCGACATTGGAAGTGATCGGAGGGTTAGAAAGTGATATGTGTCGGGCCTGCGTGGAGCTGTGGCACAGACTGTAGGGAATGAGTCCGGTGGGCATGGAAGCAAGGTGGAGTGCCTTTAGGGCCTTCTCGTGTAAACTGCACTAGGAACAGAGAGTGGATTGTGGTTCACATGGAGTGTCGACTTCTCTTTTGGATTGAAAATTGTAGGTTAAAAATCCCAATCCGTCTGACTACCATTCAGGCCAAAGTGTGGAAGTTAGTTGCTGCATTGAAAGAAAATGGTAATGACATGGGTATCAAAGAAGAAACACCAACTGTCCATAAAGACTGGTTTCTTCGTTCAGACTCTGTCATGCACTGATTAAGGTTAAGCCATCAGATGAAGCTGTAGCACAGATGAAGATGCTGCTGAGAAACCTGTATCCAGGTTACAAGGACCAGTGAAGGCAGGTGATGATGATGGTCATGAAACATTTAACGTTGACCGGAAAGGGTGAATGGCAACTCTGTCGGGAAACCATGTCACAGAAGATGTAAGATCTCCAACTAGCTACTAGGGAGTTGAACACAGAGTAACTCATGTCTTAGAAGACAACGCAAAGGGTGACTTTAAGTTAAGACCTGTGATGATCCGCCTGAGAATCCTAGAGCATTACAAAAATCACACACAAGAAGCATCTCAAACGGTCCCTTGAACCAGGTAAAGATCATGGGTTGCAATATCATCGTTTCAAGACTTGTTTCAACTGTGTGTTTCCCAGAGGTAGGTAAAACCATTTAACTTCTAAAGCACTCCTGCCACTGTTAGGCGGTGCCCTGGGTCACCCTCATTCTCCTGAGGACGTGACTAAAAATTTGCTTTTTACTAACAAATGCAACTTCACTAACAGAACCAATGAACCATGGAGCTCTTCCGGCTTTGAAAGCCTGTTTTCTTACATGGACCTTTTGGTGGCTGAATTTTGAAAGAAATAGGACATACATCAAACATTCAAGCACTGTAGCAGGAAGCACCCGTGAGGACGTGTGTGCACAGTGGCAGAAACGTCCACCGCGCTGCAGTTTGTCAGGGGCAGAGGAGATCTTCACTTACGTCGTAAGTTACATACGACGTGAAGCTGCTAAGCTCTGTTCAAACTGCTGTTGATGTGTTTTTTTTAAACAAGGAAACCCTTTAATTCCCAATGTCTCTAATGTTTTAAAAGATACTACACTAAATAAATTTGTTTTACTATTGTTTCATTTTCCTATGCATCGATTAAGAGTTTTTCGTGATTTGACTGAAGTCATCAAAGCCCCCGGAACAACGGCAGCCTTTCCCGCTCACTAGGGTCCCTTTGCTGGATTGTGATGCGCATGTTCGTTTCGACAGCCCAGTGCCGCCCCCGCACTGCGAAGTGGGGTCTGCCTGCCTGAAAAATCAAGGTCTCGGCCGTCCCGTGCCCCCCTTCCCTGCAGCAGCTGCTGCCGGGTGCTTTGCTGTCTGCGCCCAGCTCTCCTCCTCGACTCTCACTGGTGCTCATTCCCCAGTGACATGCGTGTGCTGCCTGTTGGGTGCCCCGTGTGGCACCTTGTTCTCCAGCTGCCCCCTTCTGACCTTTGCCTTGCTGTCCCTGCCCTTGTTTCTGGGCTGCAGACGTGGCAAGATTGTTTTCCTGGGACTTTTAGTGCGTGAGACTCACGAGACACTCCCGCACTCTCGTGCCGCCAGCTCTTCTTCAGGCCCCTCCCTGTCTCACTCGTCGCCCCCTCCCACCTGCCAGGAGCACAGCTGTCTGCTCTCATCGACTTAAAGCAGTTCAGTGGTTGTCTCTGGTTTCTGGAGCTTGTGCTTGGAGTGTCGTGCACAGCCCCACAGTCTTCACCGTTTCCGGTGTGCGACTTCACTCTTCTCTGTGGTGCTTTGGTGAAACCGGACCACTTCAATGGAGAGGATCCCTTCCCCTTGAGTGACTAGCAGTGAAAAGCCTTCGGACATCCCAGACACTTGCTTTAGGGATGGAAGAGGACAGAAGGGAGGCTGTAAGAGTGTTTCCTCAGTGAACCGTTAAGGAGAAACACTCTGGATGGGACAAAAAGCGGCCACAGGGAAACCAGTAGCAGACAGACCCGTCCGTGGGGCCACAGGGAGGTCTGGACGAGTGTCCTGAGAGGGGTGCAGCCCTCAGGGTGTGAGGCTTGTGCTGCCTGCAGGGGGTCCCGAAGCCGAAGGGGTGGTGATCATAAAACGGCAACCCCTCTTCCGTGAAACACTTGGTCATGTCTTGGGGAGGAGCAGAGACCTCGACGTAGGTCAGCTGTGAGATGCAGACACTCCGTGGTATGGGTGGGGGCCTGAGCACTCCGCACGTGCGCTGCCGGGACGGAACTCCAGTGTGACTCAGGGTGTGTCTCCCCTCCCGGTATTGTTTATCTGAATCGACCCAAGGCATAAGTCATTGCCAAATCACAGTGGAAGTGTCCGTTGTCTTGATTATGGCATAACATGTGGATGGCCCTCAAAAGCATTAAAATTAACTTGGATGTTTTCCATCTTGTAAGGAGCTGCTGGGTATTTTCCAGGTTATATACAAAGGTGATTTGTGATCTAACTATTGGTGCCTTATAATTTTGTGACACAGTTATAGGTAGAACTGAGTCGTCACATCAAGTAGTCAGAGGCGTGGGGGAGTGCTTGGCTTGAGGGTGCAGGTTGTATTAATTTTAGATAGAATGAAATGAGTGTTTCTACAGACAGTTGAGCCAAGGCACTGAATTACTCTATTCAGCTGCGACTGACTCGACCTAACAAAATGGTACTTTTAGGGGTTTTTAGGGTAATGAGAGAATGGAACTGAAATTAAAATTCTTTCTTACAGTTTGGACAAAATAATTTCAGGGAGCAGCGACTAAGGAGGCCCATAGAGGAAATTCTCTTTCTGCTCTAAAATTCATTCAGTAACACTTAATAATCTTCAACTTTCCTTGGAACATGTTATGACTTCATGCAGGTCAGTGCCTTCTGCATTATGTGATTCGAGGCTTTTTGCTTTGTTTTGTTTTAACCTAACGGGAGCAGGAAGAAGAGATGGGAGTTGACCTTCAAAAAGACAGAGAAAGCTACAGCTAGGTTAGGGTCTCCTGCTCTCTCTCTCTGTCTTCAATTAAGACAGTTTGGGGAACTCTCAATGCACCGTTGGAGAGGAGCTGGGCAAGGTGGATGGCTTTGGGGCTGGCCGAGAAGGGAGTCCTTTCCTGTGGGTGCAGGACCTGGAGTAGATGGGGTGGGGGCCACCCTGCCCCACCTGTTAGAAGGATAGAAGGACGGCCCTCAGTAGAGCCAGACCTTAGATGTCCCCAATGTTGACCGCCTCCCCGGGGGACACAGGGAGACATTTCCAACACCAGGCAGTTTGCGGTTGGCTGTGCGCCGGTTCTGTGTGACGGCCTCCAGAATGGGGACATGCACGTTTTCATTGCCACAGTGACTTTTTGAAGCACTGGCATCCTGTAGAAAAGGCACATCTCATAAACCAGAAGTACTGATAACTGTTACTAGGTACTGTGGTCAGAGGGGCTGATAAGGAATCAGTGTTAGACTCAGGCACTGCATGCACGATCTTCACCTCTCATGTACCCTCGGCGAACATTCCTGAGCCTGTGCCTGTGCCTTTCGCAAGCCGTTTGATTCAGAGGCTTACATTTCCGGGGTAGACGCCCAAGGGGACGCAGACCTCGGCAGGGCAGAGCCTGCTGCCTCGAGGGTGGTCCGGCAGGAAGGGGCCAGAGCCTGGGGAACGGGGGGGTGGGGGGGTGGGGGGGTGGGGGAGACAGGGCCTCTCCTGACTTGAGAGTCAGACGGTGGAGGGGCCTCTCGATCGGGGTTTGGTATGTGGAGAATGGAAAGTGGGTTGGTAAGCTTTCTTCTTTTCCTCCCAAATTCCACCCTGATAACAACAGAAAAGCATATTTGGCCAGCATGGCCCTGAAATATTTGAGCGTGAAGGGTCCGGTGCTGGGCTGGAGGAGCTCTTGAAGCCAGGCCACAGGCAACCTCGGTGGAGCTACGGTGCCTGAGAAAACGAAGGCATAATACACTATTTCTGTCTGTGACTCGTGCTTAATTTTGAAAGAGCACAGCAGGCCTTTTGAAGGCGGTTTAAGGAATGGGTGTGGAAGGGGGCGTGGGGGAAGGAAGTCTCGGCAGAATGCTTTCAGGCATTTCCTGCTGTATAAATGCTACACACTTCTCATGCCTGCAGACTGGTCGCAAACGGGAATGCAGCCCGGGGAGGCTCGCATTTAACCACGGCTGCAAAGCAAGAACGCGGAAACCACATAGGTAATGAAGGGACCTTGAAAACTGGCACAAAGTATGAGTTTTAATTTTTCATCCAAATCCTATGTGTGGCATTTGAATGTAAGGTATAATATATAGTATAATGACATACCTTTGGACAAAAATAAGTGTTTGATTTTTAAAAAGTCCTTTTTGTTAAATTAGTAAGACTTTCTGCCTTGGTGAAAGAGTCCATCTCCAGGTGGGTGTCCTGGACGATAAAGCGCCTCATTTGCTTTGTCCCCAAAATTAACTCAGCACGTTTCCGTAGCAATGTTGTGACGTGTGCCTGCGATGGACAAAGTCTACACGGAGGTCATGACACTTCCGCTTTCGAGCTGTAGCTTCGTGGTGTGTTCAATTCTTTTTTCACTAATTTCTTTTTTTTTATTCCCCCCCCCTTTGACATGGCCAGATCTATCCGCACTCATGGCTGGACGAAGCGGCTAGTGAAAGCTTCTTTCCCCCCTTGTTTTCAGAAAACTAACAGAACCGCCCAAGACGTGTGGGGCAGGCGTCTGTTACAGCCTGTGGAACTCAGGGCTGAGAGTGACTCTGGACTCAGAGTTTTGTCCGTTACATAAATGCCACAGCGGTCAAGTTCAATGCAGTGCTCCCGTGTGGACCTGGCTAGTCTTGCTGCTCATACTGTCTGGATCTGAGAGCTGGCTCCATCATCTAGCAGCTCCTGTGGACAGTGCTCCTGGTTTCCATGAACCGTTGCGTTCTGTAAAATGGGGACTCGTACATCCCTCCCCAGATTGCCTGCACATTAAGGAGTTAGAATACATGAATGAAGCCGGTCTGAACCAGTGCGTATTTGAAGCACGCTTCAGCAGGGCCATGAGAATTCTTATTTCTTGTTGCCGCACAACCTCAAGCCATTTACTCATTGATTTTAAAAAAATTAATGCAACCAATATGTGTTGAATATGGACATCATGTGTTACTCTCCACACTCTGGAGGACACAGAGATCAATGAGCACAGATCTGGCCCCCAAGCTGTCTGGAATATATAACTAGAAAGTAGTCAGTGTCTCAGGAAAGGCACAGATAGGATAGTTGGGGATGTAGAGCACCCAGAAGCCTGCTGGGTGATGAGTAACCTCTCAGCTCTCTGTCCTGTGCGTGACCTGGGGCTCCCCTACAGCGAGGCGTTGCTTTTTGCACGATCCCTCCTCACAAGCTGGAAGCACAGAGTTCTGCAGAACTTGCATCAGAGCTTAGAGTCACAGCTGTTAGCAAGGCACCACGCGGCTGGGCGGTACGGTGTCTGTCCCAGCACATATGGCATTATCTATGAATTTGAAGGCGCACCAGGCAAGTTTTGTATCTTTGCGAACATCTCTGAGTGAGATGACTCTTTGGTACGGCCAGGGGGTGTGGTTCTCCTCCGTGTGAACTGTGGTGCACTGGTTTGAAAGAAGTGAGTTTTACACACGAGAGTTAGAAGAGTTAGACATACCTAGGAGCTCACTCATTCGTCTGGTATTCATTGACAGCCAACCACTACGCGCTGGGCATCGTGGGGAGTATCATGCTGACTCATCTCACGACTCAGACTGGCTAGGGAGATGAAGCCTATTAGACACACAGCTCAAATACACAGCAGAAACCATCACCACAGAGAGATACAAATTGAAAGTTTGGCAATGAGCTTGAGGGGAGGGGGCGATTGTTTCTAGTAGACGTGCTTTCAGGTGGGGCTCTGTGTAGTGCGAGCGTGTGTCCCAGTCTGCTTGGGTAAGTCCCCGTTCTGCTAGCGTTCCTGGTCCCAGCCAATTACTATCCCCTATCACTGTGAAAATTGCCCCAGTTTGGGTGATAAATTATGTGGTCCCCCTACCTTTGAGGATTAGGTACAACCTGACTCTGTGGAGAGAGAGGTCAGTCGGGGTAGACACCATGCCATGAACAGAAACACGGCCACGAGGAGACGACGGTGATGTCGTTAGGAAAGGCACGCTTGCTCTGCCAGGAGCCGAGGAACAGGAAAGTGAATCATTGGAGGTGAAGGCTGGGGAGGCGAGTCCAGGTCCGATTTTCAGTGTCCTGATGAGACACCAGATACCCCGGATTTACGTAGTTGGCAATGGAAGTCAGACCACCTTTTTTTTAATTTATTTATTTAAAAAGATGCCTGTAATTCCCGCCCATTATAGTACAGGAGTCTTTTGGGTTCAAACAAAGTAGTGAGGGGCCACTGCCAGTTAAAGATTATTCAGATTTCTACGAAAGTCATTGAGAACATAAGATATGAATTACCACAATCTACAGTGAAGTTTTGCAGAATCAAAAAAAAAATCACTAACCTTCAGAGCAGAATTGACTTTGGATCTCTGCATCAAACCCTGTTGTTTTAGAGATGAAGAAAACTCACCATCAAAGGGGCCGTTGAATGTTCAAGCCCCGCCCCAGCGAGCTGTTGGCAGAGGCAGGGGAGATCCTAGACAGTCTGGCTTCTTCGTGACGGGCATCCGGCTCAGACGCATCGGTGTCTCCGTGTCTGGGCTTAGTTGTGACAAAGTAGAGAGCTCTACTCTACTTCAAGGATATTGAAACTTGTTGTTTTAAAATGCCTAGTGCCCAGAAATTCTTTGAAGAAAGCCAACATTCAGCAGGGACGTGGTTAAGCCAATGGCCCCCTTCCCGTCTGCCCCAGGGTGTCAGAGCCCACGCTGGCTGTGGGAGAAATCAGGAAGGACAAAAATCAAAAGGGACGTCCAGTGCCGCTCTCACATATGGAAATGGGAAATGGGGTTTTAAATGATGGCCCGTGGGGCAATACAGACGTCTTTAAAAATGAACTTTCCATATGACGGTCATCTCTTTAGAGCGTAAAGTATTGTCTGTATCTTTGCATATTTAAAACTGTTTTGAAATAGTAAAATGAACAAAATGAATCAAATAGGTACAAGCTGACTAATCATAGGCGTGTGGGAACTATATTTTGACTGCTGCTGTAGGTAGTCAGAAATTAAAATTGGATACTCATTGGAATTGGACATGTGGCCAACTGCTGTGGGTAGAGGAACACTGACAAGTGTGTTGTATAATTTTTACACCCCTTCAGAAAGTTAAGTCTTTCTATCATTATATTCTTAGATGTGCTTCAGAGAGATCCTCTGAGGATTCAATTTTGGAGTCACTATGCTATACCCAAACAATGGGGTGAATAGCTTCCTGAATACAAACCCAATCTGTTTATGTCACGTTCTACTTTCCGTTGAAACAAGTACGTCATTTTGGAGATTCAAGACCTGGTGTAAATAAATTGTGCCACAGCTTCCTGTCTTAAACCAGTGCCCTACTGAACGACTAATCCTTGCACCAGCGAATAAACGCACCATGTGGAGTTACGTTTTCATCCGGAAACACTTTGAAACCTGACTCTGTAGTGTTTTGAACAGCCGGGTAGATGTGAACCTAACTAAGCACAGAAGTCGCTATGGAATCAACACATAGGCACCGATTTGAGCTTCCAAAGAAGAGTGTGCTTCAAAAGCACAATTTTCTTTCTTTGGAAAATAGGTTTTCAAGTTACTTAGAAAGCAGTAGGTTTGTTGGGCAAAACGAGTCTAACGCCATGGCAGAGATACCGCGCGGAGGATTTTTCCAGGTGCTTACTAGCTTGCAGAGACAGAACCGGAGATGAACAGCTGCTGTGCCCTTGGCCAGAGAAGGCTGCCACGCTAGGAAGTCGTGGGCCCTCTCCCACCCGTCGTCTGCCTTCAAACCTCTGAGTCAGGAGGCAAACAGGACGCCCCTGGGGGGACGGGCTCAGAGCGCACAGAAAGGAAACACTGGAAGCCTCCCAGGAGTGTGACCTGCAGGTGTCTGACAACCAGGGGCCCCGCGGTCCAGGCACGTGAATCCTGGGGAAGATGGTGTGATGGGGAGGGGGTGTGAGGAGGAGGCACTCGTGAGCTGCCCCGGGACTGGGGAGTGCTGTCCAGGGCGCAGAGGTGGGGCAGGTGGCGCCTGGGATGTCGAACTGCACTTTTTGGACGTAACTTTTCATGTATGCTTATTTTATTTCTGTTTATCGAGGGCATGCGAGACAGTTTTTCCGCGTTATGAAATGGAGAGAGAAGGCAGCTGCTGAACGTTCAGCGTGCTGACCGTCCTTCGCGGGCAGCCAGGTGTTGTCTCGGCGCCCTTCGCAAGGCTCCCAGCAGACCGCCCCGTGCGAGCCTCTGCACGCGCTTCATCTCTCCCACTGCACTGCAGCCTCTTCGAGCCTGGGCCGAGGGTCCAAGAACGAAAAGAACAGCCTTTCTGTCGTGCTTGAACACCTGACAGCGTACTTTTGTGCATGCACCTTATTATCTGGTGTCTCCGCATGTAACAGGGGCTTCTAGATAAGAGATAGAAGAAGAAGGTGTCATATTTATATTTTCTCTTATTTAAGGTTCACTGCAACTTGGTTTAGACTAAAAGACTACATTGGCAATATCTTCCCTTTTTTAGGTTGTGTGCTTTAGAGTACCAGGAAATGTGCTTTCCATGAGCTCTGACCAAGTGTTACTTTGAAAGTTGATGAGATTTTTTTTAGGGATAAATTTGAACCAGTACGTAGAGACAGTTGAGAAAGTTTTCTGACTTTTGAAATTAAAATTGGAAACTTATGGGAGATTTTACAACTTTATTTAATCCAAGTTGTATCTGTAAAGGATTAATAAGCACCAAATAGGTTCCCAAGATAGAAGAGAGGTCTCCTGACCCGCTCCTCCTCCCCACAGCCTGCCGTACTTACGTATCAAGTGGCTTCTTTCGGTATTGGCTTCTGTACATTAAACAACATGTGTATATGTTTCTTCAGTTGTAGATATCGAGAATTGACCTCCTACTTGGTTGAGAATTCAACCCTTCCCGGTGCCCTCCCCAGGAGCCCTCACTTCCCGTCCCCCGTCACCTTAGAGCATCACCTTGTAAAGAAGTCAGGATTCAGCGGGCACCCTTTCCCGACCCCGTCTGTGCTGTTTCTCCTGGACGACCAATCTCGTGCTCTATAACTGAGTTTCCTTTGGTTTCCTCTGTACTTAGTGACCGTCTCTTTTTTTCCATTGGTTTGACGTTCTCTGTCCCTGTTCCCAGCTTGCTGTCAGAATTCCAAACCCCCTTTCAGGGCATCCAGACGCAGCAGAGGCCGCTGCTCCCGTGACCGGCGGCCGTTCAGACGGGCGACCGCTCTCCCCGCTGCAGGCACGCTGTGCACACGGTCCGCACATGCCGCCATCATGCAGATTGCATGTGGTTGTCTCCGGTGTTGACCCTGGTGTTCCAGTTCCCTTGGTCTCCTCTGTCCTTCTGGTAGAGCGGCCTCAGAAAGGCAGAATTAACCTCGACCAGCACCAGCACCTACAGAACTGGACAAATAACTCAGGATGAGACCCTGTCAGGAGACGTCAGGGAAGGGTTAGGGTGATGAGATGAA
>CM052548.1:78337277-78365046 GCA_028533065.1 Trachops cirrhosus | reverse complement strand
AGGCTCCAGTCCTGTGTTTAGCAAAGCAAATGCGAGGTATGGAGCTGATCTGTAGCCTGCCGGCACCCTTCCTTACACTGCTCAGGAATATTTCCTCGTGTTCTGATATTTGATTCTTGAAATTCCAACCCTTGAGCTCTATTTAAAACAAAATCTGGGACTCTTCTGGTTCCTGTGTTAGCTGTACTCAGGGCCAGGCTGAGGCTTTTTTCGAAGTCTTCCTTCTCCGGAGGATGATTGACAGGCTGACGGGTCGTCGGCACAGACGAGGTGGTCAACAGAAAGAGCCTTCTTTGCACCCAGGTCACTGAGCACCAGCCCTTGTTTGAGGCACCGAGGACCACGGAGGCGTGCAGCACAGGCTGCGGGGTGGGAGGAAGAAGGACAGTAGCAGCAAAGGAGAGAAATCCGACATGAAAATAACACCCAGGAGTTAGTCAGCTGGCCGGTAGGACGGACAGTGATTCCATTAGGGAGACCTTGCATTTGTGGGCTCTGCCGAGTGGACGGGCAGCCTGCAAATCACAGGGACTCCTAGACAAATGTCTCTTTTTGCGGAGGAGAGTGTGGGAACTGGGGTGGCAGCTGGTGGCCAAAGGGAACCAAACTCAGTGTTATTGGCAATATTTTAGTATTTTACAGGAGGATGGATTCATGTAGTTCCTCACTAAACTTTTATATAAAAAGGAAAGATTTAGAAAGTTTTCCCCAGAGATCCTCAGCTGCTGGGTGGAGAAGGGTTGAAGAGTGAGGAGAAAACCACAGCCACCCTTGAGGAAGTCAGGGTGCAGTCCGGGCGGGGGTGCTAGTCGGGGGATGAGGGCCTGGCTGCGGGGGAGGCCAGGCGGGTCGCGGCTGGGGACTGGGCGGGAGCCTGCAGAGGTCAGGATGGATCGGGTGCTGTGGGTGGGATGGAGGGGAAGCGTCCAGGATTATTGCCTTCCGGGCTGTGGCTTGAGCGTCTGGGAGGATGATGGTGCCATATTCCAAGGCGGGGTAGCCTGGGGAAGGGTGGGGCTGGAGGAAGTGGTGGGGGTGGGGTGAAGGGGTTAAGACTTGTGTTTCATTGGAGCTCCATTTGTCTCAGCTCTCAGACACCCCGTGGAATGATCAGGTAGGTGTTGGCCCCAAGTGGCCTGGCTCTCCACAGGGCGGCCGGCTGGAAGCCACCAGCTGCAGATTTCCTCTACAGCCGTCCTTGGGGCACGGAGTACCACTCGGTGTGCCTAGAATACAGAGATGAAAAGGCGGGAGGAACTCGATGAACGGAACAGACAAGTCAGCTAAAGAGTGGAAATTGTGAAAGTGACTGATGTGAATAGGAAAATGCCTCCAAAAGCAAAGCTCGTCCCGGCCATTATCCGGTGGCAGCCCAGGGAGGACAGCTTCCCTTTGAGGAAGTCCAGTCTTGGGGAGCAGCTGTGAGGGGGAACTGCACACCTGGGGAGGTGGCCACAGAGGTGTTCCAGGTAGAGGCAGCGGCATGCGTCAAAGCACATTTTGCTGCCTGTCCATCAGGCTGCCCGTCCGTTCCCTCCCCGGGACTCATCCTCGGAAGGCTCCGCAGCAGGTGGTGGGTGGGGTCAGCCCCTGAGTGCGCGGGGCCTGCTTCTGAGCTGAGAGGCAGTATTCCCGCCCTCTGCCATCTGGGCCTGTGGATTCCTGGGGTTAACGAGGGCACCTGTTGGTTCTTGGGGGCGTTTCTCCTCTGACGCTTACTATTCGTGGACACTAGGCCGTGAAATGGCCTTCCCCACTGAGCGCGCAGTCGGCGGTCCGTAGCAGCAGGGTGTAAAGCAGCGAGAAGCAGGAGCGGCCCGACTTGTCTATAAGCCGGGGAAGGGATGAACCGAATGTGGTACGTCCATACGGGAGAACACGGTTTAGCGGGAAAGAGGTCCGGAACCACGTGGCGGGATGCATGGCAGAAACGTTGTGCTAATCCAGCGAGGCCGACACAGAAACCACGAGCTGCAGCATTCCATCCACACGAAACGTCCGCAATCTGTGTGGACAGGGTGGAAAGGAGTGGCCGCCTGCGTGCGGCGGCGGCGCAGTGGGTGGAGACGCAGGGGTGGTAGGAATATGCTCAGCCTAGACGCCATAGTGGTTTAACTCTGTAAATTTACTAAAAATGTCTGATTTTTAGTAAATAATGGGCAAATTTTATGGTACATAAATTCAGCTTCAGTAATACTGTTTTTTTTTTTTAAAAAAAAGAGTAGTCTTGGGTGACCCCAGCACACGCGGTAGTGCTCCCCGTGGTCCCGGCGACCGGGAGAGCGAAGGAGGTGAGGAGGTGACCGTGCGTGGGAAGGAGACTCCGCCAGCCAGCCGGGTGTCCTGACCTCCGAAGTCAGGTCGCTGTTAACAGATGGGGAGTTTCTCGGGGTACAGGGTGGAAAACGGGTGCTCGCACTCAGGGAGCCCAACGCCTTGCGGTCACGAGGTCCACTTTGTGTTCACGCGCCCTCCCACCTGCCACCCCCGCTGTGACTCTCCTGCTGGCGCGGCCTGGCCGCCGCCCCCGCGGAGGCAGCTCATCCGGGAGACCACTCCCGCCCGGCGGACAGGCTGTCTGCGGGAATCAGTGAATGTTTGACGGCGGTAGCTTGATGATTACTTCCTCCTGGCAGACATGAAGAGAGGGAGAAACCGACTCTTTTTTTGTAGTTGAATTTGGTTTTGTAAGCATTCTCACTGTTTCATCCTTTGTCCCCTTGAATGCGGGCACATCCCAAGGCCTTGCCTGGCTCATTAATCTCACCCGTTCGCTGCTTTCCAGTGTTTTACTTGAGTGTCCCTCCGGCATCTCACACACGACCTGTTTTAAAGGTAATTAATGACTCTCCATAGTTCTGCTGACCCGCGCTGGTACCGCCGCGCTCATCTGAAACTACTGAGCCGGAGAACCCGAGGCTGGCTCCTCGGTGGCCTGTGTCGGGCTGAGCTCAGTGTCCGACTTCTCGTTATCCGGCCTCCACTTTCAGACACCCGGCGGCTGGGAGCTCTGCTGTCGCTAGCAGCCTCGCTCCTCCGGGGCAGCCCCGGGCCCTCCCAGGGTCTCCTTTCCCGCAGGCCCCCGCCCTGCCACCGCGTTGATGGCCTGTCTCCGTCATCCACGCTGGTGGGCAATGGGAGGCGCAGCGCTGTGCCCGCCCCTCTCCAGCGCCCGGCTCTCTGGCGCGCAGCAGCCTCGGAATCCGTGGAGAGCCCGGCCCAGCCCTCAGGGATCCCGGTGTGGACGCCTGCGGCGCTCAGCAGTTGGGAGGTGATGCTGATGCTGCTGACGGGAGGGGGGGCGGGCGGGCACACTCTGAGAACCGCTCTGGTCCCGCCAGTGCACCGCGGTCAGGTTCGCTTCCCTAAAGTAAAATCGGTCCCCGTTACGCCAGTCCTGCTGCGGCCTTCCCTGGGCTGGGACTGAGTTTTCCGAGGTGGGTGTGGTGCGACTGGAACACCACATTAAGTAACTTTTAATCATGTTTTTTTTTCCTATTTTACTTTTCTTTCAACTCTTCTGATCATATCAAAGAGACAGTTTAATGCTGATAAGTCTTGGACAGCTTTCTAATACTTATTAATTGCCTTTGTAACAAAGAGTAAGCACTTGCTAGCAATTCGCTGTAATTTTATCATAATTTTGCTTTCGTTGTATTTATTTTCAATGGCAAGTGTTGCGTGGCTACAATTTGAAACTCAGGGTTGAGGAATGGATCCCAGAATTCTTCAAGAATTCTTGCGTATCTTTGCTTCTAGTAGGTTTCATACTTCAGTTAGCTTCATTTATCACATGTAATTCTTTGGACTTATCTGGAATTCAGTTTGTTGTCAGGAAGAGATAGGATCCAGCTTTTATCCCCTAACTGGCTATCCAGTTTTCCCAACGTGTTTAAGTATTATCTTTTACTCAGCGTAAGCAGAGCTCATGAGTAAGTAATATCTTTGGGAAAAAAGTATTTGCACTTGACAGAGGATTAGTAACAAAGTATATTGACAGTTGCTACAAATCAATTATAAGGACAAACCACACAACTTTTAGAAGGACAATTCACAAAAGAAGCAAGTAACACACAGAAAAACCGCGCCCTTCACTTGTAATGATGAGATGGCCGCTCGCCACAGGGCAGTGTTGAGAGATGCTGGGATGCGGGCACGTGGCCTGTTCAGTGGCGTGGTGGAGGAGCAAGCTCATTGGTAAAGCCCGTGTGTGGGGGGAATATCACTCAGAATTAAAAATTCAAATGCGTGTACGTCTTTATCATCTCCCTAATGCCTGCTGGCATTTTTAAATTTAAAAAGGGTATACATTTGTTGACTCACTGCCTGGAATTTATTCTAAGAAATACTTGCACCGCTGAAAATATTTACAAGCATGTTTATTGAAGCATTGGTTTCTCTTGAAGGAAGTTGAAACTAATGTCTGTTAATTGATGATTATTTGTATGGTGGACTGTAATCTACTGTGTCTGTAGATATTAGAAGATGTTGAAAGATTTCTAACTTGTATTCCAGATGTATTATGAACCTGTTTGTATGTCTTGTAAAGTATGTGAATTTATACATGACTGAAGATACCAAAATAGTAGAATATATATCATTCTATAGGGGAATGGAGGAGGGACTTCACTAATAGTTTATCCTATTTTACATATTCTTCATAGTGAGAATGTATTGCTTGTATCTTTTGAAGCAAGACTCAAAACTGCAGTATATGAATGGTTTATTTAGTTTATACCATTCTTGCAAAAATGGGCTCAACATTATTTGTGCATCAGTGTATATACGCTTATGTTTACTTAAGAAAAACATAGCCCGAATGAAAGAGAGTTAACTGGGGTTATCCCTATGTAATAAGGTTGTGGGCATCAAAAAACCATCTTCCCACCTCCTTCCATTTTGACCTCATTAAGAGAGAGGCTGAATGTACAAGGCTCCATCCACCCAGAGCCCATTGTGACTGGAGCGCCCTGTCCTGAGGGAGTAAACGCTCAGGTTTCTTCCAGTTCCGGGCCTTGAACACCTGTCTCTGGGATGGAATCCATGCCTGCTGTGTGTTGTTTGAGCTATAGGGCGAAGAACGAGACGGTCTTGGTGAATTTTTGTTTGTTTGTTTAGACACTGCTCTTTTAAGCCCTGTTCCTCTCTCGTACATTCCTAACTTTTCTGCCGGCATATCCAGTTAAACTCTAAAACTATTTTCCAAACCCAAATAATCCAACAAGCAAACATTTCTGGGCACTTAGGAGAGAAAAGCGGTTCAGGTTAAAGTGTTTGCAGACAACCCTGTTTTGTTCTTCAGGTAAGTCACTTTTTAAAAAACAACTTGCTGAATTAATGAAATGCCTGAGATACATTCTCTTATCTCTTTGTAACTAAGAATCTGTTTTCTATTTAGCTATTCATTTATGATACTCAAATGTAATCATAGTAAACTAAAATATTATAGGACCTGATATTTCGATGTGGTCTTGAAAGATCTTTCTCCTCTCTTGCCCATTGTCAGGAAACACATTCATCAACTATCCCTTCAATGCCAACCTTTATCTTGTTTTTAGTAAACACACTTACCACGACATATGAACAGCAATTTTAAAAAAATGACAATCCTTCCATAATGTAATGGTTTTCATTGCTGCCCTCCTTTCTAAGGTGCATCTGTTCAGTCAACGTGGATTACACGCTAACTGTTGATGGGGTGGGTGTTGTGCTGGAGATGCAGGGGACACAGCCAGGGCTGTGACCTGGAAAGCTCGCAGGCGGGTTGCAGGGAGAGACAGCAGTGTGGCCAGATGTCTTGGGTGGCCACTGAGGCTTTGTGGGGGTGCCACGTGGGACAGGACTCAGGAGCACTGTGGGAGAACAGCACTCCTAGGTTAAGTGGAACCAACATTGGAATGGTTTTTAATATTGCCAAATTGTTTCTTAAACGGATTGGGTCAGGTTACAAAATCACCAGCAATAAATGAAAGTATCTGATTACTCCCATCCGCCCCAGAACAGTTTCATCATTATTAAAACAAAACAAAAACAAAACTTGATAGTCTAGTAGTCTTAAAATTAAGCCCGATTATTGTTTTATTTGGCGTTTCTTTTAATTTTAGTAAAGTTGAACATTTCCCCATATTTTTATTATTGTGCTTTCTCTTGCGGAAATATTTCATTCACTTGGAATCTTGGCATTGTTTTAACTTGTTACTATTGTTTTAAAAAACAGTTTAGCGAGGTGAAATTTGCATAACATACAATGAACCATTTTAAAGTAAACGATTCGGTGACACGTAGTATATTCCCAAAGTTGTGCAACCATCCCCTCTATCTAGCTAGTCGGAAAGCATTTCCATGGCTCCAGAATGCCCATCAGTAGTTTCCCTCCATTTGCCCCACGCTGTCGCCCCTGGCAACCACTGCCCTACTGTCTTCCTGGATTTATCTGTACTGGATGGTCCATGTACACGGAGTCAGACTGTATGTGGCGAGGTGTGTCTCGCCTAGCGTATGGAATGTTCTGGAGGTTCGCCCACACCGCAGCCTGGGGCCGAGTTCGGCTCCATTGCGTGCGCGCGTCACGGTTTGTTCGCCCATTCGTCCACGGGTAACGGTGGGAGCTGTTTCCACGTCGCGGCTGTTGTGAGTGGTGCCGCTTTGAACGCATGCGCACATGTCACCGTTTGCGTTCCTGTTTTCAGTTCTCTCAGGCCTTTGAGGAGTAATATTGTGGGGTCGTGCAGGGCTTCTGCGTTTAAGTTTCTGAGGAGCTGCCAGCCCGTTGCCTACAAAGAAAGCTGCACCGTCTTACGTTCCCTCCAGCAGTGTGCGGGGGCCCCATTTTTCCGCACCCGCCCCCACGCTGGCTGTTTTCTGGTCCTTCATCGCGGTCAGCAGTGCGAGCCGCTGCCTCGCGGTGGCCTCGGTCTGTGTGTCCCTGACGGCATCGAGCACTTGCTGCTGTTGCGCGCACTGCGATACAGTTGAGAAAATGAAAAGGCAAAAAAGCCTTGATTTGAAAAACTTATTTTAAGATTACTTAAATGCCTTTTGAAGGGAAAAAAATGTTATTTAAAGTGTAATGAAGCTGCCCAGATCTGGGAATTATCAAGCCATCAATTGTATCTAAACATTTCATAGTTTTCACAAGAGAGAGATTCCCGAAGTACAGGCTTTTGCCTCCAGTTTCACTTTTAAATTGAGTTCGTTTTCCATTTCTCCGTCACCTGGGTGGATTTGAGCTGAAATCTGTGCCTTTCAGCCAGCGGTCCTCAAAGTGTGGTCCAGGGACCGACCAGGGGCCAACTGCATCAGTGTCACCTGGGGACTTGTTAGAAATGCACATTCCTAGGTTTCCTCGCTGATCTGCTGAGTCCGAAACGCTGTGGGTGTTTCTCCCGACCCTTTGGTTTGCAGGCCAGTGCTCAGTCCACTGAGCTACAGCAGCCAGGGCTCAGCCATGCTTTCCAATACGGCTTTCAGATGAGGCGGGTGCGCCCTGAGCCTTGGGCACCACTGCTCTGGATCGAGGCGTTCAAGTCAACCTTCATGTTAAAGAGCTGGCGGGAGGTGTAATGCAAAACTGTGGCTTTATTAGCACAACTTTTTTAAAACTAGAATAGCCAGACTATATACATATATATATCCTCACCTGAGGATACGTTTATTGATTTTAGAGAGAGAAGAAGGGGGGTGGAGAGAGAGAGAGAGAGAGAGAGAAACATCAATTGGTCACCTCTTGCACACGTCCTGACTGGGGCTCAAACCTAAAATAACCAGACAATTAGCTTAAATCATTTTATAGCCTCCTGTTTAAGAATCATGTGTATAAATCATATAGTTTTACTCAGAAGTTGCTACTCAGCCTACAAATCATGTCAAAAAAGAGGAGTATTTTTCAAGGCTACTTTTGATCTTTGCTTAAGTCTCTAAAGCACCCAAGCCTTGCGTTCTTGATAGGAATTTTCCCCTTGTCTGTGGCCGGACTTCACGTCGTGCTTCTTCGGGGCCCGTTGTGAAGGGTGAGCGTGGAGGCCTGTGTAGCACAGCGTGCGGCCATTACCGTCAGAGAGGAGACGCTTCCCGGGCAGCGGTGGCCAGGGGCCATCCTCAAGCCCGGGCCCCTCCCGTCTCCTCCCTCCAGAGCTTATTAAAGGGTCCCCTTGCTTGCCACTTCTTTCGGAAATGGAAGGACACTCAGATCCAAGCAGTGTGGCGGTGGTGAAACCCTTGGGTTTTGATGACAACCGTGACAGCCGTCCACTGCCCAGGAAGCTTCAGGGCTGGAACCGATGAGTGTCCATGCAAGAGGGGTGTGTGTCATGGAACCACATGTTTATTTGATTTCAAATAAGCTTTGTTCCCCGCATAGGCTAATCCAACAGTGGAATAATTATATCTACTTTGCAGAGTTCTATGAGGATTTCTCTCACATGTCTGTATGTATGGAAGCTTGTGTGGTATGTGGTAAACAAATACTCAGTAAACGTTCTTATGAGTAGTATAATTACTCTATATAAAAATTGATCTTTCTGCCTGGAATATTGTAAGCATTGACATTTTTGTAAATAATATATCTGGGTCCCCGTGTCAACAGCGTGAGCAGGGTGCCGATACAGAGGTGAGTCACCCACAGATACTGTCTCTCGGAAGCCCAGTCGGGAGGAAGCATGGAATTAGGTTGGTGGCTTTGGGAGATTTGGGCAGGCCTGCTAAAGCCCTCCAGATTTAAGACCTCCAGGTCGGGATGAGTGAATGCGAGGAATGAATGTGAGAAAAGAAGAGCTGGACGATCGGAGGAAAGACTTTTTAGTGTGGGGGGTTGAGTGCTCCGTGGGATGAGAGAGAGAGAAGACAGGAGCTGCCTGAGAACTGCTCCAGAGCCATCGGTGGGGGCCACGGAGCGGGCGAAGGGCAGGAGATGGGCAGGCGTCTGAGTGGAGGAGGGACAGGAGGGATGGTGAGGAGGACAGGGCGTCGGGTCCGAGGAGAGCAGGCTCCGGAGAGAAGATCGCTGTGCTCAAAATCTGAAAGCCCGTCACGTGGAAGAGGGACTTAAATAGTCCTTTGGCACCCATGGGGAAAGCTATAGGAAGACCAGTCTGAGGCCAACACAGATGACATGAACCAGAGGAGCCTGGTTGGACAACCGGTGACACTACTTAGCAGCTTCGGGACACTGGGGAGTCCTTTGAGTCTTGGGGGGCAGGCTCCTCCTTGACCCACTGCCCTGTGCTGCGGGCCTTTCCTGGCTGGCAGGTCTGTCCAGTGTGATTCCTTTGGAAGAGTTAATTCCCTGTAAGACACAGAACTAACCTTGTTTCCCTGGTTTGCGCAATTTCTCTGAAAGGCTGTTTTCTCACTGCTGCCCCTCTTCTCTCTTTCCTCTTCTTCCCCCTCTTCTGTTCCTTGGCGTTGCTGGTTTCCCTGGCTACGGCAGTGATGGAAACACACAAGTTGTTTTGGAGGGACTAATCAACATCATTATAAATTAAAATTCTTTCAGAACTGTAGAGAGATTTCTAGTATTTTCCTCTCCCATTGAAATTCAAATAGTGAATCCCATCCTACCATGTGGGCAAATTCCATAGCAATCAGGTGACAATACGACCTTGAACTTTGGGGCTAAATTGGCTAAACAATGACAGCAAGATGCCACCAAGTAAAAGCAGCTGATAAGACCTTTCACATTCATGCTAAACCATGCGTGTAGGAGGGTTGAATTGTGGCAAGAGTTTTACTAACCTGAAAATGGTTTCTCCCTGTTAAGTGTTTTGTCCTGTAGTGCAAATGGTACAAAGTCAGCTTTTCCGAATTTGTGCTTGCCCACATGTAGTATTCACCCCCGTGTAATTACGAAGAGGAAATATGTGTGTGTGGCACCTCATGTCACAGGACAAGTATCTGTGATGTGACAATAAACATTAAACGACAGAGTGTGTAAAAGATTGATACAGTGCCCAGAAAGAGAGGAAATGCCAGGCAAAGTTCGAATTTTATACATAAACTTTGGCAAGGAGCCGCAGTGAATTACCATTTTCCTTACATCAGTCACGGTGCAAAAGAAGACTTTTTTAAGCAAAGAGTAATCTCTGGAATTTTGCAGAGAGACGCTTGTTAACTTTAGGCTTTTTGCAGGATGTTGCTACTTCGTGGGAAACCAATAAAAACAAACTCTGTCCATTTTTATCCCCTTAACATCAAAGGAAGATCGAATAGTTCTGAGACTGTGCAAAACAAGAGGAAGAAATTTAGAAGCTAATCAACATTTCTGCTCACTCTATCTGTTGTGTTTGTTCTCATTCATATTGTTTTTCATTTTGGAATACATCTGTTATTTCTTTTGGTTGTGCTTCTCCTTGGTATATCACAGCAATATTGAACATGTTCCCTGCATCAGGATAAAGCATAACTGAGTGCTGAATTGTGTTTGGTACTTGAGAATGTCATTCTATTTATAGCTCATGATTCAGATCAGAATTAAATCCTAAAATTTTGAAATTTACATCTCTTTACTTAATGGGTTTACTTAACGAGAGAGTGTGGAGAAAAGATACGTATTAAACTGATTTTGCAAGTGACACGCAGAGCAAGTTTTATGTGAAACTTTCCAGGAACGGAAGCGGTCTGAATTTTTAACCGAGTTCACAACGGCACGTATCTTCGAGATGTAATTCTAGTCTTAGAACAGTGACAGGTAATAAAATGCTTATTCCTGCTGTGCAATTAATGGGAAAAGCTGGGTTGTTTCCAAGCATAGTCCAGTTTCCGTAACTTGTCATTAGAGCACGTGTTCTGAGGCTTGTGTGACTGCGGATGTTTGCGGTATTGAACAGACTCGTATCATAGCCACGATTAAGCACGTTCGTTTGGTGTCAGGATTTAACTTGCAGAGCATCTCCCTTTTGTCACTTAAACTTACCGTTTCTGTGTCTTCTTACTTGTCATTTTTTAGAGGTGGCTTTTAGGCAGCATCACTAAGGAGTTAGGGAAAGGGAACCCTTTGTCAAGAGAAAATGCGATTTTTCTGGCCGGTTTATATAACATGGAATTTGAGCACAATGCTAAGAGCTCTTTTTTCTTTTTCTTTTTTAACTCAGATTGAGTTCAAATTGACTCCAGGTTCACAGAATAAATACGGCAAGCTGCCTTATTTGGGCACATTGTTTAACATGTCTGGGTTTCATTTTACTCATCTCGTATGTATATGGAAGTTTTCCATTTGTCAGGCATTATATTGTTTAGTTCTCATTTACACTTCATCCCCAACCCCTGTTTTTAGAAAATAGATTGGGAAACAGGGGCTTTTAAGGTTACAACCTGACCTAGGCTGTGCAGATTTGACCCAGGCCTCTGATGGCGAATTTCAAGCTCTTAACATCCAAGTCAGCGGTCGCCAAATCCTCCAGAACTTCCCGGAGAGCAGGGCGAAACACGCACTGCTGGGCCCTCGGGTTTGGGAATCCGTAGATCCCCGGGACGTGGTATTTCTGACCAGGCCCTGGGTGTTGACGCTGCTGGCTGTGAGGATCCACCTTGAGAACCGCCGGTCTACACTGGGCTGCCTGACTCGGTTCCTCTTGAGGGCTCACGCGACAGGTCATGTGTCCTGCTTGCATGAACCGTCACTAACGTTGATTGGCTACGTGCCATGCCCTAGGCACGGTTCCAGAGAAACCCCCTTTCATCTTCCCCTTCATCTTAGGAGGCAGTGAAGCTGTAAGGCGAGGACAGGGGTGTGGTCCCCACTTGGAGAAGGAAGCTGACGCTGAGAGAGGCACCCGGAGGTGGCCTCGCAGTGGGCCGGTGGCAAGGCCACTTGTCCTTCTGTCTGCTGGACTGGCTTCGAAGGCCAGAGCTCCGGAGCTGTCTTCACAGCAGGCTGCAGGCTAAGGGCCCTCCCACGCTAAGGGAAGACCAAGGGAAAGGAAGACCCTTCCCTCCTTCCCTCCATCGGTCTTTCCTGTCCTCGGGCAGGGCTGTTGCAGGCCAGGCGTGGGAAGAAAGGGTCTCCCTGGTTCCACGTTGTTCTCCCAGCGTTCTGACAGTACATGGCGCAGTTCGTTATTCTGATGAATGATGCGATTCCGGAAGTGACCTGCTTTTCTGCTGAGCCATGCGATCGTCGATGTCCATTTGCACGGATTGAAGGGATTCCAGGTGACTTTAAACGTAGGAACTGTGGTGGGCGCCGGCGCACTGAATTAGAACATCTGTCAACTGACATTGGTCACTCTGCAGCTGGGCATCTCTACCCTGTGGCGTCAGCCTGCTCAGACAGCCAGGGGAACTCGCCAAAGCAAAAGGGAAGGAAGTGAGGGAGGAAATCAACTTGTGATTAAGTGTGAACCCTGTCCTCTGCTTAGGAAACTGTAGTTTCCCATTCGTTTTAGGGCTTACAGGAAAGCATAAGGCTGTTTCAAAAGGTTCTCACCTTGATATAGCATGCCAATATATAAATTCATTGTATGTTTGGTTCCACCAGAAATCTTGTTGAATGAAGATTATGTGTAAGGTACTTATAAAAATAAGATGTTGGTCCCTCCTCTCAAGAACTCAGTGGCCTCACCATCGAGTGTTTAGTAATTTAATGAGAGCATCCTGACCTGAGTTTGGTGCAGTCTGGTATCTGCCTCGTAACAGAGGTCCTGATGTGGTGACGTCACGGTGCCAGGGTTCAAATCCTGGGACAGGCTTTTCTCTTTAATGGGATGGCTGTTTGATTGTAAGCCGGACAGGACAGAGCGAGATCCCAGCCCTCCGGACTCTCCGCTTGGAGTTCTCCCTGAGTTCAGATGGCCTTGTTTACTTGTCATGTAAATTTTATCTCCTAATCTTAAATTGTGAACTCTCAAAAGGATATTATGGCTTACTTCTACTTTTTTGGATGTTCATCTCCATATTTTCTCCTTGTTTTTTTTTTTTTTTTTTTTTAAGATTTCAGACACAGTGGTGCAAACTCCAGAAACCCCACGACCAAAAGGAAGCGCAGCCCGGACACGACGTGCGGCTTGGGAGCTGGGGTTTGACCGCGTGTCTGACGTGCGTTTCTTCTGACTCGCCGTAGGTTAACGAAGCCCCTGTCGTTCGCGGACTGCGTTGGGGATGAGCTGCCGTGGGGCTGGGAAGCGGGGTTCGACCCTCAGATCGGCGTCTACTACATCGATCACATCAACAGTAAGTTTTCCTTTTCGGTAAAAGCAACCTCATCTAAAAAGCAGCCCCCCCCCCCAAAATCTGGAGTCATACAAAAGAGTAAACATTTTACGAAGTGAATTTCTTTAATTTTCCCCCCACTTTCTCAGTGACTAACATTTAACTGAAATGCCCAATTCGGAATTTGGTGCCTGTGTGTAGATGCACCAAATTACCAGAGCAGAGGGAAAGAAAGCTGTCTGGTGTGTCTGTCTGTCCCATCTGCCTGCCTGCCTGGCGGGGAGTGAGTTGTCCTCAGCGTGGGTCTGGAGGCGCAGAGACCACGCTGTCTGGCTTCTCTTCCCATGACCTCCGCACCTTCGGATTGGGGCTCCTCCCCTTCTTGTCCTTGCCGTGGGAAGAGGCGGGCGGGCATTGGCGCAGTCCGGTCTAGTGGCACAGCTGTGTGTGGCGACGGGGTCAAGGGCGGGACAAGGCTCGCTGCCACCTCAGTCAGGCGCACTGTCATGGTGGAAATGCTCTGAACCCTCATCTTGTTTGTTTCCTGATTTCTTTGTGGTTGGAAGGGAAGCACCTCTCACTTCAATAGCTATTTTAGAAACTTTATTTTTATTTTTGACACTATTACAGATGTCCCCGTTTCCCCCCTTTGCCCACCTCCACCCAGCCCCTGCACTGGCTTCCCTCCGGCCATCGCCACACTGTTATCTCTGTCAATGGCTTGTGCGTATATTTAAGTGCTTTGGCTAATCCCTTCCCTTTCTTTCATTGGTCTGCCTCTGTCACAAGCGTTCTCTGCTGAGCCCCTAAGGGCTCCCTCTTGGCCAACTGCCACATCCACCCAGGGTCCTCCTGCTCGGGCCCCAGTGCTTCCCAGAGGTCATCCTGGTACCCAGCCCTCCCGGAGCGGGCCCCACCCCCACTCTGAAGTAGGTGCCCTGTCCCGGCATCTCTGCAATACCAGGGATTTGGGGATTCTTAAAATTCTCTTGTCATATCCATTTAAATGATTTATTTGTGTGTTTCTCACTGAAGTGTGAGCTTCTGGAGGCCAGCAGCTGCATCTTTGTTTCTTCATCCTTGGGTACCTACTGTAACGGTAAACTCTCACACATTAGCGAGAAGGAAGACCTGTGTTTAACTCACAGATGAAAAGCTTTCTGTTTGTTTTTGAATAAATTAAAGTGCGTTTCAAGGATAAATTACGCTTCAGAAGGCGCCATTCTTTATATTTAAAATCTTAATGCTCAGAATATAAATGTTTAGGCCTGCCATTTTGCTGTATCGCAGTGACGGTCGCCTCGCGGCCTGATGGACTTACTATGCCCTGAAGAGTCCAAATTCCCACCACAAGTAGTTCCCCCGCTAAAAAGGACCCGCCCCAGTATCTCATTAATCTTAAAGACAGTCCTGGGAAGTAGTTCAGGGAGCAAACGGTGGTATCTTCTCCTAACAGCTGGTCTGCACATATGTTGTGTCCTGATATTGTATAGTTTCAGCATTATTTTCTCTTTGTTTTAATAAAAAAAATGAAGTAAAGAATGTTTAGCTGTTTAATACCATTTCTATGTAACACTATTAAATATCCAGAAGTAAAAGATTTGACCTTGACATTGATAGTTATAATAGGCCTTCAGCGTTTTATGATGGAACTCACCTTCGACTGGGGGTGTGAGTGGAGTTGGGGGTACAGATGTTGGTGTGGGATAACTAATCAGAAGGTAAAGATGAAGTGGTGTTTCTAGGGTTTTGATATTATTACTGAAACCAGAAGTAAATAACTTTTGGGTAATGCCAGGGTGGTACCCTGACTTTTCTGCCTTTTGTTTAGTAATTGAGGTCTCATTTGCACGTGAGAAAATGCACAGTTGTTAGGTGTGCATTTCAGCGAAGTTTGACAAAGGCCATTCTAGTTAGGATACGGAATGTGCTCATCACCCCAGTAAGTCCTTCCCGCCCCGTCCCCAGTCCCAGTGCTGCTCACTGTCCTCCTTTCTGTCACCACGCTTAGTCCTAGCCAGTCCGGAGCCCCACGTGAATGGAGTGCGTTCGGCACTGTGAGTAGAGTCCTCGCTGGCCGTGTTTTAAAGAGTGTACTGCTGATGCCTGCCATCTCAGGGCTGAATACTAATCACAGTACACGTATCTGACAAGGAACCCATAACCAGAACATGGAAATAACTCCTGAAAATCAACATTAAGGAGACAACCCAATTTTAAAATGGGAGACAAACTCAGGCCCTTCCTCGGCACTCCTCTCTGTCCCCTTCCCCCATGTGCTCTGGCCCCCGAGAGCCCCTTTCCTGGTGTTCTGGCCCCAGCCTCCCACACGACCACCACTGCCCATGGTCGCCACTGCCCGAGGACCACGTGGGGGAACAGGCCACCCCCGGGGCCTCTCTGGGACAGCCACGGCGCTTCACGTGTTCCCCGCCTTCCAGTACGCCCACAGGAAGAGAGGGTCCAGGGGCTGGGAGAGCCAGGGGTCCGGGCGGTAAAACCAACAGAAATGGGGTCCCCGCCAGGTGACTGGTCTGTGGGTTTCTAGCTCCTTCCACAAGCCTCCTTGCGTACTCCTGTTTAGCGTCTTCTTCGAGTGTTTCTTGTCTTCTATCCGTGCTTTTGGGGTGCTGCGGTCAGTGGGGGAGACCGGGTGGCGCGTGCCTACTGCCTGCAGTATTGTTGCCGACCAACTCCTCTGTGTCGGCCTTGAAGCAGCGCAGGGGCCCAGGCTCGGTGGACGTTCCTCACGTGAAGGTGACGTTTTACGTGGCGCTGCTTCCTTTAGCGGAAAGAAAGTGCATTTGGGGCCCTTCCGTTTTGCCTGTCTTGTTGCATCCTCTGTATTTTCCTATGAGGATAAACTGTTAAGTTTTGATAGAAAGAAAAAATGTAGGTACTGAAAATAGGCTAGTCAACTGTGTTATGGGGGTAATGACACTAACAGTTGGCAGTTGTATCACTACTGTGAGAGAATTTACAAATTTCATATCATTGTCAAGGTCAACACCTCTTCCTCTCAGTCAGCCATCTTTCTCCAGCCTGGATGTGGGGTCGGCATGAGTGAGCATCCCTTTCTCTTCGAACCGGCTCTTTTCCCTGCTTCGGACTGTTCTTTCTCTCCTTGGCGGCCTCGTGTTTCTTTTGTGAGTCCCTGTGTCTTGTCATTCCCCGAAGGTCGGGCCTCTCCCTCCTCCCCTGGCTGTCCTTGACCTACCACAGCTGTCCCCTTGCGTGGCTGTGCAGCTGACTCTCCGTCTGTGTGTCCGGCCCTGATGCTCCCAGTGTTCTGTCAGACGTTCCCAGGTAGAGGACGCTGCTCCCCCTTTTGCCATCAAATCTTCACATCTAACAGGTACAAAATGGGACTCTTCGGTTTTCCCCTTGACTTTATGATTTTTTGAAATAGTATGGTCTTCATAGTTACTGAATTGAAACATTTAGACCCATCTTGTCAATCCTTGATGATTTTTTTTCTCTATTCTACAATCTCAGGTTTGGTCCTTCAGCCCCCTTCCCACAGCTGTTTTCCTCGTTCACACCCTCATTACCTGTGCCTTTTGTTCTTGTCCCTTTAAGAACCATATTTTATAAAAGTAATAGGTGTGCACAGGAGAAAAGTAGAAAATGTAGGTAAATAAAAGGCAGAAAAATTATCCATATTTACACAACCTACAGATAACTAAGTATCCTGAACTGTTTAGTGTATATCCTTCCAGACTTTTCAATTGATATACACACACAGAGTTTTAAATACATTTTATACCTCAAGCGGGATTATGCTATACAGACAGTTTTGTAAACTGCCTTTTCATTTAATGTATACTCTTTCATCAAAAAAAACTTCGTGATCAATCCCATCAACTCTTTTCCTAGTAGGACCTCACGTATTTAGGAGACGATCTTCCTAAACTCCAGCTAAGATCCTTTTGTGCCCCTGCCTAGAACCTCCCTGTGGCACATCGTTGCTCATCAATGAGTTTTCTGTGTTTACCTGACACTAAGAAACCATAGGCTAGTCCCTCCAGGAGGACTGGGGGAAGGAGAAAGTGTAACAGAATGCGGAACGAACCACCTTCGCACTAACCTCAAAGGATGGTAGGAGCCCCCTCTCCATCCTGAAGGGTGCAGCTGGGCTGCTTAGGGAAGGGGCTTTAAGCTGGTCCTCAAGAGTGAGTTAACCAGGCCTCGAGAGCAAGGGGACAGGTGGGAATCGGGATTGGCAGAAGGAGCGACTTCCCGGAAGAAGGAAAACCGCAGTGCGGTCAAAGACCTGGAGAGGCCACAGAAAGCAGGGCTTGATGGAAGAAAAACAAGAAATTCAGTGCAGCTGAGAGTGGCTGTGGACAGGGCGGGAAGCAGGGCAGAGGAAGGAATAAAGAGGGGTGGGGCCTGGAGGGACTCTTGCCTGGACCGTGCCAGGTTTAATCTCTGCCAGCTCCCTGGGACCTCCCTTCTCCAGCCGGAGGAAGCCTGTGCTTCCTGGAATCACCTTGGCACTGAGCCCTGCCCCTGTGCGCCCCTCTCCAGGCCCCTCGCTGTCTGCTGCAGGGAGCGGTTGTGGTTTCTACACTCCATGTGTCCCCATTTCTTCTATATTACATAAGTTCTTGGAAGGAAAGGGTCATGCCTTAACATCTTGCTTCCACTATTGTGTGTGGCGAACAGTTGTCTGTAGAAGTGGTGAACAGGTTGTGGCATAGTGAACAGGCTTCTGATGGAGGCACAGGGAGAGCAATTCTTGACAAAGGGATGAAGATGGGGAGGGACTGGTTAAAACAACACAAAAACTGTCCCTGATTCCTGGAGCAGTCACTTCACAAATACTAATAATTTACTTAGGGTAGGTATATAAGAGTTAAAGCTGACTACTTTCCTTAAAGCTTCAATCATTTTTTACAAAAAGAGCATAATTAGATTCTAAAAAATAACCCATCTAATGTATTTTCAGAAACCACGCAGATTGAAGATCCGAGAAAACAATGGAGGGGGGAGCAGGAGAAGATGCTCAAGGACTATCTCTCGGTGGCTCGGGACGCCCTCAGGACACAGAAGGAGCTGTACCACGTGAAGGAGCAAAGACTGGCCTTGGCCCTCGACGAGTACGTGCGACTGAATGATGCCTACAAGGAGAAGTCAAGTTCCCACACCAGCTGTAAGTACAATGAGGTTCTACGCTTGCGACATGGGGACCAACCTGTAGAGGACAGAAGGCCCCTGGGTCCCTGTGGAGTTTCACTCTGGGTCCTGTCCCTTCCTCAGCGGGAAGGGTGGGGAGGGCTCACCGCAGACTTCTCAGGAGAGCCCCGCGGCCCCATTCCAGATCCGCGTCTCCTCTCTGGGGGATCCTGGATCCCTTCTGTTTTGGCTCCTCTGCCTGCCTGGTGGCCTTTCACTTATCGCTGAGTCCGATTTTACCCTTCCAGCTCAAGGCCAATAATTGAGCCCTATTGCTGCTCTTGTGCGCGATTTGGTGGGGAGGACCTGCAACCGTGAGCTAGAGCGACTTTTCTGTCGACCCCGGAGCTGACCTGGCTTTCGCATCTCGAAAACCGATCACCCGGGGCTGGCCTTGTTTCAGGAAGCAGCGTGATGGGCTCAGACGCGGTCAGTCTCTGGAAAGTGGGAAGCCCCGATAAACTGTATCTGCCACAAAGACTTTTGAGGGTTTATATGTATAAAATCCAGAAAGAAATGAAGCTCCAGGGTCTTTGTGGCCTTTGTCTTTCTTTAGTTTTTTTTTTAATTATTAAGTTTTGGAGATTACTTTTTATATTTGGGTGTCTGATGAGTGACAATAAAGGAATTATAAAGTAAGTAAGCATCCACAGAAGCGTGTGCATCTTGTTCTTAGCATTTGCAAGTGCTGAGCTGAGAACTAGTCCTGCAACCTTGCTTTTCTTTTTTGTCTTCGAAAAGTGTTCTCAGGATCTTCATCGAGCACTAAATATGACCCTGATATTTTAAAAGCCGAGATCTCCACTACGCGACTAAGGGTAAGATGTTTTTTATTGTGGTTCCACGTTGAACATAAGCGGGGACTGTGAAGGTGGGAAGGGGCGTTGGTCACCCGCCAGGTCCATGCGATGCAGGAGCCGCCTCCACTAAGTCCCGATGGGCGGTGCTCCTGCCTCTGTTAGAGCAGACTGTCCTCGTTGTTGAGGCAGAGTGCGTTCCACTCCTGGGCAGTTTCACTGGTCACAGTTGGTAGGAGACCTGACTCTCCATAACTTTTCCTCATCGCGCTGGAATCCGTCTTCCAGAGTGGAGCCTACTTGCTCTTCCATCAGACAGCCCGGCATTTAAACGTGCCCAGACTCCCATCACCAAGCCATTCCTGTCTAGAACTTCACTGGTCTCTCTCACTTCCGCATGGGTTGTGTTTCCTCATCTCTACCCTGAATCTTTTTGACCAAGCTGCTGTTAAGGCCAGAGCTTGTTTATCCTTGATTTGTGGAGTCTTTAAGACTGTTCACCGAGTAAATAAATTCATGTAGCCATTGCCTCCGTCGTGAAATGGGTTATTACCATGTCCCCGGAAGTCCCCATTATATCCGCTCACGGTCATTACCTTTCCCTCTAACGGTAACCCTGGCCTCATCAACACTGTAAGTTAGTTTTTTGCCTGCTTTGAACTTTGTGGAACTGGAATGCCACCATATTATTATGTGATGGCTTCTTTTGCTCAGCAACATTTTGAGATTCATCCACAAAAAACTTGTATTGCTGACAAGCATTCCACTTTAGAGTGCATACCATAAATTCTTTCACTTCTACTATTGATGTACATTACAGCTTATTCCAATTTCTGGTCATTAAAAGTTATGTCTTAATGTACACGTGTGGTATGCACATCTTTCGGGGCACATGTGTATACATTTTTCTGTTAGACAACTGGGAATGAAAGTGCTGTCAAAAAAATTATAGCTTCAACTTTAGCAAATACTAACAAATGATTTTGGGCTTTCTAATATCTGCTCTTAAAGCTCTAAGTTAATTTCTGAGCATGACTTTTGCCTATAACCCCAGGTTTCGAGTTTTGTATTTTTATTATCAATCAGTTCAAAATATTCTCTAACTTTTGTAACTTCCTTATGATTAGAGTGTGCTTAATTTTTAAAGAGTTGGGGATATCCTTATCCTTTATTACTGACTTCAGCTTCCTTCCACTGCATATTTTTCAGTTCTAAAATTTCTATTTGATTGTTTTTTCTACTTATCCTAATTCTGAACATTGATATATAATTTTTTAAAGAACATAATCACGGTTGCTTTTCAAATCCCATGTCTTGATTAGTATGATACTTAGATTTCCTATATGTTGAATTCTTCAGTGTGGTCAGGAGAATGGTTTTGATTTGGGGTCAATATTTGACTTCTTACAGCTGCTTGATTTTGTGTTAAGGGTCATATATTATGTGTGGAAAAGTATAAAGGTAATTTGAGGTTTGGGGTGACCCTGTCGTCCTTCAGAGAGCATTTGGCTGTGCTTTTCACAGGCAGGTAGCCCAGGGACATCCGGTTTGATGCCGTCGGGGTCTCACTCCTTTTTGAAGAGGGGGTCTACTTCCAGTTTACCCTTTCTCTCAAGCGGGGCTCTTCAAAACCCCAGGCACACTCCTGGAGTGACTTAGCAGGGCCCTTTCTGCGCGATGGAGTCCGCACCCAGCTCTCTCCCCACGCCTCCCGGCTCCGTCGGCCGGACTGCCCGCCGCTCTCTGCGCTCTGGCCTCTCACGTTCTGCATCCTCCCAGCTTGTCATGGGCAAACGCCTCTGAAGGAAAAACGTGTCCGGTCTGGGTAACGACTGTGGGTCTGTCACACAAGTTCTAGTTCGCCAGTGTCTTTAAATCGATGTACTGTTTGGTTGTCCTCACGACTTTTCTATTTATTCTCAGAAAAAGAGTATGAGAAACGTTAGTCTCTGTTCTCTGGAAGTGAGGCCTCTGTTCAGTCTGGATGTCTGGGTTCGTTAGGAAGCCTTTGATAGACGGGTTCCGTGTCTTTCTACCATGAACACCCTCCCGAGTATGGGGGGCCCTTTACTGGGCCAGCGCGCCCACACCCTCCGTACCTTTCTCAGGAACGTCACGGGATGGGTTGTCAGATGCCTGTGGTGGCTGTCTGTCATTCTGTGTCTGTACATCTCTGTGGCCCACTTAGATGCTTATCAAAACAAAGGCAATGAAGGTATTTGTGAAAGTTCACTCATGATAACCTCCATACTCATTTGAGCTGTGCACTTCTCAGGGAGTTATTACTTACTGCCCTTTGAAATCTTAACCATTTGTCACAGTTCTTACCTTTGTAAGACACGTGGTAAAGGCCATAACAAACAATGTGGTTTGTTCATGGAAATGCCCCTTAGGAAAGATGCAAGCAAGGAAGGGACTTAAAAACCAAACGTACAGGATATTTCATATGAAGCCTTCTGGAAGGAAAGGGCGCCCCACCTCCACTGGGGAGATCCCAAGGGGTCACCCTCCCCAGACCCGTCCCCTCACGCAGCAGGACCTCCTAGATGAAGCTTACTCCACGCCAGCTGTAATCGGCTTTTGCTCTCGGCGGCCCGCATTTCATTCCCGTATTTCACCGCTGCGCGACCCCAAAGGTGAGTCAGACAGGCAGGCATGCGCTGAGCAGACGCTTCCCTCATGAAGCAGATGGAGGACGTTCATCAATAACTGTCCTAAGATCGGAAGTGACACTCTTCGTCTCCTGCCTGAGCGACCAGGTGCCTGTTTAACACTTCCCGCCGGTGGGAAGGCTCCCCTAGCAGGCTGGCCCTCGAGGCCCGGGTTGTCCTTGTGACGCTTTGGATACAGTCCGAACCCTGGGAAGCAGACGGTGCCCTCTCTCTGCAATCTGTGCGCGGCTCGGCCAGGTGGCCCTCTCGGAAGCGGATGGAGTCTCACGGATTTTGGTCAAATGGCCTCTTTTTGGCTGGCCTACCCTGTTACAGTTGCGTATGTACTAGTCCCTGTCACAAATTCGTGCCGCAGAAAGAGTAACTCGTGAGCGAACTAACTCTTCATTGCGTTGGTGTCTCAGAGCACCTGCCTGTAGTTCTGCTCACAGTAACAATGGTCTTTTTGACAAAGCCAAACACTAGCTTCATACTTCATTAGGTTGATGCAAGGTATTGGCAGGTGTGCCCCCTGTGTTGTACTGAATCAGAAGTTACGGGTCACGTGTTTGGGAACCAGGTATTAGGAACATCTGTCTAAGACATCTGTTTATGTTATTTTGTTATGGTCATAGGTACTGGTGATCATTCAGTTTCAGTTTCCTCCTTGGTCAAATAGGGTGACAGTAACTCCCTGGCATCCTATTTCTAGTTGTTGAAGTGCTGAAATCAATCAGTCAATACTTTTTTAAAAGATTTTATTTATTTTTTTAGGGAGAGGGAAGGGAGGGAGAAAGAGGGAGAGAAACACTGAGAAACAGTGATCAGCTGCCTCTCACACGCCCCCAACCGGCAACCTGGCCCACAACCCAGACATGTGCCTGACCGGGAATAGAACTGGTGACCTTTTGGTTCTCAGGCTGGTGTTCAACCCACTGAGCTGTACCAGCCAGGGCATAAGTCAATACTTTTTAATGAATATACTCATAACTTTTAACGGTAGTATTTAACTGCCTTAGAAATATGAAAGTAAAAATTTTTGCTGCAAAATTTATCATTTCACTTTATTCATAGTAGATGCTTAGACCTTAGTCGTCTTGGGGTAAGGAATGGAATATCTCATACAAACTAAACTTTAAATTCAACTGATATTTTTAAGAATGTATACTCCAAAATTACAAATAACTGTGATATTTGCTGAAAATTTGGTGGAGAAAATTTTTGTGAATATGATTCAACTTTTGCTATTGTTTTATTAAACCAAAATAAAATGTTGGAAGTATAAGAGAAAATCTCTAGAAATACAAATGTATTTGAGAAATTTATTGAGCACCATAGCACATGCTCTGAGCCTGCTTTTAATTTTGTTAAAAAAATAAAAAGAAGAGAAAATGTAAACTTAGGGCCCTTTGGTTAAATTATTC
The DNA here is from genome assembly GCA_028533065.1 of Trachops cirrhosus. NCBI lineage: Eukaryota > Metazoa > Chordata > Mammalia > Chiroptera > Phyllostomidae > Trachops > Trachops cirrhosus. The sequence goes on along the minus strand of CM052548.1, from coordinate 78,341,853 downwards.
GTACTCTACTCTAAACACATGGCTAGTTAATGGGCACTACTATTCATAACAATGCACTATCTTTTGTTCTCAAATGTATTTACTGACACAGTTAATATGAATCACCTTGAATTATTTTTAGCAATGGTGATAGACTTAGAAAAGTCCACAATCTCGCCTTTTTTTAATCTTGGACACAGATTTAAAAGAATTGCAGTTGACTGTAAAGTTCGCTTAGTAATTGTAGATAGAATTAATTCATGTGCACATCAAATTATGACACTTTAACCAATGACCTAACACACAAAACTCATAGCAGTGTCGTCACATGAAAAGAAACCTGTCTACTGAGAGTGTAAATTACTACGAGCAAGGATCGCCTCTTCACTAGACCCGAGAGGTGTCTTTATACTCTCGCTGCAGTTAAAACTTCATTTACATCCTCAGGCCTGTCAGCTGTGACTTACCTGATTTCAGGTGCTAAAGGCGACAGAGCGATTCTAGTGTGAAAAGACCAAGGCGTGCATTAGAAGTGGCGCTGCTTATAGGGTGTTCAGAAGGGAGTTTGTGTTGTAGTTGGTGTTGCATTAGAAGAAAACAGTCCACCCGTCGGTGAACTTTGGATGAAGTGAAGAGTGATACGATTTGACTCACATTCACTAAAGAAAAGAGAGCAAAACCGAAGGAGAAAACGAGAGAGTGATGCTCTATGTAATTCAAGAACTGGTGTTCTCTCTGCTATGACATGCTAGTAACTTGAAATACTTAAAATTTGTAGACAGTAATGCTTTTTTTTCCTAAAAAGCATCCTCAGACCTTGAGTAAAACTATAACACTTGATCACATTTATTGATTTAATAATGTTTGTTTCTTTCTCTAATGCATTCGGTCTTATTTTCTAGCTTTGATGGGTACCATGGTGCAGGCCAAGTACCATGTATTTCAAAAGAGACCCTTCGTTGATGCTGTGCTGTTGGGAGGAGATACTCAGTTTCTCCTCACCCCCATAATCTACCACATCTGTCTCTCCAGCCATAACTTGCAGTCTTCTCCATCTTAATTCATAAACGCCCTTACAACCAGAACACCCATGCCATTTTACAAAATCAAGTGCTGTTAACTTCTAGGAGAGACTACACAGTCCAAGGAGATAGGAATAGGAAAACAGTGATTCAGAAATGATCAATTTGAATGAGTCTATAAAGCCTGCAAAAGCCATTCTCTTGTTTTTTTAGGGGCTATGGGAGTTAGCTTTGTGGAACTGTGTGAGATAAAGATATTATAATGAATACTTTCAAACCAACACTTCCTAATATTTTGAAACTTTTCCTTGACATATACACAAAAGTAAATTGACCTAATGTGTCCACATTAAGTTTTGGGAGAATCAACAATCTCCTGAGGTCATGACAATGAAGTAGTGAGAGAGAAAAAATATCTATTTACATACTACATACATTTTGCAGTCTTTAGCATTTTCACATGCATCTCTATTTCCAGAATTGAGGGTGGTAGACGTAGCACTACAGCTTGTACTTAATCAAAGAACCAGAATCCAAGAGAGCTCCTTCAAGATCTACAGGAAGTCACTTGTGTGGTTTGAGATTAGCAAATTGGATCCCGAACTGGGGTCTTGTGCCTGTAGAGACAGAAAGAGGATTGATGAAATAAGTCCAATAGGGAGATATGCTGCCTAGGATTCAGGCTACTAGAGTCACATGAATATCTCATAAAAGATCCAACTGCCTCTGCTTTTGCCCAGGAAGGATTAACTGCTGGAGGCTTTGTCCTCCAATATCAGGCAGTTGGAGACCTGGGGGAGCTCTCTAAAGCAACAGCCTGCAGACCAGGGATAACAGGCCGTAGAATCCTCATCCCTAACTGAAGGGAGCTGGGGAGGTGTGCCCTGAGGCAGCACCACCCGCAGTGCGGGCAGAAGGGCTCCCACCGGTCTAGCTGGGTTGAAGAGACAGAAGGACAAAGTTCAGGGAAGTGGAAGTGTCAGGGCTTGGGGGGTATACTGGAGAGGAGGGAGCTACAGAGAGAGCAAGAGCAAGCTCTGGGGACTTTGAAGGGGACCTCCTCACACCTGTGGATACTGCGCAAGTGCAGTATAAACACAAGGAGGCTGGGAATGGAAGCAGCAGGACAAACAGTTCTCAGAGCTTGTGTGGGGCCAGGAATAGTTCGGGCATCCACCAGCCTGAATGGAGGGACCTCATAAAACATGGGCATCAGGTCGAGACCTCAGGAATGGAGCCCAAGAAGCTACACAAATGACTAATAAGCATAGGAAAAGATGGGTTTCCAGTGCATATGTAAAAGTTATGTTTACACTGTACTGTAGACTATTAAGTGTGCATACTTCAATTTCAAAATAAATGCTAACTATCCACTGAGCCTTTAGCAAATTGTAATCTTTTCACCGATGGAGGGTCTTGCCTTGATGTTCATAAAAATGCATTACCTGAGAAGCCTGATAAAGGAAAACCCAGCATAACAAGGTCTGCCTGCCTGCGTGCGATGGAATATTATTTAGCCCTGAAAAGGAATGAGGCTCTGATGCACATCACAACCTGGATTAACGTTCAACACATTCTGCAAAGTAAAATAAGCCTGACTTAACAGAACCAACACTGTGTGGCTGCGCTTGTGTGGGGCTCCTAGAATAGGCAAACTTGGAGGGACAGGAAGTAGACCAGTCATTACCAGAGGCTGGAGGAGGGAGAGTGAGGAGTTACTGTCCAATGAGCACAGAGTGTCAGCCCGGGACGATGAAAAAGCCCCGGAGGTGCCGAGTGACGACGGTCGCACTCAGTGCCACTACAATGTTTCTTGGTGAAAGCCAAATAATTTTTCAGACAGAGAAATGCTGTGAGAATCGATTGCCTGCAGAACTGTAACATGTCCCACATTAAAGGGAATTTCTTCGGGCAGAGGGAAGATGGCACCAAGTGGAGATTTGGACCTACTTAAAATTATGAAAATGTAAGCGATAGTACATAAGTGTGTGAACAGGAGACCTCTTAATACTTTAAACTCTCTTTAAATATCATTGCTTATTTAAAGAAAATAATACAAGTACATGGCGAGGTTTATAAAACATGCAGAAGCAAGCTCTAAGGCATCACAAAGGACGGGGTAATTGAAGGGTACTGTCATAAGACGCACTGTACCTAAAAAAGTATAATATCTGCAGGTAGACTGTATATTCTATATACTACAGCCAGAGTGGCCAAACTTTTTCTATAAAGGGCCAAATAGTAATCGTTTTGAGGTTGGTAGGTATGGTGGTAAGCAGAATTCTAAGATACCACCAAAATTCCCCACTTCCCCACCTTACATAACCTCTGGGCTGAATCCGATCGATTTTACTCCTGTGATTGTTTATGTTATATGACACAGATAACTTCAAGATAAGGAGAGCGAGCTGGTGGGCTGGAGGCAATCACACAAGCCCTTAATAAAAGGTTTCTCTAGCTGGTTGTGGGGGAGGAAGTCAGGTCCGCAATGCACAGGGAGCATTCAGTGCAGCGGGTTCGTATTGGACGTGGATAAGCCCACGGAGAAAGGACCTGAGGCTGACCTGGGCTGCTCGCCAGTGAGGAAACCGAGTCTCAGTCCTTCCTGGAACCTCGGGCACTGCTTTCTGCCAACGGCCAGAACAGAGTTCAGAGTGGATTTTCCCAAGCCTCCCTCCACATGAGAACTCGCCCTGGCTGACACCTCAGTTTCAGGTTTTTGATACCTTGAATAGAGACCCCAGCCAGACCTTGTAATCTAGTAATTGAGTGCAATTTTAAGCTGCTAATTTTGGGATAATTTGTTCTGAGGCAACAGAAAGCTGATACAGAGCAGGCCACATATAGTCTCTGTCATAGATTTTTCTATTCTTTTCATATTTTTTGAGAAAAATTATTAAAAACATGAAAAATATTCATAACTGGTGAATCATAAAAAATTAAGCCACAGGGTAGATTTGACCCACAAGCTGTCATTTGCTGATCCCTGCCCTAGAATAACCACTAAGAAAACGCAGAGTCATTACCGATCGTGGAGATAAGATGGAATAAAAAAAATTCAGTCAGTCCGAAAGGAGGCAGGAATAGGAGCAGAAAGGACACAAGAACATACGTGACAATTAGAAAACAAATGTAAAGGGAGCAGACTTAAATCCAACTATATCAGTAATTACACTAAATGTAAATGATCTAAATGCTCCAATTAAAAGGCAGACATTATCAGAATGGTTAAAATAGGAGCCAACTCTGTGATGGGTGGTAAACAAACCTATTTTAACTATAAATATCCAGAAAAGTTCAAAGTTAGAGGAATGAAAAGTATATGCTATGAAAATACAAAGTTGCAGTTGCCATATTAATACTGAAGTAAACTGTAGAACAGGGGCAGTATCACTAGGGGCTTTCTACTAATAAATAAGTCAGTTCACGAAAGGCAATAATGATATAGACACGCAACCCTAAAGATGTGTTCATATAACGACAGAGCTTTAAAAACCGACAGAACTACCCTGGCTGGTGTGGCTCAGTGGACTGAGTGCCAGCCTGAGAACCAAAGGGTCGCCAGTTCGATTCCC